>QPKB01000002.1:1863494-2535994 GCA_003546025.1 Camphora micrantha
CCAGATGACATGATGCAAATTAGTCATTTATATAGCTCATTCTCATATTAGGACTTTGTATTTTTTGTTTTAAGCATGGTAATTAACCCCATAAAATAAAAAGAAAATCTTCTTATAATATAGACTTAAGAGGTATTTGGATAACTTATAAAGTATCTTACAACATCTCACTTTCTTCCAAAAACTTTTATATTACATTATTCAAGGACATGATGTATAAAATAATCTTTAAAAATTCTTTTCTAATTACGAATGGAGAGTTTGAGTAAAACCAAAGGAAAGTTCATGAGCAACCATTAATGGCCCACTATAAGTTTTAACATTTATGGGTTCCACTAATAGATTGGCTCCTCAGTGCTTACAAATTTAATGTGGGTCATATAACCATATCACGACTAATTATCAATATTAGGTGAGTCTTACAAATGTCACGTTTAGGGCTTTCATTGTGATTACCAACATTAGGTGGATCCCATATATACTACCAAAATTAGCCGGGTCCCATGATTACTAAGATTGAATTGTGTGATTGTAATTATTAATTTGTCATCATTAAATGGATCCCACTATTTGATAGCTCTCCTACCGTTGATATGATGACTACCAATATATTGTGTGATTGTAATCTTATATTTCCTTTTCCAATAGATGGGTCCTACCATGATTATTAACACCTGTGGTTACTAATTAGTAGGTCCTGTGTTGGGTTAATTGATTATATTCTCTCCATTTCTTATTTGGTATATCATCTTAGGAGTTTTTTTTATAAATTGTCAAATACTTCAAAGGTATATTAAAATTTGTGAAGATTGTCAAACATCATAAGTGACACAATATAATAATATGATACTATTTTATTATATAATAATGAAATCTTATAATATTTAAACTTATGGATATTATATTATGCACTTATCCAATTAAACACCCCCTTAATAATATTTAATGCAAGAGTTTGTCTCCATTTTTGTTTATACAGTTATAAATGTATTAGTTTAGCTTTGACATATTTTTAAAAGCTTTGACTGTTATAAATATATTAGTTTAGCTTTGACAGGATCTAACAGATGAAACTTTGCATCTTGGGTTTAATCAAGTCCGGAAGAATATTTAGCCTAAGCACGAGCCCATTAGGGGAGTGAGGGGTCAGGTGTGAATTAAGGGCGATTTTGGGCTTACCCAAACCTAACCACTTCCTGTTGAATTTCACAGCATGAAATCACATTTTCAATCCGTAATGTGAGATTAAGTGAAACCAATTGCAGTGGTTTTCATTTTTAAAACATTCATCATTTTATGATAAAATAGAGCATAACAAAATAATTCATCTTAAATCAATAATCAAACCATAAAATTAATAAAATCTGACCATTAAGGTCTTATTGCACTTTTCAAATAATCAACCAAGTCCAATATGTAAGGTAAAATAAACAAATCCTTATCTATTAATAAATTGTAAGGCCATGGGTCATCTTCCCCTAGGCCTATTCGACCTCGCAAGATCATCACCCTTATTGTATCATTGGGCCACACCTGATAACATTCTTGTCTAGGGATGTAAATAGGTCTCCAATTTTTTTAAGGTTCCGACCCATTAAAAACCGAATTTAAGTCCTTATTTAGATCCCTATAAGTAAAAGAATCCTGTTCCACGTTGGTTCTTTCCCATGGACCCGAAACCCCATATATTACGAAAATCTATCACATAAATCTTAATTTTTTTAATATCATTCTCTATTTAGACCTGGACCCAAACCTAGAGCGGTCCCTTATATGATTTTGATTATGATTTTGGAGCCAAAAAATCGATTCAAAAAAGGTTCCGATTCGATGGACCCAAAAAAGGTTCCGATTCGATGGACCCAGACCAAAACTAACCTGTTTACAACCCTATTCTTGTCACACGAGCAGGAAAGCCATATTAGGGACCCAAGGAGCTTCTCTTATTGTGTGAGGCAATAAGAAATTGACTCAATGAATTGTTCTCAGCAATATTATAGTTCTTTCTTTACCCATTTATTGCTTTGTTGTGTTACTTTTATTTAATGTAATATTTTATACTTTAAGACTTTCTCTAAAAGAAGCCCACTATATTTTCGTGAAATCTCCATAAATGCACAGATGTTTTATATTCTCACTTTATCTCCCCTGACTGACTTTTTTTTATTTATTTCTAATCTTTCATAGTTTGAGGCCTCATTGAGGTTTTCATGAAAATATAAGAGCCACTTAAGGGCACCTTTGTATATAAATCTGTGTTTTGCAATTAATTAATTTAAAGTTAAGTAAAGTGAATCTAAACAAAAAAATGACAGAAGTCAAATTAAAAACACACAATTTTAAAATTTCCTTCAAATTTTTCAAAAGTTAAAAGAAAAAAAAACCCTCATTACTCTACTAAATGACCAAAAATATTCAATTCTTCAATACAAAAAATAAAGAAAAAAAAAATTCATATCAAACAACTAAAAACAAAACAACTTCATAATACTTAATATTTTATTCTCTCTTAATTTGATGCTTCACTTCACTGTATTCCAATTCACCAATTCACCGTAAACACTCACTATATTCCAATTCACCATAAACAGAAGGAAGATATTGCCATATGTACACAGTTCTTCCTATCTTCACCATCATAGATGCCCACAAAACATCCCATCATCAAATACATCATCATCATCTATAATGGGCCTACTTAATCCCCTAATCCAAAAGAGGTGATCATCTACCCTGCCATAATCACTATCAACCTAAATGCATACAAAGCCTCTACCATCATTGCTCCATACAAATCTCCACCAACACCGTGGAAATCCTCAAATCTATCTACCAACCTTCATCACCCAAACCATAGAAAGTCTCCATCGAAATGGGGCTCATCAAGTTGGGAGGACTTTTCTGCAGAAATGGAAGTCCAATGCCCCCAGTCCTTTCAAAAAAAAAAATACTCACACAGCCCAAAAGCATTTCCACATTACTTTCATCACACCAAATGAATGAAATATCAATTTTCCAAGTACCTTTTCCACAGATAAAGGGTTACATAAACCAATTTCTTATGGGTGAGGGAATCCACCAATTATTCATGTAGTTCAATTTTCTGATACTTAATGCAATACCCAATTTTAATTTCATTTTGGAAACTACAATCCAATTTCAGTGGTAGAGATCAAAGTTGCCAATGCCAACTACAATCCAATTTCATTGGTAGAGAACAAAGTTGCCAATTTCAATTATGGACTTGAGTATCATTTTTTACCAAAAGGTAGAGACCATCTTTTATAGATCTTCACATATAATATATAATACTTTACCTTTAACCCATTCAATAAAATATGAATTGCTAAGAATCTCATCAAATTAAAAAAAAAGTTTTTTTTAATAGATTTCCAACAATCCATCATCAACCATTAATCCCAAATAGAGCCACATTACTAGCGAAAATGCCAAACATCAATGAAGCATTAAAATTAAAAATGTTAAAAAAGCAAATGAAAAATAAATAATAATCCTTCAATAGAGTTAACTAAATTCAAGGGTTTAGAAATACACTAGTAAAGTTAGAATAAAATAAAAAATATAATAAAAAATATATTAGTCTTTAATGATAAAAAAAACACAACCTTTTTTGCAACTTGAGTAGTACCTTTTGAACTTAATCAAACACCTCAGATCCAACTTCATCAACCAAAAGTCTAAAAAAAATTTGTTGGATATAGATCTTAAACAATAAACAACTATAAAAAATACAAGAATGAAAAAAAAAAAAAAAAAAAAAGCTATCAGGAACAAAATCTAAGAGAAAGAAAAATGTGGCTGCTCTCAATTTGAAGGAAGCCATGAAAGACAAAGGAAGTGACATTCCATCAATCGTGTGAGCAGCTAAATTCCCTCTTGGCACTATGCAAAAGGTGGCCTGTCATTGATCAAACAAACCCCCGTGTCTGAACTAGAGCCATCCATTCTCATATCACCCCCCCAACAATAGTAGATTACATTTAAGATGAATCTAGACCTTTGAAAAGACCTCCTTGATAAGAAAATCATCACATAGAGATCCAAAACAGAAGACCCATAAAGATCAACGGTCTAGATCACATAAAATTACGATGTCCCTCTAATCACCCAACCAAAAAAAAATACTGATCCAAGTGAAAAACATCAGAAAAAAAAGAGAGGATGAGAATCAACAGTGGAAAAGTGTTGCCAGGTATTGTGGCATGAATCAACGGTTGAGATTCATGCAATCTTCTTCTGGCAGGGTTGGTATGGGCTCCAAGCGGCAGACGAGTTGCCAGGAATCGGCACTCGCTGGTGACTCAGATATGGAGCCGAATCGATAAGAGATCGGATTTTACAAAAATAGGTCAGTAGTTTATCAGAAATAACGAGAAAAGAACAAGGGTTGGAAGCGAAAAACAAGAAGGGAAAACAGGGGCAGTGATGGAAATATGAAGATTTGGTCGTGGTCGTCGTCGTCGTCCTCCTTTTCTCACTCTGTGTGTGTTTGGTGTTTTGGTTGAGTGCTTACAGAATTAGGGTTTCTCTTGATTATATAGGAGATGTTTGTAGATATCGGCCAATAAAAGTAGGACACGTGGTGAAAGGGCATTCGTTGGATGCCTGCTAAATCTTTTTACGTACGAGATATCTAGGGTTGCTGTGAGGTGTGTACAGTGTGGTACCCGATGCCAAAATGTGGGCTAGGGGATCCCTCTCACTCCCACTTGGGTTGATTTCCTGTGGGCGGTTTTGATTTAGGCAGTTTGGTTTCTCTTGTTTCCTTTTATCATGTACCTCACCTCAATTTTAGATAATATTTTTTAAAAGTTAGTTTTTTTTTTTCCGAATCATTTTCTACTTATGCCCGAATCGATTTAGAAATCAATTCCATTTCCAAAACTAAATGGGGTATAGGTCCCCCCGGACCCAAATTAGAAATGATATATTTATGTATCTACTAGTTAAGAGTAGAACTAGAAGACCCCAGGATGGTCACTAAGCATCTGTGTAAGATGCCCACACCACTCAATCATATGTGTGTTAGTTGTGTTATTGCTTTTTTATTAATAGGTCTTCACATACAAGAAACTCATAAGGAAAAAAAATCCGAAAAAAAAAAAAAAACTTAAAAAGTTTTTAATACCTAGCTTAGGAGAGTAGGCTCTCAACTCTTTAAGTGATGGGAGGAGACCTTTGGTAAGGTGAGGGAGCCTCGAATGAGGTAAGATAGGACTTGATTGATGGATGTGGCGTACACTTTGAGCAGCCAAGTATAAACTTGACAGAATATTAGCATTTATTTAGGGGAGGATTTTCACCACGGACAAGCATATACTGTACCCGCTTTATGTTAAAACATACAAGGATAACGACCTGAATGCTCTATAGACCCCACATGCTCGGATCAATTTTTTTACAGATCTAAAAATAGCTCCATACCTGCTTAATTTGGAACATGAAACTTTGGATCCTCTGATCATCAAATACCCATCCCTAACCCAATAAGCTTATCATAGTCTTTGATTGAATGGCCTTTAACCATAGAGTTTTTAACCTTTAATTCAACAGTGAGAGCAATTTTGTTGAGCATAAAATTGGTAATGATACCAGATGATGGGGATAAGAGTGTGGAAAGTCCTATACTGATTGAAGATGGGCCGAAGAAAATTCTCCTTGGGTGCTTTTTTGTCTTTCCAATAAGGGCCAAATGACAATAGGTCATAGGTACAACCCAGAAGGGCTGGGTCGGTATTGGCTCGAATCAAGTCCGACCCGAATTGTAGGAACCTGAGCTTAAATCCAAAGCTGACCCAATGAAACCCAAAGCTGACCCAAATAGTAACATCCCTACCTGACTAACATTTTTTTTTTATTATTTGGCTTGCCCTTCAGAGGATGAAAACCATGCAATTTGTACATACTCTGTAAATAGTATCAATATAGGCTCGAAATTATTTTATACAAACACATGTTTACAGATAAAAAAAAAAAAAAGTGTATTTGGACTGATTTGGATACCAAGCCCAAACCCGAACTCATTCTGAATCTGTTATGGGATTCAAAATCTAGGCCCAATTCTGGAATAAACCTGAATAATCCCAACTCAAACTTCAGATTTAGTCAGGCCTTATGTGTTTGGGTTTGACCTGACCCAAGCTGCCCCTTATATAATAAACTCAAACCCTTTGGTCCTGATGACTAAATCATCAGTCATCTTTGAAATTGATCACATAAGGCTCTGCAATGTAAATTCATTAAATTTTGGTCCTTGTGATTGAGAAGCACTAACCTACTTGGTTCTATTGATCCAATCATCAAATTTGTAAGCAAGCTTAACTGTGATGGGCCTTGCTCGAACTCAGCCCTTTTAAGTGGGCTTGTTAAATAGGATTGGCTCGAGATCGAGCCTTAAAAAGCGAGCTCTAACTCGAGCCAAGCCAAGTCGAACGAAGAAGATTATGAGCTAGCTCGACTCATTGACAACCATTTAAAAAACACCTTAATACCATTAAGAACCGAAGAATCTCACAGTGATAATTTTTTATTTCGTTTCATAACCTCAGCCACAAGCAAGGTCCAGAAAAAACTTTTTGGCAAATCTGTGAAAATGGACAGCACTGTTCATCTTGCATTCTCTTCATTAGTAGTTGATATCACAATCATTCTCAAACGTAATAGACCTTTTGCAATCCATGCAAGGACCAATGAATTGGCTGCATATAATACTCAAATGTGGGCCTTCTTGTGAGGATATTAGCTTGCCCAGGCTAATATGTCGGACTTCCCGTCCCGACCCACTAGACATTGGGCTTGGGCATGGTCTTCAGGTATATTGGTTGGGCCCAGGCTTAATACCACGCCAAAAATTGATTATGCCTAATCCTAGGTTTCACAACTTCTCTTTGAGGCCTGGAGCACAACAGTGGGCGGGATCCAACTGGCCCATAGACTATGAACATTGGTCTTAATTTTGAAAACCCAAACAATAGGGGAAAATGTTGGTTCATGAATTGAAATGGAGGTAGAATATGGGAGGGAAATCCTCACTGTAATCTATACCTAGTAGTCTAAGGTCTTGTTTGGCAAGTCTTATCTATTTGAGATAGTTTTGTTCGAAATAGATCTATTTGATATAAAATGTTTTACAAATAAACCGTTTTGTAAGACATACATTATATATGAATGAAGTAGATCAGTTTGAAATATCTCGTTTGGTAAATATACAAATAAGAGCTTACTATAGGGGTGTTTCTTGTCTTAAAAAAAAAAAAAGGTAATTTTTAGTAGAGAAATTGAATGAGACATTCATTATAACTTTGTTAAAATTCGCCAAGGCCCATGTGCAGCAATATAGTCTGAAATTAAGCTTTGTTAATAGAATTTTCCCTTGTGGGTTTGTCGTTGGAGAGAAAGTAATATATTATAGTCTTAAAGTATGCAAGAAAATGATTTTAACCAGTCCAGGTGAAGTGAAGCACTTACAGTCTATTGTGTTATCAGTATTCCAAAAATACATAATTTTGCACTATATATTTATAGGTGGTGCCTAAATGTGTTCTTATTGAATGTTCATGGCGCTAGCCATAGATGATCGTTATTGATAACAGGGCTTGCCTTGGGAGGCAAAAAAGTCCCAAAATCTGAAGCAAACCATCACTCACCATACATTTATCTTCAATATCCACATTAATAGATGGGATGCATTGTCAAATTTAAAATGATACAACCTTTAGTCACCATTGGATTGAATTACGATAGAGAGAGGGAGAGAATGAAAGAGAGAGAGAGAGGTGCATACAAGGGGCTGGGTTTTAGGGAGAGACGATGGACATCTTCAAAGCACTGCTAGTGTTTCCTCCTCCAAAAGCTTTTCTCAACGAAAGGGGAAAGGTCTTTCTTTTATATGGGCAACTGGTGAGATTTAAGTTTTTTTAAGGGTAAACTTGGCCTAAATTTCAAAAAAATCATTTGTCCCCTTCAGATGTTTTCTGTCTGTTTCAAATGGCAGTCTTCTTGGGGGGATTTCAAATAGACAAATATGTATTAATTTCAATTCAAACAGACATTGAAATAGATAGTATCCAAATAGTCTAAAACATAAAAATATCTATTCAAAACCATTTTAAGATAAGTAGACCGCAAAAAATAGAGATGTCAAACCGAACCTAAAGCTCGAAATAGACAGACAAAATAAGAACGAGTGAATTATTCATGATCATCTCCATTGATTAATCAAATGCCTATCCACATCCTGTAGAGCTGATTTATTTATTTTTGATCCCAGTTCTTTTTTATTTTTCTTTCATTTGAAAGGGTCATTGCAGTTTAGGTTTACCAACGTGCTATGTCTCCCACTTTTATCATAATGATCTAGTCGGAATGCATAAGTAATTATTCAAGTAAGTCGTGAAAAAGCAAAGATTCTAATGAAGGCATCAAAGATTCTAATGAAGCTGAAGTGTTAACTATATTGGAAGCTCTTAGAATCAGTATCTCAAATAATTTGCATAGCATAGTGGTAGAAATTGGTTCCTTAAATGCGATTTATTGGATGTCTTGTTTGGAGAAGGGTCCATGGAAATTTCAATTTCTTTTCAATGAAATCAAGACTTAGTCACATCTTTGAATGTTGAGTTTCGTCATGTGCTTCGGTCGGGGAATGGTATGGCAGATGCTTTGGCTAAATTGAGGGTAAAAAAAGAGGTAGCTTTGTTTGCTCCTTTGTAATTTGTTGCTTTGTGTTGGTATTTAGCTCTAATACCTACGCATGTTTTTTTTTTCTTTCCATCTTTATTATACCTTTTTTAAGTCTTTAATATAATTTACCGTTACCGATAAAAAAAAAAGGCAAATGACTCACAACCGTGTCAAATATGTGAGGCTTTGCAAGGACATATAACTCACAAAGCTTTTTCTAGATGCATGTGTTGAATAATGAAGATGGCGAATTTATGACAAGGGATTGATCTCACTACTTATTATGCGCTTTTAGAAAGGAATGAAGAGAGGAGAAACATAAAACACAAATTAAATAGATATTGGTTTTTTATTTTATTTATTTATTTATTATAACGGAGAAGTTATCCTTTATTGTTTGGTCAGCTGGTTAGGGGCATGTGATAAAAAAAAGAGAGCCTGCATCAACTCTGATCATCCAAACCAGTTTATCAATCCCTTTTATGTTCTTCTTTTATTCGGAATTGATTAATTAAGATCCTGCATTTGATGATCCTCTACCATACTATCTGAAAAAACTCCCAGAAGTTATGATAATAGCCATCCATCAATCAGATCGTCCACTTATGGCGAACCTACATGAAATTATTGCATTGATGGATTGCAGTCAATGTCTTCGTTTGTGCCAGAGTTAATTCCACTTTGATAGCAAGTAAATAGAAAAAGTTTTCATCTTCATCTTCACTCCTACCAATATTTATAGGAATTAAATGATAAAGTTTTTTTTCTTCTATATATGTGGAGATTACGCATTGATCATGATATAAACCAAAACTTAGATCATGATCATGTAATCACTGATCTAAATACGGGAAGATGCAAGCCATTTGGGCTGATTTGTATCAGTCTTTCACAAAGTTGATAGGTTGATACTCAATTCCAACAAATATCACCAAAATGCTAATTTATTGGGCCAATAAATGAGGATCAGGGATTGCTACTGTTGGAAATTCTTTAAGGAGATTTATTTGCACATGAAAAGTCTCTCCCTATTGGACCCTCTAGACTCAGACCCACGCTAACGCAGTGGTTCTATTGGGTTAAGTCATTGTTGATTTTTATGGGCCTTGTGGGTCGTCTTTTTTTTTTTTTTTTTCCTGCTAATGGAGGAGGGTTGGGACTATTCCCTCCGGACCCAGAGAGAAGCCGGGTAAAACCCTTGTGGCCCCTAGGTGGTAGCACAAGTGGACTCAAACTTCAGTTCCTGAAGAGGGGGAACCGGGAGTTGATACCAAGACGTCTAGCTCCGGAAGAGGGAGGAATCGTAGTCCTGACCACTCGGCCAACCCCTTGAAGTTGGCCTTGTAGGTCCATTCAAATGTTGTTTCTATGAATCAAACTATGCAACCTCTCCCAATAGAGAGTTTGCCCAAGGATGTGACCCAATAGATCTTATAAAATCAAAGCCTAATTCTATTCCATTTTCACTTACCTGTCTCAGTTTGCTACCTGTATTTGAGCCCATTGTCTATAATTCTATAGTTCTGGGTGCACTTGTCATGGTGTTTAGGGTTGGTAGTAGATGCTACAAACCAATATCCAACATACAAAGGATTTTGGCCTGTTTTATATGGAAAGGCATGCTTGCCGAATTACCACTGCACTAATAGAATTGGCATGGAACCCCATCTTACCCTATACAACATATTTTAAGCCCTGAATTTTTTTTGGCCCAATATAGGTCATTAGTTAGTTAGTTTGTGTAATGCTCTGATCTACCCATTGATGAACTTTATTTCTAAAAATTCTAACAACTTTTCAAGTCATCTTTTAACTCAAGCATTTAAAGGACCTCCTTTCAATAAAACAGGCTCAAACATTTGAAGGCAAGCACCTAATTAGTAAATGAGAAGGGGCTAAAGTTGGAGACAGTGGAGTTATTGCCTCAACTTTCATTTCTGTACTTGGTAAGTGCAGGCCCGGCCCCTTCATGTGATAGAAATATGGCTGACCTAATTTCGCAGCCCACATTATCATTCCACTAGTGTTAGCACAAACAAATGCATGTAGCCCACCTGTTTGTTGTTGCAACCTTCCAATTGATGGTGGCCTGGTGCGTTCTCAAGATATTCCCATTGATGTTGGGGTCCATCAGTTCCCCGGTCACAAGTGGGGAAAAATATTTTGAACTCACCTATAGCCTATAGGTGCCTGAGCCAAAAAAAAAAAAAAAAAAAACCCTTCAAAAGGTGCCTCTCTCTTTTCTTTTTATAGCTGAGCAAAAAGTAAAAAAAAAAAAAAAAAAAAAAAAACAAAAACTTCTTCAAATCTATAAAGATAACTTCTTCAAATCTATCATCAAAATTTACATCCATCTCCTATTTGGAATACTACTTTTTTTACGGTAATCAATTGGTCTAGAAAAGAAGAATCCTCGCCCGCAACACTGTTGGCTTTCTTAGACATGTCCAATCCATTTCAAACGAACTTGTTTTAATTTATTACCTATTGATATTACCCATAAATGTTTTTGTATGCTCTCTTTTCTAACTATTTTACATAGTTTTATCACACATTCATCTTAATATTTTCATTTTTGCTACATCCTTCTTTTTTTTTATTTTAATATATTTTTAGTGATTGACTAACATTCTACTCAATAAGTCATAACCGATCTGATCATTGTCATGAAAAATTCTTTTTTTTTTTCGAACTCGTTCGTATTTATCGATCATAAAGAGCTCGAAAGGCAAGTTTTCTTTTTCAGCCGTCAATGTCTTATCCCATGCTCAACGTCCTCTCTTATGTATTGTGTTTAGAAATTCCTCTGCCATAGTTTGCTGTTGGCATGGGTTAGCTCAAACCCAAAAATAGGGGTGCTCATGGGCTAGGCCAGCCTGAGCCCGATCCCAATTCAGGCCTAGCCCGCTTTCAACCGGGATTGGATATGTAATTAGGGCTCGATTAATAATTGGAACGGGCTTGGATTAAGTGATGAAAAGCCCATATTCCGGCCCAGCCTGACTTGTGTAAGAAATGCATGTAATTTTATTTAATTGGTGCTCTAATGCCTACAAAAGTGATGAAAAGCCCGGTTCAGTCCAGCCCAATTGATTAAATGGGCAGGTTCAGGCCTAACTTGTATGGCCCATATCGGGCCTGGCCGGTGTTTCTAAAGACGGGCCGGGCCCATGAACACCCCTGCCCAAAAAAATAAAATGATTGGACAATAGACTATAGAAACTTATGGTTAAAATTTCAAGTTACAATGAAAGGAACATCATCTTATAATCATATCTACATCATCATATCAACCTATCCTGTAAGTTATATTATATCACCTTATCATCATATGCTGTCATACACTTATCTGTTTATGCTTGATTCGTTTTTCTTGCACTTTTGCCATTCTCTTCTAAAAAGAATGATTTGAAAATGCAATCAAAGGTCCAAAAAAAAAGAAAAAGAAAAAAAACTTGATTAATTCTAAAATATTATCTCAAACTGTGGTTCACAATATAAAATATTTCATGGTTTTATGGGTAAACAACTCCATGATGCTGAGAACGGCCACTTAACTCATTGTAAGTAACGGTAGTTATGACTTGACTCCCCAGGGTTGGAATGCTAAGTATGCCAATGCTTCCCACTTGAATGGGTTTTCTTCCCTTTTTTATATGTGGGGTTCTTTCCTACTAGTGTGGGTTCTCTTTTCGCATGTTCGGGATCTTTTTCCGTATGTGCGAGCTCTCTATTGAAGCTAGAGCTATAAAAAAAGAAAAAAAGAAAAAAAAAAACTCCATGATGCTTTACCTTTCAAAAGATGTGAAATGATTCTCATATTAAAAAAAGAAGATACAATGATTCTCAATAAGAATAAAAGCTTAAAATTCTACCAGAAAATATAAGAAAGGCCTCTTGTAGTCAGCAAATCATCATTTGACATGATAATCTTCTAGCACCTCTGAATGAATAAGAAACAGGATATCCTTTAAAGACAATAAATCAAATGTTGAAATTAAGTCTTGGATAAAAGTTGTGTGTTGAATGAACTCGTGGTGGGGAAAGAAAAGATAAAATAAGAAAGGGGGAGATCATCCTTTCATTTCCTTGTTGCTATCCTATTAATCCTTCGCCTAAGATAATAAGAGTGATCAGATTCCTTAAATAAACTATTCTTAATCATCAATAGGTAGAAGAAGAAGGACTCAATGATTATTCTTACCACTCGCTTCATATTCGAAGTGAAGATTGTGATGGAGAGGAATTCATTAAACACCTTTATTTTCATCCTTTAAAATGAGTGTGTATAAGTAGGAACCAGCACAAAAACAGGTGTTAATCACGGGTATGCATGAAAAGATAAAATTCTATACAGGGGCGGCTCCAGAATTTAAAATCAGTGGGGTCAAAAAATACTTATCTTCTGCAACCCTACAACTAGAGCTATGACCTAGGCCAGGCCGAGGTTAAGCTCTTATCCTACTCTCTCATTGGCGGACCGCGCTTAACTGAGCAAAAACCTTCGACTTTCACATGGGGGGCTGTAATTTTTAGGCCCTTACCCTACCTTCAAATATTTAGTATTAGAAAAATGATAAAAATAAAAGGACCTAAGATAAAAATACTATTTGAGCTTCATATGAGTTAAGGCATGTCCATTTATATTTATAAGCCATTCAAAATTATTGGGCTACCAATGACACAAAAATACACAGTTTATCTTTATTGGATATCACAAAATGGTCAAAAATTTATAATTCATTTTCTCTCCTTCAGGTCAAACTCTTAAATTAAGTTGGTTCAAAATCTTCCCATAAGATTGTTTTTAGATTTCAGTGGGGTCAAAACTTCCCATAAATATTTTTCTTTTTTAGATCTCAGTGGGTCAAAAGCTTTCCACTCATAGGTTCGCAAAATTTTTATGAATATATTCTGAGATCTCAGTGGGGTCAGTTGACCCCACTATGAACCACATGGCGCCACCCATGATTCTATATATGTTAGAAACGGGAGAGATAGGAGTCCATAAGTAGGAGAAGTATATTAATGAAAAGTGGAGGGAGAGTATGTTAGCAGTTATAAAAACTGAAATTGATTTCCATTCAAAATAGATAGTGCAGTCAAAATTGGATCCAAAACGTTCTAGCTTAATATATTATAATAGAGATGATAATGGGTTGAGACGGGTCATACTAATTGCATATCCATCTTGCCATCTTGCTTAACACACAACTGAACTTAGACCGATCTCACCCCGCGATGGGTCTCATGCCGTTAATTTCAAATACGACCCGCAACCTTTCCACCGAACTACATACCGGCCACATATGTGATGGATCGGGTCGGATTGGGTGTTTACTGGTATATTCATAGCATGAAAATGGCACAGAAAAAATAAAATATTTAATAATAACTATATATTTATTAAAAGAGTTTAAAAAACAATAGAATGCTACCAAAAAGTGTGAAAGATCAAAATATTATTAGTCATCGTGTACCAACTCAATTGTCAGAAATTTTCAATTCAACATAAATCCCAACTCAATTAACCACATAATTCTCCAACTTAACTTAAATCTCAATTCTATCACCATCATAGATTTTACAATTTAACTCAAATCCACATACGTTGAGAAAACGCCCTAAAATAATACATTCACCTCGAAATCCAACCCAATCAACTATAAAATTTTCAATTAATCTCAAATCCCAACTCATTCACTATTGATTGCTATTAACAGGCATAATGATTAGTCGGGTTGGTGAGAGGAAATCGAAACACACCCCTATACCCCCCATGAACTTATTATTATTATTATTATTTTTGAAACGATGACAAGAAACTCATTAAAAGGGATAAGCAATATAAAGTGAAAAGAAGAGTAGAAAGGTATAAGAGAGATGTATCCAGCCTACACTTTAATTATATGACAAAAGCCTCCTAGAGAGTACTCCTTACAGCCCCTTGTATGGTAAGAGTGTATACCATATAGTTGGCCGATCTATACTCATGTTGAAAGACAATATTGAAACGAGAAGATAAGACACGAGTTTCATCGAAGAGGAATTGAAATTTTCAAGAATTTAACTTCCGGTTAGACACTCGTGAAATCATATAAGAAAAATCACTCTCCACGACGAGTGAACCTTGAAAAAATCTTGAAAAACACAAAAGAGTTTTCATAATAGCAAGCACCTCTACTTTAGTTGAGCCGCGAACACCTACATACTTAGAAAATATAAAAAGAACCCCACCTCCATCACGAACACCCAAATGATGGATTTTAGCATGCGTAATCAAATCTGTATGTATTTAAACCGTAAGAAGAGTGGGTCGGGTATGTCCATTTGAACCCTACCCATTGCCAACCCCAAGCATAAGCCCCAAATTTCTTATTTCTATGCACTGACACACACCTTTTTTCCTTATCCCTTTAACTTCTCTGTCCAAAATTTTAATTTCTCGAAAGAGGGGCTTACAAGTTACAATGACTGGACCTATTTTGTATGTTTGATTGCAGATTGGGCAGGATTGATGCAGAGTCTATATAAATATACACTATGAACTCCTATGAATGAAGATGGAAAAGAAAAAAACAGTGGCCAGAACAAGATTCCCTTGTTTTCTGATCCTACCAGAATTGAATTGAAAAAGAGGTCAGTCCGACAAAAGCCCTGGCATATTTTTACATCAGTGGACCTTAGTAGATATTTCTGGTCCTCACACTAATATATATAAAAATGTCCTCTGACCTTACTTTATCTGACGGCTGATATTTTAATTTGGGAATCCAAGGTGCCACTGCCACGCATTGGTTCTAATTGTCATGTCCTTATCATGATCCAAATGCGTGCAACGTGGAAACCATGAGGGTGAGTGGTGGAATTAGCACATTGAATGGAACTTGTGCATGTTTTTACCAAAAGAGAGAAATGGAACTTGTGGAGGTGGTTTTTATTTCTACCACCAAACAGTCCTGTTTGACAGAGAAGGTTGATTATTGGAACCAATTTCATCCTGTGGAAGTTTATACCTATGTAAATCATAAATTGAAGCCGATTGGACAATTTCAACTGTTCATCTTTAGGTTTTAACTAAAAAAAAAATATGTTCAAATCAAGTACACCCTCTCAAAGGTCTCTGTCATTACCTTTTAAAACGATTTCGTAAGAGTATATGAATTTGAGTCTTTTAAAGGAAAGTTAAAAGAAAACCGTTATGAATTACAACTCTTCAACCACCCATTTGTTTTTTTTTGTTCTTTTCTTTTCTAAAACCACCACCCATATATTATTTTTGACAACAAAAGAGCTTTAAAAGCTCATTGATTTAGCCAATCAAAGTTTGTTGCCCACTCCCTCATTAATTCTATCCAAAGTTGCACCGAAAGTGAAAATCCGTTTCCTTTAAAACCTCTCAACCGTTGAAAATCTCTATATAAAAACTGACTTTCTTTCTTGGATTTTTATACATGAGAATACACTACTATACACCATTTGAAATATTCTTTCCTTTCTTCACAATGCACATTTATGCCATATTTCCTTATACGGTTTTCTGTGGAAAAAAGTGTGAAAACTAAAAAATATTTTCCATGATACAGTAAATTATATGTTCAATACAATCACTTTTTTGTCGAAGCGAAATGAAAAATGAATTGATATTTCCACGATTTTGCAAAAGAAAAAATAAATAATAAGGGTTTTAAAGCTTTAAGCAATTTTTTTTTTTAAATAACCCAGAATATCTCTACCCTAACATAGCCAAGAACCTTTGACTATGAGCCCAATGAACACTCGATTCTAGACGGCCGATATCTAATTTTTAAAAGCGCATGCAAATGCTCTTATCCAGATGCACCATTTGAAATTATGAAAGCTGACCAATAAAAATAGGTGTCGAACACAATCCCTCTCTACGTGGCCAACGGAGTGATACACAAATGTTTCCTTGCAGTATAAGTACGTAAAAGATGGACCGTCAAATCACATGGTTGTTAGCATTCAATAAAGCAGATTTCTGATTGCTTATCTATACAAAAGGTGTGTGGCCCATGAATTGAATGGTAGTGATGTATCAGCAAGCGCATTAATGAATTTGGAGGCAGAAGCAGACAAAAATACAAATATAAAGATTGACCCAGCCATCCACCGCGAACTAGGCCATGACTCATTTAAGCACATTTTCTTTGTGGTCCCCATGCCAGGATGCATGTCAATGTGCATGCCTTTGATTTTCAATCACTGTGTACGGATCCGTTGAATTTTGATGAGTGGTCGTGGCTGGCTGTGTGGGGCCCACTCGATCAGGACCATCACACGTGATTGTGATCGGACGGTGCGCAGTAGGTTAGGGAGCGTCGGTGGAGGAGACAACGGATCTTCAACACCGACGCTACGTGTAAAAACAAAAGATGACGAAGAATGCTTGCTTCCTTTGTTGTCTGTTCCAAGGGTTGAATTTGGGACTTGTGCCTTTGGACTTTGGGACTAGTTAAAGTGCGTATACTCTACACTGTGGGCCACTATTCGAATAAATAATTAGTTTTAGATATAAGCGAAAAAGGATTTTGACTTGAGAAAATCCTCACTTCAAGGAATGAAATTAGAAATGTACATGAGTTTCGATTTTTTGATTAGGTGAAGATTTCAACCCGTTAAATATCGAATTTGAATTTTTATTTAAGTCCCCATTAAGTAAATGGGTTTGGGTCTGGGTCCTACATTCAAGGACTCGTTGACCCAGAACCTGACCCATTATATAAATTTTCAAGAAACTCTATTTAATATTGGACTTTTTTTCCTATATCATTCTCTACATAGACTCAGACCCGCCCATATATGGTTATGGTTTTGGTTTCGTGTCCGATTCCACATTCTCCTTAACAGTTTCGGGTCTGGAACCAAGAGACTAGTCCGAAACCGTTTCGCGTCCGAGTCCACCTTCTCCTTAAGACCTTAATGGTTTCGGATCCAGGTCCGCCATGGACCGGGACAGGAACCAATCCGTTTACATCCTTAATAACACAGTTGTAAATTCCATTTTCATCGCCATCTATTTTGATATAGCCTCAAAGATAAAATACTTTGGTCTTATAAAATTTCAATAAAACGTTTTGGAGTAGTTTTTCTAAAAATAAAAAACATATATCTATCTATGTGAAAATTGAAAAATGAAAATAAAATATAAATTATACACATTTCTTGATGAGGATGCATATTGAGAATAAAAATAAAAAAGTTAGTGTGAATTGTGTTTGCTTACAATAGAACTATAGAGAATACAATACTACAAATCGAAATGGAGTGGAATGAGCAACCGAAATGTACCAAATTTTAAATTGAAGGTTTTTTAGCCCTATTACGTTTCAGTTGAATGATCGAAATGAAAAGTTTCGATCATTCCAGCAAAAACGAACTGAAATTAACTACTATAATGACACCAATTAAAAATCCGAGTTGCTTAAAATAAATTATTTTAAATTTATAGGGTTATCCTAAAACTTTACCTCAACTAGACCTTATCCTACTGCACCTTTTGATTACTTGTGATAGGTGAAGAAAACCATATTTATAACATTTTTTCTTCTTATACATAAAGACGCATGAGGAAAATTATTCCCGTTAGTAGAGTGGCGACTAGTATCTCTTTTACACTAAATAGCAAAAAGCACTCATTATTTTATTCAAAAATGAACAAGATATCTTCCCATCCCGCCACAAAATAGTAAAAATTTTAAAAAATAAAATTTTAAAATTTAATACTTTTTTATTTGACGTGTCTTCTTTGCATATCTCTTTTAATTTGAACCTTCATTTCAATTTATTTTACAAGTGAAGAATGCCAAATGAATGCCCTAACTTTTCTTAAAAATCCAATCCTGCCCACCATCGTTTGAATGGACGGCTGAGATTATACTCAATGGATCACCGACTACTATTCTTAATACAAATACAGATGCAGACATGGAAGCGTCGCTTTACTATAAATAATTCCAACAACCTAACTCATGACTGAACCATCTCTTAGATGGTGGCACGAGGGCGTGCGAGATATCGACATAATCCAATCAGATCTCACCACGTATCCCAGAAATCAACACTCACACGTGTGGAAAGAGAAGTATCATGTACACCGCGAGAGCATTGAAATCCTACTCTCTAAATCTCATTACATTATTTACATGTGCTCCTAGTCAAGGAGATGATAATGATATTAGGTTTCTTATCTTGTGATCTTGACCGATCCTCAAGTGGGCCCAATGGCTTAATATAATGTTATTACCCACTCAATCAATGTCAGAGACTTAGTTGGTCTAATGCATTGTAATATCTCAAGTCTTTTGTTTATTTTTAATTTAAAGGGCTAATGGGACAAACTTCTTTTTAATAGTGAGCCCTAACATATGCATCCATGACATCTGTCCACTATTCAACTATAGTGCATGCCCTTATCATGCTAAGATGGATTCCCCTTATGTCTTTGTTTTTGTTCCTAAACAATGCTTTAGAGGAATGCTACAAAATATCATTATTGGGATGATATTGAAGAGAAAAAAAATATATCAAAATGACTTCAAATTGTATTTTACTGAATATTGTTTTGAATAAAAATTTTATATATTGATAAAACAAGAGCACATGTATAATTATTTGGATGCTAAAGGCCACTTGTTAACGTGCCAAAAATACATGTATAAAAAAAAGAGAGACAATTTTTAATAAAGAATTATTAAATAGGTAAGAAGTGAAGGTAAGATCATACCAACAATTACTCATTTGCAAATTAGTTAGATACTATTAACTTCAAAATGCAAATTCACAGCAATAGAAGAATTCGGATGTGAATAAAAAGATTTTAAATTATGTAAATTGAAAATGATAAAATTCTTGGTGAATGCTATGGAAAGTAATAAAAAGTGAACATCACCAAAATAGAGAATAAGAAGTAAAGTAATTATATGGGAAAGTATTGTTGGTCTTTCTGCATTGTCATGGCCCATCAAACACACTTTTCAAGTACACAGTTTTCGGTGCTCCCGACACTTATCCTGCTACTACTACTCCTCCTCACTGCTTACTTCCTTACTCGTCGGCTGCCGAAAGAGAGAGAGAGAAAAAAGGCGATAGAGAAATGCGTCATTCCGCGAATCAAGAATCAGATAAAAAAGTTGCTCCCTGGACTCTGATCGACACCTCCTAACCTCCACGTGTCGGTCATTGCTGCCCCCCACCTTATATCAATATCCCTCTTCAAAACCACAGTCTCAAAAACAACGCGTAAGCACAGAAACAGAGAGAGAGAAAGAAACAACGAATACAGAGATTTTGCTGGGATCATCGAAGTGTCATCTCATCTCATCTTCTTCAAAATGAGATTCGTAAAGATTTAAACTTTAGCTATTATTTTCAGTATCTGTTACGAGAACACCAAATGAATCGGTAGTTGGTACCATTGAAAAGAGAGATTTTGGTCCTAGAAGAGGAGTTCTGGCTGGGTTTCGTTTTTTGAGGTTTCGATCCGAGTTGACTCGGCGGAGAAGGAAGAGGTGTTGTGCCCGAGTCATGGAGTGGTGGCAGAAGATCGTTTTCCCCATGAGGAGAGTTTGGGTCGCCGTAGCTGCCAAGGCCAAGGCCCGAAAAAACGGTCAGCTCTCGATATCTCACCGACACCTTTTTGACTTTGTAACGTAACGTTGTTTTGTATCGGTTGGGATCGGTTTTTTGTGCATGCGTAACTGTTGCATTTGGTTGATTAGATTTTCTTGGGTGAATCTGTTTATAATATTTTTTGTTTTTACCAACCATCTGGACCGTTGATATGTTCAGCGGGTTTGATGGTTTGATTTTCTGCGTGGAATTTGAACCATCTATGGTGATGTCCATCTGATTAACGGTTTGGATTAATGGACGGTGGTAGGACACGTGGGGTTCGGGGGGGGGTGGTGATGGGTTATGGATGGGGCTCAGATCAGAGTAATTTTAACCGTTCGATTAGTCTAGTCTGTAATCGAGGAAGGTTAGATTGATCCGACGGTTGAGGTTGATGAGTGGGTGTGTTGAGGCCCACCTTCCAAAGGTGCAGATCTAGTTAGTTTTTATGGATTTAATCTAATGGTATGTAACTTTTTTATGTTGTTTGATTGGGTGAAGGGACATAGATAGAAAGGCCCATCAATCAGATGGTCCTGATTAATTGATAATAACGGCTTGGGTGCGGTGAACTGATGATCATGGTGCAGGGCCCACAGATTGATGGACGTGGATAAGAAAAATGGAATTGTAACCATCAGAGCCGTTAGATTGAGTTTTATTTATCACATAATCAGGTTATGGTAGAAAGCCCAGAACCTCCTCTCTGAGAATTCTTATAAATCAATTTAATTCTATTTCACCATTCAATTATATCTGGGGCAAATTCAAACTACTGTCACTATTTCCATCATGTCCAATTCATGCAGTCAATCTCAAAGTAAAGTAGAATTTGTTAACCTTATTAATTCTATATTTTAATCTGTGGTTTTATCTATAATCTGCTTTTTGGTAAAGTGAATAATTGTGGAGTCAGCCTCCATTTAAGTGTGTAGTTGTCTCATCAGATTCTAGAAGATCAACCCCTGTGCGTGGACACCACATCGGCGCCACAGGGGGATTTTACCCGGATTTCTCTCCTGTGCTGCGCCGTAGGGATTATTCTATCCAAAGGATTGGAAAACTGCGTTATCAAAAAAAAAAAAAAAAAAAAACACCTATGCATGGACCCAAGTCTTAGCACTGCACCCGTGTGATTTGAGAAACCCCTTACATAATATTTGAAAAAAATCGATTGTATTATTTAGCATCTTTACTTGACTATATACTACACCACCCAAACGAAAATCCTGAGTACGCGATTTGGACATGCTAACTAAATCGACCTTCACATTGGATGACCATCGAGGAGCTGGGGCATACTGCTACCTGATTTGCAAATGCATTTCTTGCTGTTGTCTACTTATGTCAAATCATAAACAGATAATAACTATGGCTTTTCTGCCCTTTATTGCATCCCTCATGCTCTTTACTCTGTGTTCAATTCTACTAACTACAGATTTATTTATTTAAGTAGAACTCACAAAGTCAATCTGAGTCATTAGATGAGATGAGAGTAATACTGATGCTGATCCAATGTTCAATTGCAGGTGGTGGACTACTCAAGCTTCATGATGATGTGCAGACATGTGGGTATGAGGACATTCAGGTGATGTGGGAGATGCTGAGGAGAGAAACGGAGCTCTCACACACCCACAAGCACAAGGCACCTATTTGTAGACTGTTTGTGTGGTCTAGTAGAGGCAGCTCTGTGAATCGCGCCTGAACAAAAATGCTGGTTCATGAGAAGATTTTCACAGTTTTTTTCAACTCCCCGCATACATTTGAATAAGATCAAAGTGCCCCAACAAGCCTTTCACTGTACATTTTCTCTTGAATTCCATCATACAAATCATGTTAATGTGTATATATACATGATTTATATGGTATAATCTTATGACTTTGAGGCTTCAATCAAATTTCCCTTGAACAAATTTTGGGTGTGTCTTGTTCTGTGATGGATTTTCTGTATCCTGTGTTTTCTTGTCTTTTGGCTTACAAGATGGGCCTGGGGAGGCATGAGATATGGTCAGTGTTGGCTTTGTTGATGGGGTACTTTTCATTTAGTTGAACATTGGGAATGGGGTTGTTGTATATGAAGGGAGAATCACAACTGTACTGGAGGTCTGGAAGTATGCAATGGAAAACTTTGATAGAATCATCATAGATTTTTTTTGTCTCTCACTCTTTTGTTGGTTTTGGGAACTTTATATTTTTGTCTAATTCAGCATGCAGGAGGGGACTATTCAAGGCTGATCATAGTGGGGACTCTGTATGAGTTTACGTGTGCCTTTTTATGGGTGATCACAACCGCTCATGAGGTAGGCCCTGCATGAGTACAGAGTAGGCATTGTCTGGAAATAAACTTGGAACTGTGGCCATTTGATCAAATGAATGATCAAACCCTTTACTTGGTCCCATGCATGGAGCCCCTGTAACTTGCAAGCCATGTCTATAATTTTGGGCTAAGATTATTCAAGATTTCATTATTGATCATTCATATTCTAATAACTAGGATTTCTTTATCTAAGTTTAAATTGTCATTTTTTTTTTGGGTTTTATATTTATAATTGCCATGGAGGGATATTAAAAGAGAAGCAACAAAAGAACAAGGGAAATTTCTTTCCTAGAATTGAGTACTTATATAGGAATTCTAATAGAGATATTTATAAAAGTGATTGATTTTGAAGAAATAGAGGTGAATATCCATATGACTATCGATTGATCTATCGTGGAACATAAATTAAGAAGAGATTAAAACCTTAATTCATTTTTAATTGAAGAGAAGTTTATTTGATGGTCATTTAGGCTTGTTTGTTGGCATTAAAATACACAGGAATTGGGATAATTCATGCTATAAGTGGTTAAAAATTAAGACAAAAAGAAAAAAGAAAAAGACCATAACAAAACCTCCCCTCCACCTTTATCACTCACTCATCACCTTATAGCATTCACATCTCACCTCTTTAATTATCCTTCCGTAGAGCTCGTTCGACCATTAATCCTATGTAATCTAAACACTTATGGATGGCCAATCTATTTCTTCTAACTTCGTTGGTTGTAGAAATATATTTTTTAGAATTCTTAGGAATTCAATTTCATGCAAATAATTGGGCCCAAATATTTTTTTTCCCCATTTATACAAAAGTCTTCTTCCTTGAAGGGAAGAAGTCTTTCATCCCAACCAAGTTGGAGGCTTCATTTAAATTGATTCATCTTGAAGTAAAGAGTCATTGAGTGAATCTGCTGGTTTTAAAATTCTAGGTTTCTTTCACCTTCCTGGATGCTCTTTAGCGAGCTCCAATCATGGCACTCCCTAATTGCATCAACTTCTTTACTATATCCCCAACAAAGTGGGCCCACCTAGAAAATATTGTCGATGAGTGAAGAAGCAAATTTCAAAAATCAAGGACTTATAAGGGTGGACCACGTTAACCGTTTCTTCACCAAGCAAAAAGCATCTCTTCGTGCTTTTTTTTTTTATTCCCTGCCCATCAATGCCTTTGTTGGCTTTCCAAGTTATGGGCTTATTGTCCAGGTTAGATTGATATGAAACCACATTGTGTAGAGTGAGGACAAGAGCCCTAGATTGTGTAGAGTGAGGATAAGATCTGTTTTATTCATGATGTGTGCATCACCGGAGGAGTTGAGTCGGTGACGACTATCCGCTTTAGAGTCGTTTGTTTGCATGGGAATTGATTTCCTAAAAAATCATGTTAAAATAAGTTCCAAACATGAAATTGAAGAGGTGAGGAGTACAAGACTTCAGAAGAAAATTTGAATTACTAGGGTGATAGTTGGATGTTTGAAATAAAAACAGAATCTCAGTGTTTTAACAAAAAGAGTCAACTCACTCACTGAGTCCCAGGAACTCAGATAACCATAAAAAGAGAATTAGCCTTGATTTGATTTCTATTAAAGAAAGTATTATTTGATAGTTATTTTTGGACTTACGACTTTGTTTTTTCATTTCAAGTACTCTTAGATTCTTTGAATTCCTAGGAATTCACTTACATGAACAAAATAAGGTGAAATGCATAAACAAAGGTGGATTGGTCCGTAGTGTACGTCGAGCTTGACCCAGGGGTTGGGACCTCGTGCCAAAGTGATATAGACACACACCCAATTCTGATGGCTGAAGTTATGCCCAGACCCAAATTAAAAATGACCCAAGGCTTAGACCTCTCTCCCAATATTCTAAACTGGGGTTCTTCCCCCAATTCTGATAGCTGAAGTTATGCCCAGACGCAAATTAAAAATTATCCAAGTCTTAGACCTCTCTCCCAATATTTTCTGCTGGGGTTCTTCACCCAATTCTGATAGCTGAAGTTATGCCCAGAACCAAATTAAAAATGACCTTAGACCTCTCTCCCAATATTTTAAGGTGGAGTCCTTCAGGCATTCAAGCATTTGGGGACCATTTTCTTCATCTCTAATAATAAATACACTGTGAGGGCAACGCTGCTGTTGCATAAAACCAGGGGCTTTATTATTGCTTTTATAGCTGGGGACATAACAACTTATTTTTGTATGATGTGCCCAACTTTAATGGGGCCCCGCAATTTACAGACTCATTCTGGCCCATCACATTTATGTTTCGAGAATTGGCATTGGCCTTACGTATGTATTGCCATGATGGGCTACCAATTTTGTTAAGTATGCTTTGAGCACTTCTCTAGGCAGCTACAATTTTTTTTTTTTCCAGCTGAGGGTTTCCAATCTTTTGGACTGAACTATTTCCTATGGGTCCAGAGAGAAGTCGGGTAAAACCCCTATGGCCCCTAGATGGTAGCACAAGTGGAATCAACCTTCGAATCTTAAAGAGGGGGAAACTGAGAGACGATACCAAGAATTTTAGCTCTGGAAGAAGGAGGAACCATGGTCCTGACCACTCGGCCAACCCCTTGGGATTAACTAGGTAGCTACATTAAACTTCTAAGGAATATAACTAAGGGCCTGTTTGGATGCACAAGAAAACACAGAAAATAATATTTTATAGAATATAATCTTTCATTTTTTAAAAAAGAAAATCTTGTGCGTTTGGTAACTCAAGAAAAATTTGAAGAAAAGATTCTTTTCTTTCAAAAAGCTCAATATTCTCTCATACAACTCTCCCCTGTAGAAAATTTTCTGCAAGATAATAATATTTTAAAATGACTATTACAAAGTGGTAGAGTAAAGTAAAGACTTTAGTTCACCAAATCCATCATAATGTTTATGCTTACACATATGGTAAAGTAAATTAAAAGTAAATCTCACAGGACAGTAAAGGTCTGGTAAAGTAAAGGTGAGATAAAGTGCATGGTGAAGTAAAGTGGGAATGAATGGTAAAGTAGTTTCTTTTCTTTACTTTACTTTATCACATTTTATCGTAGTTTTATATGGTAAAGAAAAAATGACTTGTTTACGGGTGTGGTAAAGTAAAATAAAGATTAACTGATGTCATATCATGGTAAAAAGGTGAGGTAAAGTATGGTCAGATGAAGTATGTGGTAAAGCAAACTCGGAGAGAGAGAGTTATAAAGTAGTTATTTTTTTTTCTATTGACTGTACTTTACTATACTTTACCATGGTTTTCTGTGATAAAAGAAAGTAACTTATAGTAAAAATATGAAAGTTAAACTTTACTTTACGACATTATTTTTTTTTTCCAGACGTGGTAAATTACATATAAATTAAAATATTTAATAAATTTTTTTCTTATAATGTAATTTACTTTAATCATAACATCTTTCAAACTACTCAATTTGAAATCTGTAATATTCATAAAAAATTACCAAACAGTAAAAATATTATACTATTATAATATTGCATTATTGTATTCTATACTATTTTATTCTTGTAATATTTAAATCTGTAAATATTTTATTCTGTAGACATCCAAACGGGCCCTAAACTTGACTCTAATTAAAACTGGCAAAAGCTCAGCATTGATATATATATATATATATATATAAATATATATATAAACTTCTATATTATCTTTCTTTTTTGTCTTTTTCAAAAAGATTGAGAGAGAGTCTTGGCCAAGACAACCTAATCTTGATTTTGGTTCGACTGAGTCAAGAATTTACAAGTCTAGCCAGAACTCATTAAGGACCAAGTTTCTTACCAAGTCCTTAATTTTGATACCCATCAGAGTAACTTGGTCCAATTGTTTCCAAGTCCCATCAAGTTTCATATCTATGTTGAACATCAGCTCTAGCCAATAGGCTGCTCTTTCTTGTAAGTATTTTCTAATATGACCACTTTCATATCATTAGATACACATTGTCAAATAATATCATTGAAACTACTCCCTCTCAACTTGTGACATTTATGCAGAAAATTCAACCACTTTCTTGCTTCTATTAATCAAATCACTAATGACAGTTATGACTAAATCAGCCCCACTTGCAGATTACCACATTTCATTGACCAGTGACTAATCCCCCTCTCAATTAATAAGTGGGGGCCACACTTCCCAAATTCCAAACTGTCCAATAATACGAATCATTCAAAGAAAGAACAATTCTATGTAATGGGGTTTGTGCAAATTTTACTCATTCCCATTAGTTAGAAATTGACAGGAATTTGAGTTCCAATAGAAATTTTTACCACTCAAATTCTCATTAAAAACATTTTCATGGAAAATTTGTTTGTGCCACGAGAGTATTTTTCACTTTTTATCTTTCTATTTCCACTGGAAAGATTGAAAAAGCAAGCCTGAGTATTTTAGAACTGTCCAAATACAATGTGCACCATGAATGATTAGTAAGAAATCCTTTTTGACCCCTGATTATAAGGAAACCTGTAGTAGAATATAGTATAGGATATATGTTGGACCCCACACTATATTCATCATCATCAATTGGAGTCCACACTATAAAGAAGAAATAAAAGTAGAAAGCTCAAGGAATGTTCTTCCTATTAAGAAATTTGTAGTTCTTCAAACCCAAGGTTCATGCATCATTATCAGTTGGGTGCCCTACAGCAATACACATGTTTGTTGAGGCCACTTCATTTTCTGGTGTTCTTTCCTGGATTAGAGGATACATGGGCCCCATTAATGACCTACTTCAGACCACCAACCTTGTGGACCCTAAAATGCATCTAATGCTGTTCCCCTTAAAGAATTACACCACATCACAATGCAATTTTTCATTGAAGCCTTTGCACTTTTGTCCTGAATTTTTTTTTTTTTTTTTTAAAATTTGCTGATTTCTCCATGACCATGGGCTTAACTACAATGCCATATATACAAGTAGGGGTGCAATTTGATTGGGCCATATTGAAATCTGCATAGCCCAACTCAACCCATGCAATTATGAAATTCGGGTTGGATTGGACTTGTTTACGTCTGGCCCAGGTTCCAGACCTACCTATGAACATGCATACATATTATACCACATGCATATTCACTTTTAGGGCCTGCCCTGTGAAGACTATTTGGAAGCATGGCGATTTGGGGGCAGCAGAGTGTTCTCTGTCTCCCTGTGATCTACCTCTGTGTTAAAAAAATCTGGGCATGGATAGTGCTGATTGAGGAGGGCCTAAAAATTATCATCTTAGTCATTAGATAAAGTTGAATGGATTCCAGATTTTCCACAATCAATTCAAAGGCCTACAAAAATCGAATAAGTACCAAGTTTGGGTGAATCCTAAATAGGAAAAAGAGGAGAGGGAGAGGGAGAGGGGAAGGCCCAAAAAAATGTGTGTTTTTTTTTTTTTTTTTCTCTCTATGCATATTCACACAACCAACACTCAACCCACCCAGGACCTTACATATATGTGTTGCAATTGGGTATTTGGATTAGGATCTGATTATTAACTAGGATCATGGAATGGACTATATCCATATTTCTCATGTTGTCTCCATTTTAAGATTGACCATGAGATGAACCATGCCGATTTAATAAATATGATTTTTAGCCAGATACGGTGAGGGTATTCATTTTGAGCGGCGTGCGTTTTAAACTAGTGTGGCCCAATGTTGAGTTCCACTTATTAATCTAAGAAATTCTCTATAAGTTAGAAAGGATTCAGAGGATCTGAACTCTTTCTTCTGCCGTTGCTTTCAGTCCCAGCTTTTTTTTTGTATTCAAATGCTGCATCATCTTTCCACAATCTTTATTAAAAAAATGGAAAATCTATATTCTAAATTTTAGAGGCTACTTTGAAACTACTTTCCTTGTGGTGGAAATATTCTCATGGTTTTCTTTTAGTAATCTGAAAATAGAAGGCAAGGGAAAAGATGAGGCAAAAGTTCTCTGAAGCAATCATGGTGGAAAGGATAAGCATCTTCCTCAGTTGAGTGCTGGTTCATGAAGGGTCATTGAACTTGAGGGGCAAACTGTGAAAAGTAACAATGAGAATCTGTTGATGATGTTGAGGATCCATATCATATGTAATTAAAGCAGATTTTTCCAACATAAACCTAAGCCTGCTCATTACAGGCATGCTTAATCATTGGGAACACATTTGGTTATATGTTAACTAACTTTGCTCATTAAAAGCATACTCCAAATAATTTGGAAGTTGTTATTTTGTTCTAGAGTAGGAAATGAAGAGAAAGAGAGAGGTTGAGGTGATTGCCAAATATCGCTTTACTAACATACTCCAAATGATTTAGGAACTTGAATTAATTTTTTAATAAAAAACATTGACTGCATGGATCATGTAATTCACAAATTCCTCATGAGTCTGGATCACCTATTGCATTTGTTATACTTTCATCGTGAGTGGACTAATAATACTCCGCCACGTCATCCAAAAATTTAGGTGATTCTCTTTCATTTGATTTAAATTTCAAAATCACCTAAATTTTGGGATGCTGTGGCGGAGCATTATTCGTCCACTTACGATGAATGTATAACAAATGCGATAGGTTATTAGTGGAATTTGCCCATCTATAACGACTAGTTTATTTTTATTTTTAGTTTCTAAATCTTGAGAGGAAATTTCTTCAAATCTGTAAATGTAGTTTATAAAGATACATGTCCAATACACAATACATATCCATTATTATATATATATATATATATATATATTAAAGTTTCTGATATTAACTAAACCAGTTTCAATTTTAACCCTTCCAATTTCAAACTTGCCTCTAAGTTGCAAAACTTACACCCGTACACTAAAAGTTTTTCAATTACTCAATCATTTAGGGGTAATTCTAGTTATTTTTACTTTTCAAATATGGTTAAGATGATCGTCTCATTTATTTTTTAATCTCATTGATGAAAATGGATTAAGAGAAATCTCCTCTTCCTAAACACACACAAAAATAAAAAAAAGAACGAAAGAAAGAGAAAACTACATCCATCTCACTCACAAATTAAAATTATAATCAATATACTCAATAAGAAAATATATCTTTTACTTTGACCAAAATAATCTTGAGAGTTGTGCATATTTTTTTACTTTGTAAATTGAGCTTATTTCGAGACTCATACCTAATAAATTCTAGCATGTCACTACAATTCGAATTGGTCTCATCTATAAGATTGATCGTGCTTACAATACATGATTAAAGTAAAGCGCAAAATCAAAATACTTGATGTGTATTGAATAATTCTTAATGTCACATATTTTAATTATTAATTTCTCACTTCTCATAAAATTTATATTATTTTCTAAATCTGAACTTTAACATCCAACAAAAGTTTAATTTTGATTAATTCATAAAACTAAATAATCTTTAAAGCTTTGACCCCTATCAATACTATTATGACAAATTTCAAATATCTTTTAAGCATTTACATGTCCGTGCTTTAACTATGGGTGGTCAGGCTGGTTAAAATTTAGAGTGAATGAAAATTAGTAAGCATCATTAAAGAGTTTCTTTCCTCCACCCATCTCATTAGACAATTTTTAGTATATCATCCCAATGTAGACAAAAAAAAAAAAAGAAGGTTAGTGGCTTACTTTAGGTGGGTATTAGGCCCAACAAGGTATACTTTGTTTGGTACCAAATGTTTGGCAAGTCATTAAAATAGAGTTATGAACCAATCAATCAATAGTACATTAGTTATTGAAAGAAGAAGAAGATAAAGATAAGCAGACAGACTATGGTTCTAACATTACCAACATATGTTTTTTTAATAATCAACTGAGCAGTTGGTCTCTTGGGTCTAACTATAAAACAAGTTCTCTTCAGAAGGCCTTTTCAAAATGATTCCATCTTCCACTGTTGTCCAACAACCATAACATTATCTTCCATGGTATAAAATGCATGACCATTACCACCCAATTGACATATGAATAATAAAACAAATGAATTGTTGGGAGAGTAATGGTCGTCTGAGGACAGTCTTTATAATCTTAAGGTGAGGATCGTTTAGTGGGGTCCCACCTTTGATCATGTGATAATGGGATTGAAAGATCTAAATAGGACCAACCTAAATATTAAATTTTAAGTAAATTTAATACCTCTAACCCTTTCATCCGTGGTTGACATGTTTATCGGCTTTATATCAATTAATAAAATTTACCCTCGATCCAACGGTCCTAGCTCCAAAATTCTATGTTAAGAGTTAAGACACTCTTTGCTGACGAAAACCATTATCTAATGAGAACTTTTTGGGCATATGGAAACATTGTTTAGGATTTGGGATCATCAAACCAAGCCACTGAATAGACCTCTGTTAGATATGTCACCGGTATCAATGAACCAAGTATCGAGAAGTCCATCTACTAATGGGATTTGTACATATGAACTTGACTATTATTACTAGTGAAGCTACTACATTAGATTTACCTTACTAATAAGGTCAAGTGAGCTCAATCTCATCTATGAATATGGAGCCACTTTCCAAAGATCTAAAATTCTCATTTGGAATTTCAATCAAATAAACCCAAGATTCGCTTTCATCAAAATCACATTTCTCTTCAAATTCAAAGAAATGTGGTTAGGCTGATAACAAATAATCATTTTTAATGGATAAGACTCATGCTCTCATCATACTACCTTAAAATCGATTCCTGGATAAGTAGGTTTAGGTAATTCCACAGTCCGCTAGGTTAAGTCTAAGAGAAACAAATCATTTTCAATAGATGATGAATTTTTTTTTATTGAATACAACAAAGCCCACTTTTCAAGTAGCCAGACTTTCTATGTAATGTGAAGTTGGTTCATCAATCATCAAATAAAAATTCTGCTTTGATCAAGCTGACATTCACTGTTGGATTAGACATTCTTGATCTGAATTTTTTTTCTTCTTCTCCTAATACTTTCGATATAACCAGTACTAAACCGGCCTCCTTTTAATCTGATCTCATTCCCATTTTTATCCCATTTGCATTATTACGTGCGAAAGCTTGACAAAAGCTTATTTGTTGTCATCAGGTTAAGGGCCCACTACCATTTGGATGATCTTTTTTCTAGTTAACCCAGACAAGGGGGCTGGGACCTAAGAGAGAGCCCGTTCACGCGCACACACACATACAAATAGAGTTTGCACAAACGAAAAGAATGCCATACAAGTAGAAAGATGTGGCATACCTAGCATTCGAAACCTTTCATGAAATCAGCCTTGAGCAATGTCTTAGGCCCACCTCTAATGCTTTTAAAATAGTAAACCCTAGTTTCTTATGGCAACCTTAACATGGATGAAAATGAATTGTGCATGTACAAAATCTTTCCAAATCTGGAAAATTTATAGCCAATTCTTATCCATGGACAACCCAAATCAAAATTAACAGTCTGGATCATCAAATACTGGGCCACACTTCCACAAATCCAGGTCCACTAAAGCAGGGTCTCACACAGACACAGCTGGTGTGACGACACGATTAGCCGTCCATTTATTTTCTTGGGTCAACATCTTAAAGTCAATCCAACGGCTCCAAAAGGTCTTTATAGTGAGCGGTTGGCAAGTTTCGTCAGACCCTCGTGTGAGAATTTATAAGAAGCCTCGGATCTGTTTTCGATCACGTTTTCGGTGCCGTTCGAAGTCCGTTTCAAAGCTCTTCACGTATCGGATACGGCGTCTCGGGTACGAGAAAAAACCGGAAAAGGAAAAACGATCGATATCGGTTCTCTTTTCATAAAAAGGAGCCGAATTCGAATCTTTGGAGAAGCACCCATTTCTCCTTTCTGCTATTTGAGTCTTCCTTCCTTTGGATCTTTTCTATTTGTAGCTTGAAATCCTTTCAATTTGATGATTTGGGGCTTTTTTTTTTTTTTTTTTTTTGCTGTTTCTCTTTTGGGTTTCTTTGATGTTTGCATATTTGATTGTTTGGTATGAAGTTTCCATCATTTGATATCTGGGTGGTGAGAGATTTTAGTTTCTTTCACCTGAAGATTTGGGGTTTTCCTTTGGCTTGAAAATTTTGTTGTTTGATGATGATCTATGCGTTTCAAGATCTCTGGGTTTTAGATGTTTAGTTGGTTTGTTTAGAAATTGGAAAGATGGGTGCTTTCTTCGCTTTCTTCTTCTTTTATTTGGTGGGTTTTGGAGAGAAGCGTTTTTTTTTTTTTTAGAATACTGAAATCGTGGGGATATGAAGAATAGCTCAAGTCTCTAAATATAGAGAAATGAGGGCCTTTTTTTTTTTTTTTTTTGAGGGGGAGGTGAAGAAGATATGGGCCTTGTTCTTGTCATTTGTGATGGAGTTTGAGTAAAAAGGTGTTTATGGAATCCCCTTTTGTTTGTTGATGGAAGATACATTGATTTGATGCTTATGGTTTTCTTTCACTCTCGTTGATCGGGTGCCTTTGGAAATTGATAAGGTTCTATGTTGTTTCTGACATGTAGATATAATTTTATTGTCTGTTTGATGCCATTTTGATTATTTGAATTTCTTAGCTTTTCAATCAATGGAAGGTTTTGTTGCTGGTTTTTTTTTTTTCACCCTTGCTATTTCTTCTTTTGATGTATGTTGGTTTGCTTCTTTCTGGTAAATTGAACTATAGGACTTCTTCTTCTTCTTCTCCATCTTCATCTTTTTGTGTGTAGTTTTTCCTTTTGGATGTTGGGGTAGGGGTCTCTCTGATTAGCCATTAAAGTTCTTTTTATTTAAAATCAGCCGTAGAATGAGGCTGATCTTGTATTGGGTTACACACTCTCTCTTCTTTTCTTTTATTGATTTATGTTTCTGGGACCTGTGAATTTTCTGAAAAAAGGGGAGATTCTCGACACCTGCAATGCTTTATATATTTTCTAGAATTCTTACCTTCTGGGAATTAATGTGTTCGGTGCTACTATTCTTGGCTGACCATGATAAGGAACTATAACTTTCACTGACATAGAGGAACCAAACCCTTTAATTTTTTTTAAAAAATCTTTCTTGGTTTCCTTGATATCGTGTTAATTTTGTGTTGCCTGTATGAGTGTCTCACGCAAATGATACTTCTGTATTAGGCACTGTGATACCCATAGGGGGATCGATAGCTATGATACGTTGATTGTGTTGTATATGGGTGTGGAGGAGTTTGGTTCTTAATGTTTGGATTTATCTGTATTTTGCATACCATGTTGTTTAAATTATGTGTCTATAAAGATAGATAGTTACTCATCCTGAGTGGAGTTGAGTTTCTTGGACTCTAAGATAAGGATATGCTATAGTGATTTTATCACAACCTATCAGATGGAAAATTCCAGATGACTGTTATTCAGGGTAATGGAGTACCATGTATTAAGTGTTTGTATTGGGTGTCATATATTCGTTTGAAATGGTTTGTGCATGCACACAGAAGTCCTAAAGCAAACACGTTGAAGGGTTAGGAACTATGAAAAGCACGAGACTTGTCTAGACTGTAAATACAGAAGTAAGGAAATGACGGTCGTGGAGTAATTGAGAACATGGTTGTAAGAAGGGTTGAGTCCATTAAAGAATGAGAGCAGGGTTGATTAAAAAAGTGAAACTCATAAGGCCAGCCCTATATATATGGAATAATGTTTGGAGATGAAGATATTGTGTATGGGGAATTGTGGATAATTGATTGGCTTATTAGTGAAATCTAACAGTTCTTGGAGTTCTCTGAGTGAAGATAAATAAAATTCTTATTCAGAGATGTACTTGTAAGGAGCATTAATGAAGTCAAAAAGGCTTTTAAGTTGATGAAGCATACAAATCCATTTAGCATTTTGAAATGGCTACCAGAACAATTTTGAAATTGCTTCATGATGTGAAGAACGATCCATGCGTCATTGTAATTGTATTATCTTTTTTTCCCTTCGATGTAAGTCAATCGGCTTTGTTATCAGTTGTTGTCTTTTTAGCTGATATATGTTCATCATAGGGGCGAGTTCATGGTTATCTGATGCTATTACTTATGAAAGAGGACAAACAAATTTTGTGCAAGTTCTTTGTTTAATCTACTAATGGACTCTTGGAGTTCCTTGGATGAAGATGAATAAAATTCGTATGGAGAGATGCACATGTGGATATTTAAAGAAGACTTAAAGCCTTTGAAATATTTGAAGATGGAACAATGGTATGATGGCATCTTTGGTTTTTCTTCGGTCGTGTTCTTTTCATGGAAAATAGCGCATTGTTCCCATTGGTGATATTACTTGGATTGGAAGACCACTACTCAGAAATGCCATTTTTTTACTTTATTATGTCTAAGAATAGTATTAGTTGCTGATGAGGATGAAGTAGAATGATGATGAATTCTTTGGCATCATCACTTTTGTTCCTCTACCAGACAGTTGTATTGGGTGAAGTCATGATTCGTGCGGGGTTTGGCTACCTGTACGTGGTGAGGAGATTGGCAGACTATCGTTTAACAAAAGTAAGAAAACATGACTAAATACAACCTTCTGTGAACTGAACAAAAACACTTGTTTTTTGAATTTATTTATTGTTAACATGACTTGAAATTGCAACAGTCCTGGACATGTTAACACAAAAGATTTACCCATTACATGGTGCTTTGTTTATTTCTCTCTTCCGTTTCCTTTCAAGTTTCACCTTTCTGCAGAGTAACATCTGCCCATTGTATGCTTTTTATATAGTAATGAAGTATTGTTACTCCCACTGTATGATTTTTATATGGTACTTAAGTGTTCTATCCATGAATCAAGAACAGAGGGCCAGGGGTAGTTTTCAAGGAAATGGAAGTACAGAAACATCTTCTGTTTATTTGCTTTATGCGAATCTCAGTTGCTGCACTGTCACCTAGAACAACTAAGAATTGAGTTTTTAATAACTTCTGTCTCGGTTACTAATTGTTGGGGAAATTGGCTGAACTTCATTTCATGAAGTAAGAAAACATGTCGAAGAAGGACCTTTTGTGAACAGAGCAATACAAACTTAAAAAAAAAACGCATATAATGACTTGAAACCGCAACTATCCCTATTGGAGGACCTTTATGTGCGCCTCATCTTGCTCCATCATGTTATATAAGATGCCAGAATTGCTAGGAAAACTCTAGAGGTCCCAATTGTGGTGCATCTTGCTTTTCTTAAAAATTTTCCATCTGTGAGAAATATTTTCAGCATCATGGTGATTTTTTGTTCTCTTTTATAGTCATTAAAACTGTAATGGCCTTTTTCACTAGGAATGGAGAGAGATCTGGTTTGGTACGAGTTGGAGTGAACCCACACCATACCCAGCTTATCCACATCTTCCCTCTCATCATTTAAGTTCTGTAATACCAAGACCGCCCTGTTATGACAATTAGGATTTGTTCTCTGGCACAAGAGCATCTTGACATGGGCACATAGGTTGATTTTTGTGTTGGAAACCTTTTCTTTTCTGTATAACCAGCCACAATAGAGTTTGATTTTGTTGGTTATTGCCTAGTTGCAAACTCAGAAAGGCCATATATTGTGTTGCAATGCTTTTCTGCAAGACCTGAATTAAGGTGTATATCAAGAAATTCTCTCCAGATCTTTTGACTGATATTTACAAAGTGCCTCAACGCTCAAGTGGTCTTCAAGTAAGATATTAGTTCTTTAAGATTGGTCATTTGACTGTGGATGAAAACTGGACGAAAAGTTAGCTAGGTGCCCAACAGCTTGTACATTTCAGTTCAAAACTGATACACGAAATGTCCATCTTGGGTGTTTGGGGGAGTCCCAGGACTTGTCACGTGCTTGAGTAATAAATGGACTGTTTTGAAGAGCAAGTGTATGGTGTATGTATAAATGCTGCATGCTTTGATAACCTGTCCACAACATCTAAGATTGCTGCATACTTTCCCACCGTTGGCTAGACCATAATCAAATACATCGTATTACTTTGTATATCTCATTTTGACAGGCGAGCTGCTCTTGCCATCGTCATTATCATCATCATTGTTGTTATTGTTGTTGCTGTTGTTGTTATGGTGGTAGTAGTTGCAGTAGCAGCAGTAGTCTTGGTAGTAGTTATCTACCTATCTGTATGCCCCTTTTGTTAATTTTTTTTTGTTATAGCCTTTGGTTTTATTATGATTTGGAATGATTGTCATGAATTTTAGTTAAATAATATTTTTTATGCTATTTGCAGAAATAAAGGATCTACTTGCTTTGGACGATTTCCTTGCTTTATATTTGTCATTCATTTAGTGGTTTTCACATGGATGAGTACACTGGACAAAAAGCTGTCAGTGGGCTTTCTGTTTCTAGAAGAGGTTCCAGTCTCTCTTTTAGAGACTCAAACCATGAGGACAGAAGCATTCGATATTGTAATCGACTGGGATGCAGCACCAGACCAAATTCCATGAAAGGTAGCAATACCGCTAATCTGGAAAAAGCCAAATATTCAAAGCCCTCCTTGCGTTCTTCAAGCAACAAGACCATGGTAGGAAGTTCTTCAAGCGGCAAGACAACAGTAGGAAGCTCATCGAAGTCATTGGTTGGCATGAGCAACCTCAGAAAGCATCATCATCCGGAACAACAGAACCCAACCTCACTTAGAGAAACAATTATTTCCAAAAGCAGCTGCGTACAGGGGGATGTAGAAGCTGTTGAACTTATTCCTTCAGCTACAGGGATCCAGACAGAACAGACTGAACCTGAAAATGCTGAAGGTGTAGTTTGTCATGGCCTTTCTTTGACGAATTCAACAGGGGAAGTGGGCAATACAAGGCCTCAAAAGAAAAACCTACAGTCTGCATTTGGTAATCAAGATACATCCATGGGTTCCCCCATCAGACGTTCTTTCTCATCTAGGAATACCAACGAGACCCTAAAACCACAGGGTCAGGGTTCTAATGTTCACCGGTATGGTCTCAGAAATATTGGGTGCGCATCAATATCTGATGTTTTTCCTTCTAGTTCCTTGTCAGATTACAGTCGTAGAAATATCAACATGATAAAAAGGAGGTGCCCTCCTGATGGAGAGAGTTCTACTAGAGGTAAGAAAACAATTGGGTCTTCGGGTGGAGCAAACTCTCAGAGGAATACTCCTTCCAGTCCAAGTCCCTCTTCTACTGATCGTTTGACATCGCAACTGACTTCTAGAAGGGTGAGAAATTGGTCTGCGGGCAGCAGTAGTGTTGCCTCAGTCAGAACTCGGAGGACAATCAGTGGGGACACCAGTATGATGCTGTCCAGGACAGACAGTGACAACATGGTATCTATGCCTGAACATATGATGATTCCACAATTGCCTCATGAAGAGTTTTCAATCAATGAATCTGCTGCGAGTGGTTTATCCAGATCATTTGCAACGGAACTTCCCTCTGTCCGTCAGAACTCTTCTAGAAGGCCGGGGTCTAGCAGCGAGACTGTGCGGAGCAGGCCAACTGCTCGTTCTGAGGATAACAGTGCTCAACCGTTCCACAGTTTCTCAACGGATCGAGATGGTTTCCGATGTTTTAATATGGAAGGCATTGCTGAGGTAGTGTTGGCATGACCTTTTCGGATTGGGCATGTCTCAATTGCTTTAGTTTCCAAATATTTCTTGTAACCATCTCTGATATTAAGTTTTTCTGAATGTACCATTAAGCAGAATTGGTCTGGGACTTTGGTAACTTGGCATTACAGATGGTTTTCCATTCTGTTTTGTATTTGGCAGTGGTGAAAAAATATTATTCTAGGCGGGATTTCCTTTTCTATTTTTCTGCCCCAAGTCCATGTATGCTTGCTGTGGTTTCCAATTTTGTGCCGCAAACAGAAATGAATGACCACCTTTCTGCTAAAATTTAGATATCAATTGCAATTCGACCTACATCAGAACACGCTATCTGCTATTTTCTTCTCCTAGTCTTTTTTCTGTGTAGCCTGTGGGTAGGGAAGCTTATAATGGGATTTGTTATGTGTATTCACATGCTTGTCTAAGTTCTTCCATTATATGCTTGCAATGGTTCTCTGTTTGGGACTCATCAATTAATTTATATTGTGCAGGTGTTGTTGGCACTGGAGAGGATTGAGCAAGATGAAGAATTAACATATGAGGTTGTTGATCTTTGTGTTAAATGTGTTTGATTGTTTCCCGCTCATAGCTAATATTAAATAGAATTTGTTTCCTTCTGCAGCAACTATTGGTTCTGGAGTCTAATCTGCTCTTGGGTGGCCTTAGCTTTCATGATCAGCACAGAGACATGAGATTGGATATTGATAACATGTCATATGAGGTTTGTTTTTTTTTTTTTGGATAACCATATGAAGTTTGTTGATCATCACTCATCTGATCACAAATGCAGTCATGGGCCTCATGGCTAACACCAGAAAGATTCTTTTGGAATTAACATTGCCATGCATATTTATTAAGGGTTTAATCATTTTTGGGAAGTAAATGGCTTATCAATTAGATGAGTGTCTAGGGTAGTGCAGAATCTGAAATCACAGCCAGTTGGACACGTTTTATCTGCCTAACCCCACTCAAACCATAACTAGCTCTCTCAGATGTTCACAGGACCAGAATGTAAAAACTAAAGCAGTTAGTTCTTAAAGATGATTCCAAATTTCCTTACAACCTCAAATGCACAGTGGAGTGGAGAGGATACTCATCTGCTGACCGCCTTCTCGGGTACCACTGGTCCACTACTGATAAAATAATAATCTGGGAATGAACCAATTATACATAATATCATCAAATAATTATGTAATTTGCTAGTTGTAAATATTATGTGACTTATCATTAAAAATTGTATCCATGTCATCATAATATTAGTGTATCGGATAATTATTTAGCTAGTTAATATGCTATTAGATCATATATTTAATATTAGTAATAATAACTTCAATTAGTATGAATGTCTTTTATTTTGATAAATCTATCATAATTATACATTTAAACCATATATTATTAAAATAAAATATACATTGATAACTATATTATGAGTTTATCATATTAGTATAATGCAGTCCAGTAGGATAATCTCACCTGGGATCGTATTTTAAATTACATTTTGAACAGTAATCATCTTGTAAATTACGAATCTTCTAATATTAATATAACTATGATTGTAGTATTATCACCCCAAATATACATTATTGTGCCTGTGTCTTCATGGCAAGCTTCTTGAATCGTCAATGATAGAAATGTCACTTGTTATAAAAAATTTTTATTTTTCAAAATACAAGATTTTTACAGAAAGGCGTGATTGTTAATAAATTCTGGCAACTCTATAAGTATGATTCTGACACAGCTTTATCATTTTATGACCCTACCACATCTTACCTGAGGAACTGTTTGCTTCCATGCAACAGGAGTTGTTGGCTCTAGAGGAGAAAATGGGCACCGTCAGTACAGCCCTTACTGAAGAACAACTTTCAAAATGTCTTAAAAGAAGTTGCTATGTGCCTCCACCTCTAGCCACAGGGATTGTGGGCCATGGGACTGATGACACCAAATGCAGTATTTGTCAGGTAGTTTCCCAATCATTGTCCATGCAATCAATGCTAGGAGCTTTGTTTAAATGGTTTTATTTGATCATCTTTATTGCTCGTTCATCGTCTTGAATAATGGCTTATTTTGACAAGACATGGTCGCACAGTTAGAAGATGCTCAGTGTCGCAACCACAAGGCTGTGGGATTGAGTCATGTTATCGTTTAAAAAAATGGGCTTTTGTTCATTAATTCCTGTTAAAGTAATCCTGATTGTGGGTCTGTGATGGGGTCTCAGCATAACAATGGCCCAAATATTTTAACGAAGATTCTCAAGGTCTCAAGCACCAGGTTGTTTGTTTGGGTCATGCTATTATTTAAAAAAGAAAAAAGGACTTTATTTTCATTAATTGCTCTTTTTGAGTAAGCCTGATTGTTCATCTGATGGATCTACTAGCATAACCATGGCGCAAATGTATTTGCAATGATGTATAATCCTATTTTGATCAATGGCCGTCAAATAGGCAATTACTTCCAAAATGCAGTAATATTGGTGATCAATGTATAGAAAAAGACCTGTGTGGCTAAGATCTTTTTGGTCTGGGTTATTTTTCAGAGTTGGGCCTATCATATCAGTAGATCTGCATCTCCAAGCTTGGGACCATGCATGTACAAATGACATGCCTCAGAACTGTATCCTTAGCAGTGTGATTGTAGCCCTCCACAACCTGGCCAATTGCTTGGCGGAGCAGCAACTGATTGTTTCAAACAGAATGTCCTAACTCAGATGGGATGCAACTCAGATGGGGAAAAAAGAGAGATAAAAAGAAAAGAAAAGAAAAAAACAGAATGTCCCAACTCCCAAACAAATCTAGGCTACACCCATAAATTTCGTACTAAATCATCATCCTCGTCATCAAAGCCCATCATCTTGCTGTCTGCATTTAGCATGTATTTCTTACAGCAAAACTCATCATAAATCTCATCAATCTTAACTCATTTCTACGAGGTTGACATATCTTACCATAAATGGCATCCACAAATCTCTTATGAGTAGGAAAATTGATGGTATATTTATCACTGACCCTTCCAGTTGTGACCTTTAGTATCAATGCCATTTTTCCATGTAAAGCACTGGAAATTGACAAACATCCACTAAATTCCTTATATACTATCACCTTTTCCTGCAAGCTTTACCCCCTCGGTTTTGGTGGATGTATTTTCTTCTTGTTTTGATGATGGTTTTACTGCCTTTCAGGAAGAATACATGGTGGGAGATGAGATGGGGAAGTTAAGATGTGAGCATCGATTTCATATTGAGTGCATCGATCAGTGGCTTCGGCAGAAGAACTGGTGCCCCATCTGCAAAGCCTCTGCCTTGCCCTCTGGGTCGTCTCCTAAACAAGCTGCTGGCGGGGCCAACCATTTTGTATGATCTCTGTGCACAGTCGAACCTGCTGGAGCTCGCGCTCTCCATATTTCTCCCTGTAAATATATCAAAATGGTCTTCATCTTCTTCCCCATGAAATAAGTCACAGCCTTGAGAACCTTCTTCCATACCCTGTTCTTTCTTAGCTCATAGTGGAAATACCATTATGTTCGTAAACATTCAATGCAGAAATGAAATGTTCATAACATGATCTCTTCTGTGTAATTAATTTTACAGTTAAAATCTAGCTACTACTGGGGAGCTCAAAGTTGTCTTGCAGTTATAGTAGATGTGCTGTGAGGAGGTCCTTTTAGCCACTTGCATGCTTTTAGCCACTTGCATGCATGGTAGGTGGTTGGATGGAAAGGACATGCCATAGGATTATATATGGTTCAAATTCAATTTTAATTTGATGATCATAGTCATTGAATTAACATAAAAGACAAAATGAATGAACAAACCAAGTTGTTCTTGCCACCTAAATTGGAGGTCCCTTGTGATGATCTTAGCATCAATCAAAGCTGAAATGGGCCTTGACACTTGGAACATTTCTCCAGAGAAGAAAGTTTCATTCCCTAATATTATACATTCCTTTTTCTAAATGAACCTAATCCATCATGTTAGGGTTGAAGCACTTCAGTGAGCTGAACCCAATCCTAGATAAGCCTTCCCCAAATGGATGTGGCTGAAGCATTTCAATGAAAAAGGGGCCTTTTGTTAAAATAGGGGGGACTTCCTGATTTACTACTGAGATGAATAGCAAGTTTTTCAAATCAGGACTCTTTTTGGATACCATCCATCTACCTCAGTTATCCACAAAATTGGATGTGGGAAGCTCCATTAAGTATTTACTTCATACCTGAAATTATCTCCCCGTTCCATCATGGTCAAAACATAGGATTTTAGAACGAACTGGGGAACAACAAGGGATAGAATAAGGAAGAGGATAACGATGAACAAGATCTCAAAGCAGTTCCAGTACAAGAGAGAGTACAGAAATTGGTTCCTCTCAGATAAAATCTGCTTATGCACTTTGGTAAATGATAATAAGTAAGTTCTGCAGAAAGAACTTTAGTGCTGAAATGCGAGATAATAAGAAATCTTCCAGTGGCTCCATGACAAAGAAAATAAAGGATTGTAGTCCACAACATGATCTAGGCATTTGATAAAAAGCCGGAAAAGGTATCCTAGAGAGAGAATCCTGAATGTAGCAATTGCAGAATAACATGGGGGAAGCTGATAAAAATTTGTAGTAGTTAGAAGTGCCATGTTAGATTGAGAAATGAACAACAAAAAACCTAGCCCTACAAAGAGATGGGTGAAAAAGTAGAAGTCGCAAGGCTGACCCCAAATTGTTGGGAAAAGGCGTCACGACAACAATAATAATGATCTCATCGATCAATAATACCAACCAAAAAGTGGCAGCGAGAACATGGGGTTGCTCATTTGGTTGGAAATTCTGGATGTGATCTGTATGTCTTCCCATATTTGTGGACTTGTGTGGGCTACCATGCGTCCAAGCCCCCTTAGGCTGGGGTACCAAAAGAGGAAAAGGAACAAAAAAAAAGCCAACAGTCACAGCAATCCTACTCTTTCTGCAAACATTCTTTGGGAGTGGATTTTTTAAGCTTCTCATGACCCATCCAAGGGTTTATCCCCGCACCAAGTGCACCAAAACAAAAGGTCTACAGCGTACTTGACACTGCTGACAATCCCAGACTTCACTCCAATTACTCTGTAATGTATTTTTTCGGTACACAAAGTTCAATTCAGTGTTACACTTAATCCTGAAATGCAACCAGATATAGCACACCAAATTTCACAACCATACCACAACAAATTAATGTATGCATACCATGTTTCTTGATTTGAAACTGGGACAGGATACTTTATGAAGTGGAGAAGGTAAGGTGCAAAGTGAGGAACTGACTGAGCTATAATTACAAGGGATGCATAGGTTTGAGGACATGCAAAAAATACCTAATAAAAGACATGTAGTTCATGTCCACAGTTAACAAAGAGAAAAGCTCTCCAGCTACATATACTTAGGATTTAAGCAGCAAGATGAACATATGAAGGGGGAAACCAGCACAGCACAAACCCACAAGTCATAGTCACTCATGCTTTATCCATGCAAATGACCGAAATACCAATAGATGCATGGCTATGTGAAGATCCTAAAAACTCCTTTTTGCCATGAATTGCATTGAGAAAAAGACACTGTCGTTGGCCAGGTGTTCATGCTTTATCCATGCAAATGACCGAAATACCAAAAGATGCATGACTTGACATGATTGCATTGATAAAAAGACATACTTGTTGGCCAGGTGTTCAGGTGTGTCCAGATAAACCCCAAATAACAAGTGGTTTGGATATTTTGATAGAATGTTTCACTTGGGATACAAAGTAGCATGAGTCTGAAACACCTATTAGTGCAAGCCCCCGCCCCCGCCCCCGCCCCCCTTCAGTGCAAAGGCAATTTAGAGTCCACAAGTCCCCACAAACAGGGCAAGCGCTACCTGAAGTTTTTCTCCACACTAGCTCCAAATTGAGAACTAGCAATTCTAAACATATAGAAGTGTGTTTCCACAAGGCCATTCTACAAAGATACCACCAGAAAATTTCCCAACAACAATATAAAAAAAAATTACAACTCTTGTGCCTCTTTAAATGAAACAAAGTAGAGAAGAAACCTCTTTACACAACAAGCCAAAGCAGGATTTAATGCAAAGTTTCAATTGACATTAGAACTTGGACCTGTGCTATATGACAGGCCAACCCAATACTCAAGCACTCGCGCAACATCTTCAATCCACATCAAAGAAACCTGGTTCAAAAGTCTGGAATCCATATAACCACATGGTTTAGATAAATGGACACCCAGAGAACAACTATCACGGGCTGCGTTTAATGATCTCTAAGAGGAAAGGATAAACTGGTGCAGGGAAAAGAAAATAAAGAGAGGAAACATTTTGTAGCACAAGTCCCTATTTACAGACTCCAGCTCTTTAATCCCACGCCCCCCAAACAGTTTGCTACAGAGACAGCTTATTTTCCATTTCCACTCATATTTAGGGTCACATTTATGTAGCGTCTACAGACCTCTACTTTCCACAGAATGCTCCACCTTTCCTATGCCCCCATCGGAAAGGCATTTCCGTGGATTCACAGAAAATCAAGCCAAAAAAGTTGTATTTCCTCATGGAAAATAAAGTCAATAGAAAACTGGAACACTTTTCTGTTCCTTTTCTGTGGAAAATGCATTGCACAAACGTGCCCTGCAGCACTTGTTTGTAGGCAACTGGAAATATTCTTTATGATTATGTTTTGAGTTTGGAGATAGGTTAGAATCTTTTCACATATAAGCAGAAGGTAAGTTGCTAATGGAGCATCTAAGAATGCATAAATACATGCATAGATAGACGCATGTAAAGATACCATCATGGTTGGCCACATAAATCCTACTCCATTCCAGTCTATCCTTAGCCAAATCTTCAGGTAGGTTGTGCATGTGTTGCTTCTTGATTGGTTAACCTTCTGCTCCGTTAGTCATAGCTAGTCTAATCGATGTCCTGCAAAAAATTTCCTTCAATCTTTAAGGGTATGCACTGATCACAAAGCACTCCAAAAACAAGTCCCCACTTCACACACACAAATAGAGGGGCTTATTTTGGTACAATGAAAGTAATGGTGTGATGAAATTTTGAAATCATTGCAAAGCCCTTCTTGCATACTGAAAAAAAAAATGTGAAGCCCCTTACTCTTCTTTCTCTCTCTCTCTCTCTCTCTCTCTCTCTCTCTCCCTATTTTTTCTTCTTCGTAGCTACTAAGATAGTTGTATCCATTTCCTTCTAGTTCTTAATTCTTGTAACACATGTTTTAATCTTAATGACAACTTCACATGAATATGATGTAGAACCACCCATCCCTAGCAAAGATGGGCCTTAACTAGATATTTAAGAACTTTGAAGGGTTTTAGTTGCTAAAAGGTCATATATATAAATTCGATAGATCGATAGACACTTATTTCAAATCTGGCAATTCAATGGCACCTGGAATGAGATCCTACAATTCAGCAGCAACCACAACTTGATCGAGTCAAAAAATGAAAAGCCTTGCCATCATCTACTCGCAGAGTGGATGATCTGAAAGAAAAACAATTGAGGATCTATGGTATGATGCATCTAATGTTTGGTCCAGGAGGACATTAAAGCAAATTGCAGATTTGAGGGCGAGCTTTCTCCAATTGGGAAGGAAGTTAACAGAAGTCACGACATTACAATGTTCTTGAGCATATGAAATATTCAGGAACCGTATCCATGTCAAAACTATTAAAGAAGAGACTACCAAATCTGAGGAGACTGAGTAATGACCAATTGGTAGCAATTCAAGATAATGCAGACACTAGTTTCCAAACTAAGTTCATGAACGTGAGCAAACTCTTGAGAAAGCAATGTGAATGAAACTCTGCAATATCAGCACGAATAACCCAAGTTCCACACACACACTGGATTATAGGGTACAGCATTGCAGCAATGGTATAATTTAAATCAGCTCCCAGTTTTTTTCCCCTTTTTCTATTGATTAGTAGCATGACTTGAACGGTTGAACCCACAAAAAAACACCTTCCACCATGCCACAGGCTCGTCAAATTGACTCCCAGTTTTGTATGAGTAGAACCAATCTTAGGAGCTTTTAAACTTTTGATCTGATGAATCCATCATGGATGAATGATATTTTTTTCTCGAAAAAAAGGGTTAATGATCCTAGCCCTTCAAGCAGCATCCTGCAGATATTCAGTCTAAGATTTAAATACTGCTAAAGTCCAGAGAATATGTTAAAAGGATGGGGGTCCTAGTCAAACCAGGAGATTTTAGATATCATCCATGGCAAGCCCATCAGAATAGTCGAGACCACCGAAACACAGGCCTTCCATGTACATCATATGGGAGGAAATGTAAACAGTACACTGGCTGGATTAATTCCACTCTCATAAACTGTTAAGCAAAGGAATATATAATTTTTAATCTGTAGGAAAAAGAAAAGTTTAAAAGAGGTAATATAGCAAAAGAACCTTTGATGGAGAAAAAGAGAATTGCACTTATTCTTCATCATGATATCGACACCGACACCATCACCATCACCATCACCATCACCAAAGCTCGGGTGAAAAATCACACTACCAGCATCTGACCCTCCTGGACTGGTTCAAACCAAGACCACAATATATATGAGTTGGTTGTGGTCAGGAAATCCTAACCTGCAGTTAAACAGGTTAGGCACCGATTCTCCACCCCAACAACCACCTCCCCCACACCTCCCCAGTCACAATGAAAAAAAGCTCCCAGTCAGGATAGAAATCTTATCAACAGTATTTTAACGAAGCAGCTTCCTGGCATCAATTTCATGAGGAAAAAATTAAATTTTATTGGGCATAGTTATTATGTGGGCCAACCAACATTCACTCACTAAATGTGGGCCACATGCAATAGCAAGAAAAAAAAAGATATTACTGCTAAATGGGTTATGTGGATCTGATTGGAATATTGGATTGACCTGCATCTGGTATAGGCTGGAAGTTGCTGACCCCCTAACCAACCCAACCCATTTACCACCCCAGTCAAAGCCTTTAGCCTATATCCCTTTTTTTCCTTTTTCATATCAGTAACAAGAATGTTGATTAAAATGAAAGTACAACTTTTGTACAGTAAAAGAGGCTTACACAGCTACACTACCTAAATGAGGTTGCCGTTTTGAGTTCTGCTTTTCAACTCAGTGGGACTACCAAACTCACCAACTGTAGTTAAATGATAACTTAGACATTAAAACAGGCAAGTATGCCTAGAAAAGGAGAATGACTCCTAGATAAAATTCTTACAGGAAACCTTCTTTCACCACCCTTTATTAAAACAAACTGCCACCAAAGGTAATAATAGCTAATTCCAGTTGAATGGCCAGCAATCTGAAAAAAATAAAGAGCAAAGAGGAGAAAAAAAAAAAAAAAAAAAAGGAATCATCAAATCGATAGTGATGAAATGTAAGGACATATTTCACTCCTTGACATTCAGGGGCCCAGAATTACCCTAAAAAATTATAACCAGTATGGGAATTAGAAAAAACAGAAAAAAAAAGAAAAAGAAAAGAAACCCTGAAAACCAGGAAAAATTACTCCTTGGGCCCAAAAAAGTTGCAAGGAGCAAAACATAACCAAAAGAGATGACTTATGTTACCAACCATGCAGAAGATACAAACATCTTACCAAAACGCGTCCAAGTAGAGAACCTAAGTCACTGGTTGCATTACCAAAGTAACCATCAATGTTGTCAGACAGGCAATGGCGAGATAGGCAAAAATAATTTTGCAACTTAATTGAAGAACTTCTTTCCGTTTCATTTCTCATGCAGATATAAGTAGCAATGGCTGGGATGCACCCTTTTCCTGAGGTTGCACAGGCAGTTGGTTGACAGTCAATGACCAATTTCAAAAAGCTAGGAGAAAAAAAAAAGCAATTCAATGAGGCAATTATTTGCAAGGACAGATACTCCTTAAGTATTACCTTGATCTCTTAGCTACTTCAACAGACAAGATGCTTTGCATCTGTTTCGTGTTCTCATCTCCTTGTACCATAAGCTGAAGCAACTTTCATCATTTCTATATTAAAGTTGGCATTACCAATAAAATAATAGCCATTTATAAAAAGAGCACGTCATGTAAACTTTTAGAACAGTTTTTTTCCCTGAAAAACTTGTTTCTTTTATTGGACTTTTCTTCAAAACTAGGCTAATTCAAGAATACATTCCATTGAAATATGAAAAATCATTCATGATTTGGCAATATTCCTCTTCAAATATTGAAGCATTGTTTTTCTTTTTAAATAGGATAATACCTTTTTATCAGTAACAAAAGACTTCACTTAAAAGAACTGTACAAGATTTTTTTTTTTAGTTTTGAGAAAACCATATTATTTCAAGTCTTTGTTAAGTCTTCTCTGTTCAATTTTAAATTACTGGATAGTTCAAAAGTTCTTGACTTCTTCAATAACTCAAAATTTCTTGTTCAAAATTTCTTTTCTATTTAATAGCTCAAGAATGAATTCATTTGACATAAGCAACTAATTACTTTTGCTTCAGTGGATACAGTTTACATTTGCATATACAAATTTAGGGTGGGTGTACATTTGTCCTCTTATCAGTTAGAGAAACCCATACTACTCTGCAACGGGAACACGACAGTTAGTTACAACTAAATTTGGAAAAAAATGTTACAAGCTCAAATATTTGGTTATAAATCAAATGAAAACATACAAGAATCAAAGCAACAAAGGACTCCCTATAGGTGAGGTACCTACAGAAGGTTGAGTTCATGAGCATAAGCTTTATTGGTTGCCTAGACTGTCTAAACAAGAGAACATTTTCACTTATTTGAGCAAGCCTTTTACAATCCTTTCTCTATTTATCCACATCTTGCATTCTTTCTACTCAGTGCACACGAGAAGAATGTCATCAACAGATTGACAGACAAACGGACCTGCTTTTCGCATGCATGGATAGAGTTACCAACAACATACTGATGCAGATATGAAAAATGGACACATAGTAGGGGATAAAATTCATTCCCCAAAATCTAAGGCAGGATGCAGAAAAAGGTACATTGCCAGATACTGACAATGAGAGAACTGCTAGCCATAGGATTAGAGACCTCAAAACATCCCATCATATACTTGAATAGATATCTTTAAAACTAGACATAAAGAACCAAATAGATTTGCACACTATGTTATAAATACTCCTGCAATATGTGGTATTTCTATCCACACGGAGATGATATGATAATTGTACAAAAAGCATGTGTCACACATGATTATCCAATAAGATAACAATGATATGTTATCTTCGGACAGTTGAATTTACCAGTTTTAGTAGGCGGATGCATGACGGCTTGACATCACTAAAACAAGAGCCAACATTATTCACTTAATAGAAATATTCCAAATAAGTTTAGAGAAGTAGCCAGAGAACTCCAAAAAAGTGAACATCACATGACCCCATGTTAACACTAACCAGGGAAAAAAATTTCTGCTATGGAAGGCGAATGAGAGAATGAAATGTGTCATTTGATTTAGAACTTCAAACTAAAATAATTGAAATTAATACATAGAATGGTAAGAAACTGTCACTTCAAAACCACCAAAGCAATTCTCTGAGTTGATACATACACCGCAACATGGAAAATCCTTAAAGAACGTGATTGTACCTTTTCCAAGCTACACAACAACGTTTCCTGCAAAACTGTCTTAAACTTTCCACCAAATGCTTTAAATTACATAGAACCTTGAGAACTGCTGTGATGGCAGGAGACACCCATCATGAATGGTAAGCGTACAACAGTGCAACCAAACAGGGGAAGTTTTTGAAATTCCCTTTCGGTTGGTCAATGGAAAAATGTGTACCTGATTAGGCGTGGCCTCATGAAAAATCATCCAGGGAATTCTGCCCCAATCTCCAGTTTTATCTTGAAAGAAACGGAGCTTAATAGGGGTGTGGCAAGAATGTGCCACATTAATGATGGCTGTCCACAATTAATGCTTTTTATGCCAGATGGGAGTCCTGGGATCCAACGGCCCACAGCCACTGAGAAACCAAAGCTTCATTCTGAGGTTTTATTCTTCACATGGATGCAAACAAATCTTCTCGAGCAGCACTGGCCAGTCTTCTCCGAGCTGCTGTGGCTTTAGTTCCATCGCTACCTTAAAATCGAGCAGCGATACCGGACGGTGGGACTTTGGCTCTTGAGCAACTACCCCAGATCCACCACTACTTTGTATGTGCATGTGATGGCCGGGTAAAACACCATTGATAAGGTTTCCATGAGGCGGTAACTTGTTCATAGAGTGCTTTATTGGTTCTTGTGCAGACTTCACCATAACTTGCTCAACACAAGACCTGATCAGCCCCTTCAAATATGTGTCCAACGCATTGTTCAACAAATTAGCACAATCCATCGACACACCATTAAGCCTCACAATGCCTGCTATCTGCTCCATCCGTTTCTTTAAGCTTTCAGTATCAGACAATTCACCACAGTCAACGGAACTAGCAAAACTACCACTACTACTTGCCACAGGCAATGCCCTGCGGGCCCCACCCACACTGGCGGAACAGAAGGGTATCCCCAGAGGTGCCTGGAGAGGGCTTCTAGTGGAATTCATAGCAGTGGGATGCTCTGCCACTTCTTCATCTTCAACAACGACGGCATCTACCGGATACTTGCTATGTACAGGAACCAAGCCATCAGGTGGGGATCTCTTTATTCGTGGTCTTTTAGCTGGGGGCAGAAGGGAAATGCCCCGCTCATCCTCAGGCTGTTCTGCAGGTCCTTGATGCTGCTGCATTGGTCTCTCCAAGTCACATGAATTCCAATCCCCATTTTCCATGACACTCTTTCTGGCAGCTTCATTATCAGCAACCAATAGATGAGAAGCAGGATCGGTTTTCCCGTTGCGTCCAAGAGGGCTAGGCCGATCTCTGGACCGCCGGTCGCGAGTACCAGACCTAGACCTGCGTGGAGACATCGGCAAGACGTCCCCATTCCCCCAGATTAGTGAAGGTGGCATCGGAGCCTGAGCTGGTGATGGCCCGCCCTCTTTCTGTGGGGACCTCTTCCTGCCCAATTTGACCAACTGTGGGGCCTCCTTATCGGGGGCCGGTGGTGGGACCCGCCCATTACAGGCATTCTTCAAAATTGATCCTATCAACTGATTGTGCAGGTGGAGATTCTCCCGCCCAAATGTGAGATAGCATAACTTATCAAATTCAGCTTTCCCAAGCTTCTGACTTAGAAATCTATTCAAACAATTGAAATACCTCTGAGATCGCTCTGGCCCGAGCTTTTTCACAATCTGAGCCTTCAATTCAGAAAGGTTGATCCGTGAGTGCTGCTGCTGCTGCTGCGACGGTGCGGGCGGCATCTCTCAGTGCACGGAGTCCATACAAATGCACAAACCTACGACCGTGGCCCTAGAAAAATCCAAACCCACGAAAACCCAATTTTCCCTTTCAAAATTCAAAATTAGGGTTTTCTCCAGTTCCAACCAAAAAGCTTCCCCAACTTCCCCAATTTCGAAATCGTCAAACCCAACAATGCAGTACCAAATCCCATCTCCGAAACAAAACCCTAAAAACCCCAATTCGTCAACTGCTCCGCTAACCTACACGATCGCTGCAAAACCCCAACTACAGTTCTCAATTGCAATCCATTGGAATCAAAACCCTAGAGAAAAATTCAAAAAAACCCCAAATGATTATTTGACAACCCCCAGAAATTAAATACTTGTACCGGGGTGAATGAAAGCGAAACTGGGGTCGATCGAGAGAGGGGAGTTGAATGGGATTGGATCGAGTAAGGTTTGGAGTTGTGGGGGTTTGGAACTGAAGAAAAAACGAGTGTAAGAGATTCTGTACAGGAATCAAAGAGGAGGAGGAGAAGAAGGTCTGACCTTATTGGAGCTTGTAAGAGTTGGAAAGATGAGATTTTTTCCCCCCTTATCTTCCTCCTTTTTCCCTGTCTCTGCAACTTGGGTTCTTCGATTGGAGATGTATACTTGGGTCGGTGTGTATATGCGGCTTTGTATTGATGTTCTTGGCTCGAATTATACACCTTGGTTTCGGTGTATGTTCGAAATCTGGAGGTGGACGGTGGTCCAATCTTGGAATTTCGCCTCTTTCGATCGGTGCAACGCTCTCTCCCTCTCTTTTCTTCCCTCGGCTCTCCCTTCTCTCTCTCGGTCACGGAGTCTCTTTTTTTTATTTTTATTTTTATTATTTTATTTTTGCTTGATTATATTTTTAATTTTAGTTTAGTTTTATTTTATAAAATATATATCATAATCATCTTCGGCCGGAAAGCTTTCTCTCAACTATGTCTGCATCGGCTACATGAATTATATTTTTCCGTTTCAATTTACCCCAAGTCAAATCATCATATAGGTCAAATGATTTTAGAGTCATATTTTACTTTGATTAGACTTAATTGAGATATTCATATTTAAACAAAGATGAGATTGTTGAGATGGATATGTGGTAACAAGAAGATAATTTTTTTTTATGAGTTATTTAAGGATAGTATCAATAGGTGATAAATTAACATAAATTAAGAGAGATACTTTTGAGATGTTTGGACATGTCAAGTGCAAGACAAATGTAGGTTGTTATAGGCTATATGGTTTTAAAACACATAATGTTGAGTTAAAATGGGGTTTACTTATAAGCCTCAGGACTTAATATTTCCAACGTGGGACTTAAACAAATCCTCACGGTGCTACCGAAGCACTTCAGCCATACCCCTGCCATTCTCTTTTATTGGCTCATAGAATCACTCGACCTGGTCTTGCCTCACGACATTACCCATGTGGATTGGGGTCTCACACCAAGTGTGATAGGTTAGACTCTAATAGCAGTCCAACTCACATTGTGGGTCCCACTATATTCAAAAATATGCATGGTGAATGGTCAGATAGGGGTGATGGATATGTTGGAGTCCGTTGCATGTTGGTTCCTCGTAGGCCGGAACCAATCTACTTCAGCATACGTACACGCAGAATCCCTTTATCCAAGTTCAGGTGTTCCATGTAATCCAGAGATCTGGAGTCTGGACCCAAGGTGGGGTCACAAGGCCCGGATAAAGTCGGATGTTTCCACAGGTAGGAGCCATGTGAATACGTGATGAAAGTGAGATCTGGAGTCTGGACCCAAGGTGGGGTCACAAGGCCCGGATAAAAGTCGGGTGTTTCCACAGGTAGGAGCCATGTGAAAGCGTGATGAAAGTGAGTCCCTCACCGTCTTTTTTGACTCTCAATCTCCAGGTCCAGTTCTAATGATAAAAGTGAGACCCTCACTTTCATTTTTGACTCTCCCTCCCATCTCCAGCTCCCGTTCTAATCGTTCAGAAGGATAGAAATCTGCAGAGCTGATTTATGGTAAATAGTTGGAACAACAAACTTCTTTTCAACAACTATTTTTGTGGTCTAGGGACGACAATATTCATGTTGAAAAACTTATGCTAACCATGCTAGTGGGCTTGAACCCGTCCGGACAGTTATATTATAAGGGTATCAATGTGGCTGACCCACAAGCCTAAAATCCTGTTCAGCCAAAGCCCAAAGCGGGATAGAAAAGAAGGCACAGCAGGCCAGGCTACTGGTAGCCCTCTAGATTCGCTCTTTTGCATTCATCCCATGAGCTTGATCCATTTGGTTAATGACCAAATTACAATCCATCCAACTATGACTTCAATGATCAATTCCAAGGCTGGGATTGTTTCAACAGAAAAGGTCCCTCATGAGAAGAAAAAATAAAGGAGTCTGAGAGAAGGGAAATCAAAATATCAAAAGCAGCTCCATTTCAAATTCAAAGCACGGCCAGGTCTACAATAGCAGGGCATAAAAGAACCCCACCTATATCTCTCTCAGACAACCAAGATAAAGCTTTTTCACATACCCTTGTCCTTACAAATGAAAATTCAGTTCTACAAATATACAAAAGCACAATGATGCGCCCAACTTCAGGTGTTCCTTTTTTTTTTTTTTTTTCTTTTTCTTTTTCTTTTTCTTTTTCTTTTTCTTTTTCTTGTTTCATTTTCCCAGGATTTCTTTGATATGCCAAATATTGCTCAAAGAAAGCATCAGTTATTTGATAGAAGCTCTGCTTCTGCTGAATCCGCCTGTGACCAGAAAATGATGACGGACAAAATCCACTGCCAAAAACTGAGCCTGTGATACAACAAGAGTGCCTACAAATACCAAGTCCAAAGGTTTTCATTCAGTATTGAGATCAAAAGAAAAGTATATGCAAACAGTACACATTCACAAACTGTTTTGAGTCATGTGCTGGGTCTGTCCCATCCATTTCAACCTGCCACCAAGTTTTCTCAGGGATATACTTTCTTCAATTTGGGAGTTTTCATTAATGTTTTAAATGACTTTAGAGCAGACTTAGTTAAAGAAGCCCTCCACTCTCATTTGGAAAGTGAAAAGCACGCAAAACATTACATTCATGAAAATAGAATTATCTATATATCATGATTGATTTTTTCAAATGCAGGTTCAGAAGTAAAATGCTTAAACACCAATACATTCAATTCCCATTAGAGAAGACAATAATAAAAACTCAAAACAACAAAGTTGATACGCACGCAGGAACTCAGTTTGAAACTGGTCTGGGATTGGTAAAAAAACCTGCAGATCCCCAGTGAACATAAATGGAAGGCACAAACTGGTATAAACACTGTCTATGTTAAGAGGAGAGAATACTCGGGGTGATGTAAGTTTATTATGTTTTCAAACTCCCCAGGGAGATTTATTTAGTATTGGCACTGACAATTAGGAATATCAAGCATCTAAATAAAGTGATGATCATTTCAGGTTCAGCTTTAACTCCTTTTGTCTCTATTCTGAGAGCAGCATATTTGGGCAAGGAAAGTGTATTAAAGTTTCCACCTCGCTAGAAACATGTTAACTACTGTCATGGGCAATGTGACAAATTCAGCTTCTCGACCATGAACTGTGTAGGCCTATGTCAGAGTCAAGCAGTCAAAGCTAGCCTGATGGGATGGGACCAAGGGTGGCCATGGGTCAGGCTGAAAATGCCAGCCAGAACCTAGAATAATCTGGTGTCGGCATGTTAGTGTGTATTGAGTCAGGTTGAGTAGGATCAGGTCAGTTACCAAGTATGGGCCATGCCCAAACCCAACCAATTTACTAATAAGGAAGGATGTTCAGCCCACAAACTAAGCAAGCAAGGCCCCGGCGCAGATTATATAACATTTTTTTACTGAAGCACAGCAAATTTTGAATCAAGTCCAGTTCTGGTGTAGCAATTTTAGGCTCCAGAAACAAACAAGGTAGGCTGCATATGATTAAAGCCCAGCAGGGCCGGCCCAAAACACCCTTGTAGCAAGAAATTAGGCGTCAACCAATTATTTTGAACTCTATTTCAGATTCAGGAAATACCTATATTAGTAGATGCACTACTAAGAAACAGAACTGTCATCCTTGGAGAACCTTTTGAGGATCCAGTTGCCCGCTGCAATAACTGGATGGAACAGCAGAGAGCTCCTGCCTTCCTCTCCATTCCTCGCCAGGTTTCAAAGTGATGGGCTTCTCAATCGCTGCAGCCTCCACGCACAGCATATGCTTGTACTCGTCATCCCCAAAATCTGGCATGGCTTTTGCCTTCTTGTCCCAAGGATTCCATACCACTGCAGCAAAAACAAGGAATGGATGTCAAACAGTACAAAAATCAAAAGGAGTTGTGTCAGAAACATAATAACTGATCAAAGCAAGGGAAATTATAACTGGGCCATAAATCCTTCCTCTAACTATTAATATATTTAATGAGATAATCAGAATCAGGATTCATAGGCAAGGCATCGAAGTGATAAAAAAAAAAACACTACAAGAAATATGGCAACTATATCTTGGATTCCAAAGTTCTACTTTTAGGCCAAAAATACCTAGGCATCTTGTTAAGATAATTAGAGTATCTGTGACTGTTACATTTCTTGGCTGTCTGTATAAGAGAGAGATAACTACTCTCATCTGATAAGATTATAATCTTGTCACTAATCCTAACAGTGGCAATGTTCAATTGATGGCCCGCAAGGACAACTAGAGAAAATTAAACAATTTGTTCATATTCAAACGTGGAAACAATCCAACCAACCAAATCAAGATCTTGTGGGGTATGGTTTATACATGGTGATGCCAATTGCCAACCAGACGACCTGGTCCAGATTCCCAATTACAGATCAGCCTGATCGGCGTTCAAAGTCTCCTGTAGAAGACCTTGCTACATAATTGCATGATGAAAGGAAGTACTTGCTTCCTTGATGGCTGATTAAATTGGGAAAATCCTGAAATATCCTACCATGATTGATATAAGAAATTACTTTATTTGTAACCCCCACCCACCCAACCACAAACCAAAAAAAAAAAAAGAAATGTAGAAGACCTTAAACAGATAATGACAGATAGGTTGGCATGTTTATTCTCAGTTCTCACCAGCATCAGGAAGTCCATCCTTGCGTAAAACAAATGTTCTCTTCTTCTCATGGTCAAGAATGGCAATTTTGGTCGGTGTACTAACATATACTTTGTCCACCTGTTATACGCAGAAAACAGAAAGGAGAATAATGCCAGTAACTTTCTTTCATTTTTTTCATCTGAAATGTAGTAGCACTAGTAATTTAGAACCATGTTGGCAATCGTAAATTTCAATACTCGAAACTGAATACTCACTTCAGATTCAAATGTTAGTGCATCTCCCTGCTCTGTGAATCGCGCCCTGTTCTGTAGATTGTCTAGATAGTCCAGAGTTTCCAATCCTTCCACCCGCACTTCACTGAATACAATCAAGTGAAAAATTAGACGTCAAAATTCCACAAACATGGGTTTGTATGTATTGTATCTCAACATGAAAGCATCCACCTAGGAGCTTCCAGCAAAAAAGATTTATAAGTTAATCCGATCTCCCAACCCATAAAACACCAAATCGGTTGGATTTGTTAAATAACCAATTATTTAATGATATGGCCAATATGATGAAAAAGGATTTTGCAATGGGTATTGGATCGTATTGATGCATCGCTCTCTTATTAACCAACATATCTCCTGGTCATTTTTTTCTGTGGGTATGCATCTGTTCCTGGTCTTGCTTCCATCAATGGCTTATCCCTGCAACCTCCCTTTATTCCTTGCATAATTGATCGCTCAGCATTGTCATCACCAGCTCACTAATTCAGTGAAAAGTGAAAAGTGAAAACTGGGAGAGGATTAGTGAACAGCTGGCCATTATTTGCCTGCAGCTGCATGCCATTGCACCTGAAATGTTTTTGACAGAGACACAGTTCATTTGCCCCTCAAGGATGTCTATGGGTACCCACCTGAAGGGCCCATGGCTAAAAAAAATTGGGATTGGGTCCTATTTTGGGGCCCAATGGGACAGCAATCAGGTTAGAGTCCAAAACTGACTCCTTGAAAATGGTTAAAACTTAAAACATCACCATGAATGAACCACCCATGATGGCTCCTTAAAGGTCGTTAAAGCTCAATGAGGGGTTTATTTCCTTATCCTTTAACCTCTCCAGTCCCCTCTTATTTTTGATGCAGACTGAAATAGCATACTAACAGATAATTATATTCGGTTCTTATTTATGGTTACATGACTTTATAATATTTAAAGCTTACCTATAACTTCTTGTTTATTAACCACTTAATTATAATGCAAGATAAATGTTGGTCCATTCAAGGCTCTGTCTAGAGAGTAAAGATTAGAAACAGGCAATAATACTGTGATACAGGTAAGAAATCTGCACAGTAAGAACTTGACTTTAAGAGAAAAAGGTTTAGGGCATCCTCAATGCTCTCCTCCACTTGAGTGGAAAAAAAAGTAGACATCTTTAATTTTCACCCTTTTAATGAATTAGAGATCTTGTGGATGCATATGATATTGCGGATACTCTAGTAAAAAAATGCAGGTGGAAGAGAGAAAAACCCCATACGCCTCCAATTATCTTCCCTATCTCGGTCTGCACCAGCACTTCTAAGTTCTACCTCATCTATTTTGTTCCTTCGTACATAGTTTTGCTTTAGTTCATCAATAATGATTTACCACCGATAATCAATACTAATGCGAAGTAATCAAATCCTCCACTTCACTCTATAGGCCCACTGCTGGATTATTAGATCTCATGCTAGGTGATGACCCAAATCATTTTCACCAGGGTGCTACGAACCACTGGACTAAATCCTTCCATGGCATGAATCAGCCCAAATGGTCGATATCATGAATCCCACCCAAAATCCATGATAATCAGGCCCATCACTTAACTTGGGGAAAGGACAGGAATAGGATAGAACTATTCGTAGGAGTGAATCATGCTCTCGCTTCATTATTCATACAATTGTTAATATCAATGAGATCCAAGAGAGGACTGGATTGAACCATTCATGGGAGGGAATCACGCCTTCATTGCATGATCCAATACAATATTTAATATCAACAGGTTGCTCCATCGTCATGGTATTATGTCAATGAAATAGAAAGAGCACTTTTTTGTATCAAATAAAGTAATAAACCCATCTTCCATCATCAAAGATACCAGACAGAGAAAACTTCCGGCAGGCATTAATGAAGCTCATCAAGAATTAATTCACACACCTGATATCAGAAACGGAGAAATATGTATGATACGCAAATGTGAAATTGAATGGTTTTGAATCAGTATTTCGGATGCGGGATGTCAGCATCAGATCTCCACCAGGCACTAGTGCTACCCTTAGACGAAACTCAAAGCTGCAGAACAACATACCATGTATTCAGCCAAACTATAAATTTGTTTCCAAGAAAATCTCAGCACCATCAATCATGAAGTAATCTAAGTAAATAGAAATTTAACATGTGTTAAACATTAAAGTGTCGCGGCTTCCAAAACAAAATGGTCTGCATTCACTACTCAGGATACCTGTGAGGCCATATCTTGGCATCCTCCTCAGATGGCTTGAGAAGCAAGTCCACAAAAGTCTTGTTGGAGCTGCTTGTAGGAAAAGGTGGTGGGTTAGTGTCTATGGACCAAAACCTGTTCCTTGCAAACCCATGTTGTTCAAGAACTCCATGACTTGAAAACTGCAGTTTCAAAGTAATTTCGATTATGCCACATGAATATAGTCAAAGTACAGTAATACTCCAAGAACAAAAGAACAAGCATTAAAAAACAAAGACGTACTTGAGGAAAGCATATTGGAATCCCACCACGTATAGCCTTTGGAGGCTTGAAAGTAGCCTACAAAAAGTAAGTGAACAGGCAAGTAAGTACAACAGTTTTAAGTAGAAAAGGAGTAAAATCCCTGTGTTGCAATATTACCTTCTATAAAAAATGTATATTCCCCATAAAATTGTTAACTCTATGTAAGAGAGAAAATTTCCACGACAGCCAGGCCTCTATAGAGCAATTAGCAGCATGAGCTGTGAGACCCACTTGGATGCATGCCATGGCCTAGGATTTTGCAAACAATAGGGGCCAGCTGATCATCTCAACCCTTGTAAGGGCATATATTCAGCCCCATCAGATTAAGTACATAAGTAATGTTTGCATGATCAATCCAATGGAGAATATATGTAGGGTCTACAAAAGATTGTAGAATTAATGTGGGTGACACTTTGGTTGTGGTGGTACTGGTGGTGGGGACGTAGGGAGAGTGAAAGGGGCAGGACTGATCATAGGCGGGCCCGCCAGAATGTTAGTTATAAAATAGCATCATGGCAGCTTTTTTTTTTTTTTCATAACACATCACGGCTGCTTTGAAATATATAATTTGCATAGATATGTAATATATGGGCATTTTCAGGAATGATCAGGCTATTCTAAAGAAAATTAATAGCCTGTGCTGAGGGGCCCACCTAGATGCATACCAATAGGCGGTAGGGAGGTAAAGGTCTATTATGACCTAGGTATGCAAAAAATTGGGACCATCAATCACTTTAACCTTTGATATGAGGGCATCTAAGTTTGATAATTTTTAGCCACCAAATGAAGCACTTCATCTTGTGGTTTTGGGCTTGTTGATTCTCGAGGAGGGAGTGGGGCCCCACAAGCCAGAAAAGCTGCAGATTGTGCTTACAAGCACATAGGATAAGTTCCCCTTAAGCAACGCCCTCATATAAGTTAAGGTATAAAAATGACACTACTAGGATTTAGGAGTCTAAACCCACCCACATAAATTGGCAATGAAGAAGTTCAAACTGCTGCCCTACATTTGACAGAACTTCCACTAATGAGCATGACCCTAGAGAACCAGGAGGTGAAGATATTAGTATATACCTTACTGCTTACAAAAAGCAACTCTTCACCATGATCATTCTTCCAAGATGTCACTTGACCCCCATACAAATACACCTGTAAAAAAACAAGTGATCAAGTCCAAAAGCAACAAGTCGTAATAATTTATGTCAGGGTGCAGGAATTCAGTCAACAGGGCACATTGCAAGCGAAAAGGAAAGGGAAATTTACAAATGCCCACCTGAGTTTTCTGACCATTACAAATAACGACCTACCTTTCTTATTTTTAAAAATAATCATCTCTATGAATCTAAGAAGCTCAAATTAGCTACCTCAACGATTGGTGAATAGCTTGTTTTCAATCAATTGACAAAACAGTTTTATATTGTCATAAAGGATACAACCTTCCATTAGATCTAGCTTCATTTGGATCAAAATCAGGAAACACAGAATTGCCACTAAATCTGAGTCAATTTAATCAGGATTAACACCCCCCAATTTTTTGAGTGGTAACTTCACTTTATTAAAAAGAATCAACATTGTATAAGAGAAATGTACAGAAAGCAGCACAAGCAAAATGCAAAAATAGCTCCTACAACCAGGAAACCATTAAGAGGAAAAAAAACACACAGCATCTTCTACAATATAGGAAAAGTACTCCATTCACTGGAGTTACTTCATCATTTTTAATCCTATCTATTAAGGTTACATCTAAGAAAGTTTACATCCTTCTACAGTAAATACATTGGATTTCACAAGCCGGTAAATGACAGCCCTTTGGCTGCGAGTCAAGGCGGTTGAGTGGGACTCTTAGACTATTGGTTGTGAAAAAGAAAAAAGGACGGGCAGTATCTGCAATTGTCAAGTAACAGGTGGACTAAGTAAATTTCACACCCAAATGCACAGATTTAAGTATCAACTACAACTGCCTCCAGCTCCATAGACATTAGAAAGAATCCACTTGCCTAGAACAACCAAATCTATGACGGCGATCTAGGGAAAAAAAAAGTCTTTTTTTTTTTTTTTTAATGATAACATGATACAAACCTGCAATGTAACCTTGCATCTGCGACACTGAGCACCTTCAAATGGCAATACTACAACAGACTCTTATCAAAATGCGTATCTTTTTTGCAGAGAGATATGGCCTGAAGATCCCTCTGTGTTTAACCACCCCCAGGCCCCAACCACAATTTGAACTTCCCAGTAGAGCCTTCCCCACCAAAAACAATCTGTCCATTTCTCTTCATTTTCCCCTCTATTTGTCAAATTTGCAATTTCAAACCAGGCTTGTTCAGCAAATGTTGGTTACGAATAATGTCAGCTCCAACTGAGAACTAAAATTCTTCAACCCAGATTTCTCTCTTACCGATAAGAGCATTCATTATCTTAGCCTTGTCCCATATATTGAACAGCAATGTTGCTTGAAATAAAGGGCAAAATACAATGAGAGATAGAAGGTCGTATCTTTATGTCGGGATGGAATCATAAAAATCATCTGCATCGACAATTGAAATTCCACTTAACTATTTAAGCCAAAAACTAAAATTAGCACAATGTTAATTTATTTTCCTCTTAGGAATGGTAAGATTGCATTGCCTTTGAGGCTTGCAGCTCTTTACCGTAGTGCCTTCCCCAACTGCTCCTATTAGATATTAGACAACATTCAAGCTTTATTTGTCAACTTATTCTTGGCACTCAAATGTACTGCTATAGCCCATGGGGCACAAAGATGGCAATTGGCAGGGCTGCAGAAGATATGTATCATATAGCATGCCTTCTCATCATGGACTTAAAACACAGTTTCAGACAATATCCGTCAGAGTCGAAACCTTTATATTGTCCAATATATTGGTCTTTAGCTGATATATTAGTTGTTACGCACACAACCATCTCCTCATCCCCCTTCCTCCAAATTCGATGAGCCCCTTCAAAAGGCTGATGAAGTCATCCCAACACAGACCAAATATCTCATGATCACGTCCACACACCTTAGAAGAGACATTATACCTGTAAGTCTACTTTCAAAGAAGATAGCCAATAATCTAAGAGATAACAAGCAGTCAGTGGGTCCGCTGCGACTGAACTGCTAATTAACTTCATCCATTAATATAGAAGGATCACATATTAAACTCAGAACAAACAAATGATCCAAATTTATCACATTACCAGAAAATGAGCTAAGGAGTTCTCAACTTGGCCTTCAAAATAGGTGAAAATAAGCTAGAGTTTCTGGGAACCCAAGCCACACAAATTTCATGAGAAAATTCAAAAAACAAAGAACAATAACTTTCTTATTCATGCAATGAGAAGATATGAATTTATAAAGTTTATAAATCATACACTCTTGCTTTCTTCCTCTGCTTCAAACTTCAACTCTAAACGAATTTTAAAATTTTCATACCTAAAATACCTATAGCCTATCATAAATGGCATCACTTTCTCAAGATTTACTATTAAGATTCTCAATAGTAGTGAAAAAAAAAAAAAGGCACAGAACTAGTCTAGAGAGAAAGGCAGTTAAATAACCCATATAAGTAAATAACCCATATAAGTAACCAATTTCATGTTGCCCAAATACCATCTGACTCGTGAATGATAGAACTCAATGAGAAAATGATAATCCTTCCTTAAATCATTACAGACAATGTGAGCTACATCAAGATCTTATATATCAATAACCAAAACAAAACTGTTATGTCCCATTATCTTTCTTTCACACGTTTCTCATCACTAATAAAGAAGTGATAATGAATGTGCCACATCAACTCTCCCCCTGAAAAGAAGAAATTGGAACCAACATGCCCCAGGAACAGAAGCTAAATGCTCATGGATATCAAAATCTACACCAGATCAATTTCATTACTTATCTCTTCTCCTTTCTCAGGGTTTTCCCTTTTCTCCTTTCTTTCTTTCCCTCCTACTAAAAAAATAATAAAAATAAAAACAAATTGAAAATAATTTGTCCGAACATCCCCCTCAAGAATCACGCCAGCAGAACAATTATAATCACCGACTGGAGGAGTATGGTATCAAGAACTCCAAGATCTATTTCATTACACATCTCCTCTTCATGATGATAGAAACCGGGACATGCACCAGAATCACATTGCTGGAACAATCCTAGCCACTGATTGAAAGCTGATTAACAATTACAAACAGACAGAACCAGTAATCTACATTCGATAGGCAAAAATCCTCCAATTAACAGCAACGATGATCCTAACCAGTTTTTTAATTAACAGCAACGATGATCCTAACCAGTAATTGAATAATGACTCAGATCACATCGCACGCGATGAAAACGCAATACAGGGCCTTTATAACCTAATACTGCATATTTCCATCAATTCAGGGTTTCATTACATCTAAACGCCTTCTAATACAGAATCGAACAAAATTAGCACCGAGATTGATCAAGAAACCGAAAAAGAAGCATAGAACGACATCAGTAGCAGCAGATCCGAATAAATCGAGAAGAGAAAGGAAAATTGCAATCAGCAGCCAGGATCATTTGAACCAGCCCATTTTTCGCACTCTGCCCTACTAATACCAGCAATTGAACGACTCGGATCTCATCGTGCACACGATGATCCAGTATCTTAACAACCTCACGCAGATCTTTTTCTATCAATTCAGGATTCATTACATCCAAACGCATTCTAACACGGAATATCAAATTCATCACCGAGATTGATCAAGAAATCGGAAAAGAAGCAGAGAAAGACATCAAATGCAACAGATCCGAAGAAATCCGGAAGAAAGAGACAAATCGGAGGGCAATTGATGCCAAATTGCACATGGATTTCAAGAATCCTAGGGTTTCACAATTCGAATTTGAATAATAGAAGAAATCGATTGTTACCTCAGCGGAGCTGCCGCGAGCCTCTCTCAAGACGACCTTTTCGAGGCCATTGATGCCTTTGCAGCACTCAACAGAAACCTTATCTCCCGACATCGCCCAAATCCCATAACCAGAGAAGAAAACCCCAAAAGCTTCTTCTTCTGCTGTTTCGCACCTGTAAAGAGAACACACGAGAGAGAGAGAGAGAGAGAGAGAGAGAGAGAGAGAGAGAGAGCGAGGTGAATGCAGTTTTAGAAATGGAGCTCTCTCGAGGTATAAATAGGCGACGCTGAGGGAGTATTTCTGGAATTTGTATGAACACCCAATTTTTAATGGATAATTTCCAGATATGCCCTGGGCTTTTGTGTTAATTAATTAATTTATGAAAGGGCCTTTTAGCCTTTGTTGATTTTATTTTTTTTCAAAATTCTAGAACAAATAAAATTTGTGTTTTTTTGTTTTTTTTGGGTAGTGGTGGATTGTTGGGCTAATTACTTTTAGTGCTTTGAAGATAAATAATTAATATGTTGAAAATTTTTTATCGGGCTTATTTGTTTATATGGAATATACGTAATTATAATATATTAAGTTGGAAGGTTTTGGATCTAATTTTGACTCTTAGTTATAATTTTCACTGACGGTTATGTAACTACTCATGCAACTGCCCCACTCATTTTTTTTCATCAAACTACTCGTGTTTCAATTGTTCATATATAACTATACCATTTTTGCTCTAATTTCTCTATTTCTAATTTATCCAACTTGCCCTATGAAAAGAGGTAATTTTTTTTAATATGTGATTATATTATTTTCCAGTGCACGGAGATACCGTACTGAGCACAGTTCATTGGGCTAGTACTTATTAAGACCGCTTGTTACATGTAACATGTGAATTTATAGGATGGATCTCACCTCTAAAACAACTTGGACGCACATATATAATGTGTAAGTTCGCAGGTGAACGTTTTTTAATAACAAAACTCCGTCACCTTAAAGACAGCTTCGAGAGAATTCATGCTTAAATCAATGAGCTCTCTATCAAATGACTAAGATGTGAGAGTTGAGCAATGAAGGATGTAAAGAAGGGGATGTAAATGAAACCCTCACTTTAATATTTTAATATGATTTGAATTACTAGGGTGGCTGCTGGGTATTCATTTCTCACGCCTCTTTTAATTAAATGATCACTTTTTGAATTTCACATCTGTTTCCACATTTTTAAGTTCAATTTCATGAAACAAATTAGCCCATAATATGTTAGATGGTAGTGGACAAATGACACTTTCAATGCCAAATGGTCAAAATTACTTTTGATGCTTGTGATTAGCAAAAACCCAACCACATGTGAGCTCTAATTGAGCAAACTCAACCAAACTTACTAAAATGGTAGTTTACAACTTTTGCTTGAAGTTCAACTGTTCTTTTTAATTATAGCTGGGGTGAAATCAAATTAGTTTGGTTGCTTTGGTCCAAATGAAGCCACCATCCATTGCAGTTTTGCTACTCAAAACAGATGGGATAGTTAAAATGGTTTAATAATAGATTGAGTTAGTTAACAGGAACCATTTAATTATCGGCAAACTTATTTTGATTAAAGTTAAAGGATTATGTCTCTTGATTGGTTTTACATAATATTCATCAACCAAAGTTGTTAAAAAGCATATTAAGTGATAATTTAGAAGTTGTTTTAACTAATATGGGTGGGGCATAATCCCGATGGGTAGTTCAGTTGGCTTAGGATCACGGTTTGCACTTGGAAGTTGTGGATTCGAAATTACATTACTACACTAGGGCCATAAGGGAATTTTACCCGGCTTTCTTTTATGGGCCCGTAGAGATTATTTTGGCCAGAGAGCTAGGAACTCCGAGTTATCCAAAATAATAATAATAATAATAATAATAATATGGGTGGGGCATTACTGCAAAGAATAAAAAGTAAAGCATGGAATGTAACAAAGTGTATCAAAGGTAAAATGACTATTTCATATACTTTTAATGATTTGTCTTGATCTTTGTTATGCCTTCTATTAATTAACAGACCTTGCATTAATATCTCAAATTTAATTAACCATGGTAGAAATATCCATTCATCACTTTTCTCTTTTTTTTTTTGGTGGAATTAAAATAATAGGCAAGTTATTCAAAGGAAAATAAAAGTTTCAACGAAAAAAAAACCTTTTAAATTTAAGAAAAAACAATGGACGACACAAACACTTCATAACAACTGCAGAGGGCCTCAATCACACCGATAGATAAAGATGGAATGATTTGATGTTGATAAGGTGAGTACCAAATCTAAATCTAATCAAAACTTTTGTTTTTTTTTTATTATTAGTAACTTCTTCCTGCCTGCTAGTTTCTGGCCATTCATCCAACCTGTAAAGATTTGGCTTGATTAGTTAATTTTCACAATATGGACCTTCATCTGCAGCAGGGGCCCACTATTTTATCAACGGTCCTGATTTATCTCATAATGACAAGAGTGTCATCTTCAAAAAAATCTTTTTTTTTTTTTTTTTTTCAAGTATGCCAATAAGGGCTTGATTTGATCTTGTGTCCGGAATAGAAGGAATCTTGGAGGTTTGAAACTTTCATCCGGTGGGGCCCACTGCTGATGAGTCTAATCCTGACACCCCCAACAATCAAGACACAGATCCTATGCTGCTTCAGGATTTTGGGCGGTGGAGGTGGAACCTATTTGAGGGATGTTCCAATATTATCAGTCAGATGGGGGGGCCCCACACACACCTCATAATGCATTTCTTACTGTTAATTTGGAATCTGATGGGAGACAAGGTGGGCCCCATATCACAGGCATGTGTTAATAATTTTGAACATTCTGATTTCAAGCTTGGAATTGGAACGTTTCTTACCTTTGAAATTAATTTTGTGTCTAGATCTTTAAAAGAAACTCGATTGAGGGGATTGAAACAGAGCAAACGTTGGGGAGAAGACCAACTGTATATGCAAGGAAGAGGACCCAACAATTAAACTTTGGGCAGTTGGGTGAGAAACGGAATATTCAATCAGTTGGACTATCCATATGTTCTCAAATTCTACTCTAATTGGAGCTGGTCGGATTGATTTAACATATAACTAATAATACAATAAAAACATGTTATGTATTGATTAACAATGACAGTGACACCTACTGATATTAGCACCCGATTTTTTCCTCTCCACACGAACAAAATATATTATTTTTCTTCTTCCTAAACTACCCCTCCCCTCCTCCCTCTCCCTCCCTCCACCCCTCCTAGTCTCCGACGGGGAGGGATCGCTGGCCGGAAGGCAGCGGCGGCAGCTCCGAGCCGGCCTCCGTCCCCCCCTTTTTTTAGTGCGGCGTGGAGAGATGAAAATCCGGTGCCAATAGAAGCTCCCTTTCATTTTCGATGGCTTGGATTTTTAATAGGTGAGGTCTTAGAAGACTTTATATTTTTTTTTCTTGTACTATCCCCAAAAAGCTCAAAAAAGCCCCTATATATTTTGAGAACTATATATATATATATATATATTTAATATGTGGCCCTCCCAATAAGTTTTTTTTTCTACATAGCGGCCCCAAAGGAAGAATTCCTGATTCCGCCCGAGCTCAATGTTGGATTGATTACTCATATAATATTTGATTAAAATAAAAGGATATTTAGATAATTTAATTTTTAGTGCCCCGGCTGATTACTAATCTAGGGCGTATTGTGGGCTAGTCAAACCTGCCCACTTCGGAAAAAATGGCTGATCTTTTTTTATGGGTGGCAATTAATTGTTTTCTAGCCTAATGTCCCATGGGTTCATGTAACCCACGAGGCATTGAGTAGATGGTTTGACTTAATTAAGTAAAAGACACATGGCTTAATATTAAACAAATAGATTGAGCTTAACCCTAATTTGTAGTCCAATACAGTTGCACATGGTTGGAATCCAGTTGCCCTACTGGACAAATAGCAGGGTTGTAAATGTGAGGTGTATCAAAAATTAAGGCCACATCCCTCCTGATCTGCATAACTCATTTAGCAACCCACCAAGATGTAACATGTCACCACTAATCTGGATTTTTTTTTTTTTTTTTAATGGCAAGCCTCAACAATTCTCCCTGGCGAGCTTCATCAACATGTCAATGAAATCTAGCTTCAAAACCCAAACCATTCTAAACTTTTATTATCTTCTCAATAGAAACTTTTCAAATTCAAGTAAAGCTAGTGGCTAAATTAAGAAAGTGTGTGATGACAAACAGTTCACAACCCCTTGCCCTTCATCATCGTCATCGAAGCTTTGTCCCTGCTGCACTCCACTAGGGTGGGCTACATGAGTTCTTTATTATCATTCTCAATTAGGCTGCATTTTGTCATGTCTAGGGAGGCAAAACCTACATTTGACATGCATAAGTCTAGAGGCATAGATAGGCCGAGCCTAGGTCGGTCAATGTGTCGCGGGCCTGCTTGGCATGTTGACCAGCCCAGCGTGGCCCAACCCATTCAAGGCATGGGCTGTACTGTGCCGGGGGCCATGGCATGGCACGGCCCAGTGGCCCGGTCAATGGGTCACGGCCTTAGACTAGGATAGGATGGGATTATGGGGATTATCTTTTCCAATATGGTATTAATTCATATGGGTATTAGCATTAATTCATATGAATAGTGGATGTAAATTATCTTTCCTAATATGATAATCAATGTCATTACCCTTACTTAAATGAATATTAGCATTGCGAAGCTACTCTTTTCTCCAGCCAAAGGTGGATGATTGGGAAGATACGCTCTCCAATTCACATGTAGCATTAAATATAAATTTTGACATTTAAAAACAAAGAAATAAAAAGGCCTATGGGCCAGCAAGGCCCGTCGAGGGCACGGCCCAGCTTGTGCCTATGGGTTCTTAAAATAGTTTGTTTTTATAAAGAAAGAGTCAAGCTTGTGTTGTGCTTTCTTTTGTCTCTTAAATATAGCCTAATATTTGAAATTGACTGGATTTGAGCCAAGATTCTACAGGTTGATCGAGCTGGGTTAAATGGGTTCATGTACATGAATACAGGTTTTAAATTTAGGTCGGGCTCACCCGCATTTAATGTGGGTTGATGCTCCTAGACCTATCTGTTTTGAAAAGCATGTCAAATATGGATTGAACATCCAACTCATATACACCCCCTTGGCTACTTGACCTCTTTTAATGCCACTCAAATCAATTTTGACCATTTGCCCCCTTGACTATCATCCAAACATGCCCTTTACTATTCATATCTATCATTCTACTTCTATTTATGTCCGTACTATAAGAGATATCTCAGTTGATCTATGATCACAGTTGCATCAGAGAATATAGGTTCGAAACTACACTATCACATTGGGACTATATGAAAGCTTATTCGGCTTTTCTCTGGGTCTGGAAGGATTAGTCCAGCTTAAAGGGTTGAAAACCCTAAAAGAAAAAAAAAAAAAAAAAAAATTCATTTATGTCACCTTCGCCCTATCCCCTTTTAATTTGGAAGCCATCAACCTACCAAGCCATGAAATTCAAAATTCCGCCATGAAATTCAAAATTCTGTGCTATCACGTACCTTCAATCAAATCAAATAAAAGAAGACATGCAGGGATAATTAAGTTAGGTGAACTTCTAAACTATTGGCTTGGGCGTTGGGAATTATAGGTAGGTGGACTTCTAAACTATTGGCTTGGGCGTTGGGAATTATAGGTAGAGATACCTTTGAGATTAACAAAATGCACCTCTCTCTATTTTGATTCTTAATAGGGATAGTCTTGTATATACAACAGACTGACCCAAATTAGAAATCTAAACACTCATTATTACTATATTCACTAATGGTAGGAAAGATTTATTCAAACATTTTTGGAACCCCCATTGGACTGATAGTGTGTGGAATACGTGATCCACTCCCCTATTAGGTTTCTGTTTTAACCACCAGCTTTACTTTTGATCAATTTAAAGGTGGTCCAAATTTGTTTGGATAAAAATTTGACCCACTTCTAGCATAGAGGGGAGTTTCAGAGTGAGACCCTATTAATGGGTACAAAAGGCTGGCCTTGATGTTTTTTAGACTTCGGTAAATATTCACATGTACATATACTTACTCAAGTCCCTCACCATCAAACATCATCACTACACTAAAGGATGTATCCCTGATTGTTTTCGGAAAAACGAGGTGCCTCACCACTAAGTTAGCAGTGGATTGGCGGTTGGCATGTTATTAGCGACGCGGTAAATAGTTTTCCAGTTCTAAAACATCTTTTAAAAGAGAAATAATCTCATGTCGTCAACATACAATTCTTGCCAAGGTCATTGCAAATTAGGATTCAATAAAATTCAATCTATTTGTACATTTGTAATCCTTTAATCTAAAACAATAATTTGAATGCTAAAAAAGATCTCACTTTGTATTATTTTTGCCATATATTTTCAATGTTTAAGATTGGAGGATATGAATATCCTATAAGACCAATTTCCCATACTTGGCAGTTCCCTAATTAGATTGGACTGTTTATACAATTCTAATAAAAAAGAAGAAGAAGGTGTGGTTGTTTTATATACAAATAATTAGATCCATCATCCAAACAAACATTGGAATTGGCCCTTTTGCTTCAACTCCACATCACAATGAACAGGGAGCACAACTACACAAGTCTCCGACATAGACTAATGAGTGTAGAAGGGCCAACAACATATAGTAACGTAGACTGGTTGATCCAAGCAACGTGAGAATCATGCATGGTACTATCAATTTATGCAATGGATTCACTTATCAATTTTGCCAGTCTCAGATGGACTTGACATTGGCTTTACTTTGAGCGTTTTGAGTAAATGACCGAACCCTAGATAATCCAAACCAAGGGTGGGAGATAATCTCTTGGTATAGCGAAATTTTCTCCAGGCACCTAGGCTTGTTTGGCAACTCTACACATAGTGTCAAGTAAAGTATAGCTCCCATTTCTCAAAAAAAAAAAAAAAAAAAAAAAAAAAAGTCACATCAAAATGACCTTAATTCAAATTTTCCGCCATATTTTTTTTAAAAAAGGTCAAAAATCAACTTCCTTTTTTCACTAAAAGACAAAAAAAACTCTACTTTTTTATACAAAAAATAAAAAAGATTCTATAACAAACAACTGAAAATAAAATATCATCATAACCCACTAATATATATATTTCAAAATAATCTTTACTTCACTCAACTTCATTAAGCCCCAAACAAGACATCTGCATGCGAACATCTTGTTCAAGACATTAAATAGGTGGCAGCCCCTGAATTTTAGGAATCAATCATGGCAACATCATCTGTCTATATGCAGAAACGTCAGTAGGAGAAAACTACCTTCTCGTGGTAATTAACCAACTACTTGATTGAACGTCTGCCTAATGGTAGACGGGCCACACTATTTATAATACATTTATCTTACACTGGGGCCACAAGAGAATTTTATCCAGCTTTCTCTCATAGACCCGTAGTGTTTATTCTGGCCTAAAGGACTAATAACTACGTTATAAGAAAAAAATTCCCATACTTTACTGTGTTATCCCACCGATTTATTTTTGTTGCTAGGATGTGATGTCTGAGTAATCATCTCTTTTGATTCCAAACAACCATCCAGATCATGGAATTCATGTCAAATGAACTTTTTTGACCTTGGCACTGTGCTTTATCTACAACCGGCATTTTTTTCTGTGATGAAAGAAAAGTATCATGGGCAAGAAAACGTTTTCCTGTACGAGAAGAGACCAATTTGTCCAAAAAGGACGCAAAAGGAAGTGGAAGAAGTCCTGCACATAAATATACAATGTCTGTCAATAAACATATGAATAACGAATTGCACATGGGTTGTTTTTCCGGACGTGTTTGGTAATTAACTAGTTAAGTTAAAGTGAAGTAAATCTAGATAAGAAATGACAAGGGGTCATATTAAAAGTACATAATTTTAAAATTTCCTTTGAATTTTCAAAAAAAAAAAAAAAAAACCTCATTTCTTTACTAAAAGACAAAAAAGCTCTACTTTTTTATATTAAAAATCAAAAAGATTTTATATCAAACAACTAAAAATAAAACACCATCATAACGCTTTATATTTTATTCTCTCTTGATTTGATGTTTCACCTCGTCATACTTCAATTTACTATACATCGAAAACACATTCAGGTTAAAAATGAGGAAGGGAAAAAGGGTAAAGTTGGTCTATCAAACAAACAAGCATGTAAGATGTCCACCCAACTTTCCAGGGGGGGGAAGATGAGGAATGAGGAGAGCCACCCTTCTTACTTTGGGAGTCCATGCCCAAGTTAGATGGTGGTGGTTCATTGATTCTTCTTATGAAAGTGAAAGGGATCAACTAAGTAGTGGTCCAGGCACCAACTATTTATTAAAGTGGAAACATGTGGGGTACAAAGTACAATCGTTTTTGTCAATTATGTCAAGGAGACCAACTAATTTGCTAACACCCCCCGTCCCCCACAAGACACACTCTTCTGAAGAATTTATTGTGACTTCTCTCCAAAGGTGAGGGTTGTTGCTATAAATTTTTTGTTTAGGGGCCTTCTCTTTTGCTTAGAATGCATATGAACTGAATATATATATTCAAATGAATCGCGACAGAGTCCCCAAACAATAGCTCAGTTTAATACCGATAATAACGGTAGGTGAATTAGTTTCACATGAATTGCCTAGGGATCAATCCCTAGTCTAGCACAAATAAAAAATAAAAATAGAAAAAACAAAAAAGGGGAGAGGTGAGCATATGAGGTGAGAGGCGCAATTGTGCAAGGTGCAAAGGAGCCATGTATATTAGGGTTGCACAGAAAATCCGATATCACTCTTAAATCGGACTGAACCGGACGGTTCGGATCGATTTTATAGTAGATTAGTTCGGTCTATAGTTTGAAAATCGTAGAAACCGTTTAGATCGGTCGGTTATCGGCTTGAACCTCCGATTCGCCGCCTAAATCGAACCGATCGATATATTATGTAATTTGAGTATTTGACTATTTAGATTTTAGAATTTCATTTGGTTGGCATTCGACAACTCATGTACCTCTTGTGGGGGTGTAATCATTTTGAAAATTTCAATTTCTAGTTAAAAAAAAAAGAGTAACCGACTGAACAGACTAAGCCCTCTCTATCGGTCGAATCAGATTGGTTAATTAAAAAACCGATAGGCTCGGTTTGGTTGTTGGTTTTAGTGCTAAACCGATCCGAACCGCTCACATGCAACCCTTATGTAGATGCAACCCTCTCTTTATTAGGAATTGAATTGTTAATTAGGGTGGTGGTTGGGTATTTAAGTCCCACCTCCCCTTGGTTCATTTTTCAATAGCAACAGAGATAATGTCATTGCCATTCCTGGAGATCCACACATGTTTTTTTTTTTTTGTAGTTTTAACCTTTTTTTAAGAAATATTAGTCTTACCATTTCTATATATTCAGTTTTTTTTTTTGGGTATCCCAACTTAAAGGGGCTGGGGCCCCTAGCCTTCTGGTAAGGAAGTCCTCGGGGAACAAACAGGCACTTTGTAAATCAGTGCTAGCATGTTCTTTTACAAGGATTCTATGAATAAAAATGCCACATGAAGAGTATTTACTCTTTCCATATGCGCAGTTGACAAGGGACATCAAACTCTCCTAGAACTTAGAAGGCTACATGATAGCTGAATTCAAGTTTTGTTTGTTGAAATTGAAGAAGCATCGACCAATAGGGCCATGCAAAATTGGGGCAACTTAGGATTTAAACAAATGATGAACTGTCCTTTACATGCACACAAAGTTACACGCATTAAGTCCACAAGAATCCAAATGGGCCCTTAACAACAATTTTTCACCAACAAGCCGTCCACTTTTATCAATTTATAGATTATATATACAATTAAAACAAAGGGCTTCTTTAGGGTTAAAAAAAGATATGGATACCTACAATTTTAGGCTTAAAGCTTCAATAAGCTCAGGTGCTATCAATTTATCCATAATTCTAATTACACTAATTTAACTCTATTTACATAAGAAAAAAAAAATCAAAACAACTATTGATTTCCAATAACTCATGTTATCATCCGACCAACATGTAAGAGTGCGTGAGACATATAAGAGCGCGTAGATTCAGATTCAAGCATTCCATCATCATCGTTATCATTAAAGCTTTATCTCAACCATGTTAGGTCAACTATGAATTATAATTAACCTCAAGGGATAGCTCAGTTGGCCTAAGACCACGATTTGCACTTGGAGATTGCATGTTTAAAACTGCACTACCACACTTGGGCTATAGGGGAGTTTACCCGACTTCCTTTTGGACTCGGAGGGATTAGTCCATCTCAAAGGACTGGGAACCCTCCGATAATAACAAAAAAAAAAAAAAAAAAACACTACTATGAATTATAATCCAAGCCCTCCATGTAAAAGGAAAAGAGAAAAAAAAAAAATCATGTATGCATAAACTAAGTTAGCTGATGGGTGCTTCCATTACAATGCCCAACTTATAAAGCAATGTGCTCTGCTGGTACCCCACAAAGAGTTCCAATCACAAGAAATACAAAAGTGGGCCCCACTTGGAATAATCTTTGACTCTAGAATAAATCACCACCGTCAGCAATACATTGCCTGCGAGGAACCTGACATTGTACACCAACTGTTTTTGTTTTTGTTTTTGTTTTTTTTCCGCATGAGACGTGCATGTCATCACAAATAAAGTAAAGACCAATGCATGCACCGTTTTGATAAAATAATCAAGGGTCTATTTCATTGTCTGCTGAGTTAATGTAGTAAAACATGAAGCCTTCCCAGATCAGTATTTGATGACTTTCAGTCAAATGGGTTTTTATTTCCTCTGAAGTTTATATGGATAGTTCAAGTTGATTAGATTGGTCAATTTGGTTAGCCAAGGATAGATTTTGGGTCAAAAGTGTTTTGAGTAATCCTACCTAGCTTTATTAGGACTTTAGAAAGAGAAATATATTATGTAACTTCTAAACCTAGACCTACCAAGAGTGTAAAGATATCGTAACAGCACATTTGATAATAGGTGAGGAATTTGAGAGGAATCCGCAGATTGAAGATTCCTCCGAATAGGGACTCCTTGGTCATTGCCGAGAATTTGTATAGTTGAGGATTCCACACAATAAAGTTGATTTCGATGTGCAAATCTGCAAAAGCATGATGATTTACAAATCCTTAGGGGGGGGAGGTTGGATCTAAAAATCTTTAGAGCGCGTGTGGTAGCAAGAGATGAATATGTAGGATTTAAGATTCCTCCCTTCCACCGGAAGAGGGAAATTCGTATCAAGGATTTGCATAGCTAATGAGTCATTGCATTTAAACAACTCACTTAATATAAGGCTGTGACAATTTGCCATGACCAAGACCTATGAGTGTATTAAGTGGGTCCACTTCTTGATACAAGACAAACTAAGAATCCCTATCACAAGTGCACGTATGATTGAATAAATGGGGCCCACTTTATTGAATAAACTAAGACCCCTTATTACAAGTGACCATATGATTGAACTAATGAGGCCCACATTATATATTGAACAAATTAAGATCCATTATTACAAGTGCACATATGATTAAAATGATGGGGCATATTTATTATCTATTAATCAGACTATATTCCATGGATGAGATGTTATCTTTTTTATTGAACAAGTGGGACCCACTTTATTCCTTTTTATCGAACAAAATAAATTGATGGGGTCCAAAACTAGCTAAATTAGAAATCTAATAGCAGAAATTCAAAAAGTCATGTTGTAAATCAATTTAAATAACTAAATCAGCCCTTAAAATTGTCAAAAAGAAAAAAAAAAAAAAAAAAAAGGATAGAGATTCCCCTTAATGAGAAGACATTTAAAAATTCTTCAAGCTACATAAGTACCTGCTATATTATAAATTACTTCATAAACAACCCTGATGCCCCTTCAAACAATGAATTTCAATTTATACACATCCACAACACTCCAATAATTTAAATGCAATTATAAAAACATAAAACACATCTCCATGCAATTCAATATTAAGCCACAAATATAAGTAGAAAATCATAAACAATCCCCTATCGCTTCTTACAAATGACATAAGAGAAAATCAAACAGTAGAATTTAAGTCAAAATAATGAAAATTTCCATGAGATGGCATTGCCTTGCCAAAATAAATCAAACAGTCAAATAATAAGGCAAATTAGAAAACAAGATCTTCAAAAGCAAATAATTTTAAACATTTGATCTTGGTCAAAGGATTTAACTAAATTTGGTGGAGGATATCTCTCTATATACACATTAACACGCAAATCAAACATCTATCGTATAGTTGTCAAACATACAGTTTGGAACTGTCCATCCTCATCTTCATACTGAAAAAGAGTTCACACATCGAAACAAAAAAAATGTGGAGTTTAAGTAGCAACATAGATCTTTTGGAGATGTGAGTAAATGGGTCATAGCCTTGAGGGTAATAATCACCCAATCCCTCAGTGCAAAAGATTGTGTAAGAAAAGGCCATGACTATGGGATTTATTGACTTAGATTAGTGCCATACTTTCATTAATGCTTCTAATGATTATTGACATAATAGATAGTAGAAAATATGCACACTATTATGGCCATCTCTCTCTCTCTCTCTCTCTCTCTCTAATGATAATTTTAATTCTATTGTTAAAAGGGGAAATGTTGGGACAAAATTAACAGGAAAAGCCCTAATAATACAACAGATGTTTCTTTCTAACCTATTAGCTCAGACAAGCCTAAAAGAGTCAAGACTACTAAAGACTAAGTGACTACTAACAGTCTCTGTATGTCATAACTATCACCTTGACAGTTATAACTGATTTTGTGATATATGATTCTTATTGTCTTCTTTTCTGTTTCCATGTTTGTTAAATAGAAAACCATCTGTAACGACCTCAACATCGACTCTATAAATAGAAGTCTTGAGGAAGCTTATGTAATCTATTCAGTTCAATGAAATGAGTTGATCTTCTCCCCTCTGTTTTCATCTACTTTCTTCTGTTTTAACCCACCTTAGAGAGGAGAGCCAGGACCAAGCCAACAACAAGCCCACAACCCAGGAATCAAAGAAAAAAAAAAAAAAAAAACATTTGGTAAACCAACATTCCATACTAAATGCTTATGTCCATCGTCCAAAGAAGATCCAATCAGAAAATCTGATTTGGTAGATTGTATGATCTTTTGATGCATTTGCTAATGTTTATAATGTTCGAATAAGAGCATTTTAGAAAGAGATGATCCACTGTTTCAATATCATTTCTCCCACATACACATCCTTGGGAAATTTTAGAGAAAATATGCATTAGATGGCTTCTAGTCATTAGACTATCATGATTCATGAATGAGTTTCCAGATGAAAATTTTGATTTTAGATGGAATCTGCAGCGACTATAGGCTCTTCCAGAGGAGGTTTGGGCCCATCAGGAGATTGACTAGAGAACAATAAAGGGCTGTAACTGTACAAGTGGCTGCGTTTCTTATTGTTCAAGAAAAGCAAGGGATGTCTTGACCCCACAAGGGAATGGAACTACTGTGCTGAATTATGTTGTTAGCCCAGAATAATCATAGTTTCTCTAGATCCTATGTTATCTGACCTTAGTTCTTATTTTCTCTGACTGAATCTTTCATTAGCTTGGGTACTTGGTCTAATTGGATTCCCTGTTTCAATGGGTAGTTAGTTCATTAGGGGATTTAGATTTGGTAACCATTTGCTATGAGTATTTCCTACCAATCAGGCTATATTATCCAAGATTAATATTCTATGCTTTAAAATATTTTTCCACAATGGGGAGTCAGTAGTACCTTTGCTAAAGTAGACAAAGTGCAATGTATTAGATACTTCTGGGAAAGGATTCTTACCCACTATGCATTTGAAATACTAGCTTACACAATTCCTGTGATTCAAACACATTATTGGAATTCCACTAAGATAGCATTTGCTACCCTGTCAGAAATTCGAGCCTTTAAAAGTGAATTTCTAGCAAGAAATACTTGTCAAAGAATAACTATGTAAATCTAAAACTAGTGGCATTTATGCAGTTAACCAAATAAGCATGGACAGTATCATTTTTGTGAAAAGCTTTCATCTTGAGAAGTTTTTCCAATTAAATTGTCTTCCAAGTTTTGGAAGGAAATTGGGGTTTTTGTTTATTTTCTTTTCCATTATACTGTGCTTCCAAAACCATTCCTTTCTGCCATTACAATCCTTCTTTGTGTTCAAATCCAACTGGGTCGTCTTCACTTCCTCTTTCTTCTGAGAAAAAAAATTCCTACATATTTCATCACTTTGTGTGAAGACTGTTTTTCCCATTCAAGTGTGGAGGATAGATTGATCATGGGCTGACTGATGTTTGCCTCAAGGCTAATTCAAATCTAATTAATTACATGAGATATGATCTATCATGATCATCATAATCATTGGATCCTTATTCCATAAATTCAAGGTCAGCCCATGAGAGAACTGATTGGCATGTGAAACTAGTGCAGTATCATGCATGCATATGAAAGATTCCACTGGTTTTAAAGCTTTCAAACAATTAGCAGACTCTTTTGATTCTCTGAAAAGAACCAAAGCCCACAACTATCACTGGTCACAAAAGTTAAAGAAATGGCCAATAATAAATGTTAAAGGATAAAGCACTCCATCATCATTCATTGAATTTGGCTAAATAATCCCAAGCATCTTTTGGGTAATCAAATTTGGCCAGTTGATTTCCAATAAAAGGTATGACAGAGTTAGCAATCCAAGAGTTGAATTTGCCAACAGCAGATTCCCATTCTTCATATGTAGGGTCTTTAGTAGCAGGCTGATCAATTTCGTCAGCAAGATATTTCCATAATTTTTGTCCTATTAGAAAATCTTCCATGAGATGAGATCAATAAGAATAATTTGTTCCATCTAATATGACATTGATCCCGTTAATACGTTCTGAAGACATGATTAAAACAGATAAGCAGTAACTGTAACCAGATCTGATCCCCAAACAGTTCAGAATGATGAAACTCAGCAAAAATATGAGACACAGCACAAGAAAAATAGCAGAAAGCTGGACAGAACTTAATACAGATCGCCAAATTTCTTTAAATTTGTAATCAGATTGCTTAGGCAGCCAGGACAGATGCTGAGATCATAGGCAAGATGAAGTTGTCTTGTGACCAGACAGCAACAACATCATGCCAACCGCAGAAAATAAAAAATACAGTGCTGGGCGACCCCAAGACAAGTCACTGTAAGGCTGTTTTTTTCTTTGGTCAGAAATCAATTCAAGAATCTGACTTCCAGGTAAGATTTGTATTTTAGTGGGACTACTCCAGGCAAGACTTGAGCCAGATCAGACCGTTGATCACAGAGTTCAATGGCTGTGATAAAAACATTCCATGAAAACTGTCGATGCCAAGATAGGGTGAAAACTCACCTCTGCGCTGTCCAAAAAAAAAAAACTTGAAAAATACCATAAATCCTAGGAAATATGGGTGACCAGGAATATATGACTACCAGAGATGGGCTGCTGTGATGGTGAGGACCACTGATTGATCAGTCACTGATCCAGACGCTGGTTGAGTGCAGCAGCAGCAGCAGGCTCTGATGTATCAAGGTGAGCCAAGGATCTTCTTACGCTCCGATACCATGTGAATAAAGAGAGCAAAGGAAAATGATTGAGAGGAAAACCATGAGGATCCTTGCGATCCCACTATGTATTTAAATCTACTACTTCTTGTCTAAATACAGAATGTTTGACCCATTGATTATGTGATTTACAATCTAAAAAGGGAAACAACAACTAATATACAATGAAGATTTTGATTGTACAGATTTGTTTCTTGATTGGGTCAAGTGAGCTTGTTTGGAGTTTGGACAGGGCCAATAGGTTGGGTAGACCCAATGTGCTGAGTTGACCAATTCAGGTTACCACTATCTTTACAGATTTTCCAAGACTTGGTGTAAAGCAAGAATCTTTTCCCCAAGGATTTTGGTAGTAGATACACCTTTGAATCACATAATCGGTTGTGTGGTTTCTTCCTTGTGTGTTTTAGTAGTATTGGTGGTTCATTAGTACTAGCTATGACCTATGGAGTAGAGAATGTTGGCTAATCAAGAAGCAACATATGCATAAAATGGATGTAGAAGAGATGAGAATGTTAAGGTGGATGTGTGGTAAAGCTAGGAAGGATAAACTTAGAAATAAGCGTTTTCAAGAGCATTTAGAGGTAGCAACACCAGCGGACAAAATTAGAGAAACTCGTTTGAGATGGTTTGGACACGTCTAACGTAGGCCGGCAATGGCACCGGTAAGGAAAAGTTTGGATATGACAAAAGGGAAGGGATAGGCCAAAGAAGACGTGGATGGATGTAGTAAAAATAGATATCAAGAAGTGTAACTTATCTGAGGATTTCGCTCAAGATAGATCGGAATGGAGAAACAGAATTCGTGTAGCCGACCCCAATATAGTTGGGACAAGGCTTTGATGATGATGGCGATGATTCAGATCCAAACCATGTAGCCCAAAGGTAAGATGATATGATAGCCCTCCATCCCACTTCAAGAACATGTTGAATTTAGATCATGAACCTTACGAGGGCCAAGGCCACTTCAGATTTAGGGAGAGACACTGTGGCTCATCTAACTGAACGCATTTTTGAACTCATCCTCATAATTCTTTCCATTTCATTGCATGAAGATTTGGGAACTAGGAGAGCCATTAGAATGTGGTGGGGAATGCTAGAAAGTACGTGCCAGAGGAGCATTAAAGGAAAGGAGATTGCAATTCCATCCAGCCAATTTCTTTCCAAGGCATCTACCATAGAATAGAAATAGCTCCTCCAAGGCACTCTTGGATGAATCCTCATTTCACCAGGTATAGTTGTCTCTTTTCCAAGTTACAGAATTGCCCACCTCAAGTCAGTAACTATGGAGTAAGGAGTTGATGGCCACAATGGCATCATTTGATGCTCTAGAGAGGAGAATGACATCATCAGTGAAGAAAAGATGACAAATGATGGGGCTTTGGGAAGTTCTATATTGAGTTTGAATGATCCCTTGATTTGCAACGGACAAAAGGTTATGACTGAGAATTTCTTGGGCTGGTTTTATACCAATTGCAATTTGCAGAAATTCACCGACACAAATTTCACAAAAAATGGACACGCAGAAGCAGAACTTAATTTTGCCCAACAACTTCCCTTTTAACTCTCCAAAGTCCAAACTCTACATGCACTTCTGAGCAACGTTTGTCCAACATAATCATAATAAATTAATAATATCCACAGCAGTAGTAATATGCAAAACAACAAACAATAATTAACTTTAAGAGGAGCATTTGTTGAAGATATTAACTACTTTATTGTCAGGACATCCAAAAGCATAATCCCATACAAAGCATGAAGTCTCAAGGGGGGAAAATAAAAAGATGGATTAAAAACAGATGAATGAAAGTCATAAGAATAAAATTAACTCACAGAATCATCTTCTCCTACTTGAATGGCTATGCAAATGGTCATAAATACTTAGAAACCCATTTAGAGAGAAAAAAAAAAAGGTGTTTTGTAACAGATGACGAAATCTATCTTACCCTTTCAATTAGAGTGGTGGCGCAATCCATATTGGTGGCCAGAAGGTAGGATGAAATCTGTCTTCAAAGAGTGGTTGGGTAGTCTTATCCTCCATGTTGAAAACGCCGGTAATCAGAAAAATGAGAATGCCTCACGAAAATAAAGAGGCTGTCACTTGAGGAGTCCGCAGGCAAATAAGTTTGGTTATGAATGCTAACTTCAATCATTTTATCTTCCATTACAGTTTCTACACACGGATTGGGGGTGTTGATGCGGAGCACTCCAATGCCTCCCATCAGACTCATGGCATAGAACTGCCCCTTGTAATATATGAGGTCACAGTAGAATGTTGCTTTACTACTTCTCACTGCGGTCCATAGCTTGTCGTCATCTATTACTCTGCAAAACGCCAAATCTCCTTCATAGAGGATGACTGCGACCACTGCTCTATCATCAGACATTGCAGCCTTGATTATTTTTACAGAATCCAGACCGAATGGGTTGTCCGGTGGAGATTGGGGAAGGGAGGAGATTGGGAAATCAGGAAGTTGCAATTGGATTCTTTGCCAGGGATGGAAGAGAGTCGGATATCGAGATTCTCGTCATCTATTATCATCAACCAGCCATTATTGAAAGACCCGCAGCAGCACTTGCGGCACATCTCTGGGAACTTGATGCTGAACATGGTTTTGTCGGAGAGGCTGAAGATGCATCTAACTCCCTCATCTTCGTCTTTTTGTAGATAAAAAGAACTGTGATTGTAAAGCATCATCAGCCATGGTAGTTGACGAGGGCGGCTTCTTATGCTCAACTTGGAAACTGATATACATGTTTTGCATACGGCTCCCATATGGATACAGTCACACAGGTTACAGTCATTGAAGATCCAATACCAAACATCTTCATATCCAGGAGCAAACTACTCCTCCTTCGACCGCTTATTATCCATTGAAATCAATTGGAATAACTAGGGCAGATGGATAAGAGATGAAAGAAACTGAGTTATATAACATAAAATAAAAGTAAAATAATAATAATAATAATAATAAGAAAGCTTTTTTTTTTTAAGAAAAGAAAAGGGGTAGTAGACACATACCTCAGAGGGAAAGAATCCGACGATGAGGAGAGGGAAGGAAGGCGACGACAATGAGAGGGATGAAAACTGACTCCCTCTTATTTATACATCTTTTCAACCAGCCACTCGACGAAAGTGCGAATATACACCCTAGGGTTTCTGAAAATCGTAAATAGCCCTTGTAATTGTTGTTTTAAGTGATGCATACAAACTTTTTCATTTTCATACCCCGATGTCATAAAATTAGCATAAACCCTAGAAAACATTGAAATACACCTTCAATTTTAAAGAAGGAAAAAAATTGCAAAATCAGAAGTAAGAAAATGAAGCACAAAAATCATACAACAATCGTACAAACTGACAGAAATAACTGCGAAATAATAGATTTCATTGGAGGGAAGTTTCTCAGAATCAAAATCAAATAGGAAAGGAAAGGAAGAGCTGTATAAATCAATACCCCAAAATACGTGAAATAAACAAGAAAAAAAATCATGTAAAAACTCTGAAACTCATTTCCAAGTATGGAAAGAAGGAAGCAAGATTGATGGGTGCTCCGTCCTGTAACTCTCCATTTTGAAATTAAAGCACCAGAGAAGACAGGGCACTCTGTTTTGAAAAGAAAAAGGAGTGAAGATTTGGGAGAGTGGATGACAGAGAAGCATTTTTGAACGACTTCGTTTGGAAAAGGTGGATTTTGAAATGAATTTTGGGCGGGAGTTCTCAAACACGAGGAGGCACTTTCTCTCTCAAAAACGAATCCTGATTTTTTGACTTTTGCATCCAGCTGTTAGATTTGTTCAGAAAATGGATGGCTGGGATTTGGCTCACTCATAAAGTTGGTGAGAGTGTCTCTCACAAGAGCACCTCTCATAAATATATATATATATATATTAATAAATGCGAAAAGAAGATGGATTAGTTTTTATTAACATTAACAAGCAAAAAAAAAAACCCTTGAGCCCGGGCCATAAAAAAAATAAAATATATATATATATATATAGAGAGAGAGAGAGAGGATATCACCTGTGCACCTCGCGCATCCCGCCTTCCGTACATGACTTAACGACCATTGATTTAAATCCAAAGGCTTGTAATATATCATGAGAGATTGAAATAAAGAGCTGAGAATCACGGGATGAAGAAAAACATAAAGTCGCGGGCAAATGAAAAAACGTCTGAATCAAGAAAGGAAAGAAGAGAGGTTGAAGAGGAATTGGATCAGAATGGAGTGAGAAGAGGACTGGAACGCTGATCTTACGCATCCAGCATGAGGACCTCGAAATAACAAGCTCCAACAACCTTCCCATTTCCCTCTCTTTTTGCAGATTCATTTTCATTTTTTTTCCTGATTTCCCATGACTTGAGAGATGCCACCGGTATGTGGTTCAACTGTAAAAGGGAAGAGATTTGGTGCTTCCATTTTTCCAATTTCTGTTACATATAGATCCATCATTCACTCCATGATTCAGTGGCTGATCTGTTGGGTTTCTTAGGGGTTTTGTTTTAGGTTTTGGTTACTGCATTTCCTGCAATTATTAGGGGCTTTTAGGATTGAAAAAGCAATTAACAAACCATTCAGCCCATTCGATATGAATTAAAAATTGGATGTTGTTTGAACAATTAATGGTTTATTCAACCCATTTTAGTTTCCAACAACTGAAAGAAATCCTTTGGATAGTTGCAGCCATGAAATCCTTGGATAGTTGCAGCCATGAAATTGGATGAAGAGATGAACCCACGTTTCAAGGTCCTTTACAAATTTGATGGCCTGGATTGATTTTGTGAAAAGATACAAGAGAGTTGATGGCCTGACTGATTTTGCGAAAGGGGGCTTCTATTGGCACCGGATTTTCGTCTCTCCACACCATGCTAAAAAACAAAAAAAAATTATTTTCCTAAACTACCCCTCTCCCTCCACCCTCTTCCCTCATCCTCTCCCTCCCTCCACCCCACCCCACCCTCCCAGTCTCTGGCGAGGAGGGATCCCGCTGGCTCCCCATCTCTCTCCCTCTTCTTCCTCCCTCCCCCCTCCTCTATTTTCTCTCCCTCTCTCCCTTCCTCTTCCTCTCTCCCCTCCCCCACCCCACCCCCCGGAAACCCTGCTGCCCGATCTCCCTCCCCGCTGGCGGCGTGGCGGGGTGGTGGTGTGGTGTGAAGAGGAAGGGAGAGAGGGAGAGAAAATAGAGGAGGGAGGAAGAAAGAGGGAGAAAGGGGGAGGGCTGGCTAGCCGGCCGGGGATCCCTCCCCACCGGAGACTGGGAGGGTGGGGTGGAGGGAGGGAGAGGATTTGGGAAGAGGGAGGAGGGGTAGTTTAGGAAAAGAAAAAAAAAATTTAGTGCGGTGTGGAGAGACGTAAATCCGGTGCCAATAGAAGCCCCCTTTGTGAAAAGGTAAAGGGGGAAAGATAGAGGGAGACGGGCTGCCTTTGATTGATGGGAAACATGCTTTTGATTGATGGGAAATGTGCGCTGCAAGCAAGTTTTACTTTCGGTCAATATCTCATGAGAAATTGTCATTTTTAATTATTTCGTATAAGAATGCCGTGGGATCTGTGCTAAAAACTAGCGGAAATAATGTTTGCCCTTCGATTTAATCCAAGGGCAGTCGTTAACTCGTGTGTGTGTGTACGGTAATATTCAGGTGAGAACTAGTTCTCACATATTATATGAGAACTTTTTTTGTGGGGCCCAATTGTGGGCCCCATTTGGGGATGAGACTAGGGGGGATGGAAAGATCTATGTGAGACCACCCCAAATATCAAGTTTGACCCCAAACCCATGCCCCTAACCCCTTCATTCGTGGCCCACAAGTTTAATGGCTCCATATTCAAAAAAAATTCAACCCTCGATCCAACGGTTCAGTCCATTCGGATGTATACCAATCCTTGGGATTAATGATCATCAGGGGGTTCCCTATTGGTTGCTAGGTTTGGATGGGTTACTAGTTGGGCCCTAAAAAAAAAAAAATCTCATATAATAGTTCTCACTTGAATATTTCTCATATATATATATACATGAAAAATTCTCAAAAACTCCCTTATCTCAAAAGGGGAGTTTCTGCCCCTATCTAATAGCCAATGATTTGTTAGTATTTTAAGAGATCCACCTTTGTAGGAGAATATTAGGAGAGAGAATCAGATATGTGTATCACTGATGATAGGTGTCAAACTTTCATTGGCTAAAAGAGGGGCCTTTAAAAAAAAAAAAAAAAATGCCCGAGGAGTTTTGTGTATATATATATATATATATATGGAGATGCTCCTGTGAGAGAAATATATACATATATATAGGGAGATGCTCCTATGAGAGCATCTCTCACCTTACTACGGGAGATAAGGTGAGGGCCCTCACATTTAAGTTGTTGGCATTGGATATGGATGTGAGGGGCTCCGCCCTATGTCTCATATAAGGTGAGAGATATCTCTCATAGGAGCATCTCCCATATATATATATATTTATGAGACTCTCCTGTGAAACTAACTCTCACGATATTGTGAGAGTAAGGGTGGGGTCCTCACATCCATATCCAATGCCAACAACTTAAATGTGAGCCCCCCACCCCTTACTCTAAGAGTGGCATGAGAGTTACACTCACAAGAGCATCTCTCTCTCTCTCTCTCTCTATATATATATATATATATATATAAAGGCTCTCCTAAGCTCAAGCTTAGGATAAAATTCAGTATGCTCATGCTTGTGGGGCTCACGTTTGATCCATCCAAATGGACCAAACACATGACCCCCCTAAATTGCACATGTCCACCAAATTTCGGTCAGATCTGAATTTACTGGACCGTTGGATTGATTGTTGACTATGTGTCGATCCAAATGAACTATTGATCATTAAACTTTTGGGCCCATATGGAGATGATAGAAATCATGGTTGAGGCTAATTGTTTGCAAAGAGGAGGATCTCAGGGAGTCCTTGAAATCCCCCCCATCCCCATCCCCATGAGGGTCCCCAAGTGGGCCCCACTACACACTTGAGCTTACCTTATCCTAAGCTTAAGCTTAGGAGAGCTAGCCCCATATATATAAATATATATATATATATTAATATGCGCTCGATGCGCAAGTTGCACACTGGGGGTGGGACCCACCTAGTGGTCCATCTAAGAGATCTATACTTGTAACTCTGCGGCCAGTAAGTAGATTTGTACAAAGTAAAACGTGGTAAGCAGATTTGTTGATGGTGTCTGCCAGTTTCATTTCTTTTAGTGTCGATCTGCCTAAACTCCCATTCATGTGTGTGCATAAATTTGTTGTTATGGGTTCACGTCATGTTCCTAGGAAAATGGGTTTTTAGGAAATTAAGAAGAATGAGAGACGGAAGAAGGCAGTCCTGTTCCTTGCCATCAGCTCGAAGAGGGTCGGGCTCAATCCATGTGTAGCCTCTAATTAAGCTGCTGAATTTAAAGAATGCATCTGTTTGGAGAGGGAAAAAGAGAATGTTTTCTTTAATTTGTTTGTTTGGGCATTAATTCCAGTCTACACAAGCAGAAGGGGGCAGTTGGGTATTCATTATAGCGGCCTAGTGATCTATTGCAATTTGGTTGAGACTTTCCATAGACAGGGAGCTGTAGAGGATGTTTAAGAGTAATGGCCAATGTGATTCATTGAACTGTTGAAGGTGTTTGTTTTTGTAACAGAAGCCATTCAAGCTAAGAATGGAGGTAAAACCCCTAATATGTAAAATTAGCAAATGATATGAAACACCATATGATTACTAAGTTATTTGGAGAAATCTTATAAAAGGATCCTTAATCCATATGCAGAGTATGTTCAGGGCGTGAGGCCATAATGGAATACATAGTTGATCTATTTGGACCATACTGGATGGACAATTGTCCCAAAATTTCCCCATTGGGGCATTTCCAACCCTAAACATATGGCTCCCATTCATCTCAGGAAGGCAATATTTTCTAAATGGGCTTTATAGTAATCCGATGGCTAGGATTTTCTATCAGGGACTCAGGGTTGTTTTTTTTTTTTTTTTTTTTTTTTTTTTTTTTTTTTTTTTTTAAGGAAAGGTGAATTGAGCACTAGAAAGTAAAGGTGTTTGGGTTTCTCTTGAAAGACCCATCAGTCCAACAAACAGGAGTGCATGTCTTCCCCTTCCATTATTTGCAGGGAATTATTGTTTTGCTTTTCAGGACAGAATTTGGGTCTATTTCTTATTGAAACTGGCACTGTTCCCCCTCAAATAGCAATCAATGTGACAACAATAACAGCAGTAATATAGCAGGAACACAGGATTAGATTTGTGGTTTTTGAACTTTTGTAGGCATCTTCATTTTCAAATCACAGTAAACTAACTTATGGGTTGCAAAATTTTCGGTGTTTTCCTTTTTAATGCCATATCAACTCCAACATTTCAATTAATATTACTTAACTAATTTCCAACCAGCAAAGAGGAAGTTATAAAAGAGAAGAGTTCCACAAGAAAGTGTAGGAGATGATCATGGAGGAGAAGAAACAGAGGATACCAATTGCACAAGGACTCCCCTGGACAACAGAAGAACCAGAGGTAACAAGGCCTTAGTTTCCTTCTGTCACCCTTTTTTCGTTCAGAGAATCAATCAAATATTATTTCAATAGATAGATGCGGTCAGATGTGAATTTTGAATGTTACTCATTCCATTCGCATCACATTTTGATATTTAATGTGAAGGAATTGGTCATTTGCTTCAACTAATGGTGTCAGATTAAGGAAAAAAAAACACTGCTACAATTCCCTTCCTTATGCCAAATTTCCAGCTAAGAAGAGTATGTTACTGATATTTAATGATGAACTTTTTAGTATTTCCTGGCTACTTAATGAGAAACAAAGAGCATTGTAGATTTATATCATTTTAAAAGCCTACATTTTTGCTGGTTTCAAATAATGTATGGAAAATGTTTTCATTCTTCAAGGCTTCTTGTCCTTATTTGTATTGAATTCAAAGGAATTCTAGGCAATGTCTTCCAGTTAAATGGAATAGAATGAAGTAAAGGTGAAGATCTAAAATGACCATCAAATAGTATCCCCCTTAAACACTAATGAAAAAGAGGCAAGGAGAAAAGACTTAAGGTCTATATGTGGATTGGAACTTCTCTTCCCTGGAATATGATTTACTTGGTTGATATTCTAGTATTCAATTCCTTAATTTACCATGAAATTCTAGGAATTCAATACCAAGAATACAACCAGTCATTAGTGCTAGAGTGGTCATTTTGTCTTCCATAGCAGCATAACAACTGTGGGTTTTTCTTGCCTTTCGTATTTGAATACCTTGTAGTTGTGATGGTATTTTAGTTTGAATTTAGAGACTAAAGAAGCACTACTTTATGAATACTAGGACAACACCAATTGATTTGGTAAATATGTATGCTTTGTATCCCCTTATTGATTGGGAGAAGATATGCAGATTTATGTAGTAATTTCTTGCAATCGTTGTCATTTTAGTCGGGGCCCGTTTGGTAACTCTGATTTAACTAATAAGAGCTAATTAAATTAAGGTCCAAAATAAAATCTCTAATTTTTAAGTTCTAATTTACAATTAGACTGTTTGGTAAAATTATAAATAAAAAAAAAAGCTCTTATTTTATAATAGAGTGTTTGGTAACTATCCAGAGCTTATTAGAGGGTTAATTTTTTTAAAAAAAAGAAGATAGGAAAGAGGGTCTAAAGGAGTCGTAGGCACTGCCAGAGCATAGCACCCACAGATCCTTCAGCTGAGCCATGGTCCTACGACATGCGGTTAATTTGATGGCCTTTTATGATAGATGATACATTTTATCTTCAAGCCCATATAATTGATCAGTTGGCCTTCTCTTTTGATTGGAGAGGTGAGTGTTAAAGAATCATCATGATCCACTAGGTTAATAGTCTACATCACCATACCGGATTACTTAATTAGTACAAGTTCTGGCTGCTACCATCTATAATGGCACAAAAACATGCCCTGATAGAGTGAGTTGAAGTCCTATACCGCTACCATCTATGATGGGCAAAAAAAAAAAAAAAAAAACTGAAGATTTCACTTTGACAATCTGATGTATTTTTTCTGAAAAATCTTATTTCAATTTTCACCCAGATTGCAAAACATTCAAACAGTACCCAATAACTCCATTTTCACCAAAATCCCCAATCTCTTGAAACACTCAAACAGTTCAAGAATTCTTAAAAGAAACAATCCCAAAAGAAAGATTGAAAAAAATGAAAACAAGAAAACACCATAACAAATGAATGCAATGAAATTCAAAGAAAACCAAGAAAAGGGGGATATGAACCGTTGTATTTCAATCCAACTTGAAAGAATATATGTCTCCAAATTCAAGAGAAAACGAACAACAGTTATATGAATAATTGCATCCCAACTCAAAAGAATCCAACAACAAACAAACCCATCTCTCCAAACCCCGCAAGATCAAAGCAAATCTCATGGGATATTACTGGAATTCAATGCAACAGAAATCATAAAAAAAAAAAAAAACCAACTGTACCCACAGCAAGAAACACAACCAAGAACGAATGAGAGAGAATGTACCGAGAATGTTGCGATCAAACGGGAGAAAGATTATGGCCTCTTCGTCTTCGTCGAGAGCAAGGTTTGCAGAGAAGAAGAGAGCCGAGCGCGGGAGAGGAAAGGGAATAGAAAGGATACGAGAAAAAGGGAGGGATTTCTTATTTTAGCATGAAAATACATGAGTACTAGTATCACCGTTTGCCCTCCAAGATTGTAGTTTTTACACTGCATTGTTACACTGGGGCTACATATGAAAATATGAATTTTCTCTGGGCTCAAAAGGATCAGTCTGGTTCAAAAAGTTAAAAATCCTTTGATAGCAAAAAATAAAAAATAAAAAGTAATTAAAAAAGGCATGAAAAATCACATTATAAGTCATGAGACATGATTTCACGGGATTTGAGTAGGAAATTAGGCTTGTAAATGGGTATTCGATTCTTTTATTATCCGAAAGATTTCGATCCGTTAAAAATGGGGTCCGATTATTTTTTGTTTTTGGCTTGGTGACCGAAACGGGTCCAAATGTGAATGGATCCCTCGCACCAGTGAAGATAAGGGGGGTGAGTCGAGAAAGGACGATTTCTTTATTCCTCTGGAACATATGAGCAAATTGTGGAGTGCTTTTGGCTTTTTCACAAATTTGCCCCTTCTCATTATCTTGTTCTTTTACAAAAAGAGAGAAAAAAAAAATGGGGCTACTTTTGTTCTTTGCTTGCTTACAAAAATCAAGTAAATCATCTCTACCTTTTAATGTGAGTATCTCTCTTTAAAGGAGTGGTTTCTCTCTTAGAAACTTTGAAATAATACTGTCTTTAAAAATAATTTGGATTTTAGCTTATTGGGTATCCTTTGGATTGAAATAGGAGTTGGTCCCACTGTATTTACATTTAAAAATATGATATGCTCACTCTTATGGTAGGATCAACTTATTTTAAAATAAAATTTGAAGAAAGTCCACTTATTATGAAGATAAAGTAACATGAATAGTTGATTGTTTACCTTTTCATAGCAATGGTTAATGGCCCATTAAATGATAACAAATGACCAATTAATATCATCACTTATATGTTTCGATGGTAGGGGCTCCTCATTGCAACCTAGAGGTGTCCAGTTCGAATCCTGGTAGAGGCTTTAGGTGACAACTTGATGGTGTCCAGGTTTTTGAGTGGTAGAGGCTTTGGGTGGTGGATTTCCCTCGTTAGCGATCAACCCCTAGTTGGGACTTAACTTGCAAAAAAAAAAAAAAAAAAAGACCAATTAATATATTTTAATAAATTAGTTATGGGTAGATTGGTTTACACTTCATTAATCAGATGCAACTCTACTTTGATTAGAGTGCGATACAACTCTCACTCCTAAAACAAAGAGTCAAGGATTATTTTTAAGCAGTTTATATTCATTATGATAGTGCTAGTATTTTTATATTTTTATTGTCCTCAAAGTTTTGAACAATTATATATTTAAAATATTGGGTGTTTTAAAATCTATGACTTTTTTTTATATATAAGTATAAAACCTTACAAAAAAACTATATTTCAATGACAACTTAAAACAATAATCTAAAAGTTATTATTGATCGCATATATAAAATAAATCATTATTCTACCCGTTGTTAATGTAGTATTGCTTGCCCTTCCTCGAAGAAAATCCCGGCTCCGCCACTAGGTCCCTGATTCTTTAGTTATCTAAATGTTCCGATCTATTAAAAGCCAAGTTTGGATTCTTATTTTAGCCCCGATAAGTAAATGGGTCCGAGTCTATTTTTTGGACCCATGACCAAAACGGGTCCAGTCCGGTTCCACCTTGGTTTTCACACGTGGACCCAAAACCTGAAATATTATCTCAATTTTCGAGAATATATCTTAAAATTTAGGTTTTTGTTTTCCATATTATTCTCTGCCTAGATATACATTCGAACCTAGAACCGTCCATATATGGTTCTGTTTCAATCTTTTTCATTAATGATTTCGGTTCTGGAACCAAGAAACCCGTTCTACCTCCTTATTAATGGTTCTGGTTTCGGGTCCACCATGGACCTATGCTGAAACTAACCCTCTTACATCCGTATATTTGGGGAAAAAGTTAAAAAAAATGGTTGACAAGAGTAAAGCGACTCTAGTGACATTCTTTAAATTTTAGTCATGAAATTGAGAAACCCATATCTAATGAGAACCAGTATGTCAAAACCTCTTAATAATTTTGTATAGGAAAGACAACCTTGTTGGCCATCTTATTTTATGTTCTGTTAAACTTGGTTAACAAAATTGAGGTATTGATGAAGTGCATGGAGAAAAAGAAGTTTGTGTACAACCCCAACAACATAGTTGAAACAAGACTTTGATAATGAGATGATTGGATGAAGTTTGTGGGTCACTAACCTCATTGGGTGTGGAGCTATAGTTTTTCTTTTATCTTACTTTTCCTTTGGCCTTCTAGCTTTATATTTTGGTAATGAGAAATTATAGGTTCTTAATCAGCGGAATATGTGAAAAAAAAAAAAAAAAAGTCTGGCCCTCCCTCCTCCTTAAATGTGAGGTCCATGGCAACTATCCAGACCATGGGTGTGATGGGCCTCATTATGGATGATTGTCCCAAAAATCTTGGGGTAAGGAAGTAAAGAGAGGCACTTCCATTAGTGGTGAAGAGATGGATGGAAAGCATGGACTACATAAAATTCCATAGAAGACCAATGAATGGATGCTGGACTTTTCAGTCTGGAAATTTTTTTGGGACTTCATCCAAAGCTGAGCCGATCACTATGGTCTGGCATGGATCATCAGTCCATATGTCCTGCTCTAACAGGATAGTGAAGCCAAAGTAGAATGTACATTTGCAATGTTACATGTTAATCTCTCTCAGCCGTTATTCTTGTAGTGCTGGTTCTAGTTATCATCATTTGTTGTGTTTCAGCAGCTTGTCTGCAAAATCATTGTTGTGGTTCTTACTTCTGTACCACCAACTTTAAATCTGAGAGTTAGTATGGCTGCTGCATTTGATTCCTCTCAAAGGAATGGAAACATAACCTGTTATAAATTCTCCCACTGGAAGTATTTATTTAAATATACCTCATAGATTGTGGTGCACAGTGCACTTAATTGAAATTTATACTTTTCATCCACACCACAATCTGATGGCTGTCCTATCTCCAATTGGAATGAAATTCCTCAGCCCAGGGTCAGTAAACAAAGATGAGGAGATTTGAGTGGCTTGGCTTCTGGGAGGAGACCACAAGGAAATCTCTGCAGTTCGCCCCGCAGAGGATTCTGATTCCTAGACCTGCCCTGTGGGACTAAGAAATCACCCAAAGGGGAAAGCCTGGCTTTTGACAGGTTGGTCTGCATGGCCTGATGGGCCGGCCCGGCCTGGCCCATTGCCAGCCACATGTTCTTTTATTATTATAGGAGTTCCTTTTAAGTTCTCAAGGTTAAACAAGAGAATGTCTTGATTGGAGGACTAGCACCATTGTCAATTTATCCAAACAGTTATTCACATGCTAATGATCATGTAATGATGAGAGCTAAGGACAAGAACTATGAGACATGTTGGTGTTGGCAGATCACATCAGTCACTGGAAGACCTCAACTTTGATTATTCCTTCCATCATATCCTTTTTCTCCTTCCATGAATCCAGCATTACCTCTTGCTGTATATGTTAAAATAATTCTCTCTCAAGTCCCTGACAGAATCCACATTATGCTTCCTCAATCACTCTTATCAGCTGATTTTACATCATATAATATACATCTGATTACCCATTAATACATATGAAAGATCCTATCTATCTATCCATTTGTCTATTTATTCTAAAGAAGAAAAAGTTTGTGTTGAGGTTACCTTTCTTATGGACATGCCATGTGATGTAGTGTTACTTTTGATTACTTTTAAAAAACTTTAGGAGCAGTAGTTGAGAAATGATCACAGTGCCATTAGGATTTTAGGTATGTTAGACTTGCAAATGCATACTACTAGGCTTACCAAGCAAAAAGAAAGAAAAAAAAGTACTAAGCTTAAGGTGCATTTGGCATTTCTTCTGCGGTTTTCTTTAGAAAGTGTACTCGATCAAACGGGTAAGGATGAACAGTCAATGGCCAATCTAATCAACAATGACACCCCTTTTATTTCTGGTAACATGACTCAAAACTCAAAACCTTGTGATTGGGACAATGGACACCTGCCAACTATGCTATGAGCTTGTCTACCAAAAAAAAAAAAAAAAAAAGAGACTATGATATGAGCTCCTGTCATGATACCTTTTCATCACTAAATTCCCCCATGATTGACATGTATCCAAGTCGGGTCACGCGAGTGTCTCATATAATTTTCTCCCACTCAAGCTGTGAGAGGTACCTCTTTTATGGGAAAAAAAAAGCCATTGTGTGTGTACTACCGTTGCATGGGTGTTATGTTCTCAGTAACTCTACATCCGAAGGCTTTCCTCACATCGAAGTGGTACACATACTTAGGTGTGCCAATTTATTTTAGCCAATGGCCTATTGAAGATCCGTGGCCTTCAGTTTTTCCCCTTTGATACAAAGTAGTCCCTCATCCTCTGAGATAACAAATCTCCACATGTTGCAAAATTTTGATGGTCATCATCCCCCACCGTTCAATTTCTTTACAACCCCTCCACGTTCCTGTTAAACCATGCCTAGTGCTAAATGTTTCACCTGACTGTGAATAAAGGGGAGAATATTAAAATTTGATTCAATTGAACATGTGTCAAATGGTGGTAACAGAATGGGTTTCTAAACTTATCTAAAAAACAAATACTATGGTACCCCAAGTCATGGGTTGACTCAATTTCTTGAGCATAAATGGAATGCCATGAGCCAATATCATATCATGAAATGAAACTAATAAAAGAAAAGAAAGGAAATGAAGAAGAAGGCGGCTGCATATACCTCCTTCAAACTCAAATATAGAGGGGCCCATTTATCAGTGAATATGGTCTTGTTTTGATTGGATGGTGAAAAGGTTCACCATTACTAAAGATCCTCAAGTAACCTGGGTTTTTCTGTTCTTCTACCAAATTAAAGTTAAGCATTTCAGGTTAATAGCCAGTAGGCTGCTACAAGAGAGGGCACGAAGAAAACAAGATCTGTCCCACCACAGCTTCCAATGGCTGCAGGTAAGAAATGTCCAAATGTCCAAATGGGACATTCACCTTTTTCCCATTAATGGTTTCTATCATAGAATAATCAATATGCATGCACTTTAGCTATGATAAAGCAAAAGAGTGCTAACTTGTAACATCTATAGCTTAGTGGTTCAATTAGATATGAATAAAATATCCAAAAGGGTAGGTCTTATGGTAACTTGAAGATAATATTTTTTGTTCACGCAGATAGAGATGTTCATCAACTATGTAAGAGAAAATCAGCAAGAGTTGTGGATGATGATAGCTAACCTCCTGTTGATAACTTCAAATACAGCATAAAAAATTCAAGTGAGATTCTCAAACAAGTCATCCTCAGTGATCAGTTTCAGCTTCTGGGTTTACCTCTCATCTTCCCATTCTAAAAACCCAAATCAAGTAAAAAAGAAGCAACATGCTAGTAAAGTAGTTTTTTGCAAGAAGTGTATAAATGGTCTAAATGGACACTTTTTCAGATTTCAATTATGAACAATGTTTTAGCAAAAAATAAAATAAAATTGTGAACAATGCTATGGCAGAGCACATGCATAATTCATCTTTATTCACTATAGGTGCACTAAGACACCTAGTCTGTACTTTTTAGTGAAGGGCCACCTCACATATGGACAGATAAATGAATTTTGGGTTACAACCCATCAAAAGGCAGGTCCAGATTGGCAGGCCTGTGTCATTGATTGGACCATAGGAGGTTCATATAATTCACTTTGATCCGACCATAGAAAGTCCAGTGTACACCTATGGATAGCATCATTGTCAAAATCCATCAGGTAAAGGCCCAACTGCTACATCTTTTAATCCAAGGAGGAAAAAAAAAAAAGAAGCCACGAAGTAAGCTGGAAGGCATTTTGTTTTAGTATTAATTCAAGAAAAAGAGTCCTTCCTGTCAATTGTTATTGTACTTCAGACAGGTATCAGATTCTTCCATTTGTCAGCATCCCATGAAAGTACTTTTCCCACATTCCCTTCAAAATCCTACCAACAGGAAAAAGGTGTAGGTACATGCACTTCACTTCAATAAGAAGGAAAGCTTTAAGTGATCATGTGAGTTGTTGCCGAATACTCTTTGCTTTTCCCATCAGAATGAACCAATGCCAAAACTTCAAACTCAAGGACCATTAGCCAACCCAACATTAATTTTATAGAAATTTCAATTTCTCAGTGGCCAGAGTGTAGTAATCAGCTTCTTCTGTAATACTGACATTCCTTAAGACTTTTATCTTTGGCTCACTTAGTCCAGTATCAACCCTTTGAAGATTCCGGACTCTCTTCACCTTTGCTTATATATACCACCACAACTACCAGCAATGAAACAACAATACCAACAATAGCCATGGAGAACTTCCATGTCTTTTTTATTTCAATCCTTCTCCTTTTCTTCATTCTGCCAACCACTTCTGCTCAACTAAGGCAAAATTACTATAGTAACGTCTGCCCGGATGTCGAATCCATTGTCCGCAATGCAGTCACTCAGAAGTTCCAGCAGACATTTGTGACCGCTCCCGCGACTCTTAGACTCTTCTTCCATGATTGTTTTGTCCGGGTTCGTTCATTTTCTTCAAATAGACGATAATTTAGTCCTTATAGATGTTGTTAGCAATGCTAATTGACAAGCTTACTTTTTATGATACATACTGCAGGGGTGTGATGCCTCAGTGCTGCTTGCTTCCCCAAATTCCAAGGCAGAGAAGGATAGCCCTGATGATATATCACTTGCAGGAGATGGGTTTGATACAGTGATCAAAGCCAAAGCTGCCATTGATAGGGATGCAAGGTGTCAAAATAAGGTTTCTTGTGCTGATATATTGGCCATGGCCACTAGAGATGTGGTAGCCTTGGTAAATAAAACTTCCTCCTGTCATTTTTCTTCTCTACACGTTTTTGTTAAATATCTAAGGACAGAGAAAGATACCCATTAGCTAACATTGATCCTTTGAGGTAGTATGACTTCTCTCTGATGATTATTGACAGATCTTTTACTGTAGTACTTTATCTGTAATATTACTCACCCTGTACAAACTTTAGCTGTGACCAGAATTTCCTAAACTGCTGATAGTATGCTCATTTTTCCCTGCTTGAATAACATGAATCATGACATCATCTCCGTTGTTTGCAGGCTGGTGGACCATTTTACGAGGTTGAGTTGGGGAGACTTGATGGAAGAATATCTACTAAACGTAGTGTTGGACATCATCTTCCCCAACCCACATTCAATTTAGACCAGCTCAATGCCATGTTTGCTTCGCATGGCCTCTCACAAACAGATATGATAGCACTATCGGGTACTGACAAAATCAGTTATCCACCTCCTTTTAGCTGATGATATTTGTTAGAACATTTCAACCCATTTGTCTAAAAGATGTATGTTTTTACCTCATATACATGTTCTAGGTGCACATACAATTGGGTTCTCTCATTGTCGCCGAATTGCAAAGAGAATTTACTACTTCAGACGTGGCAGATCGATTGACCCAACACTTGATCAGAACTATGCGAGGGAGCTGCGGCAGATGTGCCCAATAAATGTTGACCCAAGAATTGCCATAAACATGGATCCCACAACACCTCAGAGGTTTGACAATGCATACTTCATAAACCTTCAGAGAGGGTTGGGACTGTTTACCTCTGATCAGTCCTTGTTCACGGATGTGAGGTCGCGAAATACAGTGAATCTTTTTGCTGAGAACAACACAGCTTTCCATCATGCATTTGTGGATGCAATTACAAAGCTTGGGAGGGTGGGAGTCAAGACTGGGAATCAAGGCGAGATCCGACGTGATTGCACCTTTGTGAATTAGAACAGAGCATAGAGGCCTATTGTTCATCTTGGTTTTTGTTTTTCCTACTGATCTTAATTCTATTTGGTTCATCATTTTTTCTTTCTAAAATCCTGCAATTTCTTGCAGTGGTGTTTTCCCTGTATGAAAGTGTGGTTAATAAGAGATGATATTTAGACTTGCTTCCATGAATTTTGATTAAAAATCCAAATAAAAACTCAGTGCTAATCTAAAATGAATGGTGACTAAAGGTTTAGGGAAGAAGAGTGAATCATACTATTGTAAAATTTTTAAGGATGTGTAACATTTGGGACTTGTGATGGATGTAGTTGATCAATTTTTTGTTTTTCTTCTTTATTGTAACATGACTCGAACCCACAACCCTTGTGATTGCGGCTCTGAGCACCTTCCAATTGTGCTACAGGCTCTTGTAATGGATATATGTATGTTTCTGTCATGTGGGCTTGGGAGGCAAATGCTGAGGCTGATTCACTTGAAAAAGAGAGGAATCTAGATGCAAAGCCTAGTGATTGGTTCTTCTCTCAACTTATAATTTTTCTATACAACGTCAACTCAACAGGCTGTTTTCAGCCAAGTAATTGGTTCTTTTCTGAACTAATAAATTTTCTGTACACCATCAATTTGACAGGGGCTGTTTTTCTGATTCTGTTCCATTTCTGATTTCTGTCACTTGTAAATGCCCTTTTTTTTTTCCTTTTAATTGAATTTCAGTCACTTTAATTAAATAAAATGGGCTCATGGATATTAGAAAATAGAAAGCTAAGCCTCACTTGTCTTGCAATTATTTCAAGTTCGTAGATCTACATATTTCTTTACATTTTTCCACCAAAATTGACAGAGTTTCCAATCCATCCCTGGGTCATTGCCCTTCCAATGACAAGCTACTATTTTCTGAAAATGTGCTTCCAATATAGAAAAATTATTTTCATTGAAAGTTCAAACAGATAGAGGGCTTTAGGAGAGTTTTCCACTTTTTTGGACCACTATGGTTTGATCCCAACATATTGCATTAGGTTCTCTATATTCTATTTTGACAATGCTCATGGTATTTATCTACCAGCTGAGGTAACATGCTTGCATCTGTCAGTGTTTTAAGAAAAACAAAATCATATGATTTTTTCTGTATATTTGTGCCTATATCTTACATCATATTTGTGTATTGTAATTTTATACCTTATTTTGGAGTAGATATTTTCTCCAATGTATTTTTTTTGGTAAAATCATTATAACTGCATCTTAGATATAGTTGGGAGCAAACCACATGGAAATCTTTGTTAGAATACAAATTCTGACAATAAGCTTTCTTAAAAATGCTTGAGTTCTTTCTGCATTTCCTACTCATACCATACAAGAGTGAAGAAAGAAATCTGCAAAGAAATGTGGTTTCACCAGCTGTTTCTTCTAGCACCTTGGATAAGCTTTGGTACTTGGAGATGCTATAGTTTCTTTAATAAGTCAAGCCTTTTACAAAAGCACAAGCTCAAGCACTACTAGTCAGAGAAAAAGGAATCCACAACTGAGATTATTGTATGACTTAAACTTTTAAAAGTTGCTAGAAGCTGAATAGATGTCCATAAGATTAAAGGTGTGAATAAAACTATGTCGTGGTACATTCACTATTGTCCATACCTATATGATGTAACCTCAATGGGACTTAAAAGGTCCCTACTTTTGGGTGGAAGCATCTACAAGAGGCCACAAATCTTCCATGGGATATAGTGTTTTAAGATATTAAGAACCTTTTCAGATTACCTTATCATTTAAAGGAAGAGAAGGAAGATTAATTAATATCTCAGTGTTAGGTTGGGTACTTGTTTATGGATGTTATTTTCTTTTATTTTTTGTCATAGGCATCTTGTAGTTACTTTAATGTTTCAAATGGTCTAAAGAATAGAATTGGAGAGTTGGATGCACATGACATGTGCAAGTGTAATGGGTAAGTAGGACATGGACTGATCCTTTATGATAAAATTTGTGTTCCTAGAGACATAAGGCATTCCTAGAGATTGGGTTTGAAATGAAAAGAATAAAAAAAGTTTTTTCTTATGGTGTAACTGAAATGAGAACATTTTTGTTGTTTTAAATGCTTGGTGATCATACATTGAAATGACTTTCATAGCTAGGAATATATTACTTAGCAAAAATTGATCTACTTATCTGAATGATCAATGTGTTTTACTTAAAACAGGAGGTTTGATTGATCTTGGATAAAGCAGGCAGTGCTCAGAAGTAGAAACCTCTGATAAATCAAAAGAAGTATGTCTGAAAGCAACAATGCTTATACAGGAGTGCTGGACAGTAAATTTCCACTCACATTTTCAATTACTTTGGATATTTAGCATATTATGCATGCATATTTCAAAATAGATACTGTCTCTGACTCTGCAGTTCAGTGCTTCGGTTTAGAAGTGTAAACGCAATAATCCCTACAATTAAAGACTGCAGAGAATGAACATAAATTTCTGTATCAAGTCAATGCATTTCCCTTTGGGGATGATCTCAATATATACATGAAACTTGCCAACCTGAGGCTACAATCCAGGCAATTACAGCAAGTATATTGAATCAAGAAAATGTTCCTAAGGCTGAGCATAGAAACATGATACATTGCTTATCTACAGTGATTACATAAAATTCTTGCTACCAAATAAAAAAAAATATATATATATATAGTCACCTTCATTAATTTTAAAACATGCAAATCTGCATACCTTGATTATCTTCGCCTTTAATTCACACTTATAATTCCTGCAAGACTTAACTCGGGTTTAACATTAATTTTTGCAAATTTACTACCGCCATCAAATAAAAAGACCAAAAGAAACAAAAAGTCTTGCTTACCAAAGAAAATTAAATAAATGAACAAATAAACCCACCTTCATTTTTAAAACATACAGATTTGCATACCTCAAATATCTTCGCCTTCAATTCACACTTGTAGAGACTCATCTCATGTTTAACACTATTCTTTTGTGAATCTACTACCATTCACTATTTATTTTCACACATACTTGTGATGCTCTGGTAACTTGAACATTTGATCTGAAAGGACACGAAACTGACAATTGCCGACCCCACATACCTTTACTTCATATAACCCATATACATTAAACCTTTGGAGCACTTTTGTATTACTGACATGACTTTGTTCATTGTTCAAGGGACTGAGTTACATAGTAATCTGTTGTTGAGGAGTCTGGGAACAATTCGTTTTTCAGGTGTGTTATCTGAGGAGAAATCTATATCAGTGCACTCTATACATAAACTTCAATCTATATATAAACCTGTATTGATCATGCTCACAAGGTTTTCGACAAAAAGCTTCCTAGAATTGTCTATTCATGTAATCCTATCATTGGGTGTGTATACAAAATCTGATTCAGGCCATTTGATTGTGAATATGAATGAGAAGAACTCAATCTTGCAGATTACCATGATGATTAGCACTTGTGCAAGAAGTGAGCTCCAAGGATAAGCCCTCGATTTGTATTACATAATGATCAGAGAGGAATTCAAGGGAAACCACTAGACTTTTACCAATGTTATGAATTCATGTGGTGATTTACTAGATATAGAGCATGAGAGAAGATGTCAGAATGAGGTCTCATGCACTTAGTTTTTCTTGCAAAGGTCTTTGTTTCATGCTTTTGGAGTCTGGATCAGGATTTGTTTTTTGATCTGGATTGCATCCAAATAAATGTGATTTTAGTTCAGAATATTACATATATAATATATAAAGTATTCAAATCAAAACTAGCTAACTGTTCCCATGGTGTTCGGTCATCGACACAAACAGACTACAAACAATGTGTACTTTTCTCACCTATGTATATGTTTCAAACAATGTGTGCAATCATTTGATCTATACTGATGTATGGCTCACATTCTATTATTGCCAGTATCAAGATAATCTAAGCAAAAGCTTTGCTAGAATGTTCATCACGTAAATTTTGTCCTTGATTTTTTCCACATGAATTATTTGCTTGGATGGTTTGAGGGATCTAATCACTAGATTATAATTGAAAATAGAAAATCAGAACCTTGGTGACCTATTCATTATCATTTTGTGTATTTTAAGTAACTAATACTTTATTTGAACCTTCTTCTCAATACAATGATGTTTTATAATTAGTTTTTTTTTTTGGTTATTGGTTGTTGTTTTGTTTTTTCTGGTTTTCTGGGAGCAATAAATTTTTTACAGTTTAAAAAAGAGTGGGGTGGGGTGGGGGGTGTTGGTGGGGGGAGGGGGGTGTGGATTGGATGAAATGAATAATTTTAGCAGTTTTTTAGCTAATAATTAATTTGAATACTAATTTTAATTTACATGAGATTTAACTTGTGCATCTCACAGGCTTTCATGCTAGTTTCATTGAAACATAATAATATGAACCTTGCCACATAGTCATGATCTTGAGTGTGCTGAGAATAGACCATGCTCACCCCCAACCCTCCCCCTAACTAATGGAGTGTGATCAGAACCATTCTTTATGTGTCAATTTCAAGTTAAATGTGAGTACTGAAAAAACAAAATAAGAGGTTCAATGGGAGAAAGCAATTTGTGTTCTTTCTCTGTCACCAATCCCAGCAGAGAGTTAAAATCCCGAAGTATGTTCTGTTGGGTGGTTTCTCTTAGACAATCTCTAGGTCAGTGACTCAGGGGATCTGGACTCTAGTATTTATATTTTACAAGCAATGAATCCCTGGCTGGGAAAAGGGGAAAAGAAGTCTGAGCTGGGCTTGCTTCTAACAGGGGTTATGATCTGAAACATGAATTTGTTTTAGGACTTGCAAGGATCAATGAAAAGCAGGAAGCATGGGCACAGAATATCTCTGTTCATGGCAAATGGGTGAGACATCTGCATCATGATCAATTGATCATGTTTAGAAATGCCATTTAAAAGTAAAACCAGTGGCATTGATGGGTGCACCAAAACTTTAAATGATCCATAGATCATGTTAAAGGCTCAGCTACTAACTAGCCAAGTTTGATGGTTCTAAAAAAATATAGTTCTTTTTTTTTTTTAGTATTTCAATCGAGTGGCCACAGTTGGATGGGTTTCAAAATTGGGCTGATGCCAATTCATTTCTAGGAGAGGGCAGTGCACATAAGAGGGAGTTTGATTGATGATAAGGGGTCCACATGCTAGAAAAAAGGGGAGGCTGTGCCTGAGTATCAAACATGTATTATATATATGGGTTGTGGTTCACCTGTAGGGCTTACTTATGACCCTCATATAACAATAGGAGGCATTAATAATCCGTGCTAATAAATTGAAAACACATCAAAAGCTTTGATGGCGACTCTGAGTTATTAATATGTAGAGGGCTTCGTAAATAAGTAGGTGATGGTTGCCAAACAAAAATATTGGATGATTCTTGGCCACCTTCCTTCCTTCTTGCAAAATTCTTTCCCCTAAATCTCAAGAATCTTCACCGATATGGATGGCAGATTTAAGGGTGGGTAAGCAATGAAATGACGCAAATTCTCAATGAGTTGTTTAGCCAAGCTGAAATCACGCCAATTATAAGTATCCAAGGTAGAGAAGCACCATGTCAAGACAGATGGGTATGGCAGTATGCTAAAAATGACGCTTTCTCAGTCAAGTCAACTTATCATGTTCAAGCATATGACAACTTACCTCTGAATGCCAACTATCCTCTATCTTCGAATTTTGTCTCCACACATGACAAGGAAGTTTTTATGGAAGATGCCGTTTATGCCCAAGATCAAGAATTCTCTTCATAATAAATTGACATTGGGAGAAAATCTATTTAAAAGAAGGGTATACACCGAGAATGTATGTCCTCTATGTGGAGAACATAATGAAACTATGGAGCATTTGTACTTGAAATGTCTTTTTGCTCGTGCTATATGATTTGGCACCCATTATCCTTTATGTTGGGCATCGATCAACATACATGTTTCACCACTTGGTGGGAATATTGGATGGGGAAGATAATTGATAGGTTAATAGAGTTGGAACATATGCTCTATATGGGCTTTGTACTTTGGCATATTTGGAAAGCAAGAAATGAAAAAATCTTCAGATATAATATGCCATGTATTGAGGATGTGGTAAAGAAAATTCATCTTTCACATTTGGAGTGGATAAACTTTTAGAGGAAAACCTTAAGTACAACATAGCCATTTAAACCAAGTAGATACTTCGTATAATGAGCATGATGGCTGTGTGGGGAAAATTTTAAGACGCCAAGATTAAGACCTCCTAATCTCCGATGATCTTGGCTATGTACATCTCGGCTGTGTGCATCCTGGCTAGGCGCACTTCGGCATCTCGGCCAGGCTTCCCATCCACGATCTGCAGCCCTGCTTGGTCTCAGCTAGGGAAGCACCATCTCGGCAGCTCAAGTAAGCATTATCCCGGCACATCATCTGGGCGCCCGTCTCATCACCTTCACCTCGGCTACGCGCTGATAGCATCTCGGGGTCTCAGCTAGCACGCCAGCCGAGACCAGTGTTGTGACCTCGATCCAGGTCAGCATAACTTCGGCAACGCCTTCAGCCCCCCGATATGCATTTTGGCTCCAGCTGTGAGGAGCCAACATGCATTCCGGCTGCAGCTGTGAGGACTGCCAACCGAGACAAGCACTGACAATCGTCTCCCCTCTTCAGACACGTGGCATCTAATGGGACCTTTACTACCAATAAGTCAAGACAGGAGCAGACCCATGTGACTGGCATTTAATGCATTGTGGGCTGATGAGACCTTAGCAGTCAGGTCGTGGGGCCCACCATCAAATATCAAGAGCCAACCCTTCTCCCCTACAAATACAAGGAGCAACCTCCATTACAGACAGACTGAGTTGCAGACACAGATACGTTCTCATTCTGCCTCTTCTCTTCTTCTCCATCTTAAGTTCAGGCCCTGCACTAACTTAAGCATCGGAGAGCCCTGCGCTGCCACAGCCAGGGTCCTCTGACCGGATTTCCTCTGCCCTTTTCAGGTTCTCCGGCGAGCTATCTTTCCCAAAGAGATCTTCCACCTCCAAGCTTTCTACAGTCATTTGGGTAAGTCCTATAAGGCACCCCCTAATCTTGTGGATTACGTTTTTTGCACCTACAATGGCGACATTGATGTCCGCATTTTTTGTGATGGACCTGTGAGCAAAGAAGCCAGGTAGGCTTGGGATTGGGTGCATTGCTTACAAAAATGGTGCTGTAGTTCACTCCTCTCATGGGTGAAGTTTTAGCAATTTAAGAAGCCTTGGACATAGCAATTCAATGTGGATGGAGAAAGGTTTGCTTTTTTTTTTTTTTTTTTTTTGTTCCAAAGTAGCCATTGATGCAGTTACAAAACCTCAAAATGTGTTGGGAAATCTATGCCCCACTCCAGAAAGTCAAGGTTCCCAGAAAGTCAAGGAAAAAAAAAAGAAGGATACTTTACAAAAGTTATGTTCGTGGCCATCAACAGAAGTATCAATTGCCAAGCTCACAATATAGGAAAATGATGTTTAAGCATAGGTGATGAAATATTTATTATCAATTTTGATGTATTTACTTTTACTTCTTTTTGAATAAATATCAATCTTCCAAAAAAAAAAAATCTATCTCGGACTCTAAAGATTTACATTTGGGTTGTGTTCTCTCCGCATATTTCTATTTCTACGAGATTAGATGAATCCTGCATTTCTATCCCTCGCATAAGGAAATAAAATCCTTTCTTGAGAAAAACTAGTTCATTATTTCATTTTCTTTCGTGAGAAAAATATATCGCACCAAACAACCAAAAAATGGGGCAGCGAAAAAAAATCAGAATAATTTTCCTCTTACAGCGGATCACCCTTATCGCACAAGCACACCCATTGAGTATATGCAACTCTAAGATAGACTTGGTTATTTTCAAAATGGATCTTGTAATTGGGTTTGGATGTGGCTGTGTTTGTAGTTTATGCTTTTAGACGAGTAACCTTAGTTTAAATAATGAAATCTTAGTTATTGTGTTGCTTGATTTTAATTGCCGGCCATGGATTCTTGAAAATTAATTCATTTTAAATTAGAAAAGGAATTCTCTCAATCGTTTGGTTCCAAATAACACCATGCACGAGGAAGACTAACCAGGCTGGGCATGTGAAAGGCATGTGGTTCAATTGCGAAATTGAACTCGTATTCAATTTTGACCTTATCATAAACAGTTTAATCGACCTTATCAATTACAGAGTTCTTCTTTGAGGAACAAAGAAAAAAATACAGAGTCCTTCGCACTTTATCAATTAAAGAGTAAACAAGAGACCTTATGTTTAAAGAGTTTAAGGTTTTTTTTTTTTAATTTCTAAAGAGTTTTGGTATTTTAGATGGTTAGTCCCTCCTCATCTTCATAATCTCTGAAAAAAGGTAAAATTACAAACGGTAGTCCCATTTAAACGTATAGTTATTTTTATCTTGAATAAGAATATATCCCTAGACCCAATTTAAATTTTGAAATGGTTCCAGAAAATAATGCGGCTCGATAATAAAAGTTTTCTCGGGCTTGGAAGGCGAGTAGGGTTCTCGTTCATGGGTGCACTCCGGGACAGTTTTTGCTCCCTTTCCGGACAGCTTTTTGTTGCCGGATAAAGTTCTGAAGTTCTGAGTTGGCTAAGAATGTGGAAAATTCGAATCTCTTTTTCTCCTCCACGTTGTGCACTCCCGGGCGACAGTTTTTGGCTTTTGCTGTCTCGGATGAAGTTCCAGTTTTTGCTGTGGGATGAAGTTCCCGGGACAGCTTTTTGCTGCCGGATGAAGTTTTGAGTAGGATAAGAACGTGTAAAATTCAGACTTTGGGCCTGCATATTGGAGAAATACGAGGCACTGGAGGTACCGGAGATCGGGGACATTAGATGCTCTCTATTGGCGGGGTTGAGTTTTTTATTACTTGAAAAGTTTCTTTTGCTGTCAAGTTTTCATCTCTTCAAATTACTAAAAAAAAAAAATTACATAAAAAATTAAGTTAGGTTAAATTAGAATGTAATTCTTAAATAAAAGAAATTTCAAATGTACCTTTTTCCTATCCCACCCATTCCCGCTTAAAATATAGCAATTTAGAAAAATTAACCCATAAATCGAAAATAAACCCATCTTAGTTATTAAGAATGTTAATAAGCATAAGGTTATTAAAACTCAAAAGCATATCAGTGTAAGATTAAGAAGAAGGCTAAATATAAAAATAAACGAGAATATCATCCATGAGCGAAATTCATGCGACATTTGGGTTCCTATTCAACTTATACTTTTCATGTTTGAGAAATGGATAGGCCTAACTCCCTCTAGTCTAAAGAAATTAATACACTTTGACTTGAATCTACATTATACGACCATATAATTTGATCAAAAAAAATATAAGATAATCATAAAAATTTTTTCTTTTATATTACATATACAGTAAACGATATGCTATTTTGTTAGTATATACATAAAATGGAACAAATCCATAGAAAGTACAAGGCACGGTTGCCTTGGTGAAATTCTGGGTTGGCCTTTTTTTTAATGCATGAGGGTCTGATCACTTTTGTGCAAAGAGGGGATTGAGAACCCGCACACTAAAAATTTCGCTATTTTAACCTTTGAACAATCACCTTTTTAAGATAAGGATTAAGAGACTGCTCAAAATTTTTGTTCCTTCTGTGCCACTTGGATCTAACGGAGGACATGACCCTAAACAGATTTTACTGGCGTCGTTAAATCCATATAGCCGATCCCACCTAATGGAAAAATGCTTAATTTGGTTTGTGCGACTTGTACTAGCCTACAAAGTGAAATGCGGCCTTGTACACCTGAACCACTTATTTTATCTAGATCCAACATCAACTTAAAAAAAAAAAAAAAATTGGATCCAGTTCAGGATCAAATTTAAAATGAAATATAGAGCACATTTGGAATTTTTATTTCTTTAAATATACAATAAACCTATTAAATGATATCTACTCAAGCAAAATAAATTCTGGAATATGAATAAAACCCTGGCTAGTTAGGCCCCTAAAATATGTACTTTTTAATATGCAATTGTAATCATTTTAAATCTGGATCATTGGGTTTAAAACATACGAGTTTGGTTTGTGAAGAGATGAATAGAAGAAGAAGAGAAAAAACACTCAATTCACCCGTCCACCAACTTCTTCTGCCTCTTCTTCTTCTTTTCTTTCTTTTTTCATCTCTCCTGAATTTCGTTTTAATGTATCTGTCCAACCAAAATGGTGTGAGTTTCTTCCTCTCTTTGTACGTGACTCACATGTTATGAGTCTACCATTCATTTCTGGGCTCTTCATGGGGCCCATGCATTACAAATTAATGAGTCCGGATCCTTTGTTTCGACCAATGAGGCGGTGACATATGGAGGAGATGATTTTTTTTTATTGACATCCTCCTCCCATATGTCACCCCCTCATTGGTCCAAACAGGGATTCGGATTCCAAATCAAAGGCATTGATTAAGGGCCCCATGTACTGCAAATAAGAAATTATTAATTGTGGGGGCCATATCTTAAAAATCTAAACCATTAAAATAATTGTTTCCTCTTCTATAAATTTGTGCCAAATATTTATTTTTAATGATGTGGAACAGCGGAACCCTCTTATGATTGATTATTGGTAAATCCGGATACACAACTCCACCCTCTAACACTGTGTATCAGGTAAGAGTAAGATCCCAAAGAGTTTGAGGTGGGACATCCAACCTAAGCACTTGAACAATTTAAGTGCCAAATGTTAATTCAATAAAAGATGGGACTATGGACCTATGTCCTACAAGCAGGGGATCAATCTGACAGTAGGTAGAAGTTTGTAGAAGGGCCCCATGAAATAACACTCCTAAAATATCTGAACTTTCTGCTTTTCATTATACTATACTTGCTAACAGGGCCTACACATGAAAAAAATTTAATCATTCAAAACATATGACCCTTCTTAAATGATCCCTTAGCAAAATTTAATTAAATAAGAGTTGGGTACAGTGAGATTGGTCACTTATAAATATGCAAATAAACTATTTAAAAAAAATATACTGTTCTATAGTGGTATTTTTAAATAAAAAAATCAAAAGTTTTCTACATTTGTCACTTGTCAATCTAATGATAGACCTAGGTCCTATTGGTTCATTTTTACAAATCTAATATAGAGGGTGATGGTTATTGTTATTGCCTTATATTTGTGCTACATTAATGAATTTATAAACTGTAATGATGGGCTCAGAGATTAATTTTAATTAAAAGTTTACATGTAAATGGTAAAAAAACTAAACACTAATAAATAGCTCATAATTGTGGTTGCATTTTACAAAGTTTGTGATATTTCTACTTATTTTTTTCTGGTGAGTTTCCACTGATCCACTTTTCTTTCTTGGTTCAAAACGAACAACAAAGTCATTAAAAACACAAAATGGCATGACGGTGGGTGATCTATGTCCTATTTTGAAAGAACACTGGAAAACTTAAGGCCCATTTTGAAATGAGTTTTTTTTTTTATTTTAGATAGGCCCCCTTCTTTCAGTCCTTCTCCATTTCTTCATTCTGCCAACAGCTTCTGCTCAGCTAAGGCAAAATTACAATCTGCCCAGATGTCGAATCCATTATCCGCAATGCAGTCACTCAAAAGTTCAAATTCCTGTCTCCACAATTTGTAAATGCTCCAACATTGTAGAATTCTCGAACCTTCCCTTGTACTCGGGCATCCAGAAATTCCACCAAAAAATAAAGGTAATGAAAGACTTTCAAAGGTCATTTGAGACCTTTTAGGTACCCAGAATTCTGGTACACAAATATGTCATGGGGTTCAATCTAAGAGACAAGCCATCACATCATATCATGAATTCCCTAACATACCAAATTCTTGTCAAAATTCAAGTAAATTAACAGGGACTAGATTCTTCATTCATGATTTCTTCACATAAGCTATAATTTAGTCCATGTAGAGGTGGTCTTCAATGCTAATTGATAAGCTTACTGTTTATGATACATATTTTGCAGGGGTGTGATGCCTCAGTGCTGCTTGCTTCCCCACATTCCAAGGCTGAGAAGGATAGCCCTGATGATATATCACTTGCAGGAGATGGCTTTGATACAGTGATCAAAGCCAAAACTGCCATTGATAGGGATCCAAGGTGTCAAAATAAGGTTTCTTAGGCTGATATATTGGCCATGGCCACTAGAGATGTGGTAGCCTTGGTAAATGGCAATTCCTTCTGTCATTACTACTATATTATTTTCCTCTACACCTTTCTTTAACTATCTGAGGACAGAGACAGAAACCCATTAACTAACATTGATCCTTTGAGGTAGTATGACTTTTCTTTGATGATTATTGATAGATCTTTAACTGCTGTACTTTATCTATATTGTTACTTACCCTGTACAACCTTAAGCTGTGATCAGAATTTCCAAAACTGCTGATAGTATGCTCATCTTTCCTTGCTGAGTAACATGAATCGTGGCAACATCTTTGTGGTTTGCAGGCTGGTGGACCATTTTACCAGGTTGAGTTAGGAAGACTTTATGGAATAATATCTACTAAACGTAGTGTCAGACATCATCTTCCCCAACCTACATTCAATTCAGACCCCCTCAATGCCATGTTTGCTTTGCATGGCCTCTCACAAACAGATATGACCACGCTATCGGGTACTGATAAAATCAGATATCCACCTCCTTTTAGCTGATGATATTTGTTAGAACATTTCAACCCATTTGTCTAAAAGAAGTATGTTTTTACCTCAAATACATGTTCTAGGTGCACTTACAATTGGATTCTCTCACAGTCGCCAATTTGCAAAGAGAGTTTACTGCTTCTGGCGTGGCAGATCGATTGACCCAACGCTCAATCAGAACTATGCGAGGCAGCTGCGGCAGATGCACCCAATAAATGTTGACCCAAGAATTTCCATAAATATGGATCTGTCACGACCCGGGCCCAAGCCGAGCTATGATAACCATACTTACTCCCGTAAACCCCGAATTAACCGAAGTTAAAACGAGATCCACAAGGGATATCAATCACAAGAACCTGCCAAATATAAAACTTTTGCGGAAACAATATATATTTGACAATAATAAGTTAACCTTTACATGTATCAAAAGAAAGTCCTTATACATGTATCGTTTTCCATATACATTTAACAATGCTGCATATACAAAATACTATGCAGCTAACCATTGATTACATTTCCAAATCATTAATTACATTCCCAAATGTTAATTACATTTCCAAAATGAATATATGAACATTTTCTCAAAACATCATCCCAAAACATTAATCAAAAGCTCGATCGCACTCGGATACCACATCAGATGGTATCCCGCCGGTTCCATTCTATCAATCCTCCTGGAGGAACCGGAGCGGTCTCCTCCGCTGGCGCCGGGGGCGCTGCAATGCCGGCAGGGGCAACCTGGCCTGTAATGCCATCAATAACACTAATGAACACGACGGTTCAACAATGTATAAACAATTCTTGCAATAAAGTATATCAGTACATCCATATTGCAATAATGACAATTTCAATGCTAGAGTAATCTAGACAATTCTACAATGACAATAATAGACTATGACAGTAATAGACAGTGACAGTCAGTATACGTGTACCAATTGGCAACTACCATAGCATTCTTAAATTGTATTTCATTCAATTCATTACCATCTTCCCTAAAGGAAGGCTTCAATCAATATCCTAGGATATGATCGGGATTTATTCATTTACCATCTCCCCTCAAAGGGAGGCTTCAATCACTACCCGAAGGTATGATCGGATATATAAGTGGGACTTACCAGTGCCCGGGCCAGGGACACTAGCATCACCACGGAGCTCCGGAACACCCCAATACCATCTGCTGCAGCAGGATTAGTCATTCATTATTCATTGAACTCACTTGGAGTTCTAATACAATCGCTAGGTAGTGCCAGACTCAATGACCAATAACATTCAGTGTGAAATCCTTTTCATGGATCCAATTCAACTCAATGCTTCCTTTCACGACAAAGGAAAGGAATGACAATGATATCAATCTCATTAGATTGCTCACAATGACACAATGAGAGTAACATTAACCATACGTGGTTTTACTCAACCCCATTTCAATTCTATCTCAATCCTAAACAACCATTCGGGTGTAACCGTTGGTTTCCAAATGCACGTGTTATTTACGATGGACATCACGTTTACATTTAATATGTGCATTTCAAGTCCCCTTAATTAACACCCATGGAGCTTAGGCAATGTCCAATTATGGTTCGCTCAATGAACCCCTTTGAAACCTTACTAATTCTCAATAATCTAGTTTAACCACGATTAGTCTTTGAAATTAATCGGAACGCATTCTTCCTTAAGAGTCGCACTCCAAATTCTCGTAAAAATCCAAAACTCGAAATTCACCGAAATTTTCACTAAATAATGTACCTGGGCCAGCAACAGGTTGGCTCGAGCGGACCCCACTGTTCGCTCGAGCGAACCCCAGGCAGAACGCTGTTCGCTCGAGCCAACTTATTGTTCGCTCGAGCGAACTCCCACAGAAACCTGTTCGCTCGAGCGAACAAAATGTTCGCTCGAGCGAACTGCGCAAAAACCCATTTCGCCCCAAACAGAGCCTTGATCGCTCGAGCGAACCTCCAGTTCGCTCGAGCCAACCGTGCAGAATTCCAGTCCGAATTCTGTGCAGTTCACTCTTCTTCTACTCTCCTTTCTTAACCACATTTCTACAACCTGCAATGCAAATGGAACCTCCTGTTCCTCCCCTCATACATCATTCATTCACATTCATCAATCATCACACTTCTAAACATCCATTAATCACATCATTAAGCATTCTTAATCAACCCAAAATCCACATAAACATGCACATAATCCATGATAAATCTATCATGCATCTCTATAACAATTACTATGATCAATATGAATTACAAGCAAGGTTTATACTTGCCTTTGGAAGCTAATTGCCAATACCCTCTTTTGCCTAGCTTGGTTTGAGATTAAACCCCCAAAACTTCAAACCCTAATCAACAATAACACCCAAATGAACTCCCATGAGTCATTGGTGCTAAAAACAACTACTTAATCACTAATAGAGCTTGGAAATCACAAAGAGGAATCCATTACTTACTTGTAGTTCAAAGGGGAAAGGTCCTCAAGCTTTCACTCAAGCTCTATACTCCTCAACAATGGTGGATTGCTTGATGGAGAAGATGAAGATGAAGAGGGACTCCTCAAAACCCACTTCAATCACTCCTAGCCTCACACTCAATGGAGAGAAAATGGAAGAGGAAGGGAGAAAATGGAGAGCTCTAGGGCTTGTTGCTTGGAAATGAAGGAGAAATGAACCCTTCACTCATTTGATTCTAATATAAGAGTCTTCACAACAAAACCCCCTCTCATTTCTTTTATTTTCATTTTGAGTCAAATGACTCCTCACTTGGCCCATTTGATGTCAAATGGAATCGCGTTTATTATGAAAGTTGACGTACTCTTCGAGATACACACGTTGGTATCAAGAATTTCCGTATTTGACGAAATACGTATAAATCCGTATTTACGAAAAAGTCCTCAACTCACCTTGTTTGAGTCAAAACTCATTTCAATCAATTCAATTCCATTCCATTAGGCTTAATGTGCCATTAGAGACTGATTTGTCCCTCTTTGGTCATTAACCTTAGTTAATCCAATTATCCATGCTTAATTAGCATTAATCACAATTAATTAAGCTTAATCACGATTAATTCGGGTCGGGGTGTAACAGGATCCCACAACACCTCAGAGGGTTGACAATGCATACTTCAAAAACCTTCAGAGTGTGATGGGCCTGTTTACCTCTGATCAGTCCTTGTTCATGGATGTGAGGTCACGAAATACAGCGAATCATTTTGCTAAGAACAACACAGCTTTCTATCATGCATTTGTGCCTGCAATTAGGAAGCTTGGAAGGGTGGGAGTCGAGACTGGGAATCAAGGGGAGATCCGACGTGATTACACCTTTGTGAATTAGAACAGAGGCTGTTCACATAGAAGCCTATTGTTCATCTTAGTTTTTGTTTGCTTACTCTTCTTAATTCTATTTAGTTCATCATTTTCTCTCTCTAAATTCCTCCAATTTCTTGCAATGGAGTTTTCCTTGTATGTATGTGCAGTGAGTAAGAGACGATATTTAGACTTGCTTCCATGAATTTTGATTAAAAATCTAAAGTTAAAACTCAGTGCTAATCTAAAGTGACTGGTGACTAAAGGTTAATGTATTTTTTTTTTGGTAAATAGGGTAGAATGGAGTTAATCTTGATCTTAGCCAGAAGGCTGAGAAAGGTATGAATGGAGTTTGTGGAATTTGGGACTTGTGATGGATGCAGAGGATTAGTTTTTTTTTTTTATTATTATTATTATTATGGTAACATGACTTGAACCTGAATGCTTTGTGATTGCGACTGTGAGCACCTTCCAACTTTGCTACTGGCTCTTGTAATGGATATAATAAGTATGTTTCTGTCATGTGGGCTTGGAAAGCAAATGCTGAGGCTGATTCAATTGAAAAGGAGAGGAATCCACAAGCAAAGCCTACTGATTGGTTCTTCTCTCTAACTTCTGATATTTCTATACAATGTCAGCTCAACAGGCTGTTTTCAGCCCACTAATTGGTTCTTCTCTGAACTAATAATTTTCTGTACACCATTAATTTGACAGGGGCTGTTTTTCTGATTTGTTCTACTTCTGATTTCTCTCACTTGTATGTACCCTTTTTTCCTCTTATCGGTATTTCAGTCACTTTAATTGAATACAAATGTGCTCATGGTTATTATAAAAGAGAAAGCTAAGCCACACTTATCATACAATTATTTCTAGTTCATAGAATCTTATTTCTTTACATATTTTCAGCCAAAAATGACTGAGGCTCCAATCCATCTGCTGGGTCATTCCTCATCCTATGACAAGCTCCTATTTTCTGGAAATGTGTTTTCAATATGGAAAAATATTTTCATTGAAAGTTCCAAACAGATATAAGGCTTAAGGAGAGTTTTCCACTTTTCCTGGCCACTATGGTTTGATCCCAAAATATTGTATAAGGTTCTTTATATTCTAATTTTGACAGTATTCTCATGGTATCTATCTACCAGCTGAGGCAACATGCCTGTTCTGTCAATGTTTTCAGAAAAGAAAGATCTTGAAATTTTCTTTTTCTGTTTTATATGTTCCTTTATTTGTATCATATTTGTGCATTGCATTTTATACTTAATTTTTGGAGTAGATATTTTTTCTCCAATCTCATGTTTGTCAAAATCTTTATAACTGCATCATTAGATTTAATTAGGAGAAAACCACATGGAAATCTTTGTTAAATTTCAAATGTCAACAAGAAACTTGCTTAAAAAGTGCTTTAGTTCTTTCTGTATGTCCCACTCCTACCATATAAGAGTGAAGAACGAAATCCGCACAGACATGTCAACTTCTCCCTACTGTCAAGTTTCTCCATCTGTTTCTTCTATCACCTCAGACAAGTTTTGGGACTTGGAGATGTTAAAGTTTCTTTGATGAGTCAAGCCTTTTACAAAAGCAGAAGTTCAAGCACTACTCATTAGAGAAAACGGAATCCACAAATGAGTATATTGTATGACTTAAATTTTTAAAAGTTGCTAGAAGCTGAATAGATGTCCATAAGATTAAAGGTGTAAATAAAAATATGTTGTAGTACATTCACAATTGTCCAAAACTATATGATGTAACCTTATTGGGACTAAAAAGGTTGGTACTTTTGGGTGGAAGCATCTACAAGGGGCCACAGATCTTCCATGGGATATATTGTTTTAAGATATTAAGAACCTTTTGGGATTACCTTATTATTCTAAAGGAAGACGAGGAATATACATTAATATCTCAATGTTTGGTTGGGTACTTGTTTATGTGGGTACTATTTTCCTTTATTCCTTGTCATATGCATTTTGTAGTTACTTTATGTTTCAAATGGTCTAAATAATAGAGTTGGAGAGTTGGATGCACATGACCTGTGTTAGTGTAATAGCATACTAGAACATGGACTGATCCTTTATGATAACATTGTGTTTCTAGAGAAATAAGGGCATTCCTGGAGATTAGGTTTGAAATGAAAAGAAAATTGTGTTTTCTTGTGGTGTAACTGAAGTATATTTTTATAGTTTTTCAATTGAAACAAGTTTCGGAATTTGAAGTGCCAAATGATATGAAATAATAGAAAATGATCTACTTATCTGAATGACCAATGTATGTTACAACAAGAGGTTGAATGATCTTGGAAAAATCTGGTTGGAGTTCACAGCAGTATGTTTGAGAGTAACAATGCTGATATTGAAAGTACAGGACTGAGAATTTCCACTCACATTGTCAACTACTTGAATGTTTAGCATATTATATATTGATATTTCAAAATATATACCGTCTTCTGTCTAGTGCTTCAGTTCTAAACTCTAAACACCATATTCCATATCTGGGGATCATAGTTCTTTAATGACAAGACATTTTAGATTTTCTTTCATTCAAATGAAAACAGAAGCTTGTCTCTTAAGATCGTTGACAATTGAGGAAATCAAGACAGAAACTTGTCTCTTAAGACCCTTAACAGTTGAGGAAATCAACTATCTTTTCATTGGTTGTTGTTCCTGTTCCTGGCACTGGTGGGTTCTCTAGGTTCTAAAATTCATGTTTAGAGTTTAGATGTTCCCAAGCATGTTAGCATGGTGAAAGATTTTGTTCAGTGTAATAACTCCTACTTTTACCTTTTCAAATAAACTACACCAAGGGTTTGTTTGGAGTACCCCAATTGGAATGAATTTGAAATTTTGGTAGAACTTTTTTTTTATTTTTATCTGTCCTGCTGTCATCTTGTGGGAGCATAGAAGCAGAAAGTACCTTAGGTGGGATACTTTTGCTTATTTTATGCTTTAAGTTGAAGAAGTTGAATTTTTTGATGATATAATTTTTTTTTATTATTTCCTGCTTCAAATTGAAGTTGATGAAATTATTATTGATATCACATGTCCATCACAATGCGGTTTCCACTGCGCAGGCTGCTAAAATGCTCAGCTTAATTTGAGAAATATGCAAGGGTGGCCAAAATCATTTTGTAGAAGCCACTTGGACAAAAATAATGAGATGATCTTCCATGATTTTTTTTTTTCTTTTCCTGCAATCCTGTAGCAAAGAAGCTACATTTATAATTTCATCCTAATTATTTCAGTCGTTACATGATTTAAAGAGATTCTTGATTCTATTGCTTTATTGACTGGCTCACTACACCACATAGATAGGTGATACCCTCCTGATATGGAACACTGATGTAAACAAATTGAGAAAGCAATTTAACCCCTTGCATGGTAACACTGCAAATTCTAAGCTCAGTCAGTTTCCATGAATCCAATACACAACCAACCATGGTACAAAAGTAGCTGCACAGAAAAAAAAAAAGTAAAAAAAAAAAAAGAAAAAAAGAAGTTACACTCATTTATGGATTTCATCATTTGCAGTGGGACTTTTCTGCATGTTAGCAGTGCTATGTTGCCAAATATTTAAAACAGGTGCCTCATATTTGAGATTTCAACAATTATCATTGGTAGATGAAATGCCCAACTTCAAGATGAACCCATGAAGAACACATGTTGTAATTGTGTGACATAGCACTGTAGAGATGAAAAAAACTTACAATGCAATGAATTCAAGTTTTATTCAAGCTCATAGACTGAAAAAGCCATTGTGGACGCTGTGTACTTTCTCGTTCGAAAGCAGCAGAAGCAATAGCGTCGCTGCATCCCTCATCTCGATCTGATCTGATAGTCGTGGATGGAATCAGTTGCCTGGTTTCATCAGGGTTCCACTCAGAACAGCCTACTTCAAGATTTGTATGTGACCAGTGTTTCTGTTTCTTCTTATCAGTGTTGTATCCAATGCTTAATGTCAGCTCAATTTCATTCTCTGCATCATCACAGTAAGGTACGCAATGAGGATCATTGATTGTCGTCTTGCTTTTTGTGAATCTGTGTGAGGTTGGATCCTGATCATTGGCAACATTGATATTGGTGGAAGTATCTCCTTCAGCAGGCTGTTCAAGATCGAATTCTCTATGCAGTCTTAAAGTGTCTCTAGAGGAGCTAGTCTGTTCCTGTGAGCTTGTACTGGTCCTCGACTTCAAACACTGATGAAAATCATAATATGAATTTATTTGAGTGGAAATATGATGGCTGAGAGGGGAGTGGCTAGTTGGTGAGCCAGTTGAAGCACTCCGAAGTGCGGTTGGGGCATCCACATTTAAGTAGGCAGACTGAGTTTGAATCTCCCTGGACCTGGGAACTGCTTTAGCAAGTGAGGAGAGCTTTAGCTCATTTCTCACCTCAGCCATCAATTCCTTCTGGACTCTGTATAGCCTGTGAAGTTCTCTTACCTGTTTTTGTCCATTTGCTTGTACATGTCACAATTCTATTCCATGATCTAATATTTTAGGTGCAATCTCGGAGGAACCCAAATAGCAATCAGTTTGAATATCTTGGCAGAATGGAGGATGGGACAAAATTACTGGAATTCCTGCTCGGAATATACGGCATCTATCAGTGCTGAAAGTTAAGTGAGGCAGAAAAATATTGTCTACCTAATATGAATTTTGATTTCCATGACTCTCCAGATGCTCAGTTAATGGAGTAATCACCCATTCTGCCTAAATATTTGATCTGCTTGTGATTTGGGTTGCATCCAAATCCAAACATAGTTTTGGCTAATATAATTATAATTAACTTCAACTTGGGAAGTAGTCAAAATTTACAGTTGGAAAAAAAAAATCTAAAGAGCACCTGCTCCTTGAAAATCTCTTCTTGCTTCAGCATCGTCTTCTTCATGGATTCGCGGTTGTGTTGTTTAAGCATTCTCTCCATGGATTCTTGAATCTGGTTGAAGCCAGTCTGAAATTTATCCTTCAGCAATCCCTTTCTAGAAATGGGTGAAAATTCTGCAGTCCTAATTTTTACTATATCACCATGGTTCGTCGACAAAGTGGAAAGTAGGTTTAGAACATACTGCAGTTCTGTACCCATGCCTGGAACAGGTGAATACTATATTACTGAATTGGCATGCATAATTAAATTCAAACAAATAGTTGTGAGGGGAAGGCTAAGTAGGAGCATATATCCTCAATTATGTGGTTTCGGTAGCTATCACTCTTAAGGACAAACAATTATTAAAGACCATTTCTGCGTTCCAGAAAGGTATAAGCATCAAGTAAAATGATAAAAAGCTTACAATTATGAACAAATATGAAATAAGAGTCACAATCAGTTTGAATACTTTAAGCACTATAATGGTTATTGTTCCATTATGTCTGGACCAGTGTGGGAAATTAAAACCATATCATGCAGGACACTACTTTTTCAGCATCAAATCAGTATCAGCGCCAAGAGCCAGTACTGGCTCAATTTCTGATTTCCCTTTAGCAAAATAAATTAAGAAAACAAAATTCTAGATCTGCCCCTAATCCAACATATGGATTCTATCAGCCTCAAATGCAATTGCGCAGAGAATCAAATGGAAAAGAAATAAACCATGTCTACTGCATATTACTAGCAACAAGCAATAACCAATCTTCAAACAACAAAAACACTAAACTGACTTTAATTCCCAGTCATGCAATGACTTTTTAGTCTCCTTATTTGCTCCGTATCCCTCCTGCCCAACCCTATAATAAGACTACAATAGAATGCTTCATGACCTTTGTCATAACCACAACACTGACAGAGAATTTCAGCTCACAGGCATCCTTCAGTCCGGTTTTGCATTTCTAATATAGAACTTACTTGTTAAAGAAATACAAGAGAAAAGGTGAGTGCATCGAAGGTGATTTAAGGGGGGGCTCTGCACGTGGACAAAAACACTCCTAGTGACCATACGTGGCCAGAAATATGTCCCTAGGAATTCGAACACTCAACCCCCATACCATGTTAGTAACCAAAAACACTAAAAGCTCAAGCTCTTAGTGAACGACACAATAATGTATATCAAAGGGTCCTGGCACTAATCAGCAGATTACCGACTCTTTTTCCATCATATCACTCATTTGGCAGGGAAATTGAATCTAATAAAATTCAGGAGGGAAGAGGGAACAAGAAGTTTGAACACAATTTTAGACATGCCTCACCTGATCACATGTATAATGATGTTGAATTACTAAATGTATTAGACCAAACCGTTTGATTCATGTAAATGTGACTTGAATGGACAAAATGTTACGGAATTTGTGAAATTTTTTTTTCTTGACCCTATCTGTATTGTTCTAATGTATTTCTAGTCACATATGCATCTTTATTAACTAGTGCATATGTGAACTGAAGCTTGTAAAATTGTACTTTTTACCAGCATCGGTATATACCTGCACATAGGTGTCATCCAAGTTGCAAAGGGTAGGTGAAAAAAAGAAGAAGAAATGTTAAGGAATGTAGGAATTCAAGAGATGAAGCAGTGGAAAAACTGCCTAAATTTCAGCAGATGTAACTCAAAGCTGCAGAAGTTTTTTTCTCGTTTTGGTAAAGTAAAGCTGCAGAAGTTACAAGTTATGTAATGCTATATACTGCTCTACAGCTCACCACACTTTATGCCGCCTTCTTTTCAAAGCATCCAGAAATCCTTAGAAGTTTAAGCAGACCCAGTGTTTATCAGGGGTGAAACAATTTTTCAGGCTATTTCATGATCCTTGGATGAATCTGAAGAATCCTGGATGTGGTCCAAATAGACAGCACCATTAATGCCCATTACTAGGCTTTTCCATAACCATCATGACATGCCCTGTACATAGTCCAGGACATAGATCAGGCATGGGCCACCAACTTTGAGAAAATTGTGCTTTTTGAGGACCCCTTGTGTTTATCAGAAATTTATGTTTTCCTAATAAAAAAAAAAAGAGGATCTCCTAAAACTAGGACAATACCTTTTCTTGAGGAATCATCAGAAGACTCCACCTTTTCTGATGTAACATACAAACTAGTGTATTCCACAAGCATGAAGGTACTAAGTTGCTTTTCTAGCTTCTCTAAGAATTCATGTTCTACTAGTACAGAAAAATGGACTATCAACATTTGTAGAAAATAGAAATCCAAGGAAGATAATTGAGTAAAAGGAGGCGCAGAATTTCATTTCCTTTTAACAAAGAAAAACCAAATTGGAGCACCCTTGAAAAATCAACTGCTGCAAATGATCAATTGCCATGAAAATAAGTGAGTAGAAAAGAACTAGATATAACAGAAACCCTGCAGTGGAGTGCATGATTCTAGTAAGTGTGTTCTTCTCTAGTTCATAAGTTCAATTGTAACAATACATATATTTGTAAAAGAAACAGGCCTTTACAAAATCCACCAAACAAAATCAAAATAAAATGAAGAATTCAGTAGAAACATACATAATCAAGGAAGAAAAACACTTGAACATGAAGTAAACATGATTCACTGGAATTGAAAACAGCAACACTAGAAGGCAAAATGGGCTAAATTGAAGAATGAAAACAGTGAGAAGATCTTGTCACCTGCAAGATACAAACGCAGTAAGTGCTATATTTCGGTTGGTCGCCAAGCATCTTCCTCCCTCTCACCCTCTTCACCCATATGCCATTGCCATGTGTGCAACAAGACAGCATAAAACAAGCCCCCATCAGCCCCCATGACTTGCTTCACACAAACGACGTCGATGTAGTTGCAGAAGCCTCATCGGCGGAGGAATCCAAGCAGGAGGTGATAGATTCGGAGACTCAGATATCTCACAGGAAGAACAGTCACACTTCCCTTCGAAAAACAACAAAGCCTACCCAAAAATAATGCAAGCATGACAGGCTGTGAAGGGGGAGACAAGGCAAGGTGGAGAAGCCTATGGTGAAATCAGCTGTGTATTGTATTGTAGTACTAAGGAAGAGGATCAAAAGAGAAGCAAAACAAAACAAAACTGATATAAAAACAAATCTCACTCCTCTACGTAAGCCCATGTAAGCCTGTGAACAAGATATTCCAGACAGGCCTTCAAGGACATAAAGATACAAATATGCTAAGGTGGGCTACTACTTCCCATCAAACAATGTCATTTTCTTTCTTTCTATGTTTTTCTCTTTCATTGAAGATTTTTTTTAATATGGTTATGACTCATGATCTTATTCAAACTGTCTTTTTTACAGCCCAACTCCAGAAATGGGTGGAAAGTTAGGCACTTACTCAGCTAATAAGCTTCTTTCATAGATAAAAGAAGAATCAACTCTCTTTAAATACCCATTATAGTATTCCTAGTGACTCCCACCACCAACCACCTGATTTGAGATTTGGGTGGAGAAGCTTCAAACTTACCCATCTGAGTTTCTTTGACTTATAAAACCATATCCTTCTTTTAGTACTTGAAAGGGTATTCCAAGTTACCTTTTTAAAACCCTCCTCTAGATTTCAGTGAAAATGCTTCAGCCTAACATAAATCATGAGTTTAAGGATTACCCAGTTGATATTTTTTGTAAGTGTCCTTTGAAAATTGAAACACACCTTCAGATTTTGCTGAGTTCACCAAAAAGTTAGCTCTGATTTCCTTTTCATAACATGTTTATTCTAAATAAAATAAGACTTGAGAAAACCTTAAAACCTTATTAAAATGACTCAGGTCAATCTTACAACCTTCCATACCCACCTCTGAAAATGACTGGTAATTTAATTAAAACCAACATTAGAATCTTATTTGTTATTAAAAGATTTGTTCTTTATAGATAAATCTTAAAATCTTAAAAGTTTCTGTTTGGGATTATTTGTTATTAAAAGATTTGTTCTTTATAAATAAATCTTAAAATCTTAAAAGTTTCTGTTTGGGATTTTCCCTTTGGTAATTCTCATCATCAGATCTTACTGAAATTCCTACAAAAGATTAGCTCTTTTTTTTACTTAATTGATGCAATCTACAAACTACATATTCCAGTTTCCTACAATGGACCATATCTTTATAGAAAGATCTATAAATTAAGGCTATTAGCCTTGAGATTAGTTTAAGAATATTTGAAAACCATGTCCACATGGGAATGTTCTCAAGCTCTACATCAGCAACATCCAATCCACTTCAGACAGGCTAGCTGTGCATGTGCCCTGCCCTAGTTAGCAGGTGGCCCAAAACGTTTGCTGAATTCAGCTTGCTGTTTCCTTTAACCATTCATACTTTTCACAAGGCAACCCACCTGATGAATTTTAAATGGCCTGATCTTCTAGACTTTCCAACTCCTCTGATCTCACACATCCTCACCTCACCAGTTTATATACACATGTGCTTGAGTAATATTCCTTGGTCACACTTCCCTTTTTCTAAGTAAAACTTATATCCATTTTATGGTTAGAAATGAATGTCAAAATGGGTTGCTAATATAGTTGTATGGAGTAAAACTAAAAGATAAAATTATGATAAGGAAAAAAATGGTATCTATGTTGTCCCAATACTAGATAAAGATGAAGGAATGTCATTTGAGTTGATTTGAACATGCATGAAAGTAACATTAGTCTCTTATATGTAAGTTTTTTTTTTTTTTTAATTTAAACGAAGGGTGTTTTGGCCCTTTCCTATGGGCCTAGAGGAAGTCGGGTAAATTTCTTGTGGCCCCAGTGTCTAAGCTACCCCTCAAGATTAAGAAGAGATATTTTTTTATTTTTTTTAATAAGAATGCAAAAAAAAGTTGATTTTGATATTACCGATGATAGTGGCAAATATCTCACAAAACCCACCACCAGATTCCAGTGAAAATCTTCCCTTCTTTTAGAACTGCCACATTTCTTTTACAGGAATTCATTTCCCATCAAACCCACCTCGGGATTCTGATGCAATATCCTAATAAAATAAGATTTTGTGGCCTTCCTACACTCAAATCCCATAGATTCTGGCTAAAGAGAAACAAGAAGGAAAAGAAAATGAGACACCCCACCAATGGCTTCCTTCCAAAAGCTAACTGACAGGCCATAACACACCTGTCTCTAATTAATAAAAGGGAATCTCAAAAGCCCTTTTAGTTCTCATCAGGGTGAACTCCAGCCCCAACACTCTCATTCACATGCTTCACCTCCAATTTTTTTTAGTCTGATTTTGTGTGGGCATGCCCTTTTTTTTGTCTTATGCTTGTTTATTCCTTGCAGAAAATCTCATTATGTTAGCTTTGGGTAACATGGCTTCTGTGCATATCTATAGCAAGTGTCAGTGCTCATCACTTCAGTAATATAAAAGATGACCTGTAGCATAAATATTACGAGCCTTACAGGAGATGGGACCCACCATTAATAGGTCCTGCCCCACTCATCTGTTGTAGATACCTGCAGAGATGATTAATTCAGTACTATGGAGTGAATGCCATTGATATGATGGGGCCCCATGATGGATGGGGAATGGCACAAAAATCTCACTGGCTGGATGATTCTAGCCTTTCCATAAGTGGTCTGTGAATAGACAAACCAGAAAGGACTGCAGAAAATGTCAAAAGAGTGAGGCCAACAACTTCAGTTTTAGATTTTATTACCAACAAATAATAATAACTTAAGTTTTAGCATCTTCCTATATGAGATAATTATTGAACATCCCTACCAACCCACTATTGGATCATAGACAAGGCAGTGGGGTTGCAAATGGGTAGCAAATTATCCTAAAAGTCTCTGGATCCGATTAAGGTGGGGGTGGGTAAGGAACGTATTTTTGGATCTAGAGAAATTTGGATCCAAATGCAAATTTGGACCCAAACCTTCACATCTTATATGTTCTGAGTTTTAAAACTACATATAGGTTTTAGGGGCCTAAACAGTCAGACTTTTATTCATATTTAAGAATTACTTTGCTTTAATCGAATATCATTTAATACTTCCACTTATATATTTAAAAAATATCCTTTTTAGAACTTTTATCCAATTATACTAATGCACTCTACATCTTAATTTGGATCAGGATCTATAATCAGATCCCTTTTTCTTAAGTTGATGCTGAATTAGGATACAACATGTGGTTCCTATGTCCGATCCAGATCCCATTCCGGAATCGGATCCCTTTTCTTAAGCTGATGTTGGATGCGGATATAACACATGGTTAATTCCTATGTTGGATTTTAAAGAAATGCATCTGAGATCCAGATTCACCATGATTCCATCCAGAATCCAACCCATTTGCATCCCTACAAGCCACCCGCTTTTCACCGCAAAGACCAGGGTAGAACCCTAGTCAAAATAAAAAATAAAAAAAACTTGCCCACTAATGCAAGTGGCAGAGAAGAAAAGAAAATATTGAGCATTCCTATTCCTCGTCTATGATTGAGCCTATTGGTCCATGGTCATATTAGAACAGGAAGAGAAACACATGTACATATGTGGGGAATCTTTCTTGAAAGGGTGTCTTATCTTTTGAATTACCTTTCTTTAAGAGGGTTTTGGTTGTGTATTTGTAGTGTGATTGTGAAGACTCTTGAGTTTATGTGTAGGATACATGATTGTAATGTTTTGACATTCTTCCTCTCTGGTCATTACCTTTCAAATTCTCACATAAAAATCAAGTTCAACTTTTGCTTGATAGATGGATAATTATGATAAATATTGCCAACAAATGTACATTTCATGGGCCTAAATCCAATCAACACAAGTATCTGTCCTTTTCTCATTTGTCTGTTTTTTCATTAGTTTTTGGGTCATGACAGGGGAAGATTTAGACCCTTCCGCTTCTCTTGGACTGTCTGTCAATTCCTATGTGTTTTACCAAGTCTTCTCCTGGATTGGGAGAATCTAATTCTCTTCATGTCTTCTTTTGTTTATCTGTTCCTGCATTTGAGCAAAGCTTAAGCAAATGTATCATGTACTTAATTATTAGAGGAATTGACATAAGCCAACCATCAATCATACTAGATTCTCTACTCATGCATATGCCTGCAATACCAAGGTTTAAAAAAAAAAAAAAAAAAAAAAATCAAATTATGGTTCAAGAAGATTGGTTGTTCCTATCTATGTAATCTCTTCGTAACGCGGATACACTTTTTGTAATGGCATATTAGATAAATTGCCATGATTACAAATGCCAATATACCTTTTGGTGAACCATGTTATCAAAATTCAGCGGGACTTAACCCCAACATTATTGAGATAATGCTTTGATGATGAAAACCAGATCTAGGTTCATGACCAATCATAAGGGTTTTAAACATTTTGTCAATGTTTATAGTTCTAAAAACGTTCTTATGATGAGAATTATTTGTAGGTAAAGATCGTGATAATCATTCTATTTTGTTAACTTTTGATCTAAATTCTAAAGTTACCCATTCACTGTTGCTATCTCTGTTATGTTGTTCAAGCTACTTCTTATTATTCAATCGTTCATTAGTCAATTTAAACAAAGGAAGAAAAAAAAAAAAAAAGACGAATTCAAAACCAGAAAACCTAAGGGTGATTGTAGTTCTTCCCTTTGAATAATGTGATGATATTGATATTTTGCACACAGTCAAATCTTATAGGGACAGAGGAAAGAACAAAACAATTGAGTTCAAAATCACAAAGCTTAAAAGGGTGATAGTCCAAAAGATCAAAATGGCCTTTTCACTTGGTAGAGTCCCACAGGAGGATAATTCAGACTTTCAATCTCCACAGTCTACAAAAGCAAGACCCCCACTTATTTAAAGTTGGGAGCTATACAAGACAATAACAGAAAACTTTCCAATTAGAACAATATAATGAAATTGATATTTTGCACATAATCAAAATAATTGAGTTCAAAACCAAAACTTAAAAGGTGACACTTTACGCCCGTTTCTTTATCAGAATTCTTGGAATTCATGTCTGAGAGAATTTCAAATATACCAAAAGTTGTCTCCTTTAGATGGAATTTCAAATTCCTTTTTGGATAGAGGATTTGAAATTCTAATAAATAATATAGAGAATGGAATTCAAAAAACTCCAAAAGTTCTTTTGGTGGTTTGGTTGGAATTTAAAACTCTAATAAAATTAACACAGTAATTCAAACGTCAAGATACAAAATACCACATCATGTCTTAAAAAAAAAAAAAAAGAAAATCCAAATCTCCCAAAATCTAGTTATAGATTCCAATAAAGAAACAAGCCTGAATGAAATGGTTAAAATCCCAAACATTTTTAACCATTTACATCATCAATCAGCTATACATTTACATCCCGGCCAACATAAATGGTGGTTTGACAGAGCATGGGTCATTTGTTAAAAAACAGGAAATTCTGAAGCAAGGAAGGACATCACTGAAATACATGAAATGGATGAATGGATCCTTTATCCTTAGTATTTATAATATCAGTACGGACGAAAGTGGACAAAATCACTCTGCCCCACACTGGCGACATCTTTCTGTGCTCCCGCATTAGATTGAACCCCCAGTACGCACGCGCTGTTGCCCTCCCAAGGTGCAGCCGTACCTGGTGGACCCCACCACATCATCATCATCACCACCATCAAAATCATCCCCCCTCTCCCCTCCCCTCCCTCCCCTCCCCTTAAATCATCAATCAACATCAATCATCCCAAAATCACACCTTCCTTATCACTAAAATACTGGCTTTGATTTCTTTCAACTTTTTCAGAGAACTGTGGCCCCTGCTGCAGTGCAGCAAATGAGAAGTGGGTCCCACCAAGTTGGTGGTCCATAACCATGTCCCAGTGTGGTGGGGCACAATTTTTTTAAGGTCAGGATGGTTGCCCCCAAGTAAGTATTTAGACTTTAGAGGCCTGGGGTTCTGACCAACTTAATAATTTCAAAGTCTATATATAACTATTAAGTATGATCTAGAAAAGGAAGATTTTGGGTAGTGCACCCACCAAAAGAAAAGAATATGTGTGATGAAAAGGATCCGACAGATCTGAAAGAAAGGCTGTTGCTTGGCAGGCACAGCTACAGATAACATGTACAACAAAATCCCAACCACTTGTTTCAGCTTTTGCTTGTAATAGAAAGATATTCCATTTTAATTCAAGTATTGATATTATACCTACATGAAAGTTGAAACAGAGTGGGGGGCTCCATTTCTTTATGTTAGACCAGATGTGGCCAGGCCTAACTTCAAGTTCAGATTAATGTCCCTGAATCCTCTGATGCCTTGATTCAGGGGAATCCTATGCATGGTTTGAATAATCTGCCCATGCCACATCTGGATGGGTAACTAGGTGACAGTTTGATACAATATGTCACATTAAATTAGTGCATATATATATATATATATATATATCTCGGAGGGTTCTCAATCCTTTAGACTGGACCAATCCCTCCAGTCCAAGAGGGAAGCTGGATAAACTCCCCTGTAGTCTCAGTGTGGTAGTGCAATTTCAAACGTACAATCTCTGGATGCAAATCGTGGTCTTAGTATAGCTAAGCTATACCTTGGGATTAATATATACAGAGGATAGTAAATTTTGACCTGACCCACAAATTTGACTTGCATTTTACCCAAATAACTCGATCTGCATTCTCTATTAATCAGTCACAGTTGGATAATTCTAGCTTGTAGTAAAATAAGTTGGATTATAGTAGACCCACTAACTTGCATAACCCCATATAGATGGGCCAAGTTAGGGTTGACCCGCGTATATTTAAACCGATTTAAATGTGGCGGTTTTGTATTTTTTATACCATGGGCTTTTTTCGTCTTATAAATAAACTCAAATATAACCTTGATACTTAAAATGAGAGAGTGCGGGCCGAATTACCTAACAACAACAACAACAACAACAACAACAATAATAATAGTAATAATAATAATAATAGGGTTCCCCTTGGAGGCCAACCCTATCCAGCCCCTTTGCCACCCCTGTATACTTCACACTAAGATCTTTTAATTTCAATGATTAACAATCAGCTGGTTGGTGGCCCACTCTTCCTATAAATTTAACCATCAAACAATTTAACTGACACTTAAAAACATTGTAAAGCATGTATCACCTACCATAATAATTAGATGTATATGAGGACAGATCTATAGTGTAGTTATGGCCCACCGTGATGGATGTCTAAAATCAAAGGGCATGTTTAGCAACAAATGAGGAATGTGAGAAAGCCTCATTGCCGCAGATTTGAGATTTAAGGATTCCTCACTGAAGATTTATGTAGCGAAGGATTACATATTGATATAAATGGCACCGGTTTACATAGTTGAGAAAAAATGGCATCAATGTCTAAATCCACAAATTGAAGTTTCTCAAATCCTACGGAGGAGGGTTGGACCTGAAACTACCAAAAAATGAGAATTTTCATTTATCCAGATTCTTAAAGATTTACAATTATCAAACGTGAAATTTTAAAATCCTTAAAAAACATAAATGAAGAATCTCAATCGTTTGACTGACAAACGTCACCTTATGTCTTTCAATTTTCTCCAATGAACCTTACTTTCCATCATAAAAAAAAAACCTCTAAAATGACCAGATTAGAATGTGGGCCCACCCTGACCAGAAAGTAGTGGACCTTACGAGCTTTCTTTGGTGTTGTGTTTTCTAGCGAAAAAAACCAAAAGAAAACATGAATTTGATCTCAGTGGGGAAAATTTGTGACAGACACATCTGAGAAGTAAATCCATAGTCTATATCAGCCCACTTATTGGCCTACAAAATAAAACCCAAGTCATGACATGACATAATGTGGGGGTGGTCCACCCTGCAGAGTAAAATAGCCAAGAGAAAGTGGTTTTATTTTTGTTTTCCAATTCAATGGCATGTCTGACCATGCCATTCCTTTCTTCAAGGGAATCTAGAAATTGCCTTTTGGTTCTATTGGAAGATAAAAAAATAAAAAGAAGAAGTAGTAAGGAAGGTATGGAGAATCTCCAACTATCATGATCAATGATACGTGGGTAGGGTTGTAAATGGGTATTTAATTACTTAATTATTTGGAAGTTTCAACCCATAAAAAACTGAGTTTGGAACCTATTTTAGGTTCCGATTTATAAACTGGTCCGGGTCCGAAACCTAATTTATGTTCTAATTGATAAACGGGTCAGGTTCCGGGTCCATATAGGTTCCGACTCGAGACCCGGTTTATGAGTCTTTGATATTGTAATTTGTACTTTAAAACCAACTCTTTTTGGGCATTCTTATTTATAATACTAGACGTTGTAAACTTGATTTACTGTTATAAGTTGAATGATATGCTTATTTTAAAAAAAATGAAGAATAAAAAGAAAATATAATCGATTTTGGAACTAGATTTGAGTCCTCTAGGTGGACTAGGTTCTGAAACTGGATCCGAGTTTTCTTATCTAAACCGGGTCCGGAACCAACAAAACGGATTCCGATTTAAAACCGGATCCGGAACCAGAACTGTTATATTACAACTATAGTTTCGATCCGGAATTGTTCCGTTTGCAAACCTATCCGTGGGGTGTTAGAGGTCAAAATCATTTGTAATGGCTCATTATGGCTCTTTTTTCTTATTTGGAAAGATTTTATAAATATCAATAGAACCTAAAAATCTGAAGTTTTCCATACTAATGAATTTCTTTAAATTTTTTTGTAGAAGATTTTTTAATCATTTGGTGAGAACACCTTTCAAAAAAAAAAAAAAAAAAATTATAAACATAGCGCCAGTATATTTTATGATTATGCGTAAAAGTGTTTCCAAAGAGGAAGGTAGAAAAAATTTCTATGACAAAAATGGATGACACATATGTTATAAAAATTAAAATACAAATATAATATTATAGAGTCATCTTCTAGAATAGCAAGGCTTGACTTGAGCATAAAATGGCTTTACCTGCAATTTTTTTTTAATATTTTTCCCCTCAAAAAAATTTAAAATCTCCTGTAATATGTATATATTAGCCTTCTTAGAATTTCTTTTTCATAGCAGTCCCCTCAAGAAAAATCTTTTCCTGTCAGCCTTGTGGGTGAGTAAGTTGGGCCTTAAAGATTGCCTTACAAGGTGACTATCAAAATCTATAGGCAAATGAGTCTTTATTTATTTATTTTATTTTTAACTTTACAAGCGATGCAACTCACACATGCTATATATGTCCTTAACTAGTTGGCCCACAGCCCGAGACAATAACGAGCTTTTAGCATTAACCATGGTTAAAACTTAAAATCTTTTTTTTGTTAAATTAAGTTAATCTTTAACCATTATTGACTTGCAAGTTGCAAAGCTAAACATGAAATTGGGAAAGAACTTACCTTTTTTTTTTTTTTTTATGCTCTAGTGTTCCTATTCTAATGTTTGGCCTACAAGATGAACATGAAGGAGCACTTGGGGTCAGTGCCATGCTACCATGTGGGATCCAGGACAGACTCAAACAAAACACTCATCAACATTTATTGCCTCATCCACAATCACATCTTCATCACTTTCTTCGACCATGTCCCATGGTTGCTATCTTCCCCTCTGTCTCCATCTCAAAAGCTATGGATCACAACCTCCTCCTCTCCGAAGGCGACCCCTCCACATCTAGAGATCACACATATGGGGCCCACCCAACATTTGTCACTCATCAAACCATGCCGCGCAATCTGATTGCAACACCTGGTCACTCCACCCCAATCACTCATGCTCCAAGTGGAAGCAATCTAATGGTCACTCTCGATTTGACTAGACATGGACAAGTGGGCTCAACCCAAGAGAGAAGGGTATATGATTAGCAAGTAATTGACTGTGGAGATTTTGGAGATAAACAAGGGAGTGGCATAGACATGATTGAATAATCAAATGGCTTAAAATCACTGTATGATGAGTTAGTTGTATTATTGCAGTTTTGGAGATTTCTCATTCGGATTTATGAAATTGATTATGTTGAAAATTTGTTGGTTAAGATTCCTGCTTTCTTTTTAAACTCAATCTGTCACTGCCACTTTAGTGTTCACATTCAATGAATGCCATTTGATAAGACTTTTGAAAGTAATAAACAAAATGGAGGCAGAGAGAGAGAAGAAAGAGAATCTCATGTGAATGGATGGGTAGCCCCACTGCAAGCCTTATCTTCAAGTCTATCTGTTCCTATTTTACAATAATATCTCCGTCCCATGTTGTTTGGGTGCTTTTCTTTTGTTTAAAGGGATGACCAGAATAAGAGGGTGGATTGAATGGGACTCATTTCTCTTTTGGCAAACATCATCACTTCTATTCTTGAAATAGATTTGAATTGATAGGTCACTCTATGAGATATACACTAAATGACAACTAATATTACGTAAATGCTAGATCTAATGACAAAGCGGGGTCACTTGGAATTCAGAAATGCATGCAGCTTGCATAGATGGCTAGTGAGCTTGAATCTTTCAAGGGTGCATTTGTGATTTCAAGATAGAGAGGAATCCTGTTTTGATTTTCAAAGTAAATCACTGAATCCATGTTTTGTGGAACACATTTTCTCCATTGATTTTCCCTATCAAAGAAGATTTCAATTTAATAGAATTTATGTAGCCAAACCCGATCCCAACATAGTTGAGACAAAGCTTTGATAATGATGATGATGATGATGATGATGATGAGAGGATTTCTATTTCCTACATGTTGGTAAGAATGCAAGATTCCTCTCTCCAATGAAAATAGAAATCAAGTAAGAGGCAAAATTCTCTCTTTGCACAAACAAGCTAGTAGTAGGCCAGTCGATGATCAATGATGTTTATATTCAGGCCCCAGGCCCCAGACCTGATAACTATGGGTTGGGGTAATGGATTTGACAATTTGTAATTTTACATGATTTTTCTTTCCTTTTTCCCTCTTTCCTGCTGCATGTGCATCATTGTATTTTCTTATTTCATGGTCCAATTTAAGGGTACTTTATGGGTAGGTAATATCAACAATAAATGATATCCAGTTCTAACCAGTCTTCTCCTTTTCTTTCTATAATTAGGAAAGTTTTGGGGCACTTACTATCTCAAGGTGAATGCCAATTAGATAAATGGTTAAGATCAACAACCATGAGCTGATTATTTTGTCATCAGTCCACTAAAAAAAAAAAAAGTTATGGGGTTATGTTATGCCTTCTCAAGGCAACACAGTTCCTTGTATGTTAAAATAATCGGTTGGTATTGACAAAAAAAAATAATAAGCACTTGTACAGACCTGGACATCTTAACAGATAACACAAAGCATGAAACCTAATAATTGATTTGTTCCCCCATACAGGAAGCTTATAACACTCAAAGTGACAAAAACAAGGGAAAAAACATAGGATCATGATAAAAAACCATTTCTAATAGAAATTGGAAATCTGGATCCAATATTTTACCAATTATGTCATAGATCTGGACATTAAGATTGCAGATTAGATGCACAGTTATTGCTAGGAACTAAGCAGGCAATTTATTTCATCAATCTAAATTGCTTATTTGTGTTGTATTTTTGCAAGAAAAAGCAAAAAAAAATCAAGGGGGAATCTCCAGGCCTGATAAAGATACTTTATTGTTGTTGAGCCAACACTGTTTTGAAACTTAGAATATAGGAAAAGTTCTTGTTGAAGTCAGAAGATGCTGAGAATCTGTGATAATAAGTTGAACATATCTGTAGATAATCTTCTTTGATCCTGCAAAAAACAGATAGATTGTATAAAGTCTAAGCCCCCACAGAGATCCAATTGATGTGAAGATTTAATTTTGAAGTGACCCAGAACGTTTCTAAAGCAATTCATGAACATTTCTGAAGCAGTTCAGGTGGATTCAATGGAGAATCTCAATGAGATAAAGTTGGAGACAAAACAGGTGGACTTTTATGCTAGTTCCATTCTATATTCACTTGCTTCATCTAGCATGATTGTAACATAAAACACCACCCCAGTAGATTACAATCTTAGCCTCTATTGTTAGGGAATTTTAGTGGACAACAGGGTTGATTGGGTAATGAAAATCAAATACAAGAATAACACATTTTCCGTTGTTTGGTGTGTCCAATTTCCAAGGTATATTAGATACTGATGCATCATTTTCCGGACTTGTGAAGTACAATGGATCTTGCAGGTTTTCAGTCACATTGTCCATGAAAACATGGTCCCCAAGTGAAGGATTTAGAATAAAACCTGAGAAAATTCAACTCATAAGGAAATTTATGTAATCAAAGTACATATGAATTCTAAGACTTCTATTTCTGAAATTGATTTAAAGTAAAAAAAAATATATGTCTTTCCAAAAAATGAGCATTGAATTATCTCCCGTCTAACGGAAAATGAATTAAGGGGAGGTAGGAAATTAATACCCAACCACAACTCTAGTAATTCAAATCCTAGGCCACCTTGTATCATTTCACCCTTACCTCTCTAATAATCATTCAGTAACCTTATCCTAGTAATTCAAACCCTAGCCCACGTTGTATCCTTCACCCTTACCTCTCTAATAATCATTCAATAGAGCTCATTTGACCATGAATTCTTATGTATTCAATTCCTATGTATTTTATGTAAACAACCAGGACCTTGTGGAAGTACGTAACATACTCGACCTCTAACATTTACAGTAAAGGATTCTTTAAACTGTGTTGTGTAGATAAGTTTTTCATGATACAGCCATTTGTATGTGTTCATGTTCACTTTTTTTTTTTTTTTGTTTTCAACTAGTGCCAATAAATAACAGCTTTTCCAGACTTCGAACAGTTAAATTACTAAACCATCCATTTGATGTAGGAGTAGGGATGGGCCTGGCTGCCCAGGTCCAGACCGTCAGTTCTAGTCAAGCACCTGCAAGTTTATTATGGGCTCAGTCCATTTGCAATACTTTATGGCCCTTCTGCTATGAATATTAGGGCTGGCCAGGCATATGGTTAATCCCTTAGGTATACGAAGGCAGGCCCCAATCCGTTTTAGCAATTGGGTCATTAAATAAACCCATGAGAAGCAAATGCGTTTAGAAATGACCCAGTTCATCCTAATGTGGGCCAAGCTTCAGTTGGACCTAGGTTGATCGGTCCATGCCCAACCCTAAATTTTGATGCGATCATGGGATATTTGGCATGACTTTTGGGTCTTGATCCGTCTGCGCTAATTAAGATCCATAACCTGAGCCCATGGGCTTTTAGTAGATAGATACCTTCTTCTCAATCATTGACCCACTTACATGGATTTTGATGTGGTTTGCCTTAATTCTGTTGCCATTGAGGTGCCCAGTAAGTTCCATTAGGTGGTTGGGGCTTAACAGCCTTCCTGTTGAGGTGATCATTTTAATGCCCCATTGTCCAATGGTTGCAACAAAAATCATAAAGACATTCTACCAAAAAACAATCATAAAGACATGAGTTAAGTCCTATTCAACAATTTTACTATCATTTACCCAAAATAAAGTATTCAACAATTTTACTATGATTTGCCCCAAAAAAAGTATTGGGGTTTTACTATCATTTACCCAAAAAAAAGAAAAGAAAAAGTATTCAACAATTTTACTATGATTTACCCCAAAAAAAGTATTGAGGGATGATAGGCTCCATTTACAAATAAAATATAAAATATAAAAAGTGCATAATTATCACATTTATTTTAGTCAAAGTAAAAGTTATATAACTTTAGAGAGTATATTGGTCAAGATTTTATAATCTCGAGTGTAAAAGACGTGTTTTATTATTGTTAAAAAAAGAAGAAGAAAAGTTTATCTATTAGATCATTTTTTATCATACAGATTAGAAAACAAATGATATAATAATCTCTTTTTTAAAAGGTAAATAAATAGGCTTCTATTTAATCAGCATATAGGGTTATCAAGGCATACCCCTTCACAGAGCCCACAGCCTGGGCAACAAGCAAACAAACTCTACATTTAACTTAAGAAGCCAAATAAGACATGAAGATCATTAGATGAAATTATCATAGAAGCCCCATACATAGATCTAATACATCTACTTAACTGAAGAGAACTTCGAGTTAGGAGTAGGAACTGAAAATATTGAAATTTTTTAAGTGACCTTGATAAAGATCTAGCAATTATAGTTATTAATTTCGTTTTGTTTCGGCCGAAATGGCCGAAAATTTTCGTTTCGGTCAAGTGGACGAAATGAAATTTCGGCCAAAACTTTTCGGTTTGAATTTTGGTCAATCTCAATCGAAATTCGGGATTTCAGCCGAAATGTAACTTTTCAGCTGAAATAAAATTGTACATATTTAATTTTTTTTAACTTTTTTTACACATATATATTTTGTATTTCTTATATTTTCACAAAATATAATTCTAAAAAAATTACTATAAAATCTATATTTATTACTTTTTCTATTTTTCTACTTATATATGTATATATATTATGTTATATTTTCCCCGAAATGTAATTCGGAAAAGTTTCGCCAAAATCCCGAACTGCTTTGGACTTCGGCCCGCACGGTTTTGTTTCTAGACTGACCCGCAGGCGTCCCAAAAGGCCTCATGCTGCAATAGGCGGGTGTCCTGACTTTTAAGCCCAAGCTCTGACCAGCCTCTTGGCAATGTGGGATCTTACAATAAGTAGGGAAGATCAATTTACCAAAACACTGTAAATCTTTATTTTGTGGATCTAGACATGAATAATTGATAGAATCATATCAGAAGGAGAAGAATGGCAATGCACTACAGGTAGAAAGAGCTTTTGAATGAGGATATCCCAAATGTTCCTTGGCAAAGGACATTGAGAAACTAAGTGCAAAGCTTATTCCCATGTACAATTACAAAGAGAACAAACTGAATCACAGTCAATATTACACTGAAGAAAGAAATATTTGGTTCTAATCCTGTCTTTAGAAATTATCCAAGCACATATAGAATATTTTTTTGATGCACCCACCTCCCATCAGCCAACCATTTTTCATACCAAAAAGATGTTGCTGCTCCATTCCCAATGATATAGAAGTCTGAAGAGTGGAAGCACACTCTCTCTCATTTTAATTATTCCTCTCCAACCCCAACAATCATTTTGAAGCATAGGAATATCTAGCACGGACCCAGATGTTCCAACATGTATTTGTTTTGGAAATAACATTCCATACCTGTCTCATCACAGCATCTTCTAGGAGTCCGGATCACCTATCGCAAATGTTACACCTTCACCATGAGTAGACCAATAACAGTCCGCCACGTCATCCAAAAATGTAGGTGATTTTGAAAGAAAATCACCTAAATTTTTGGATGACGTGGCGGACTGTTATTGATCCACTTACGGTGAAAGTGTAACGAATACGATAGGTGATCCGAACTCATCTTCTAGATACCTAGGCCACAAAGGAAAAGTTGGCTTACAAATAACATCCCATCATGATATAGGGTGAAGATATCTTCTTGAGGACCAGGTATTTCGGAACAAAAATTTTCGAATATGCCGTTCCAATACATCCAAAACTGATTTTTGCAAGAATAAACTGATACAATCATCCAAGATATCTTCTTTTAGCCAAAAAAAAGATGCAAAGAAGATAAAGTAGATCGAATTAATTCCACTCTTCCTGCATAGGATAGTGACTTTGATTTCCACCCAGATGATCAAGATCAAAGCTCTTCAAGGAGAATATTTTTTTTAAGGAATGCCGGCCTTTAAATGAGACAATTATCCTAATTATACTTAAAAAGGCAAAATTGACTAAAACTACACTTAGATGATTGAGTGGCTGAGGGTTTTTAGGGTAGTTAAATAATGTAAAATTTGCAATTTAGAGTTCCAGATTGTAATTGGAAGTTTCAAAATCAAAATTAGTTCGCTCAAAATCATCAACTTTAATATATACTAAGGAAAATTTCCTCCTCTGCACTGTGCATTGGTACCGTTCATCACATGGTACTCAAGTGAAATTCAGGGGGGTTCTGCTTTCGGCGACAATCTAGATGTGTGCTCCCAACAGGAGCACGTATGCAAGAGAAAATTATCCTAAATAATAGGTTGAGAATGAAATGATCACAATTATTAACAATTTGTAGATTATAAAAAAACAGATTGATCTAAAAGGTGGAATTATACACTTTAGGGTATTGTTTGTCCGTGGTCAATTCAATGATAGTAAATGCATTGAATAAAAATTTAAGTTTAAATACAATTGGGTCAATTGCAAAGGATTGGGTCTGGGCCAATATCATCCAGACCAGATAAGCGACTATCACAAGATTACTACAAACTTATAAATATAAAATAAAATTGAATCCATGGTTAGGTGTGGGTCACTTTCAATAAAATTAAATTAAGACAATTTTACAAGCAATTTTAAGTTATGAAAATTAATAAAAACGTTATCATAAGGTGATCAATAAAAAAATTAAAATCACTTAATTGAGAAGGTTTTGGAACATATTGGTAGGAGCAGTAATTTTGACCCAACCCGCAACCTAATTTGAAACTCATTCGGTGATTTAAAGTTAGTTGATCTTTTTTTCTTTTTCTAGAAGGTTTGAGTTAACATTTATAGCCTAATTAATCAATAAACCGCGTTAGAGATAAGTCAATACATCATATTTGACCTCCAGCCAACTTACTTGCCTCATTCATTGACCCTCCAACAACTCAACTTAAATGCGACCTAGAATCAAGTGTTGAGCTAACCCCTATAACTTCAAAGGTGGGTCTGTATTGATATTTTTATCTTAATCAATAAATGGATAAACTTCAAGTTGAGCATATACAGTATTGTGCATTGTTTAACCCATTTTATTCCATCTACTTATCTTCAAGCTATCATTTTTTATATTTTATATCTTTTTGCTCACACTTATTATCATCTTTTTGGAATGTAGTTAGATAAGTGACATTTAGAATCAAACTTTTTGTATAGCTATTGGATAGATGACACTTGTCTAGTTGTCTATCATCTATGACTCTCTTAAAATACAGCATGCTATATTCCATCTTAATCAATGGAACCTACTGAAAGGACTATTTTAGAGATGTAAGGAATATTTGATTATATTTTTGTTCATTTAAAAAAAAAATCGATTTACACTCATACTATTTTGAGTTTTTACATTATGCTTTTGAACATCCCCCATAATTATTATGATTTTATTTTTTAAATGAGTTATATAATTATTTATTAGTTTATTTTTTTCTACATTGCAGTCTTAAAATATTTATCGGGGATGGGTGGTATAGGAAAAAGCTATGTCGAAATTTCTTTATTTAAGTAATTACATCCTAGTTTCATTTAACATCATCATTTATATTTTTTAATTATGTGTTTAGGAAATAGCAATTTTCCTCTTTCTCTCGCCTCCTTATATTTATTTAGAAAAGCATTGTTAATGCGAAACACCAAACACACACCCCACTTGAACCCGACACCTGCAAATACCTTGCACCAACTTAAATCAGCCCAACTGAACCAGCCTCAAGCCTCTTCCCTATTCCCTCTTCCCTACTGCTCCTCTGATATTTTAGTCTCTTGGAAATGAGTAAGAATGCATTTCAGTTTTTCCAAGGATTTGTTGTTGGGATGAACTAATATACCAAGTCAAAATATATACAGTAGTTCCTAATGTAGCAGGGGGAAAAACATGTACAGCCATTTGTAATGTGGCTAAGGAAATAAAATGAGTCATAATTTCTAGGGCGAGTAGAGATTGTGTGAAAGAGAATCGAAAAGAAATTATAGACAAGGATGTGGTGAATGTATATATAAGAAATATGAGTTTGTGCCAAAGGTAAAGCCAGCTCAACAAATTGGTTAGAACCTTAATTTTCTAATGTTCTTTATTTTTTTTTTCCTCTAATGTGTCTTTTTATATGATCTCTGATCTTTTTGTTGCTTCCTCTCTCTTTTTGCAAGGTCCCAAATTCCAAGGTTGTAATTAGCTTAGTTAATTTTTGTTGACTGGATGAATGTCAATTTAATGTATTTGTTGACCGGATGAATATCAATTTAATGTATTATTATTATTATTATTTTTGCAAGATCAACCTGTTATTGCTGGACCCCTCCCTCAAACGGGAGCACGAAAAGAACTAGAAGGTTAGGTTTTACTGAAATAACACAGATCCTATGAGGATATATCCAACACAAGCGACATTCTCACTCATCTTTGAATTTTACATTGACATGGAAGTGCTGAAAATCAATTCACTTGTACATGACCGTTTTTCATGATCATATGAATTTTAATGGTAAATATAGTGCGCCTTTTTGCTGTTGGCACTGGAGCATGACTCCATTTTAATTGGCCAGTCTTGTAGGGAGTTCTAACCTGTTTACGAGTGCCACCAGTGTTGGCGTGCTTAATTTGCAACCAATAAGTTGGGGAAAAATAATATGTATCATACTCAAAATGGTGTTAGTATCGTGCAGTTAGAAACGTCTTTTATTAGTTGTTATCCCCCATCTGTTTTATTTTCCTTGAAGAAGTTCATGTTATATTTAATACCAAACAATAGATCGAGAAAGGTGTCACTATTAATGATCTTGCCTTCAGCTAAAAGTTCGTCTGTGACATTGTCTTGGTTGATGACTTTTGATAGTTCACATGATCCTTAAACTATGTTTGAGGGAGAGACACTATGAAGATAGTGTTTCATCTTTGGTTAACATTGTCTTGATTGAACCAGTTAAAAATATATATATACATTGTCTCCCCCTGGTAGGGAAATATAGAGAAATTACAAAAGGAGTACTATGTTGCAGTAAAAATTCTCAATAAGGTGGAAGTATTGGAAGTGAGAGAAGCATTTAAGATCTTTGAGGAAAGATTCACAGGTTGTTCGATCATGTAGGGGGACTACAAAAAAGGGTGTAGTTCCTTAGCATTTATGATAAGAGAAATTTGAAAGCTAAAAACCCCACTTTCCTGTTCAATTCAGTAGATGCATAAGAATGCCAATGAAGTGGCAGATGCATTTGGCGGAAACAGGGAGTAGTTGACTTAAGAATGTGTTACACCCCGACCCGAACTAATCGCGATTAAGGCTAATTAATTGAGATTAATGCTAATTAAGCATGAATAATTGGATTAACCAAGGTTAATGACCCAAGAGAGAGAAATCAGTCTCAAATGACACATTAAGCCTAATGAAATGGATTTGAATGAAATAGAATGGATTAAAATGAGTTTAGACTCAAACAAGGTGAGCTAAGGACTTTATCGTAAATACGGGTTTTCGCATATTTCGTCAAATACGGAAATTTTTGATACCGACGTGCGTATCTCGAAGAGTACGTCAACTTTCATAATAGACGCGATTCCATTTGACATCAAATGGGCCAAGTGAGGAGTCATTTGACTCTAAATGTAAATAAAATAAATGAGAAGGGGTTTTGGTGTGAAGTGGGTTATATTAGAATGAAAAGGGAGAGATGAATTCATTTTCATCTCTTGAAGCTCAAAAATCCTAGAGCTCTCCATTTTTCCTCTTCCATTCCTCTTGTTGAGTGTGAGACTAAGAGTGATTGAGTGGTCTTTGAAGAAGGGAGCATCAACTTCATCTTCTTCCTCAAGTGTTTCCACCATTGTTGAAGTGTGGAGCTTGAGAGAAACCTCAAGAACCTTTCCCCTTTGAGCTACAAGTAAGTAATGGCATTCCCTTATGATTTCCAAGTTGTTAATGAATGGTTATGCATGATTTTTAGCACAAATGACTCATGGGAGTCCATTTGGATGTTTTTATGATTAGGGTTTGAAGTTTGGGGATTTTAGCCTAAAGCCAAGCTAAGTAAAAAGGGCTTGAATTAATAGCTTCCAAAGAGGCAAGTATAAACCTTGCTTGTGATTAATATTAACCATTGTAATTGTTCATAGATTTGCCATGGATTATATGCATTTTTCATTGATTTTTGGGTTTAATATGAAAGTTTAATGAGGTGATTAAGGAGTGATTAGAAGTGTGGTTATAGATGAATGTGAATGGATGATGCATGAGGGGGGAACAGGAGGTTCCCATTTACCATGCAGATTGTAGAAATGTGCTTAAGGAAGTAGAGGAGAAGAAGTGTGAACTGAACAGAATTCGGGTTGGAATTCTGCACGGTTCGCTCGAGCGAACGAGGCTCTATTTGGGGACGAAATGAGTCCTGCAGAGTTCGCTCGAGCGAACATTTAGTCCGCTCGAGCGAACATTGTGCTGTGTGAGTTCGCTCGAGCGAACAGTGAGTTCGCTCGAGCAACCATCGTTCTCTTGGGTCCGCTCGAGCGAACAGTGGGTCCGCTCGAGCGAACCTTATATTGGCCCAGTGACATTATTTAGTGAAAATTTAGAGTCCGGTGAATTTTGAGTTTTGGATTTTTACGAGAATTTGGAGTATAACTCATAAGTATAAATGCGTTCCCGATTAGTTTTAAGACTAATCATGGGTTAATCAAATTATGAAGAATTAATGGTATTTTAAAGAGAAGAAAAAGGGGTTCCTTGGATGAACCATATAATTGGATAAGGCATAAGCTCCATAGGTGTTAATTATGGGGACTAGAAATGCACACATTAAATGTACAAATGTGATGTCCATCGAGAATAACGCGTGCATTTGGGAACCAATGGTTACGCCCGAATGGTTGTTTAGGATTGAGATAGGATTGGGATAGGATTGAGTAAAACCCTATGTGGTTAGCATTACTCTCATTGTGTCATTGTGATCAATCTAACGAGATTGATATTATTGTCATTCATTTCTTTTGTTATGAAAGGAATCATTGAATTGAATTGGATCCATGAAAAGGATTTTTCACTGAGTGTATTGATCATTGAATCTGGCATTACCTAGCGATTGTATTAGAACTCCAAGTGAGTTCAATGATTAATGAATGACTAATCCTGCTGCAGCAGATGGATATTGGGGTGTTCCGGAGCTCCGTGGTGATGCTAGTGTCCTTGGCCCGGACACTGGTAAGTCATACTAAAAATTCTGAGCATATCCTCGGGTATTGATTGAAGCCTCCCTTTGAGGGGAGATGGTAAATGAATAATCCTTCCTTTGAGGGAAGATGGAAATGAATTGAAATGTAATACAATGAGTGCTATGGTAGTTGCCAATTGGTACGTGTATACTGACTGATACTGATTGTCGTTGTCTATTATTGTTATTGTAGAATTGTCTAGATTTCTCTAGCATTGAAATTGTCATTATTGCAATATGAATGTATTGATATACTATTGCAAGAATTGTTTATACATTGTTGAACCGTCGTGTTCATTAGTGTTATTGATGGCATTACAGGCCCGATTGCCCCTGCCGGCATTGCAGCGCCCCCGGCGCCAGCGGAGGAGACCGCTCCGGTTCCTCCAGGAGGTTTGATAGAGTGGAATCGGCAGGATACCATTTGACTTGGTATCCGAGTGCGATTGGAACATTTGATAAACATTTTGTGAAACGTTTTGAGTAGCTGTTCATAGATTCATTTTGGGAATGTAATTTTTTTTTTTTTTTTTGGAAATGTAACTAATGACATCTGCATAATGTTTTTGAAATGCAGTGTTGATCAATGTATATTGGGAATGATACATGTATAAGGACTGTATTTTGTATACATGTAAATTGTAAATGGACATTGTCAAATATATATTGTTTCCGCAAAAGTTTTATATTTGACAGGTATTTGTGATTGATATCCCTTGTGGATCTCGTTTTAACTTCGGTTAATTCGGGGTTTACGGGAGTAAGTATGGTGATCGCGGCTCGGGTTGCCGGGTCCTCGGGCCCGGGTCGTGACAGAATGTGAATAAGATTGCCAATCAAGTGGCAGATGCATTTTGGTGGGGAAAAGAAGCTTTTGGAAAAGTTTGAAGTAGGAAATGTCTGTATTGAAGGGGGGGTTTGTATTATCTAAACTTTGAGTGAAAATAAGTTGATTGAATAGAGCACTATGGTTATCATTTTAAGGATCTTCCAAGCAGTATTGGTGTTGACGTGCGCATTTAAGATATGCAATGTTGAGTCAGGATCTCCTATTGCATTTTCACCGTAAGTGGACCAATAATACTTCGCCATGTCAACCAAAAATTTAAGTGATTTGCTTTCATCTGATTTAAACTTTTAAAATTTCAAAATCACCTAAATTTTTGGATGACGTGGCAGAGTATTATTGATCCACTCACGGTAAAGGTATAACAAATGCGATAGGTGATCCGGAATATGCAATGTTGGGAGCAGCCAGCTTGTACTCTTGGTAATACTTGGCAGTAGGGGGATGATATACTTGGCCAGTTTGGAAAGATAGGGATGGCAAGGAATTCAAGAAAGAAGGGCATCTGGTCAAAGGGGTTTTGATATTTCAAAAATGAGGATAGCAAAATGGACTGCGATGAGGGAGGAGGACTGAGGGGTCTGTGTCTTGGGACAACGGGAAGAGTCTGAAGGATGACAGCCCTATTGAATATCCAAGGCACCTTAAAGTTGAATGTGGTTTGTTGGACCAATCAAATTGACTTTCAATTGACACTGGCCTAGATTATTCTGATTAGTAAAGCCTTCCAATGATTCAAAACCAGATGTGAATTTGTATATATTGCTTATGAAAGTATGTATTATATTGTCACATATGCGAAATGTTGCCTCCTCTCAATTGAAGAAATCCCCACACCTTGCCCTGAAATGGCAATAGGGACCACACCTGTGCTGATAAATTCTCAAATCAATATTGACAACGATTCATGGTCTTTTGCTTTTAGACCGTAATGTATGCTCCTCTTTATTGTTCCTATAAAACAAAAATCCCATATAAGAGTTCTAGAAATCTCATATGCTAATTCATTTCATACTTTGATTAAGTAAATATTAAAGATTCCATGTGAAATTATTATTGTTGTTATTATTGGATTACTAACATGGAAACATTAATTTTCAGGTAACGCATCCAGATTTTATAAAGTAAAGGTCATGTTCAAGAAGAAGGAAGGGGTGCCTGAAGTACTCTTTATGTGACTACATTCATTAGTGCTGATGCATTTCTTGTTTAGTGTAATCTTCTTCCAAGTAGTTTACCATTAACTAAGCCTGACTGTTTAAATGGAGATCTGTCAGAGGACCATGGACAGAGCACACTTGTAACACACTAATAATAATTTCTTCTCCTGTGGATGATCTGTCATTACTGTAAGAACGGGTGGACACCATGTTAAGAAATAAGAATGGGTTTGTGGATACAGGATTATTGATTCAGAGGAGCAATGGGTTTGTGGATACAGGATTATTGATTCAGAGGAGCACTGGCAACATATTCTTTATTATCAAAACATATGACTCACTTTCATATGGGTGACACAGGATTATTGATTCAGAGAAGGACAGGCTACATATTCTTCATTATCAAAACATAGGACTCACTTTCATACGGGTCTGTGGATACAGGATTATTGATTCTGAGGAGCAGACAACATATTCTTCATTATCAAAAAGTAGGACACACTTTCATCAGGTTTTTAGTGTCCTCTACAGTTTCATATGGGTCTGTGGCTACAGGATTATTGATTCAGATGAGCACAGACAACATATTCTTCATTATCAGAAAAATAGGACGAACTTTCATTAGTTTTTGAATGTTCTCTACAGTGTTACAGGAAATTGTAATCTGACACGGAAACAATGTACCACCAGATGGCCTTTATTTATGTACGACAATCCCCAATTTTTTCTCAACAAAATTTGCATCTCAAAACAAACCAGCATCCAGTAATTGACGGATCCAAGATAATTTGAAATCACTGGCAGCTAGGGTTGTAAATGGGCTGGTTCTGGTCTGGGTCCATGGTAGACTCAAAACTAGAACCGTTAAAGAGAAGGTAGAACCGGATCCAGATCCGGAACCGTTTCGGAACCAAGAAGTTTCGGAACCGATTTCTTGGTTCTGGAACCAGAACCATATATGGGACGGGTTTAGATTCGGGTCCAGATCTAGATAAAGAATGATATTAAAAAAACATGATTTTTATGAGAGATTTTAGAAAATTGAGATAATATGTTAGGATTCAGGTCCACGGATCCGAACCAAGGTGGAATCAAACCCGGACCCATTTACTTATCAATGCCTAAATAAGGACCCAAACCCGGTTTTTAACGAGTCGGAACCTTCGGGTAATTAGATATTCGGGGACCCATTTACATCCCCAGTGGCAGCAATACTAAGTGGCTGGTTATGAAGAGTTCAACTACCTTCTCCCCACAGTGTCGTTTTTGTTGGGCAAATCCTCTCTGATCACACTCACATCAGCCAAGCTTGAATCATTCCTGAATCAATAGTCCAAATTAAGTGATCAAATCCTCAAGTTTTGTTTCCATGATAGCACCCTTGACATCAATCAGCAAACTTGTCTACTGCAATGCTTGTTCCATGATTGAACGGTGTGAGATCTGCTGTTGGTAGAGTTGCTGGAAAATACGGTATTTGGGCATCATGGAACTTTTTCACTTGTGGGTCTTTAGACGAGTGGATAACCTGTTTAAGTATGAGCAAATGGTAAATAGCTAATGGCAAAACATGAATTAATGTTTATAAGTTGCATTTGATCCCACATGCCTCACCAGCAGCATTAAGTGCCTTCACAGCATCTCTAAGGCATGAATATTTCTTAGATCTCTTGGGAGGATTATTGAGCAACCTGCAGTCATGCATACTATCATGGTAGGTATTGTGGAGTGGACTCCATCCGATGGAGAATATTGAAAAGTATTTTCGCTGCCTCTACTAATGTCTTAAGGTTTTGGTAGCAATAGTTAGCTAAATAAATTTAATATGGTATCAGAGCCAATATTAAATAAATTTAATGTGTAATTTCTCTCAATATTTCATCATATGGTATCAGAGTCAATTGGTCGTGAGTTCGAATCCAAGGAGGAACGACTCGACGAAAAAAAAAAAAAAAAAAAACCGTGTCGCCAAAAGTGCGCTGGCCGGGTTCCACCTGAGGGGGAGTATTGATGAGTGGGCTCCACCCGATGGGGAATACTGAAAAGTATTTCCGCTGCCTCTTCTAACGCCTTAAGGTTTTGTAGCAATGGTTAGCTAAATAAATTTAATAGTAGGAAGCTTCTCATTTATCAAACAAATGAAAACATCATGTGAGCTCATTAGGGAAATACTTAAAAAGAGGGATTCAGAGATGTAATTTGGTATCATGGATTAGGGATAGTCTATTCCCCGACAATTGGAATGTTCACCCCCTATAGTAATCCAACCGGGAGTGAAAGTTCAGCCGTCCACAATCCATGATGCCTGACAAACACCTCATGTGGGCCCCACATGGTTTTCTTAATTAAGAGAGATGGAGGGAGATACCAACAATATCTGCATGCTCTTGAATATAAACAGGATTCTTTGCAAGCCCACCACAGGCAATAAGAGTATCAATTGTCACAACTTGATGAGCTACTAATTATTATTATATATTATAGAGGTAGGGCTCAATTTCGATTTGATCAATTTTAATTTAAGGAGAGATTTTAGGGATTTGGGAGAAATTTTTGATTTTAGTCATCTAAATATAGAGTCCAACACATCTATCTACACATTAGATTTTTAGATAAAGATCTATGGTTAAATAATTAATTTTAAGTTAATTATTTAAAATTATTAATTATTTTTTAATATTATAAATTATAATGCCCACGATAGGCGCGGTCTTGTTTTTTGCTAGTAAATGTTTATGTTGCCAGACTACCCCCACCACACACACACAGAGAGACAGAGAGAGCAATTATTATCACTAAAGTTACATTAAAACCACAAAATAAGCCCCCTTCCAAGAACCTGCTTTGGCCATGGTCCCCACTCACAGGTGGGACCCAAGGTGGGCCCCACAAGTGCATAAGGTGAGATCTGGTCAAATGATAAATTGGACCACAGTGTCATTTTCTGGTTGAATGTGGGCTTGTGTTGTACTCAACCCATACCCTTCTATAGCCCACATTTAGGCTGCCTTTTTCCAGACCCATTTATATATATATGTAGGCACTCTCTACGTTGTATTTTAGCCCACTTCCAGTGATTGTTTGACTATATTTCAGCCTCTTGCAGTCAACTAATAGGGGCTGGATTTTGACTTACTCATAGCCAGTCTAATAGGGCATTGAAGTGAACCCCTCTGAAGCCCCAATTTAGGCTCCGTTTTCCAAACCCATTTATAGACTCTATCTGGGCCGGATTTTAGGCAAACATCAAACAACTGATGTTTGCAATTGGGTTCATATCAACCCAAATAGTGATTCTGAATAGGTTAAAAGTACCGAAACTGTGGCCCAAAATGGGTTGATGTTGGGTAGAAAAGTCAGCCCAAAACATATAACTAAGTGGGTTGAAATCCATACCAAATTCGGCCGCGGCCCACTAGTATAAATATGATGAGTTATAGTCTGCCAAACATAATGATAAAGGGAAAACCTCCACCAAGCACTAGTGCTCACAATACCAGTGGGCCCACTTATGATCCAGCAGAGTGGATCATAAAACAGGACCCCTCTTATAGTTACCGATTCCAAGTTTGGCACTCATTCGAAAGGAGTACTGCACTTTGGATAGAAAACTTGTGGGTCGTTGCTCAAGTGGTCACGATGATGGTCTGAGCTTCCGTCACTATACACAGGGCTGTGGGAGTGAGATCTTTCACTCCCTCCCGGTCGGGCCCCACGAGTGCTCAGAGCACTGGTCCAATGATAAATGGGCTCTTAGCAGCTGCTGGGTTTTAGATTGTCATGGGTAAAAAAAAAAAAATTCTGAATGCCAGAGATAGCTAAATATAAAAAGACAATCAATTGTTTCTATAAAAGTGATTGTTTTTCCATATCTAAAGTGGGGTAATTACATAAATATGATAATACATTGTTCCCAAAACCACAATTGCAAATGGAATGAAAATCAGCCCAAATGTGCTTAAACCAGCCAAACCATAGTTACAAATGGGCTGAAAATCAGTCCAAAGTACAGCTGCAACTAGGGGTGTCAGAGCCGGCCGGGCAGGGCGTAGGGTTGTCCTTGCCCTACCCTCGATAGATGCAGGATCAAAGTCCTCAAGGGCCTGCACTACTTAGCCCTTACTCTAACCCTTAAGGGTCAGGGCCGGGCCAGGGCTTAGGGCATCAAAATAAGAAAATCATTATTTTTTCCATACTATTATAGAGTATTGAGCGTCAACAAAGCGTTATCTTGGATAACCTCTATTACAAAGGGATCACTAAGAAAACGGTTGGAGAGTAGAAGTTGTCTTTGAAAACTTTTTCTTATCACAAAATCACACGTGCTTTGACGACTTGGGTTTTAGATGTACTGTGTTTTTCTTTTGTCAAAGAAGGAATATGGTTAAAAAGTTTATTCTATCTTACACCTTTCACAAAAATTCCCATTACCAAATCATTCCAGCATTGACATTACTTTCAATTTAACACTAATATGGACACAAAAATAAATGTATTTAAAAAACCACTATTATTTTAGACTTCAAAAAATTGTGAGTTATAATTATCTAATTAAAATGATATTTGGATCAGCCCATATCCTTGAAGTTCCATATACATACAAACTACTTTTGTAAATTGGTTGGCATCCAAGTCACTCTATAAATGAAAAAGTGTATCGTTATTATTATAAGCAGACCCTCTTTTAAACTACCAAGAATATATGAGAATTTGAGGGCCAGGCATGGACAGAACCAAATTGACAGGCCTAGCTGCAACAGTTCTAAATGGGTTGAAAAGTTAGCCTGAACTATGGTTCTAAAAGGGCTAGAAACTGGTCCAAACTATGCCTATAAATGGGTCTGGAAAGCAGCCAAACGAACACTGCAGAAGGCTCTAAATGGACCATTACATGAACCCATATCCAGTCAGAAAATGAGTTTGTAACTAAGCCCCTTTCTGGGGTTACTGATATGCTATTCAACTCAAATTCTCTCAAACAAACACCTTGACTCCACTCAACCTCAACATGGACAAACAACCAAATTCTACAAACAGTGCATAAATCTCCACAAACAAATATGCTATATACTCCATAGACAAATAATATATCCAAATAGTAGTTAAGTGGGATGAAGCCCAACCTGAATAGAAGCTGAAATTTGTTTTGAAATCGGCCTCAACCAATTTCTCTAAATAGGTTTAAACAGGATGGGCCCAAATCATAACTGCAAGTAAGCCAATAATCACCCCAAAACTGTGGATGTAAAGATTAAATTAAAAGATTCAAATAACCACTTGTCCTCAATTACCTTTGTGACCATTTACCACGTCTCCGCATGTGGGTAGAAAGATTCAACTGTTTTCCTTGAAAAGTCCAATGAGCACTCACATGAGCTTGCACCAATGTCATGTCTGAATGAATGACATGGTGAAGGTGACTTAGAGTTATGTTACAAGGGTCGGTTTGAATAAAGATCCCTAGGCTAGACTTGAAAAGTGGAATTTTCTAGTGAATGATAGAAAAACTTGAATATTATTGCATCCTTTCCAACAAAAAAAAAAGAGGTTATTGTTTGCAATAGGCTAGAAAGCCCCATTAGATGGAATACTAACACTAATCAAGTTTTGCTTTTGATGAAATGACTTGATGATCTCCACAACACAATCATTAGGCCGTGTTGCCCTTCCCTTCATGTTGCCCCTTTGGACCCATTGGTGTTTCTTTCCCTTTCTTTAATGTTCCCTTGTTGGTCCAGATAGGGCCATGCCATTCATGTGGAAGGTGGGGGATCAAAAGGTCTAAATGAGATCTAGGGGGTATATAATATATCAACCTCATTAGATCCTCCTATTCCTTTGATCTCTGGCCCTTAACTTTCAATGGTTTTCTACCCCCACAAACACACACAACACCCCCAAAAAAAAAAAACACTTTCGATTAGAAGGCCACATTTTATCTGAAAAGTAATTATGGGGCTTTCCCCAACACTCCAATGTTTCAACTGTACCCAATAGCATAAACCTTTATATCAAAGATTAAAAAAAAAAAAAAAAGATACAATACCCCAAGTCTCATGTTGAAAACCCACTCAGATCAGAATCAGTTCAACATTAAATTTTTTTCTGTCTAATGGGACAATTAACATGGGGTTGGATCTTTGAATCAAATAACAGAAATGCTACTATAGCTTGTTGTCTCAATAGTACAAGGAGGGTGCATGCAACATGCCACATAATACATAAAATGATGGTTTTGATCAGCTACTCAAAATCACAAACTGAGCACCTTAGTGCTTTCTTTCTCCCACATTATCATTTGCAGCCATGAGAAAAAAAAACCCTCTAGGGTGACAGCAGTAATCACATCCTTTCTTTGCCCATATATACAAAGATAGTAATAAACAAACAACAGTAATACACTGGAATGCATCAATGTCTTCTTTCTACCTTATTATTATGTGAATCCTTGCCCAAAACACTTCAATGTGTAGGGACCAGGGTTCTAAGGATACTCACCTGCAGCTCAAGACAGAGGACGTAGCTCTTGACTTCAGAAAACAATTCAGAAGTTTTCATCTCATCCCCACCAGGCAAAATCCTCCTTAGAGTCATTAGTCGGCGCCCTATCTCCTCCCCGCCGCCTCTAATTCTAGTTCTCTTCTTAATTGGATGTCGATAATCCATCTTTGACTTGTCTGAATCCTCAAATGTATGGTTCCTCTTAGACCCAACATGAACCAAAGGCCTAGTGAGAGGTGGCAGCGACCAAATCGGATAGTTACCATGTTTATACGCAAAAAGAAGGCTTAATGAGGTAGATGGGAGTGTTGAGGTGTTGAGAAGAGACATTGCCTCCACATCTCGCTCTAGTTTGTGTTTCAAGGCATGGCTCCAGGCAAACCCACTGGCAGAAAGTACCAATGCCATGTCTACTTCAAGCCTCACTATCTTCTTGATCTCTTCAGTTTCATTTTTGTCGCCACCAGTTCTCTCCTTGCTAATCTTAATTAAAGTTGGCAATAGATAGTGAATGTACTTATGATAGAAGTTGGCGCTCAGTAATGCATTTGGCTCAAGTGAGTAAACACGTTTTTGTTTAATTGTGTGAAGACCCTCCATCCCAGCAAAGGAATCAGTTGAACACTGTAACATAAAACAAGAGAAGGATGACAATGCAGAAGAAATGATTAACAGTTGGACAATGTAATAGCTGAAGAATATGAAGAAGGGTGACAATGCAGAACAGAAAGATGTAAAATGTCTAAGAAACAAGCATGAGAATTGTAATGAAGAACAATGCCAAGAAGAGGAAGAGTAGAAACAAAAACAAAAACAAAAAGAGAAGCAACAGCAAAGAACAATGTTATTTATAAGATAAAAAGAAGATAACATTAATATAGATAAAAAGGAATTGGGAGAGAAAGGAAGAACAAGATCAATAATAATAATAAAATGAGAAAAAAAAAATGTGCATGATGAAGTAAAACAAGAATAGGGGTACTTGGAAACTATCCTCAAGATACAAGGGAGAAGTGCAGGAATAAAGAAAGAAGAAAAGAAAGAGGGAGAAGCTGTTGTGGTGGTGTTTGTACCTTGTTAAGTTGAGAGCTTCATCTATGCAATGTGGAGAGGGAGTGGGATGTCCAATATAAACACTTTGATATTGAAAGAAAGCAAGGGAAGGGAGAGTACAGTGCAGTGCAGAAAAGCCAAAGCCTCACCTTAGCAGTCCCATTAAAGCTCAAAAGTCTCACAGCTTACATCCAGTACCAAGACATATGGAGGCCAGCCCACAAAATAATCGGAAGAGGGAAGTTTGGACGTACCCCACACAAAACTCAAATTACCCAATCACCCTGCAGTTGTCTCTAATGAATATATATGAGAGATCTAAAAAAAAAAAAAAAAAATTGGTCAGCTTGTTCCTAGCTCAGGTTTGGTTTAAGCCTTTATATGATGTTCCACAAATTAATTGGCACCAGCGCAAATTTGACATTTCATTTAAATTTTGTAGGTCCCAAAATTGATAAAACTTGCAAAATTTGACACTCTCCGAACTTAATTTGACTGCTAAGGATTGGACACATTTGAGCCCCTCAATACAGTCCCATTTTGATGGGATGGTTTTCATTTTTTTTTAACAAGGGCAGGTTATAAAGAGACCTTTCAAATCCCTGTGTCCTATGATTTTCAGGATTTCATATGAGTTCCATGAGATGGATCACTCCTAAGCTAAGAATGGTTTGATTGTTCAATCGGTACTGAGCCATCAAAGAGATGAGCCAAGATTTGTCTGTTCAATTGGTGAGCCATCAAACGAATCGAGGGTGGCTATCAACCCTTCTCGAATCCACATGGTGGATACCTCATATAAAAACTCTAAAATCATCAATTTAATCTCTCAGTAACCTCTTATATAAACTCCCACCATTAGTAATTTCCAATAAGATTAGAAACATCCATTCCAAATTGGAAAAGGAATAGCCACCATAAAAAAAAAAAAAGGAGAACTTCTAATAAAAAAATATATATTATGGAATGAAGGTTGTACATAAAGCAAGGACAACATCTGCATCATACTGTTGTTTTTGGCCATTAGATCTATGGAATTGGATCCCCTGTTTGGTCCAAACAGAGAAACCGATAGGGGGTGACACATTGTTTTGTACTTGCAAAGTACAAAACAAGCAAGTACAAAACAATGTATTACCCCCTATTAATTTTTCTATTTGGTCCAAACAGGGGATCCGGATCCGGTTCCTAGATCTATATACTTCCTTTTGACCTTTTCCATACAGGGTATCTTGAATTTCTTTAGCTAGTCATTGCTATCAAAACCTTAAGGCGTTAGTAGAGGCAGCGGAAATACTTTTCAATATTTCCCTTCGGGTGGAGCCCACTCCTCAATACTCCCCCTTAGGTGGAATCCGGCTTGCACACCTTTAGCGACACACCTTTTTTTTTTTTTTTTTTGCGCCGAGTCGTTCCTCTTGGGATTCGAACTCACGACCGGTTGACTTTGATACCAACTTGAATTTCTTTAGCTAGCCATTGCTACCAAAACCTTAAGGCGTTAGTAGAGACAGCGGAAATACTTTTCAATATTCCCCCTCGGGTGGAGCCCACTCCTCAATAGGGTATATGAATTAAATATATGTAAAATCCAAAGGGAGCAATTTTAGGTGTTCTACTTTTAGGATAGTATACCATCACATGAGGGGACATTTCGCAAAGAATTCTACGATCATTCAATTTTAGCCCTATGAAGCCTGAAAAGGATAGTTAACCTAAAAGGATAATCAACGAACAAGAATGCACCCACTTCAGAAGTAGCCAAACAGTTGGACAGCAAGGGTTGACCAATGATTATTGAAGGATAATATTATTAAACCAAATATCAGTGTCAAACTTTAGAATTCAAGAACAGAATCATGTAACTAAATCCTCATTGGGAATGGGAGTGGGTTGTTACTTGTTCCTACCATGTTTCCTAAAATATGGAGAAGGGAGATTGAAATCTTATAGTTGTTACTCTCAAGTCCCATTTATCACATATAGGGGGGGTTTGGGTCATTTTCCTTGCAGAAGCAGCCAAAAACCAAAAGCTCTAGAAGGGTGGGTGTGCTTTGGCAGAGGCCCTGCCAAATGATTTGTGAGCAAAATAGGAGGGTGAGCATTGGAGGAAGCACATGGTAGCACATGCACTCCCTTTTCTTTCCCACACCTACCAATGATCCCCATGTGCACTAGGGAACAAGACACCAAACCCACTATAAATGCAATCACATGACTCCAACCCATGTACCCCCCATCTTTTCCTTTCTTTCCATTCCCTCCACAAACCCTGCTTTCTCATTTCAACCAAAATTCACACACCACCCAACTTTTTCCCATTTTCAAACACACACTTCTACTTAGCTAGTGACTCTCATCAATTCTCCATGGTCTGCTTTGACCACCATGACTTCTGTGGGAACCAAATGGGTTGAATTTCCACAAACCCATTTCACTTTTCAATTGAAGTGACCTCTTTTCAAGCCATAGGAATAACCTGTTCACATACTGCTCTAAAGAGTTTAGACCCACAAAATCCTTAGTTTATGAAGCTAATAGTGCTTTGGCTCTGACTTTTAGTGGGGCTAAAGAAATAAACTTTTAAAACCCATATCAGTTCTTATCAAGATGGTGTGGGGTAGACCCATAAAATCCCTAATTTGTGGGGTTAATGAGGAGGTTGATGATAGAGGACATGCACAAGAGGCCAAAGAAGGGTGTTCTGTACATGACTAGGACTGGACGATGGAAGAATAATTGGGAGGCTCTGGGCCTTGGATGGATCCACGTGAAAAGTCTTAATGTTGTAGTACTAGGGAGATTATTATCACAAGAACCGGGAGCAGTTGGTGTCCAAATAGCTTAAATGTGAACTACCCTTCCATTGAAAATCACAAGGGGAAGCATTGTGCCAGAACATAAGGACGCAGGGATTTTGTTTACTTTTCTACTCAGGGCATTGTCACACTTATCCACACATTTAGAGAGAGAGAGAGAGAGAGAGAGAGAGAGAGAGAGAGTAGACATTCTTTTAGAAAAAGTAAACCCCATATTTCGCCCTGCACAATGGGGCCATCTTTGATCAATTTAAGCACACACAACGATTATGCAGTTAGGAGAAGTGTAAACACAACTACCGAACAAGAAGCTGCTAATGAAAACCAGTTTTGACTATGGTGTTTGGACTTTTTTGAGAGGTTAGTGCATGTAATGAGATTTCTGAGTTTCTTAGGTTGAGATTTTTGGCATTTATTGGGTTTGGATTCTAGTGAGGATGGGTGCACATGGGCTTCTTTGTGGTGGAGCCTCCCAGCTATGCTTGTTTTGGAGTCTTGTGGATAATACTATCACATGCAAAGGACATCATATATTGACAACCTTGAAACAGTGTAAATAAAATCAAACAATCCTGTCAATGATGTCCTGTCCTTCACCGGGGTCCACATGCCGCTGTCTACACATGAGAATAGAGTTCTCACCATAGGTTGTTTGGCTACATAAGAATAAGAATCAAATGGTTCCTAAAAAAAGAAAAGAAGGTAGCCCCCACAAGCCACTGCTGAGAGCCAAATATAGAATCATGGGTTACTCATTAATTAATTTTTCTTTAAAACAAGTCAACAAGTTGAGATTTTCCTTTTATTTTTTAAAGCATTCATCTGACAATAGAAGAATTATCTGATTCTTCTTATAAGAATTTTTCTTATGAGATGCATTGATTCTGGAACAAATCGAAGCTTTTATTCTTCAAACCCATGGGGCAGTTTTCCCCATTTCATGATGATTTCCTTGTCAATGAGCCAAGCTAGCTTGTGACTGGTGAGTTTTTGAGCTTACCCCATTTTTATAAGCTTGAGCTTGAGTTCAATCTATTTTAGAAGGTTGATTTAAGCAAATGAGTTCAGTTGCGGCAAGGCTCTATTCAGCTTGGTTTGGCTAATTAAGGATGGCTTCATCAAGGTTTTATTCAGATTGGTTTGGCTCAAGATTGGCCCATGAAATGGATCAGCTCAAGCTTGAGTTCGAGATTGGTAAAAAAAAAAATTTGTTTAATATACCCAATGCTTCAAATTACTTTAGATTGTACAAGTTTCAGGTCAAGCTCAACTTAGAACTTGATCTATGCCACCAAACAAGGTCATTAATATTCAGATTGAGTTTAGCTTGAGCAAACCTATGTTCAGACATATCTTGTTTGAGTCACTTTTCGATCGAGCTTGACCTCAAATTGCAAAGATTGAAATGAGCTTAAAGCCTAGGGTGAGATCGTCAATCTGAGTTAAAGCAAGGTGAAGGCTCAGTCAGCTGGTTGGCCAAAATGAGTATCCGAACTTCCACGAGCAGTTTTGTAGCCTTACCTGATACACAGTGCTAGTGGGTGGTGTTGTATATTTGGAGTTTTATCAAGATCAATCAAAAGGGGGTCGTGGGTTCCACGTCATTAAAAAAAAAAAAAAAAAAAAAAAAAAAAAAAAAAAAAAAACAAACTTGCATGAGCAGTAGTAGGTCTTCTATAAGGTCTATACACATGACTCAAGTTTTCCTTGCCCAGCTACATGAAAACAAACAGATATTTTGAAAGTCCATAAAAAGGTTAACTCATTGGCAGCCCTATGGGGGACCATATAAAAAAACTTCCACTTTGATGAGAAATTATCCACCCTTCACCTTATGTGGGAATATGTCTCAGAATTTGTCCACCACAAGTAAGTTGAAAAGGAATCAAAATATTCATCAATAGGGATTGCTACATGAGCTTTATCCTTTCCTCCTCCACTTGTCATATAGCACAATAGAACTTTGAGGATGACACTTGAGCATGATCAGCCTTGCTACAACATGTATACAATTTATTTCTTTATTTATTTTTATCTTTTTTTTGCTCTCATACAACTCACACACTATCCAAGTCTATGATCATCAGCGCTATAGTTGGAGATTGAACCCTGATCATTCCTGTGGATAGGCAGTTGCATCACCATTGCGCTAATAATGTTTACAAATATATAGATCTTTATGTCATATTACGATGAAACTTGTTTTTTTTTTTTTCTCTCATATGCGTTTTGGGTTAACTGAATTGGTCCATTGGATCAGCCAGGGATTCGGTTTTGGGAACAGGGACATTTTGATAATAGTATAGGATTTTGTGGGGCTTAAGAAATAAATGGTTTTAAATATGAAAAAAAAAAAAAAAAGTCTTTTCATTTATCGTGGACGTAGGCACACCTTTGAACCACATGAATCCTTATGTTATTTCACTTTATGTTTTTGCTTGTGTATCATGATTGTGAATTATTGGTTTTCCACGACATGTACATTTGGAATTGGATAGCTTTTCCAAGGGCAGTGTTCCATCTCTAGATCCGGATCTAACACAAAGCGGATGTACTGGATCAGGGTCTGCAATCAATGTAAGTATAGATTTGGACCCAAATCTAGAACTAGACAGGACCCGGATCCGGGGTCAAATCCAGACCCCAAGAGAAGCCTTAATGATTGGATTTAACTTGAGTTGAATGCACCATCTTTTTGTTTGCATAGAATATATATATATATATATATATATATATATATATACACTGATTCTTGCCTTCTATCAAAAAAAAAAAAAACAATTTATGCCATAAATGGTTGAAAATTAAGACATGCAAAAATGACCATTAAATGAATACCAGTCATCAACCCAAGTAATTCAAATCATAGGAAAGTCAATATCTCATAGACATTGTCACCTTATATATATCATTCTCCGCTAAGGTCATTCATTCACTCTTCACCTCTTTAATAATCCTTTGGTTGAGCTCATTTGGCAATGAATTCATATGCATTCAATTCATATATAATCAAATGCAAACAAACAGGGCCTAGGGGATGAACAAATACTAGCATTGTTGGGTCGGTTTCAATAATCATCAAATATGCTGTCCCATGTGGTAAATAACAGGAACCTAATCATCCAAGAAAATGTCCCTCTTCTCCTTCCTCTACCCTCTATCCCCCATCGAGAACCCTTGATCCAGGTGGTCAGATGTAACCCTCTGCAGAAAGTTAAGCATAGACATCTTAACCTACCAATTTAGGCTATCATGTTATTCTCTTAATATGCTATAATTGTGTTATTTTTGTTTCTCATTATATATACTATATATCTTTGAATGAAAGTTGTTGCCCATTTGAATCAAAAGTAATGATCGGATCAAATAAACGGAGACGAGCTCTGTTATTCAGAACCATTTCATACATAAGTTGTGTATGAAGGTGAAAAAAGGTTTTCTCTTCCAGAATCAAGTTCTCAGCTACATTTCTTGCATTACATGGTTAAAGTAGGGATGCATATCTGTGCATTAGTAGATGGTTTATTAGTAAAAGATCTTTCATCAAGGGACCATTTGTTTCATGTAATTGAACTCCTAATAATTCTAAGACTTATGATGAAGAAACAAGGTGATCATCCAAGAATGACCATCAAATGATCTTCTCTTGAATAGAAGATGAATCGTTGACGAATGGGAAATGAATACTCAACTATATCTCCTTTTAATCACCCTAGTAATTCAAATTCAAGGAAAGACAAGGTCCCATCTACTTCTCCCCCTAAGCTAAAGACAATTGTCTAATAGAAAGAGCTGGGATCCTCTCCGTAAAACACCCTAGGCCCTTAATTACAGTTAAAAAAACAAGTGAAAAATACCCTATATATTGAAGATCACACATGTTTATGTGTTTGGCAGAAAAAAGCATCTTCTAGCAGCATAAGAACTTATGTCCACACAAAAGGGGGTCAAGAATTTAGCGATCTTCTATTTCATTTTTTGTACAGTTTGTTTGTCTTCTTTTTTTTTTTTTTTTTTTTTTTTTTTAAAGATAAAAGCATGGATCTACACAAGTGCAATAACCCACAAAAACTTCATAACTTACCTTATGACAGGATACATGCTCTTTAGAGTAATGTGTGCAGAGTTACTGACAAGTGGTCATGTGTGTGCAACCACAGGTCTGCAATGCAATGTGTTTGTATATGTAAGCTGAATTCACTGTGTGTTTGTATATGTAGCTGAATTCACATTAGTAGAAGACACATTGAGACCCATTCTATTCAAATATTTGAATGATCTGCCTGAGACTTCTAATCTCCTCACTTCCTCTCTCCAAATAACTATGGATTGAGGTTATTTTGTTCCTATCAGATGGACAAAAAAGGAAAGCAAACAGCCCATTGTAGCTGCAATTGTATAATGAAAAGACGACAACTATGTAATCACACGCCTACTTGATGCAGTATAACTAATTGGAGCACAATTCTTTTCTCTGATATTTTCCTCTGCATCTGCCACTTAGCATCTGGCAAAACTAAATTGGCACGTTTACAGGTTTCACTAAACAGTATAATGCTGCTGAATATTATCAATGTCAAGCCCCTTCAGCTTCACCACTGACTCCACATGTCCCTTGAGTGTGGTCAATTCGCGAAGCCTGGAATGAATACAAAACCACAATATTCTCTAAGCTAAAGAGAGACTATGATTTCTCTAAAATGAACGAGAAATGAAATTGAGAAGTCAAAGAGTGGCGTTGTATTGCTTAAATTGAAGGGGACCTGCATACCTTGCAACCTCGGCACGCCTCTTGGCCTGCTCAGCAATCTCTGAAAGCTCCCTGTAGCTGCTTTTGTCGGAGAAGAGGGTGGTGGTTTCTGGAGGATGTAGTCCGTGCAATGTTCTTTGTGCGAGAGCCCATTGCGCTTCCCTTTCCTCTCTACCATAATCCTTCTTATTACTGAAAGCAGTCTGCATATGATGATCAAAAGCCACAACAGGGTGAGAAAAATAAAATGCATAATTCGAGAATCCAAATGACCAAATGACAGAACATACCCTTCTTTCTATCAGGGTGTCCCAGGCCTTTCCACTCAATATGTAGCGCACAGCAAATTTGATGATGTCGAGCGGGAAATAGAATACCACACTGTAAAGCCAGATGACGCCGGCCCATCCCCAGCCCACTCCCTTGATCCTAGCAAAGCCCCAATTGGCATAGACAGCGATGAGAGTTGCCACCTAAGAAAACAAAACAGAGCAGTTAATTGTGGATGCCATGACTATTATTCAGTTGTTTAAAATGAAAAGTGACAGTAAGTAAGCCCCAATTGACCATCACCAACTAATAAGAATAGGAAAACGATAGTGTATAAATCGATTGGAGAAAACTTGCACATGTTTAAAATTACCAGTTTTAATCAAATAAATCAAAGGGAAATGGATGGCATGGTAATAAAGTAGTGACATACCAGCTGAGCAGCGACAAAGGCACTGAGCAATAGGAGTCCGGGGCGTTCAATGAAGGACAGGCTACGGGACCGGGTGACAAATATCAGAGCCTGGCTCACTATACTAACTTGTAGGTAAAGGGCAGCCATCTTCTCACCTTCATTATTCTTTATAGGTCTTACATGGAATTTATCCTGTTTGAGAAGGAGGTAATTATTAACAGAAAAATGTGCCTTACATAGTGTGAACTTTTAAGAAGGCAAAGAAATGCTTACTGGAAAGAAGTCAGTATCTGTTATTATCCAAAAGAAGATAACTGTCATCAACGCCAAGTAACTTCCCAACACAACACCAGTTGCAAAAATCTCTTTAAGTTTCCAACTGTCGGGCATAGGTGATGGTTTGACACGGTCCTTTGAAATTGTCATAATCGTTCCTACCATTACAACACATAAATATCCTCAAGCCAATTTTTAGGGAGTATAGACAGGGAAGATAACATATTAAATGCTGGCACTTCACTAACCGTCATTGAGAATCGCAATGATCAAAACCATGAAAGGAGAGAAGTCGAACTTCCAAATCAGAGCAATAAGCATAAAACCAAGCTACAAATTTGGGAAATACAAGTACATAGACTAATCAGTACAAAGAGAAGGTACAATAAGACAGGTGATTATGATCATGCCATGCTACTTACAACAATACGAATGGTGATGGAGACTGCATATATCTGAAAATCCAAAAGTCAAGAGGAGGTAAGGTCAGTTGGTTCTCAGAAGAAAAAACTTGATGGTAGCTTTGGAGGAAAAAAAAGATACATGGATTGTTAGAACCAGAACCAACCGTGTAGTTTTTCATCCTCTGGAAAATTGCCCTACTGGTTAGAACAGCACTGATGATGACACTGAGTCCAGGTTCTGTTAGGACTATGTCAGAAGCACTTCTCGCGGCATCAGTAGCATCAGCAACAGCAATCCCAATATCAGCCTTCTTCAAAGCAGGTGCATCATTAACTCCATCTCCTGTCATTCCACAGATATGCTTCCTCTCCTGTAACCTCTTCACAATTTCATATTTATGCTCTGTTTCAAAAGTAACCAAATATGTATAAGCCAAATGGTTTTCCCTACCATGAATAAGCCAAGGAAGAATATAATTTGTTGTCTAGTGCCAAAAATGCATATGGTTCATTCCAACCTGGAAATACTCCAGCAAATCCATCAGCCTTCTCAATCAGTTCATCAACAGGAAGGGCAGCGAGGGATGCATCCTTGTCTTGACCAAGCAGTGAAGATGAAGGATACATGTTTGTTCCCATTCCAAGCCTCCGACCCGTTTCTTTAGCAATGGCAAGCTGATCCCCTGTAGATACAAAACAGCATATGCAAGGAAATTAGAGTTCAAGGAAGGAAATGGCAGGTGAAAACAAAGAAATAAAACTCAAAACTTACCGGTAATCATCTTCACATTCACACCAAGATTAAGAGCCCTGCGAATGGTCTCTGCACTGTCGTGCCTAGGGGGATCAAATAGGGGCAACAGACCAACAAATTGCCATGGTGCCCCAGGACTTTCTCTTGTTTTCTCTGGTACTTCCTGACAAATTTTATAACTGATATTTAAAAAAAAAAATGGCATTCGACTACTGAAACAAGAGTACATACAGGAGACATTCACAAACCTGTCTTGCAACAGCCAATGATCGAAGCCCACGCTCAGCAAACTTATCAATTACAGCATGAACCTTGTTCCTAATATCTTCCTTGCAGTTGCAAAGATTCAATATCTGTTTTGAGAGAGAAATGAAAATAAGTCAATGTCATCTTAGAATAAAAGATAATTTCCTCTCTACCAGCAACAAGAAAAAAAAAATAAAGAAGAAAGAAAGAATAGAAAATCTCAAAAATACCTGTTCAGGAGCACCTTTGCTAGCACGATGCCAACTGTCATCATCCTCAATGTAGGTAAGAGCAGTTCTCTTGTCCACAGGATTAAATGGGAGAAAGTGCAGCTCCCGTATACCAGCCCTAGCCTATAAAATTAGAGAACACATACACATGAACATGAACTTCTATTTTGACTATTGTTTTGTTCTCTCCTCTGACATAGTATGCAAAGGTTCCCATTTAAAATCAAACCAGTGTAACCCCCTCCTGGCTCTATAACTTTTTGTGCTTAGTTCCATGTGCTAAATTGACCAATCAAAGAAGAAGAAGAAGAGGGGGGTGGAGAGAGAGAGAGAGAGAGAGAGAGAGAGAGAGAGAGAAGAGTAGTTTAGTAAGAGATACCCAGGGGCTGCAAACCCAAATTTTATAAGAGAATGCAGAAAAAGATATTACTTTGATACAAGATTCCATGATGTGTAGTTTCACTTATCAACTGCTGTGGTTCATTACATGAGCTAAATATATTTACTTAGGTGACCCAAATAACATTCAGGCACATCAGATAATGAAGAACAGATACATACCTCCTTGGGATCGGCAAGCATCCCAACAATGGCAGCATCAATAGCATCCTGATTTTCAGTCCTTGATGCTCTTGCTGCAAGTAAAATCACATGTTCCCTGTCCACATTTTTCGGAAATACCTCAATCAGGTTTCTGTCAACACTTAGCTTGTTAAGAGTCAGCGTCCCTGTTTTGTCACTGCAGAGAACATCCATGCCGGCCATCTCCTCAATTGCAGTCATTCTCTTGGTGATTGCCCCCTGCTCAGAGAGCCTATGGGAGCCAATAGCCATAGTAACTGACAAAACAGTGGGCATAGCAATAGGTATGCCTCCAATCAAGAGTACAAGCAGATTATCAATCCCATTCCTATACTCGCGCCCCTGAATTGGATACATGACGATGAGCTCAACAATCATTCCAATAGCTATTGAGCAAATGCAGAAGTTTCCAATTGCTGTGAGTACTTTCTGGAAATGCCCCACTTGATTGGTACTATCAACGAGATGGGCTGCTTTGCCGAAGAAGGTATGGACACCAGTTGCTATGACAACGGCTTCTATCTCTCCCTGTTTGCAAGTCGAACCAGAAAACACCTCATCGCCAGGGTTCTTTGTGACTGGGAGGGATTCCCCTGTCAAAGCAGATTGGTCAATCTTCAGCGGATCGCCCTCAAGAAGACGGGCATCAGCAGGAACAATGTCTCCCAATTTGATGCTAATGATATCCCCTGGAACGAGAATTGAAGCATCCTGTTCACTCCACCGTCCATCCCTGAGAACCTGCATTGTATTTGAAACATATCAAGAGAAAACGAGACTGAATCCAAACACAATTGTAGAGGATATGAAGTTATGTACACTTTAAAAAAAGTAAGAGGACAAGCAATCTATCAATTGATTAAACATAATTTCGAAATCATTAACACAACCATCTCTTTTTTACCTTAGTTTTCGGAGCAAGGCCAGCCATCAAGGCAGCAGCAGCATTGCCAGCATTATTTTCTTCAATGAAACTGATAGTGGAGTTGATTACCAGCAACACAACAATTCCAACGAAATCCTGCCAATCTGGAGGCTTCCCACCTCCATTTGCTAAGGCAATAGCCATTATAGCAGCCATTTCCATCACCCATGATAAGGGATTCCACATGAAACCCAGAAACTTGAGAATCTTGCTTTCCTGGATTTTTATGTTTATTTTAATATGAATCAATCTTCATTAAGAAAATAAAATAAAAAATAAAAAAGGAAAGGAGAAACAGATGAGTGAATGGTTGCAACTGATAATAAACCTTCTTCTCTTCTAGCTTGTTGGGCCCAAAGATCAGAAGTCGATTGGCTCCTTCCTCTGATGTCAGACCTTCCTTGGTACATTTTAACTGCTCGAAAACTTCTTCAACTGGAATCCGCTCCTGTATAATATGACAAAAAAAATAAAAATAACTAGCAAGCAATCAGAACCATTCCTTTCTTACAAGAGCATAATTTCACCAGCAAGAAATTAAATTTAAAAAAAAAAAAACGTAATTTTTTTCCAGTTTTTTGCTTGAAAATAATGATTAATTTCTCCCTTCTTCTTTTCTAGTTTCTCTTCTCTCCTACTATTAATAAGAAAGAATGATTAATTAATTCCACTTTTCCGTTTCTTTTCTATGCAAAATGTGAATGGGATTTTCCTCTCTCCTCTCCTCTCTTCTCTATATCAGGAATCAGATTCTCAGAGAGGATAGTAGACAGCAGCTAAGCACCTTCCTTTCCAAAAAGTTAAAAATGCCAATATCTTTGGACAATAGTTAAAAGAATAACAAATAGTAATAGGATATGTTAGATGCGATAAAAATCAAAATTATCTATTCCACAGAGCAGTTCTTCAATTCAAAGAGACGAAAAACAAGATCCGGAAGAACAAAACAAGAGAGGAAATATGCCAGATAAACAATACGGATTTTCAGCACAGTTGACGATTTTTCACTTAAAACTGAAGAGATCTAAACGAAAATAGAAGGAAATCACAGAAAGACTTTGCATCAAATCACAGCTCCGCTCCCTAAAATCTCAATTCCCAACGAGAAAGGAGAAAAATAAACATAAAAGCACAGTTCGTTCTGCTATTAAAGATCTTCTCTATCTCTGAGTTGAAATATAAAAGGAGAACATATTAAGGAATGTAAATCTGTGTTTCACATCATAGAAAACTGCAAATCCACAGGAAACTGCAAATTCTTCTCAGATTCGATTGACGAAAACACTATCATAACAACTGTCATGCATCTAAATCTACAAAAACTAACTAAAAACATTGTATAGAACTGGAACTCGATTTCAAGCGGAGTACAGGACTGAAAAACCTACAGATTTATAAGAGAATCATCTGTTCAAGCGGAAACTGAGTTTCACATCATAGAAAAGTGAGAATCCACAGTAAACAGCAAATTCTTCTCAGATTCGATTGATAAAGACAACATCAGAACAATCACATATCCAAATCTACTAAAACCAACTAAAATACTGTATAGAACTGGAATTCGATTTCATGCGGACATCATAGAAAACTGAAAATCCACAGGAAACAGCAAAGTCTTCTCAGATTCAATTGAAGAAAGCACTATCAGATCATCAATCACGCATCCAAATCTACTAAAATCAACTAAAAACATTGTATAGAACTGGAATTCGTCATAGAAAACTGGAAATCCACATGAAACAGCAAATTCTTCTCAGATTCGATTGAAGAAAGCACTATCAGAACAATCACGCATCCAAATCTACTAAAACCAACCAAAAACATTGTATAGAACTGGAATCCGATTTCAAGCCGATTACAGAACTGCAAAAAAAATAGAAATTTAGAGGAGCTTCATCTGTTTTCCATACCAGATCGACTGTCTCGTTTTTTATCTCCTCGAGGCTGATCGACTTGTCCGCCATCTCCGCTTGGAGAGAAGAATCGATTGCTAGAAGCTAACAATCACGAAAGAAACCCTAAGATCGCGTTAGAAGACGAAGATCATCAAATACCTCTTGGTTTTCTCTCTGCCCTCCCCCTCTCTCTCTCTCTCTGCTTTCACTGCCGTATTTCGCTGCGTAGTTTCTCCTTTATATATATATACTGCAGCGAGTGAAATGGGTGCATATATTCTAATATGGCTTTTTGACCGGTGACGTGTCGGTCATAACTCTAATAAGAATGAGATAAGATGAGATGGTTTCCTTCTTGTATTCTATGACTCTGCGCGGTCCAAAACGGCAGTAAAAGAAAGATTTCTTACGCACGTGGTGAGTCGAGTCCGAGACGTCTCTATCGAGTCCGAGAAATCCTGAGTAGAAATAGTTCCACACCACAACCTCCCCCCACCCCTCAATATTGAAAATTGTATCCTCTCAAAATAAATACCCTTTTTATTTATATATTAGTGTGTCTTAATTTTAATTTACTTCGAGAAAAATTGATCCCACTATAAAATTGACGGATGCCTACAAGATTGTGTTCGTTAAATAGTCGATCTTAGGGGCATGAGTCAAGTTCATCCTCTTAATAGGTGGGCTCAATTTGTCGTAATTTTTTTTTTCCAGTTTTAATAAGTTTCATTATTAATTTGGACTCTTTATACAATTTGATATGGTTTCGATATTAATTTCAACTCCTAATACAGTTTACCTATTGATTTCAGTTTTGATACAATTTCTATAATTTTTCTTATATTCTGAAATCTTAATCATTTCTTATTAAAGCATGGCAGCCGGATTAATATTAAAAAATAAATTTAGAATATAATCAATTCACTAATAACTAATTGGTGAGGCATCTCTCTCATAACAAAATCAATTAAGGGCTGATTCCTGGTTGTAATGCCGATGGTAGATGCTCAAAGGCATTGGTTAAGGTGTGCACAAATGACTTTTTTTTTTTATAACGCAGGGTATCGCTCGTCCAGCCCAATCTAAGAGCCTTTGACCCTGATCCCAAAAGACACTCGATTCTGAATAGTCTAAAATTAATTCCTGGAGGCACATGTAAACACTCTCATCCGCAAGCATTAGTAAAACCATACAAGGTGACTAACCGATTATGAACAGCCTAGAATTAATCCCTAAAGACACATGCAAACCCTCCTATCCGCATGCATCGGTAAATCGGTAAAACCATACGAGGTGACCAACCGATTCCGAACAGCCTATAATTAATCTTTAGAAGCACATGTAAACCCTCCTATCCGCATGTATCGGTAAAATCATACGAAGTGACTAACTGAGGTAGGTGTCGAACATAAGACACCTCCGCTTAGCCGTGAATATTCATCCTAGCAGTTAATTAATTAACTAATTGCTTAATTAATATTAATAAGTTTTCAAATGTCCATGTCATAGTCATGGCACAAGGCATGGGGGTTCTGATTCCACGCGGGAGTAGGTTTCTAAAGTGCTACGGAGAAGTACGTCTCTCATCAAAAGCTGTATTCGAGCGCAATATCACAAGAAGGATTGAATAAAGAGTTTTTGACTTAAACGCCTTTGGATGAAAGTCGTCGGGTCCTGGACGGCATTCTCTTACATAATTATAAATGAGATGACCGGCTACAACCGGTTACTGCTTTGAAAAAAAGAGCTCGACCGTTAACTTGGAGCCACCGCCAAGTCAAAATAAGGAGAACAACCCGTTGAATTGGAAGGCAAATGTAGTAACTTTTTAGGTTTTTCTAATGTGCATTGTAGCGGCCTTGTTATTCACGTGGGTGGCGCCAGTTTTCGAGCATCCAAACGGGTTGTCTACATTGGTTCCCATTGTATATTGATCAATTTTTTAAATTATTACCCCTTGTTGGTAAGATGGCTACTATGAGTTGACAAGATCTTGAACATGTGATTATTGTTTTCTCTGCTTACTACATCTAAGGATTTTTTTTATTTTAATTGCGATGACTTCTTCTTTTTTTCTCCTTTTTTAATTATGTGGAGTAGCTCAGTTTGGCCGAATACCATGGTTTGCATTTAAAGATTAGGGGTTGGTTTTAATCTTATGCATTTAAAGATTAGGGGTTGGTTTTAACTTAGAAAAAAAATCCAAAAACCTAGGGGCGGGGGGGCAAAACTTGCAAGGGCCGGAGTGGGGGCTAGGACAGGATGGGTTTTAGCTTAGAAAAAAAAATCCAAAAACCTAGGGGGGGGGGGGGGGGGGGGCGCAAAACTTGCAAGGGCTGGAGTGGGGGCTAAGACAGGATGGGTTTTAGCTTAGAAAAAAAAATTCAAAAACCTAAGGGTGGGGGTGCAAAACTTACAGGGGCTAGAGTGGGGGCTAGGGCAGGATGGGTTTTAGCTTAGAAAAAAAATCCAAAACTTTGGGGGGGGGGGGGGGGGATTTTGGTGCTTTAATAGGGTTTTCCAAAGCCCGGGGGGGGGGGGGCATTTTGGTACTTTAAAAGGGTTTTCCAAAGCCCAAAGGGGCCCATTTTGGTGCTCTAAAAGAGTTTTCCAAAGCCAGAGGGAGGGCCAGGCCGCCCCGACCCTCAATGTGGTTTTGCCCCTGGTTTGAAACTATGCTACACACTGGGGCCATAGGAGATTTATTCGGCTTTAGTCAACAATTATATAATGATCCACGTTAAAAAAAGTGATTAAAATGGTGTGGGTCTTCACATTCAGATTTGATCATTTTAATCAAAGATCGAATAAAACTTGAGAATCCATGTTCACATAAAGCAAGTCAAAAATCTCCCATTTTTTGGTGGCCCCACAATCTATATACAAGTCATAGGTTGGGTAAGGCAACGACTAATTATTCCGTTGAGAAAGAGTACAAGGGCTATTTTTCAACTGTCGCCATTAGGGAAGGTCTCTTTCATCTGAACACAGGGAAAGATGGCTCAAAAATTTCCCAAACTAGTCCTCCGAATTACGGAACTACCTTTCATTTTAATTCTAATGATAACAAAGTTAGGGTTTTCGAGGCTTTTAACTTATTTTGAGAATTCTGAGTCAACTATTGAAAGTACATATTTAGATACTATCTATTGAAAATCCAAACCGCTGGAAACGATCACATCATCTACCTTACAGAAATTGGTCGCAATATAAGACTGGTCGTTAAATAAAAATTAGGATTAACACAATCTTTAGAACTCTTATTAATAATGTTTTCAATCAAATGATCCATACTATTGGAGTAAAATTTGTGAGCATATTGGATTTTCAATTGGTGGGAGCCCACTGTGGGGATTTCACTCCTTAACTTAGGAGGAGAATTTCCTCCTACAAGCCATGCGGTGCTTGAGTTCCCATCCCGACCCTCCATAAGGCCGGACCCTTCCTTGAATTTGACGGGTGGGACCAACTTTTATTGGAATAATATTTGGAAATAAGTTTTACACTCGGAGGGCATTTATTTTAAGTGACTTAGATTTTTCATTAGGCAGGTTCCCCTAGAGATTTTGACTCTTTAAACTTAAGATATACTAATTAAGCCTTACAGGATTCAAAGTCACCTCCACAATTAGAGGACTAGTGAAATATTAACATGATGAGTATTGTTCTCATCTTAAGGTCAAGGAGGCATAGAGCTGTTAAAAAAAGACGGACTCTATCAAACTTAAAAAGATAGATAGTAAAAGAGATATATACCCATAAGTGAGAACATCAGCAGGAGAAAATGTCTTCGGACGTGCGTTTTGTCAAAGAAGTTGTTGATAACTCCTTTTTGGTAACATAAACTAGCATGACATTAGGATGATGCATTTGTAGGGTTCGAGAAAAAAAGTGGGACCCACCCTAAAACCTAAGACAGTAATAGGTTGGCCTAGCCCTATAGCTGCTAGGAAGAGCCCCTATATGTCCTACTGGGGCATGTGGCACCTTAGATGCCAATGTTGTCATGTGGATTGGGCACGTAGAGGGAAAAAAAAGGGCACCATTGGACGTTCCCATAAGTCTATCCCAATTTAATAAATGATTTGGACCATTCATTCATCTCAATTGGGGTCATTTTCAATGGCTAGGTTTTTTTCTAGCCATGATGATGTATTTCCGCCGGGTCTATTCGGGCAAGGTCATGGAACATATTCCATCTTTTGAATAGTCATAGCTTTAACTCTACCCTTTCATCGTTATCAATTATTATGAAGTGGACCCTCTAATAAAAATAGGCATGGAAAAAAAAGAAATTGTAATTGATAGATAAGATTTGTGATGACATCCATAAACAAAGTCGTTTTCTATTAGGGAAATTCTCATAAAGGCATTGAGTTTTGACTTATTTCAAAAATCGATATAAGTTTCAAGACTTTTTTAAATATTTAGGCCCTAAATTTTTCAGTAAGTTCTCAATTAATAACATCTCAACCTTTAAAGATATTTTTCAGGTACTTTTTTTTCCTTAATTTTTTTGAAATATCCAAATTACCTTTCATTTAAAGTTATGGGATGCTACCGGTAGCCACTATATGTGTGGGAACGTTGGTTGACATCAATCACTGTGAGGACGCTGGTGAAGTAGCAGAGGAGGAAATGATAGAACTAAAGGATGATTTCATCTCAATGAAAAGGGAAATGTGAGGGGAATAGTCGTCAAAAATAACTTTAAATGGTCGGTTGTCCTCAATTGAAAACTTACTTAAAAGCTTAAAGCCCTAATTTGAACAGTTTTGAAGTTTGTGTTCTTTTTTGAAATAAGATAAAAACTCAAGGCCTTATTTGAAAATTCTCCTTTATCTATTACTAAACTTTATGTGATTTGTAAGAATGGTTTTAAAATGTTATTCCAGGTGTCGAAATAATTACTGATAATGAGCCGACAAAGTGTATGGGCATGACACCCATAATATTTGCATTCTATAATAATTTTGAAAGTAACTAAGATGGATTGTTATGAATTAATTTATTCTGATATAGGCTATTATTTTATTTTTAATATGAACTAGGAGCACTTTCGTGTTCCAATTTATATCATAGATATATATTGTTAGAGTATTATAACATGAGATGTGCTGCCTCAAAAGTGTTGGAATGTAGGCCGAACAAGTGGCCAAATGTAACAACTACTTTATTTATTCTTCTCCCAATGAGGATAAAAAGTGTTTTAGTGAGAGTGACCTACCTTGAATCATTAAGGACCCGTTTCTTTGTAAGAACCCTGAGAAATTCTATCTGAGAAAGATTTGAGAATATTAAAAGTGGCTTTTTCAGGAGTCCGGTATTCAAAATTCTAACAATCCACCAGCACCCACAATTCTAATTAGAAGTACCTCTAAACAAACAAGCCGTAATGGCTAGATTAGTCGACTAAAATCGAATTTACATCAATTCTTAGTAAAATGAATTCCAACAAAGAACTATTAAACATGTATATATAGGCAGAGATATAGATGATGAGCAGGGCTTTCCTAAGCTGAAGCTTACCTTATCCTAAGTTGAAATGGTGCTGGTCTCACAAATCAAAGTTGATTACATCTGTTTTTTACATTATAGAATGGGAAAATCCAGTTCTGATTGGAATTATCTTGATTTTGGAGACGATCATCATGCAAAAAACAACGATAATTGACTTTGATTTGTGGGACCAATACTATTTCAACTGAGGATAAGATAAGCTTTAGCTTAGAAGAACTAGCCCCGTAGATGATACTATGATTTTCCTTATATTTGATTTAGGACATTGATAGTTTCATAATATGGGTTTATGTCCTATAATTGAATACAAGAGGAAATGGAGAAAACCCAATAGTTACTTTCCATTTCTATCTTAATTTGTGCATTTAATGTCTTTTATCTATCTCCCCATTTATTTTGTTTTCCAAATTGATGACTAGTGACATACATCAATAAAACAACTTGTAGAACACTTAATTCAACTCTCATGAGTTTAATTATATGTCACGACCCGGGCCCGAGAATCGGTAACCCCGAGCCGTGATCACATACTTACTCCCGTAAACTCCGAATTAGCCGAAGTTAAAACGAGATCCACAAGGGATATCATTCTCAAAGTACATGTCAAATACAAAACTTTTGCGGAAACAATTATATTTGACAATATCGATTTACGATTTACATGTATACAAAATACAGTCCTTATACATGTATCATTCCCAATATATATTTTTCAAACACTGCATTTCAAAACATTATGCAGATGACAATTAATTACACTTCCAAAACGTTAATTACATTCCCAAAATGAATCTATAAACAGTCCTCAAAACATTTCTCAAAACGTTTATCAAAGTTTCCAATCGCACTCGGAGACCCGATTCAGATGGTATCCCGTTGGTTCCACTCTATCAATCCTCCTAGAGGAACCGGAGCGGTCTCCTCCGCTCGCGCCGGGGGCGCTGCTGCACCGGCAGGGGCAATCGGGCCTGTAATGCCATCAATAACACTAATGAACATGGCGGTGCAACAATGTATAAACAATTCTTGCAATAGTATATTAACACATTCATATTACATTAATAACAGTTTCAATGTTAGAAAAATCTAGACAATTCTACAATAACAATAAGAGACACACTGTCAGTCAATATACATGTACGAAATGGCAACTACCATAGCATTCATTGCATTACTTTTCATTTATTTATCATCTCCCCTCAAAGGGAGGATTCATCTTCCAATGAAAGGCATCAATCAATACCCGAAGATACGATCGGAATTTGGTGGGACTTACTAGTGTCCGGGCCAGGGACAACTAGCATCACCAAGGAGCTCCGGAACACCCCAATATCCATCTGCCGCAGCAGGATTAGTCATTCATTAATCATTGAACTCATTTAGAGCTCTAATACAATAGCTAGGTAGTGCCAGACTCAAGGGTCAACAACTTTCAATAAGTAATCCTTTTATGGATTCAATTCCATTCAACAATTCCTTTCATGACAAAGGAAAGGAATATCAATAATATCAATCTCATTAGAGTGAATCACAATGACACAATGAGAGTATTATTAACCACACATGGTTTTACTCAATCCTAATCAATCATTCGGGTGTAACCATTGGTTTCCAAATGCACGTGTTATTCACGATGGACATCACATTTGTACATTTAGTATGTGCATTTCTAGTCCCCGTAATTATCACCCATGGAGCTTAGGCCATTCAATTAATATGGTTCATTCAGGGAACCCTTTTGAATTATTACTAATTCTCAATAATCTAATTTAATCCATGATTAGTCTTAAAACTAATCGGTGAAGTATTTATACTCACGAGACATAACTCAGATTCTCGTAAAAATCCGAAATCCGAAATTCACCCCTAATCGGTCGGACCGTTAGGTCCAATCAATTAGCCTAAATTTTCACTAACTGTCATCACTGGGCCAGTATCAGGTTCGCTCGAGCAGACCTAGATGGAAAGTTGCGCTCGAGCGGACCCACTGTTCGCTCGAGCGGACCCACACAGAACTATGTTCGCTCGAGCGCACTTAATGTTTGCTCGAGCGGACCCTTTAGAACTTCATTCCGTCCCAAACAGAACCTCGTTCGCTCGAGCGGACATACTGTTCGCTCGAGCGAACCCTTCAGAATTTCACCTGAAATTCTGATACACTCTCTCCCTTCTTCTACTTTCTTTCTCCATTAATTTTCATAATCTACATAGAGACTTGGAACCTCCTGTTCCCCCTTCATACATCATCCCTTAACATTCATTCACATAACACTTCTAATCACTCCTTAATCACTTCATTAAGCATTCATAGTGAATCCAAAAATCAATGAAAAATGCATATAATCCATAGAAAATCTATGAACAATCATAATGACTAACACTAATTACAAGCAAGGTTTACACTTGCCTCTTTGGAAGCTATTTGCCAAGAACCCTCTTTTACTTAACTTGGCTTGGACACAAATAATCCCTTTTTAAACCCTATTCCACAAAAACACCCAAATGAACTCCCATGAGTCATTTGTGCTAAAAATCACTACAAGGCAATCAATAGAACTTGAAAATCACAAGGGAGATCCAATACTTACTTGTAGCTCAAAGGGAAAGTGTTCTTGAGATTTCTCTCAAGCTCCACTCTTCAACAATGGAGGAATAGCTTGGGGAAGATGATGAGGATGAAGCCCATCACTCAAAAGATCACTCAAATCACTCCTAACCTCACTAACAATGAAGAGGAATGGAAGAGAAAGAAGAAAATGGAGAGCCTAGGGTTTTGTTGCTTGGAATGAAATGAGAAATGAACCCATTGCATCCATTTGATTCTAATATAAGAGGTTTTACATCAAAACCCCCTCTCATTTCATCTATTTACACTTTGAGTCAAATGATGCCTCACTTGGTTCATTTGAGGTCAAATGGAATCGCGTTTATTATGAAAGTTGACGTACTCTTCAAGATACACACGTTGGTATCAAGAATTTCCGTATTTGACGAAATATGTAAAAATCCGTATTTACGAAAAAGTCCTTAATTTATCTTGTTTGAGTCTAAACTCATCTTAACCAATTCAATTTCATCCAAATCCATTTCATTATGCTTAATGTATCATTTGAGACTGATTTGTCCCTCTTTGTTCATTAATCTTAATTAACCCAATTATTCATGCTTAATTAGCATTAGTCTCAATTAATTAGCCTTAATCTCGATTAGTTCGGGTCGGGGTGTAACATTATATCAGCCCACTAAAATAAAACTGAAGTTTGGGCTAGAACCAAAAGTAGGAACAATTGAATTCATCACCATCTGTGTTTAATAAGGTGGGCTCCTCCTTGTGCATGGGAAGGGAGGGCACCTGCCGTCCACCAAAAGTTTAATAAATTTTCAAGTTTCAAATTGATACATAAATAAATTAGTATCCATTAGGTCAAGCTAATAATACCAAGCAATTAATTTCACCATTCTCTAAGTCTATTACTAGTGTTCCTTTCCTTTTCTTTTCTGGTTTTTAATGTGCAAGATGGCCTAGTGGCCTTTAGATGTGAAGGTAACCTACCTACTCAGCAGCTTACGGATAGATTCCTTGGTGGAGCAGGTGTGCTATCTACAGCGACGGCTCTGTGATTCAAAGTCCATTGCTAGTTTATTAGTGCTATTACGACTGTTAGTATTACATACATCATATTTCACCAACTGAGATTGGTTGAATTTTGCTAAATTGATTTAAAACCAACTTTTCCATCTTATACCGACACTGCTTTATCTATATCAGCATATTAACATCAGGATCAGCTCAAAACAGGGGGAGGTTGGTGTGATGTTCCCTTAGAATACATTTGTGCAAAGTATCTTTTGCAGAAAATTAAAATTAGTTTTTTAGTAAAAAGGATATTATTCTTATTTTGTTATTCTTGTTTTTTAAGGCCCATTTGTTCATATTGAATTGAATTCTTAAGGCCCATTTGATTGTAGGAGAGAATTGCAAGAAGCTGAAGTCGAAAGGACAAAAAAAGGGGTTAGAATTCATAAATAACTATCAAATAGCCTCCCGTTTAATTTGAAAAAAAAAAAAAAAAACTAGGAAATAGAAAACGAAAATGATTACCTAGCCATCACCTAAATAAATCAAATCGAAGGAGTTAGCTCTATCTACAACTCCATCTTATATCCTTTCAACCCGCTTTCTTGCCTAATGATCCTTTGTCGGATCAAAAAAGCCAAAACGTTTCCTACTAGCAATGACAGACCCAAGATTTTCATTTGGGTGATGCAGACAATGGTTAAATTAGAAAGTTGAATAATAAAATAGAATCTTTTAAACTCTTATTTAAGGAGGGCATGGAATCCGAACACAGCAAGAGTCCCACTATAAATACTATAAATGAGACTGTACATTCTCGAATGCCTAAGTATTAAATAGGTTTCTGTACATTGTAGAATACCATTCATTTGTCTTTGTACCTTAACTACTGGCTCTGCTTAAGACTGTTAGAAGTTGTGACCTAGTCAACTATGATGCCAGGTCTTCTGTGCATTGAACGGTTGGATGTGAAAAAATAAAAGCTTTGAGAAATCTGTCCTCCTACAGTTTTGAAAGCAACAAGTCTCCATGGCCGATCCAAATGTAGCTCCAAGTGGGTGAGGCATCTCACTATCAAAGTCATGCCTTTTTGCATAAAATATAATACATTAAGGATTGCAATGCATATGAATTATTGGTCTAATGAGCTACATGAAGGGATTAAAGAGGTGGAGGCTGAAAGATATGACGTAGCTATATAGATTGAACCTTCACTTTATTCAAATTTGAGTTACTAGAGTGATGATTGGGTATTCATTTCCTATCTTCCTTTTATTTACGTCTTATCGTAGTGGATGTTATTTGAGTGTCATTTATTTTTTTTTGTATTCATCTTTTTTTTTTTTTTTTTTTTTTTTTTTTCATTTGTAACCACTTACAAGAATACTAAGGCAATGTTTGGGACCACTAGTCTATTTTTTAAAGACCATTCAATATAGACCCATACAAAAAAGAGCTATAGAAAAAAGAGGCTAAAATAAAAGGAGGTGTTTGGTAATACAAGGGTCTATGCTAAATAGACATTTTTATATCATTGGTTGAGATTTTTTCCACATATTTCTTGAGATTCACAAGGTGACCATATGGACGGGCTCAGCCTTCCAAAGAGATCTCACGGTTTGAATCTTGTGTTTGGGGCCCACATAATCCACAAAATTATATCTAATGGCTCACGTTTTTTGCACATATATAGAGATTGATGATGATCCAACGAGTGAAATTTAGTCTCATGGTTATGTTTGATATTGTGAACGTAACTAACGGTTTAGATCTTATTTTAACGCCTTTAAATAATAAAAATAATTGAAGCAATTTATTGCTCATGGACAAATACAATATAAAGGATAATACACCGATGGTTATTTTTGTTTTACACATATTTTGAGATTCACAAGGTATTATGTCATCAAAATTGACCACACAGCCGTTTTCAGCCTTCCAAACATATCCAAAGGTTTTGATCTTATGTTTGGGGCCCACAGATCATAACAAATTATATCCAATGACTCACGGTTTGTTGCACATATCTTGAGATTGGTAATAATTCAAAGGCTGAAATTTAGTTACATGGCCGTGTTTGACATTGTGAACTTTTTCAACAGTTTCGATCTTGATTGGGTCTTCTTTTTTTTCTCTATTTCTCAACTACCTCATCAAGGAGGCTGTGGAAAGTAGAGTCATTGCCTCTACTTCTTTAAAATATGTAGAGGTTGAAAGGTGGTGCCAAACACTCTATTTTTCAAAATTCTATCCATTTCAGAGAAATAGAGAAATAGAGGGAAAAATTAGACCTCCCAAACATGCACTAAGTCTTAAAATTCTTAGGAATTCAATTATATGAAACAACCACACTTTAGTAAATTGTTTGGTGCCTTTTTTAGAATCATGCATGCTGAAAGATCATAAGGAAAGGTGCATGTATGGATCAAGGGTGTTACAATGATGGCCGCCCAATCAAGTAATCATCCTATAATTTCTTATTGATGGGTGAGTGTGTACAACTTGTGAGACAACTGCTGTGTGAGATTAGACTCTCTTGCAATTATGTTTTCTCATTAGTTTGTTGGTTTGTGCCACAATCATCTGATGTGAAAAAAAAAAAGTCCTTAATGACTTTCCTGCTTCATCAATCTTTTTATATTCTCTCCTGTCATTATTTTAAATTTGACAAAAAACCATTCATGGTGTATGAGCCTTGATCACCTAAACTCTCTTTTCACACTAATAACTTTGACATTTGAATGATCCAATTCCACAAATAACTAGTTAAAAGACAGATGGTTGATACCCATGTCACATGCAACGACTATATTTTTAAAATAATGTGACTTTTACGTCGAATGATATCATCTAATTAAGTAATATTAAAATATGCCAAAGATACTATCAAAAATAAAAATATACAGTAAATAATTTTATAATATTAGAATACGTATATATATCAACAAGATTGAAGAAAAGAATTTTATAAGACAGTTATTAGACCAACTATGGCCTATAAAAAAGAATAATGGTGAATTAGAAAATTATACTGAGAAAAAAGTATGTATAGCGTAGATGGAATGTTTAGATGGATGTATAGTAAAATTAGGAAAGATAAATCATAAATAAGAATATTTAAGAGAATTTAGAGGTAGCATTAATAGATGATAAATCAAGTGCATGTTTCTTTACTGGAATTCATGGAATTCCTGTCTCGAGAATTTTGAAATTCTCAGACAAGTTGGAATTCCTAAATGCTCCATTGTACTTGAACATTCAGAAATTCCAAAAAAAGCTTGAAATTCCTGAATTCTTAAAGGTCATTTGAGACTTTTCAGGTGGATGATATTTTGAAATGCTTTTGAAGAAACATGACATTTGCAAATACCATGAGACAAGATGTCACATCATGTCCAAAAAATCCCAACATGGCAAATTCATGTTAGAAACTCTAATAAAGAAACAAGGCCTAAGAGAGACTCCATTGAGACAGTTTGGACATGTCCAACATACATCCCCAATTACACTCGTGAGAAAAAGTTTTTTTTTTTATGCAAATTGGTGGGCCGGCCTCTAAAAAAGGGGATAGTCCTTAAAAGGACATGGCTGGAATTAGTAAGATATAAATCAAAAGAAGTACAACTTATCAGAAGATGTGGCCTTAGAATGGTGAAAGTGAGTTTATGTAACCAACCTTGGCATAGCTGCAACAAAGGTTAAATGATAATGATAAATGTTATAATTTTGAGATAAAATGAAGAATACTTTTTTAAAAATATTTTTACCAATATTTACATGTATTTATTTTTTACAATACCCCAATTATTCTTAAAATTCTTTAGCTGGCCACTCATATTAAAACCTCAAGGCGTTAGTAGAGGCAGCGGAAATACTTTTCAATGTTCCCCATTGAGGTGGAGCCCACTCCTCAACACTCCCCCTCAGGTGGAACTTGGCCGCCATACTTTTGGACGTACTTCTCTTTTTTTTTCACACCAAGTCATTCCTCCTAAGATTCAAACTCGCAACCGTTAGTTCTGATACCATCTTAAATTTCTTTAGCTAGTCATTCATACCAAAACCTCGAGGCTTTAGTAGAGGAATCGGAAATACTCTTCAATATTCCCCCTTAAGTGGAGCCCACTCCTCAATAATTATTTCACAAAATAAAATCCCAAGTTCAAAAATATTTCGACATTTTTCGAAGAGATAATATTCTCTCAACAACAATATTGATACCAATGGTTGATACCGGATCCCCTGCGTTAGTGTGAGGTAAGTCTCATCTTTAAAATGAGAAAGTGATTGTCAATTTCATGATTCTATTGCTACATGCATATATAATCATTTCCCCTTTTTATTTCAATGTTTCTTCTATGGTGTCAACAAGGTGATTCATCAAGAAAGTCCAGAAGACAGAAAGTAAGTCCAGAAGATTTGACTCAAACAGACTCATGCTTGAGCTCGGCCAGTGAACAAATTAAGACGCACCTTAATGTTGACTGACAAATTTTCCATGTCACAAGTTTGTAGAAAGAGCAAACACATTACATGGAACCCCACCCTTAGATTCTCTACTTTTAAAACTCATTTGGTTAGGTTTTAGAGAGTTGGCTAATTCATTGGTTATGAACAAAACCGGGACTCTTACAATTGTAATTTTATTTAGAATGGACTGCTCAAAATTGTCAGCAAAGAAAGACAGGCATACAGGGAACTAAAATTTTCAAATGAAGAACAGTCATTCAGGGAACTGACCATCGCTCAAGCGAACCCTTCACAGAGACCTCTTCGTTCGACCCACCATTTCTCTCTGCTCGAGTCATCCTTCTTCTGTTTTGATTCTCAGAGACAGAGACGAGTTCGCTCGAGCGAACTCCCAATCCGCTCGAGCGAACCTGGGCAGGTTACAGTTTCATCCAGAAACTCCTTCCTGATTTGTCTCAAGAAGTTCAATTTCTTTCTCAATTAATTCAGAACTCTTGAGGCACGAGTTCAGGCTTATAAATAGTTATTCTCTCTCTATTCTAAAAAACTACTCATCAAGATTAAACCTTTGATCAATATTTTGAGAGATTCATCTTTCCCCCCTGAGGCTTTTACGTTAGTGTGCTGAAGATCAAGCATTGAGTCTGATTCCGTTCTACTCTCCAGAAGTAGAGACACCTTGGAGACGGATTCAAGGTAGTTTGTTCAAGCACAGTTGAAGGTGAACGACGAGCTGTCGACAAGATCAAACCGGTCATTAGGTTAAGTTAACAACTAGGAAGGGTTGTAAGTGTCTCTTGTAACTTTCGTTTCAAATAGTGCTTGGTTGTCTGTTGGCCTAGACAGTAAGGCCTGTGGTTTTTTCCCGAGTAGGATTTTCCATGTATAACTCGTGTGTCCTTCTCATTGTGTGGTTTGATTGCTTTTAATCTGATTTAAGACTAATAATAAGTTTAATCGCGTGTGGAATTTAATAGAGATCTAGTTATCGGGACCTCAGCCTGTGTTAAGGCAGGTTTTTCAAATTTCTCACTAAAACTAAACCAATTCAATTTGGAATTGCATTGTTGCCAGCAGCTCAAAAGTCTCAAATACATAGAGTTTTACAAAAAAAAAAAAAAAAAAAAAAAGGAGATTAATGGCACCATAATGCCACAAGTCTAACAGGTTTTTTTGGAAGGGGCTCACCTATGATCAATCTAATCCATTAATACACACCTACTCACAATAAACTAGCACCTATCTCATTTTGATTCCAATCTAACCATTAACCATGATTGGGTTTAATCCCTAATTGCTTGTTTGTTCAAATAGAACGTATAGGAATTCCCAGTCAAATAAGCTTCACTAAGGATTATTAAAGAGGTGAGAGGTGAAGGATATACTGTGAGAGGTGAAACAATGAAATAACAATGTAGATGGGACTTTGACCTTTTCTAGGATTTGAATTAGGGTGATGGCTGGATATTCATTTACCACTTTTCCTTAATCATTTTCCATTGGAGGGGAGATAGTGTGATGTTCATTTTTGGAAAACCTGCATTTGTTTCTTCACTTTTAATCATTATTAGAGATAGAAGTCTTACAATTTCTATGTATTCAATTCAATTACATGAAACAAACAATGCCTCCAGAATTACATTGTACAAAAATTCCATTTCAAACTTTTAAGGCCCTGATCATAGGTTAGGATCATTTGGTCAGGCAGACTAATATTAGGTGCTCACCCTTTAACCACATCTAATTTACCAAAAAAAAAAAAAAAAAAACATATAAATCTATCCATCCTCCTACTACGAGCAAGGGCGTTTTGCAACTGGTTTCTAGAAGCCAGTAAATTTTATAAACCATTAAAAAAAATTTAGTTCCATTATGAGCATGTTTGGTAACAGGCAAGAAATACATAGATCTGATGATTCTTCACTACCACTGGAGTAAGAATTCCTTGCTGAGGATTTGTATAGTTAAAAATTTCACATTGATATTGGTCTGTATCGATGCATATAGCTGAGAAAAATAGGATTGGGTGTGCAAATCCATTTAAGTGAGGATTCTCAAATCTCATGGGGGGTGGTTGGATCTGAAAATCCTAATAAATAGAAGATTCTCATTCGTTCAAATCCTCATAAATTTATAATTGCCAAACATGGATTTACCACAACATATAAAAAACCGAAAATCTTTTCCCTTAAATTTAATTGCCAAACATGACCTATAAGACCTGGCCTCTTGAAATGCCAATAGGTGGTTAATTCCTGCTCACCTTCTTCCACACACCGTAGTTTTGTCTGCTATAGAGGTCGATTGGAAAGACCCAAGAGCTTTTTTCTCTTTAGAAGCTTGTGGGGACATGGAAAGACCCAAGAGCTTTCTTCTCTTTAGAAGCTTGTGGGGACACGCATTTATTTGTCAACTAGCTCCTGCTAAGAAGTAGTGGCCATTGTTGAACATGACTTGTTGGAAAAACTAATATGAATGAGATCTTAAAATATGACTATAAATGATCTTGTCTGGCAGCTATGTGTCATTTTTCTTTCTTTCTTTCTTTCATTTTTAATTACTTGCAACTTGATCAGATTTGATTAGGTACTAATAAATGGGATTTTGTCCCTAATCTCCAGCACAAAGAAATGGACTTGTGATGTGATGCCAAGATTCATTGATACACATGATCCATTCAAGAATTAGTGTAAATTGCCTTTCTGGCAAGGCCCACATGAAGATTTTGATGATGGAGGGATCTAACCGTTTGGCAGGTCAATTGCTGATGATGGACGCCAAGAACCCAAAATGGGCACAACCCCACAAATCTTGATTTATATACATAAAGACATCCAGCCATTTGTGCTCTCTTGACCCACCCAGTCCCACTAGGGGCAAGCATGATGGACCCAACATCCATTATGGGCCAATAAAATAAAATAAAAAATGATGATGATGATGATGATGATGATAAAGAGAACAGGCTTTCATATGATTCATGCATGTGAAGGCTTGTTTCCTTCTCATCATAAAAGAATGCACTTAAGCAATGTGCTTAAGGAGTCACATAGGCCCCATGGAAATCTCCACTAAAGTCCAGTAAATATTAGTAACTAATATGACTTGAGGGTACGCAGAAAAGACTACTTGATTTCACAGAGGAAATATTATCAAGTGGGGTCCCTTGAATCTTAGGTCAAACATGAAATCACCTGCCAAGCTTTACCTGGCTAATAAGTTAACTTGGAAATCTGAATTTAACTAATCATTTGCAGCCTTGGAGGCATCTATAATACAGCAGATGATTACCTACTTTTCGACACATTCCCACGTGGCATGTGTCTTATCAGAAAGGGCTCCGCCCTTGATGACCAATCATCCCTATTCACCTACCATTTATCGCATAACACTCACCCCAATTTGACACTAATATAAATATTATCTACTATTGAAATTAATCTTGGAGGGCGGGGATAACTGCTAAAAATAAGATATTTTATGTCTAATATAGTTGTGATTGTAGGAGATTTATTAAAAAAAGACAATAAAATTTAGATGTCAGTCGTCAATTTAATTATCTTAGATCAGATAATTAGAAATGATTGAAGAGAATCTATTAATATATACCTTATTTAAATTGTCTTTTAGGTGGTGGATATAACAAACCCCAAATGCCACTTGGCCTCTTCTTGCCACGGGAACATCCCTGCTGAGGGTGTAGAATTTATAATTTTATATAAACCCCCCCCCCCCCCCCCCCCCCCCCCCCCCAAACCCAACCCCCCCCCCAAAAAAAAAGCCTAATGTTGTACAATTTTTACTTATGCAGCATATCTAAGTCCACTGAGCAGTTGAGTGGTGGAGCCTGCCTGTGGCACCACAAAGAGTGCTTTGACCCATTAGAAAATAAGGAAAGGAAGATGGAAGGAAATGAGAGGTTGTTGAATTCTACAAGTGAAAAGAAAAGGGGAAAAAAAAGTGGCAATGGAATCATTGCTGTTGAAGAACCAAACAGCTCACTTTGATGCACATGAGTGCTCAAATGAAGATGATGATAACCAGAGCTTTTTGTACCTGATTTCTGTGTTATGCTATTCCCCATTGAGAAGATTCTCAGGGTAAGGACATGGCATGTCTTGTTTGAGACTTCCTGACAGGGGAAGATAGACATTGAGAAAAGGATAGGTTGGATTCTTTCTTTCCAATTGCTATCCACCCAAAAATAGGGGTATATATTAACAAGTGTACTTGATGGGCTTTAGGAACCAAACAAAATATTTGTTCACTGAGTAGGCTTGAATTGTCATTAAGTGTGCCCACCTGAGTGACTGTAGGCTGTAGCATTTGCTTGCTTTGTCATTTCCACAATCACTCTGCACGGACCATCTAGCTTGGAAGGCATAAAGCATAAAGCTTCTCTCTCTCTCTCTCTCTCTCTCTCTCTCTCTCTCTCTCTCTCTCTCTCTCTCTCTCTCTCATATACAAACACAAAGGAAACCTATAGACAGTGGGAATCATGTGGTAGCAATCCATAATCTTGTTGAACTACGAAGAGTAAAACCAACCTTCCATGCATGAGCTGGCCAAATCTCTCTTGATATGGTTTGGTGTAATTCTAGCTTTTTTTTTTTTTTTTTGTTTGTTAGGTAGGCCAGACACAATAGCTAGCGCACTCATGGCATATACTTATATAATCAAGGGAGTGAAAGTCCTATGCTTGAACCTTTACCTTTCTCAATAGAGGGGGAGGACCAGGAGTTGTCTAGCCAATAGTCCAAAGTGGTATTTGTTGTTGAAAGGACCTTTGGTTTTACATATCAAATAATTCCCCCAAACAGGGGGAAAAAAATGTCCCCAACTATGAGACTATGCACTGGTTAGGCACCTCCAATTGAGGAAGTTTGGAGCTAGAATTGAGTCCATGAGGACTATGTACTGGTTTCAGCGTTGACCAATAATGTAATGTTTGCCCCCACCAAAAGGAAGAGTAGAAGCCGCAAGTGTTTAGGCAGTTTGTTCTCTGTTATCCTGTATGCATATGCTAAAGATCGATCCTTTTTTTTTTTTTTTTTGTGGAAGAAGTAACGATGATATATATTAAAATGAGAAGATCTAGGGCTAGAATTGTGTCAATGAAAACTATGTACTGTTACTTTGTCTGTATTTCAGTGCAAATGCTAAAGATCTTGGGCTACAGTTTTAAAAAATTGGCTGAGTCAAAGTCATCCTCCGAGTTTCTTCTTGGGTTGAGTCATATAGAAAAAGGCATAAACACATCTTCACCCTACTCTCCTGTTGAAAGAAGCTTTGGGAGGCTTTGGAGATTTTATCTCTTGGATTTTAGAAGATGATCATCATCATCAAAGCCTTGTCTAATCATCGTGGGGTCTGAATTCTTTTACTCTATCCTGATCTATTCTGATCCAAATCCTTTGATGGGTTTGCATTGTTGTTTTCTCATAATTCATACTTGAGTCGTGATAAGTGTTACGCTCGCTGTCACCTATGTAATACAAGCCTCCTCTATTTATCTGGGCATGGGACTGGTAGTAAAACCTAAAGAAGTTTAAACTAACAGAGTTATCCACTAATTTCAGAAGACCAAAACCACATTATGTGGAAAACCTCATTCAAAGATTGAGTGCACTAGTCATCTGATAGAGTAAAAGCGAACAATTATCTATACTTTATTTGATTCTTACTAACTAATACATGATGAGCCTTGAAATTTACTTATAGGACATTTTTTTTTTTTTTTTTTTTAGATTGTTTTTCATTTTTTTCAAGATTTTGAAGACTTTTGAGCCAACTCAACTGAGTCTAATTAGCTCAAGGGCAACAAAGTTGCGCATTTAGTCAGGTTTTTTTTAACCTTGTTCTGGACAAACTTAAAATTCTTGAAATGGTAGAGATCTGTTCTTAAGGGAAAGTAAGAGATTTCTAGGTGGTCCTGAGTTCTTTTCTCAAAAGCAATCTTTTGGAGGCTGGGTGGTCCCAAAGTTGAACACAAGTTGGAGAAGTCAGTGTCCACCATTCCTTACAAACTCAAGGGTTCACATGGATGCCAGATAAGGATGAGGCTTACTCAATATACAAAATAGTGAGTCAATTTGGACAAGTACCAACCCACAGAGTCGCAATACCTCCCAACTCATGGCAACTCAGGTAAGGCTAAAATGATTGGATTAACCTCCCTTTGTCCTAGTAAAGCTTCACATGTCCCATGATCTCAATCAAGATCACAAGATCTGATCTGATCCATAGTGAAAAGAAAGCTTAGTAGAGGTGGAGGTTTACTTCTTATCTCATGTGAAAGGAAAGTCTCCATGCACATATGATGAGTTCCATAGTCATCCAAGGCATGATTCCCAGCAGTCTCCACCATCACCCACCAGATAAAAAGAACAGTTTCTCTTGGCTCTTTCAATTCTAGTGGGCATCTGAGGATAATTGGGTGTGCTTGGGTTTCTCAAATGACAGAAAAAAGGTGTAAGAAATAAGCTCAGGATTCATTGCATGTGAGTATTGATAGATGTTGAAGTGCGGCTATATATGGGTTCTTACATCTTTATGGAGAAATTCATTACCCCCAACACATATTATTCCAACTTGATGCTTTTTCTCCACTTTGTATTGTTGGTTTCCACACACCTACTCCTATCCTGTAATTGAAATATGATGTTATATACAACCTTTATATAAGGAATAAGAGATTTATGGTGCATTTGAATGTACCCAAATCACAATTAGTATAAATGGCAGGGAAGAATGGATGTTTACTCATTAAGCCAATTAATCATTACACAATTGGTCGAGGGAAGACTAGAACAGGTAACGACACTTTTATCAATTCAGTATGCAGTTGCTTGTCCTCTGATGAGACAATCCCACCAAACCAATACGTCAAAAGCCTAGGACTGATGAAACGTGTTAAATTAAGTCTTATAACTATTTAGGACCGTAACACAATTGTACTGTTCAGGTGGTTGGATATCAAAAGGAGTGTTTGTTTACATAAAATACATACGAATTCATGGTTAAATGAGCTCCATCCTTAAGATTATTAAAGAGACAAAGGGTGAAAGATATGAGGTGATGGATGAAAGAGATGAAGATAGCGATGTCGATAGGACCTTGAGTTTACTAGGATTTGAATTACTTGGAGAATGATTAGGTAGTCATTTCCTCTCGTCCCTTAATTCTATTTTTATAAAAGAAAAAAGTTCTTTGATCCTCATTTTTGGAATTTACCTTTGATGCTCACTCTTAGCTACTTATATGGCATGCTTTCTTATTCGATTCCTATGTATTGGATGCAAACAAAATCGCAAAAAAGGCTAAAATCTTAGGCTTCCTTGCCAACCCAAATGCATTATTTACAGAATGCAATCCACCTGCCTTTGACCCATGTCCAAAAGATTGTACAATGCAATCCCTTATCGCAGACATCGAGATAATCTTGAAAAAAAAAAGTGATAAGATCTTGATATTTATCTAGAAGAGAATCTTCCTTCTAATATCGCGATATCTTCAAGATATTACTAAAATTGAAAGAAAGCGCAAGAAAATCATGATAATTTGAAAATAAAATCAAAGAAATCACTAAAGCATAAAACATTTTTTGATGATTTTTATGTTAAAAATATTTTTTTTATGATTTTTATATTTATTATATATTTTAAAACCATTTCAAAAACTCAATAAAACATAAACTATGTTTTGATAATTTTTATGTTTATTAGGTATTTTAGAACCATTTCAAAAATTCAAAACCATGTTTTTATTATTTTAAACATTTTCTAAGATGATAATTTCCTGAGAAAGAGACAATTTTGACATTTAAGTACAAGACCTTAGCATCCACGTATCCCTAAGTTACAACAATGTCACTTTCCATACCTAATTAGAAGTTAAAAGGGTCAAACCAATTCCTTCGAGTTTCAAATGTTCGGTGGATCATAGTGCAATTAGTCGGGCAGGATTGAGTTTGTGTCAAGGTGATGAGTGGAATACGGTAATAGCCACAATCTGAACCTAAACATTTTATTAATAGGCTCAATAATGTCGACCTACACCCAAAAATAAAATGTCTACCTGAACCTTGATTTAATGGGTCAGATTCAGGTTGTTGGGTTGGGCCAGAAGGCAACTTACAAGTTACAAGGGAATAACGAATTCCCCTTTATTTATGAAAGCATTTTAGCAGCATCACTGTTTTTTTGGTTCTTAACCCCAGCTTATGCATAGTATAGTCATTCCTCACAACTCACTCAGGATCAAGACCGTCGATCGGACGGTCCACATACTAGATAGCCCATACCCAAAACTAAACATCCTACCATCCAACACAAGTCTTCTTAACCATCCATTTGATTCTTAATCATCTATTTGAAGGTGGTGATTTAGAGTTATAATTGTTCCATTGGGGTGATTTTTCAGGTCTGCTTGAAGCCCATCATGTCAACAGTCTGGATCCATAAAGCATGGGACCACAGCACATATAATAGGCTTGAAGATGCAATACATACAGAATATTTTATACAAGTCATAATTAGAAGATGAGAATTTCAAAGAGCTCATGGTCATCCTGTTGCCCTTGTTGTAGGCATGGGATTCCACCTGAGCTCACATGCTTCACATGAAAGTGTATTTCAACATTTGGTTGTCACCACATCAAAATTTACTTCAATTTTTGTGAGTCAAAAGGGAAAATGATCTCCTTTGAAACTTTTCACTCTCATGCCCAGAACTTTCTTTGGGAGATCTGAAAAGATAGGATACACCCTTCATTCATAAACTGCTTGTGAGCTGACTAAAGAAAAGAGATGCACAAAATCAAGAAAACCTTTTTGACTTAACTGAATGCCATACTTTGTATTTAGATTAAAATAAGCAGTCTTTCTAACAAAGTGTCCCATTCTAACTTCAATACCATGATCATAAGAGCCTGACCAAGATGAGACTCGATTAGAGTACCGATTTAGTTTTTCCTCCTTTTTTGTAACATAATATGTACTGGCATAGTTGGTCAATGTATATGCAAAATTCAAGGTTTAAACCAATAACATGAGAAGCTCACATCAGCTTAAGAGCATCAAATACTTGGATGTGGTGCTTCACTCGCTTTCTCCCCTCAATGTATGCTATTTCATCTCACTAGTGGAATGAGCAAGTATTCGGCATAAAAGAGCTGCAGTGGAATAAAAGAGTTGATTATTAAAGAACTTATTTGAAAAGACAACACTATGAAGCAACTCAAGTCATCTGTGATTCTTGTATATGTTCCTATTTAACTCCTTTTGAGTTGCAGATCCAGCTGATTGAACCTGTCTCATATCCATCTGAGTTGATTCAGGGATCTCAACTCTTCGCTTGCATTTAATCTTATAATAAAACTCATTGAGGTAACAGTCAAAACATGGCCACACACTCTTGGTTGAGTGGTGTTGGCACCGTAGTATCACACGCATGCCGAGGGATAAATCCCTAGGTATTCAAGTTTATAGTATCACTCCTGACGGTGACAAAGCTAGAATGAAACATGACATGTTAATGGGGTCCACCTCCTCACCGAAGGGCTTGTGGATATCACTATACTGGTCACAAACCTAGAATGAAACATGACATATAGATGGGTTCCACCTCCCCACCATATAAAAGGGGAATTGTGGATTAGGCACCGATTAAAATCAGATGGATTGAAAGTTGCTGGAAATGCAATCAAGAGTAGTGGTTGTAATCTGGTCACTGATTTTTGTTTTGACCACCCATTACAAAGACGACAATCGGATGGCTAAAAAGACTGAGTTGATCTTTTCGTAGATGACTCATCTAGAACATCCCTCCTCTCCCTAACTCATGGAGTCTATCCGCCAATAGGCCAAGTGACCCTCTTTGAAGTGTTGTCTCAGCTCACACAAGTAGTCGCCACTTTATCTCTCACTGCTGTTTAATTATGCATTTCCCCTTCCACAAATTTAATATATGAGAGAATGTTATTTAAATACCAAATTGAGCCTTTCAGTCTTTGAAGTGAATCAAATTGGCTGGAGATGGAGGTCACATGGGTTTTCAAACCATGCAATGCAATATGCATTTAACTATAAAAATTACCTTCCAAATGAACATGTAGAAGGATGTTATAGCAGCTTTACTCTTCAGATCAAGAGATTTTGCACGGGTCCATAGAACTGAAGCTAGGACAACATGGCCAAAAACCTGTAGCAAAGCCAAGAAAAATATGTTGCAAATCGTGCCACCTATAATTCCAACTAGAATACAAACTCATAACAGCTCATACTACATATCAAACAAAATGATAAGTGTATCTGCCTACACAACATAAATGGTTTTTTTCTTAACAGTAAATGACTTGGGGCCTCACATTTCATAGAGGCACAAAAATCATGCCTCCTAGTATTCAATTGAATGGTTGACATCTCTCCAATGAGAGTCAATTCAGTTACATCAAGCAATGGACGGGGTGAGGTTTAGCGGGGGGAGAATCAGATCCAACAGGTTACTGCTATGGCGGTACGAAAAAGTAGGTACATGCTGCATTTTCAAAGCATTCAAAAGTGCGTACATCACATAGCCTGAGCTGGTCAAAACATAATATAATTTATTCCAACAGTGTGATAGATTTCAATATCTAGAAGCAATAATAGAACATGAGTATGATTGGTGCAGTGTGAGAAGAGTGGAGACAAGCTAGTGGAGTGTAATGCAATTGTCAAGTGCCACTTCAATTAAAGCCTAAAGGAGCATTTTGAAAGACAATTGATTTTATCTACTTCTATTGTATGAGCCAAATGTTGAGGACAAAGACATAATAAACTTAAAAGTACATGCAGAAAGATGCATATGCTAATAATGATGCATGTCAAGAACGGATATAATCATGAATGAAAATCAAGATGGCTCCAATATAAGAGGAACCTACGTGCGGCTCCAATAGAATAGAAAATCAAGGAATTCCATTTGAGATGGTTGGAGCACAAACAAAAGATCACTATCGAAGTATTTGCGAACAAGTTCAAGAAATTAGGGGAAGGCCGAAGGGGAAGCCAATAAAGACCTGAAATGAAGCAGTGAGAAATGGGCACGATAAATTGGGGTATTGTACAGAGCACGGCTTCAAATAAGGTTGAGAAGAAAAGTAAAATTCATAGAGACAACCCTAGCTAGACTGGGTAGACCTTTAATGATGATGACAGCAGGGATGGCAACACAATGTGCACTTGATGATTTCTCCAACAAAAAGAGAGTAGAAGAAAAATAATGCTTCCATTGCCTACTCTCAATTAGAAAATATGCACCATACTTCCATCTCATTAGCATCAAATTCTCAGAACAAAGAATGTTGTTTAGAGTATCAAATTGTCTATCCATGATCTAAGCCAGCTAACTGTAAGCAGTAATTGATCCTTGCCATCAGTGTGCAATTTAGGTAAAACAAATCGTGTAAGGCCCATGGACCATGTGGACAAGCGAGGCCCACTGATCAGTGGTCCAAAAACTGATTGGGTTTTTCCTCAGCTTTCTGTTTCGCCAGTGACATATTTTCTTTCTTAACTATCTATTTGCATGCCATGATGGACATGGTTGATTTCCCTGCTTGGAGATATTTTGTCCATGCTCCACCTGAATCCATTGTTACCAATGGTTTCAAAAACTGAACTGTAGGCTACACTCATTCAATCAAGGCAGTACAAAACCAACAGAAACTGGGACAGATCAGAATTAAACTGGGACAGTAAGTTTCATGAAACAGCATAAGCATTAAACTTACTGTTATGAATTTGCTCCAAGGGGTGGAAGAAACCAATCCCATCACCACGGCCACACTGTAAGCCATCTCAAGAAGAAAAACACAAATCCAAAATACCTGTTCATGGAAAACTCATGAGTCAGAAAACATGAGGGCTCTGGGTTCACAGCATTAAAGTCTCATCTTACGAATATGGAACTGAGTGCCATCGCTGACTGACCCGCTCTTGACCAAGGCGCACACTGAAGGATCGAATGCCAAATATCCGGTCCCCATCGATGTCAGGTATATCCTAATGCACAAATTCAGAATGAAAAATATAATGATGTGAAAATTATCTAAAATAGATGTTTCCGATAGTGTCACCCATTCCGAATACACGCAAGAAAGCAAGCACAAAACAAATATTATTATGCACATGCACGTGGAGGCATTAACAAAAAACTTGAAAAGTTTAGATCCACCAAGTTCATCAAATTGATTAGATCTTGATTGACTCCAACAAAAACTCCACTAGTGAAGACTCAATCAGAACTCAGTCAACAGGTGATGGACTTCAGTCATCTATACTTAAATCATTTTTCATTTCCATACTTCATCATTGCAAGTTTATATCTCCAAAACTTGACTCGGTCAACTTCTCAGTGCACTTTCATGTTGGGCACGAGCTTTCAAAATATGTGCACAGGACACCAAATCCCATTATGCATCTCATGCACAAACACAAGTGCAAGATCTCAACCATCCGCAAGGTAGGCCCGTGTTAAGGGCCAGCCCAAGATCAGATGGAATGCATAAAAATTAAGACTTGCATTCTTGCATTCATTGTACAAGGATGGCCACCTGCAGCTGAATGTGTTGGTGTTAATAGCAGGTAAGATGATCTACACACAGAAACCATCTAATACGTTGGATGTTGAACACATGTGCCACATCTTAATGTATGGATGAATAAATATTAGTGGTGCTAAAAGAATTGTATGATAGTAGCAAACTTCTTAGAACAGTACCAAACATAAGAAAATGAATATCTACCTTGAATAGAGCTATAACAACTGAAAAGAAGCTCATGAAAGCAGTTGCGAATATCAATGGCCTTGTAAAAACAGCTGGCCTTCTGAAAACAAACATCTGGAAAATTTATCGACACACTACATCATGCAGTGCTGAAGAACGGAAGATTCTAGAAGAGAAACATAAGAACATTACATTATAAATGAGCAACGAAATCATGATGACACACCTGCATGTGCAGAAAAAAGGCAAGTTGAACAATCACCGCCCGGACAGCCAGGATGCACATTGCCGCGACCACGGCAAATCTCTTCCATCTTAAAAAGGGCAGCTGAAATAGTTTACAAATCCATCATGCTTTTGATCAACAAAATAAATTACTGTACATAGTCATCTGTAATATACCAATTAATCCAATGTTCATCCCAATTCCTAACTTCAACACACATGCTTAAAGCATTCCAGATGTCCAAAAATAAACATGCTTTCAAATATTTCAGATGGTGGGTTCTGCCATACCATACTACCAATATCAGTAGAAGAGCCCGTGACCCAGTGGAAACCTTAAAGTTGTTGGTTCAAGTCACATTATAGACTTTTTTTTAATAATAATGAAAAAAAAAAAAAGAATGCAAGCATCATCTTTAAATTACTTCTAAGGAGTTGAGGTACAGGATAAGAAATACTACCTCAGGTAAATGAAAAAAAAAAAAAAATGCACACATGCAGAAAGCACACAATAATCAATAGATAATTCCATTTGTAGTTTTGCGTGTTCAAGTCGAGACCAAGCAACATTCCAGCTCATAATGATTTAACTTTCTTCTTGATGTGATAGTTTGTATTAATATGTTGGTCCAGCCTGTACAGTCTTTGGTCCTAGCCATCATGGATTCGGCTCAGCTAGAAACTAGTGGACCTGGTGAATTACCTTTAGGAGTGGCAAATAGGTCAGGTTGACCTTGGTTGTCTATAGGTTGAAGGTCACCCCACGTCCTACCCATTTTTTAAAACAGGTCAGGAAATCCAACCTCAACCCACTGTACCCAACTTGGAGAAGTTTGGCCCAATCCATTTAAGTATTTTGATTATATTTGAGTTTAGTTGAAAGCCAAAAAAGCCTATAGTACAAAAAATATTATGGCACCATACCCTTATAAATCAATTATGCAGGTTAGCTGGTCAAATGTAACCTAACCCATTTTCCCATGGATCAAATTTATCTAACCTGTGAGCGACTAATATAGAATGTAGGTTGGGTTATCTGGGTCGGGTCGGATTTTGCCACCGCTAGTTACATTGGGTCTAAAGATTAAGCCCAATTGAGAACCATCAACCGTACTATGCTAATGTCGAGACCATTGGTTGAAAAGATACAAGAAAGATCTATGGATGATATGTAAGATACCATGTACCAACCTAAAAACTTAAGCTCATAGGTGAAAGGCCCAAACAAGTATATGAAGCCATATCAAACTCATTACTTGGGCGATGTGGGATGTGGGATGTGGGACTTTCTCAATACTCCCTCTCACGTGGAGGCCCAACAGATTTCATGGATGGGCCTGCCACGTGGGCTACACAAGAACAACGAAATCGGAACCCGCTCTGATACCATGTAAGATACCATGTACCAATCCAAAATGTTAAGCTCATAGGTGGAAGGCCCAAATAGGTATATGAAGCCATACCAAACCTATTACTTGGGTGCGTGAAGGCCCAACAGATTTCATGGACGGACCTGCCACGTGGGCTACACAAGAACGACGAAATCGAAACCCGCTCTGATACCATGTACGATACCAAGTAGCAACCTAAAAGCTTGAGCTCATAGGTGGAAGGCCCAAATAGGTATATGAAGCCATACCAAACCCATTACTTGGGTGCGTGAAGGCCCAACAGATTTCATGGACGGACCTGCCACGTGGGCTACACAAGAACGACGAAATCGAAACCCGCTCTGATACCATGTACGATACCAAGTAGCAACCTAAAAGCTTGAGCTCATAGGTGGAAGGCCCAAACAGGTATATGAAGTCATATCAAACCCATTACTTGGGTGATGTGGGATGTGGAACTTTGCCAACATGATAGTGATAATGTCAACTGAGTATAATTAGAACCAAACCCAATAAATTTAGAAAGAGCTCCATTGTCCTTTTCCATAAGAACAAAGGAGATTCAAACAATACAAGCTACAGAGCCTTCAAACTTATCATATGTTTTACAAAGAGAGAGAAATCAACAACATGGCAACACCTATGACAGGAATCAAATCTTTTGAAGAGCAAGTATGGGGTTATGCCAGGAAGATCTACTCCAAAAGCTATTTTCCTATTAGGACAACTCATGTAAAATTTTAGAGCCAAAAAGGGAAAAAAAGAAATATAATCTCTATTGATTTAGAGAAGCTTTTGCAATACTGGCGGAATACTGTAAATGGATATATAGAAAATAAAAAAGGCATATATGAAGTAGTAACAAGCGGATAAACAAGCCATATATGAAGTAGTAACAAGCATGGGTATTGTGTGAAGGGTGATTTTCAGATTCCAGCTAGAGTGGGGTTTAGTTTCGATCCATATTTGCTCACCTTGTTCACGAACAGCATAATGACAAATATCCAAGAAGAGGTTACATGATCTATATTGTTTGCAGGCAATGTGGCACACTTTAGTCAAAAAAGGAAACACGGCAATAAATGAAAAGATAAGAGCTATGAGCAGAGAATTAGCAAATCAAAGACAGAACACATGGAGTATAAGTTTAGTACATCTGACGGTAGAGAAAATGACTATTAAAATTTAAGGTAATAACATAATGTGATAAATTTCATTATCTAGGGTCAATTATAAAATAAAACAGATAGTTTTAGTTGGATAGCAAACAGGATTGGCATAGATTGGGCAAAGAAGAGACAAGTCAGTGGAGTCCAATGTGATCGTTGACTACCACTTAAATTGAATGGTCATTTCATATAAGACACCAGTTGTATGGAGTTAAATGTTGGCACTAAGTAAGGGAGAAGAAGCTAAAAATTCATGCTGCCAAGATGTGCATGCTAAGATGGATGTATGGAGATACAAGAAATGATAGAATTTGAAGTGCATAAGAAGAAACCTACAAGTAGTTTCAATAATAGAAAAAATTAAGAAAGGTCATTTTGAGATGGTTTAAGCATGTGCAGAGAAGACTTGAATCAGCTCCCATACTACATGTTTGAGGGTTACTAGTTCAAGTTACTAGAAATCTAGCTTAAAGAGAAGAAGGGGGACAGGGAAGGGGGGCAAATTAAGAAGTGAGGAAGACAGGTTATACAGTAGGGTTATGGAGAACATGGACTCAAATAGGATCAAGTGGGACGCATGCACGCTACACACAATTAACTGAATTTGCAAGTTGTAGATGGGAACTGGGAAGTGCTTAGTATGCTTGGGTAAAAGCCTTCGTAATTTTTAACTGGGTCAGGATCAAGCCATGCAAACTTGGCCTTCCAAGTTCCTAGGCTTCGGGTTATAGACACGATCTTCACATGAAAAGCCAGCCAATTCGGATGAGAATTCCTCCTACTTATCTGGAGCTATATTAATATGCTCCAATGATACTGGTTCAAAAAAAATTATACAAATAACAATGCTATCACCATCAAGCCATTAGTATCAAGGGAAGAATCAGATATTCTTCTCCATAATTTCACTGATCACATAAATCAAAAAGTATGATGCCAATACTGGTTTTGATAATATAAAAAAAAAAAAAAAGAAGAAGGAATTAGGACAGCTATGTGGTCTAAAACTACTCAAAATCAAAATCAAGGCAGTCAAATAGATAGCCTGGCCCATCAAAGAAGAAATCATATGTTCTTTTCTATAATCTCACCCACCCATCACCTAAGTCCGACAGAATTGACCAATTCTGGTTTTAAAAAAATAACTAAATCAATCAAAAGAATAGGGCCAATTATCTGGTCTACTCAACACATCAAAATCAAAATCAAGGCAACCAAGATATTAGCAGATCCAGGTTATAAATATCTCCTAGAGAAAGCAGTCGACAAGGCCAAGTCATTATCAGGACAAGCCAAGTAAAGGCCTAATATTTAGATTACGCAGATAAATGAGCTGGTTCTGATTCCAGATTCAACAAGTTCTCCATTGAGGCTGAGCCCAACAGAGATCTAGGCCACTTTTATCTACATATCAGACCAGGCTTAGCCCATGTTTGGCATCTCTATTTCCAACCTCCATTTGTCTAAATGTTTAAAGCGGATAGATGTTTGGAAAATAACAGCATTCGGCACACAATTCTATCTCGTATCTGCTTTAGAGAAGTAGAGGCAAATCCTCTTAAAATGATAGGCCCCATTTGTGAGCTTGTGAAAATAAGAGCCTCTCTTTTTTTATGGCTCTATTTTGGATGGCTCTGTCAAAATAATAGTAGTGATGCCAAATAAGGCATTAACAGAAGAAACACAGAAACTAACAGCATTTGTTTCCAATGTGCTTTACAGGACCCCCATAGAGTTGAAGCAAACATCTACTTAATGCACGCGAATGCCTAAACCTTTTCACTTAAGTAGCCAAGTTTACCAAAACCTATTTCCAATATTCATTATGCACACTCACACATAAATACAAGTGGCTCTTACAATGGCAAAAACTCAAAAGTTATGCAGCCTATAAGCATCAATAAGTTAATCCATAAGTTGATAGCAATTCCATTGTATTTCCAAATGCATATTGCACAAGCTGTGGAGCATAAAGTTGGAGGTTATTGAAGCAAGTGTCACTACAATCTGCAGTGCTTACAGATCAGTTTGATATAAGTAACACAACACAGAAACCATAGAATGGAAGGAGGAAAACTTACATTGATTGAATATGCAGTTCCAAGCACAAAGCTGATGAAAAGAGCCCAAAATAAAGGCCAAGAACGAACAACCCATCCAAGGAAAAAGCTCTGAAATGAACCCCCAAATAAATATAAGTTTCCTAGCAAGTATTTTAACCGATGGCCTTAGTATCTAACCTCATCTGATAAGAAAACTGGAAATATGACACTTAAGTGGAATGATAGTCAACTAATCGTACTCTCTTTTCATTTACTTTTATCAGTTCCCGTTGTAGATGATCGTTGTACTGGCATGATGAATTATAAAATCATTTTTGCAAACCCATGTTGGTAAACCAAACATTTTGTGATTAACATACCATAATGGCAAATGAGGAAACAATCAAGATGCCAGTTTTAACAGAGTATTCCCCAGATGCAAGTGGAAGATTTGGCTTATTAACCTGAAAGAAAGGGTGCATAATACATTTCCGTTAGAGACAATAAAGAAAAGAGCTTTAGAAATTTTGACAAGAATATTTAATTGTTATGGGGTTAGTTTTATGGGCTTTCTCAACATCATAGTCTTATGATGTCAAAGCTCAGACCTTAAAATATGCATGCAACAAAAGACAGTAGTTCTCATAGGCATCAACATGGAGACTCCATTCCCCACAGTGAACCAAGTTGGGAAGAACCCAACCACCAAATATTGGCTGTTATTAAGCATCTATTCTTGAACTTTCAACTTAAGGATCAGGTTGTCCCATCAGGCATATTTTCAAGGTCCATGGTTAGGAACACCAGATAAGACATAAGAGGAAATTTTTTATTTTATTTTATTTTCACTTTTACTCTTTCTGCGTCTTTCCATGTAATTAGCATAAATAACAAGGGCCTTTATAAATATTAAAACAATGTTTTTTTAATAGGGTCGCACAAGTCCCCTCATCCTTCCATGAGATACCAACCCTTTCAATTAATCATGGACTCCCTGGTACATATTCAAGGCTAGAGGACACAGCTAAGGACAGACTTAAGACTTGAGATACATCGAACAAAAAAATGAAACATTTTGGCTACTATCTTGGGGCAACTACAATGTAGAAAATATGACATGAAGAATGTTGAAAGAAACCGAAAAGGCCATTACCTTGTCTATTTCAATGTCGTACAGTTGATTCAATCCAACAATGTAAATATTCATGAAAAGAGCAGCTACCACAGCCTGCAAAATGGCATACAGAGTTTAGCTTCACATTCATTATATTCATAACAAAGCAATGACATCAAATCCATTCAAAATGAGAAAAAATATGATGGATGATTAAATCATTTGCATGCCCTACAAACAGTTAGACCGCTGGTGCTCGTGGTCCAACCCTGATGAGGTCCTATCATAGATGAAAGATACTCAAAAAACTACTTCACTAGTTCACTTAATGACCGATCATTGTGCATTTGCAAGCCACTAGACAAATAAGCAAGGTCAAGTTACAGGATAGATGCTAAGTTATGGTCCAGTTATGATGTAGCCAAAAACAAAATATCCTAGATAAGCATAAGCATCATCTGTGACATTGCTGGTAAGGAGAAAAGGTCGTTTCCTCCATCAAGTGTTTTGATAATATTCAATATACACACACAATACTTCAACTAAACTATGTACAAGCTTTCAATTGAAAACTACTCACAACATTACCTCCAATAGTCCGGTGAGAAATAAAGGAGAAAAATCTGAGATGCTTTCAACAGCAAGTAGAGAAACAGAGATTATGCTCAGTGTCTGCTTAAGCATAAGATATGTAAGTACAGCTTTCATAATCTGAGATAAATAAATTAGCAGCAAATTTCGAACAAGTTGCACAACGATAGAATAAATAAGGATATTAGAAAATCATAGACAGAGGGCAATCTTTTATCAGAGAACTTCTATCAAATTCAAACTTACTGTCCCTATAACTGTGTGGGGTCGTGAAAACCGGTAGAATGCATCTAAAAAAGTTTGCACAGTTTCCAATGTGCCCTTGGTACTAAAAGCTTCAGGCTCGGATCCCAAAGGTTGCCCTGATGTGGCATTCCCAATAAGCTGCTTGCGAGATCTCTGACAAAAACTTCTTCTGTTGATGCTTTCTAAGTGAAGATTTGGGAGACATCCTTGCAACATTCCATTGCGGCCTTTATCTCTAATGTTGAATATTTTTCCATATGAAACTTGAACTGGTACAGAACAACCTATCAATCCAAGAGATGAAGCTATCAGATGATGTCTGAGTAGGATGAAAATGCCATTGGAGATGATGCATATGATACACCCAATATGCTCAAGGAAAACATTGTCTTACTAGTACTCCAAGGTTTAGAATTTCTCAAATAAAACACATCCTTTTCAACTCAATATTGATTGCTGCTTCAGCTTCAATCAGATAAATGGGAACTTATAAATAACTGCCAAATTTTTCTATCATATAAAACTATGGGGATGTTGAAAGAATACAATATTTACAGATTTAAATATTGCAAGAATAAAATAGTATAGAATAGAATAGAGTAATATTAAGATATTGTAATATTTTTGCTGTTGGACAATTTTTGAAGAATATTATGGATTTTAGATTGAGTTGTTTGGAAGGTACTGTGATTTTAATATATATTAAAAAATTCAAAATAACAAGAAGCTAATGTTATTGATTGTAGTAAAGTTTATTATTAGAATAGTTTTTTTATTAAATACTTAATTTATATGTAATTTACCATGTCTGGATAAAAAAATCGTGTGGTTAAGTAACGTTCAGCTGTCAATTTTTTTATACCAAAAACCACTTTTCTTTATCTCATAAAGTATGTAAAGTATGGTAAAGTCAAATAGTCAATACAAAGGGCAACTACTTTACAACTCTCTCTCTCTCTCTCTTTCTCCTACTTTACTTCACCACATACTTCATCTTACCTTACTTTACCTCATCTTTTACCATAATGTGACATCAACATTTATTTTACTTTACCACACGTACAAACAAACATGCCTTGACCTAGATGTGACATATTATCCCTTGCCCATGTTTAGATGAAAAAATAGTGTTGTAAAGTAAAGTCTAGCCACCACTTTTTTACCATAAACTTTATCACGAGTCGCTTTTTCTTTACCATATAAATTACGGTAAAGTTTAATAAAGTAAAGACAAACAAAAAGAACCTACTTTACCACTCTCTCCCACTTTACTTCACCATATACTTTATCTCACCTTTACTGTGATGTGACATTTATATTTACTTTACTTTACCATAAATGTAAACAAGTACATCATTATAGATTTGGTGAAGTTCTTTACTTTACACTGCCACTTTATAAATCTCATTTTGAAAGATTTTTATATTGTAGAAAGTTTTCTTCAAGGGGAGCTATCGGAAGAAATATTGAGCTTTTTTGAAAGAAAATGATCTTTTTTCATATTTTTATTGGGTTACCAAATGCACAAGATTTTTTTCCTTCAGAAAATGAAAGATTATATTGTATAAAATATTGCTTTCTTGTATTTTTTTGTGCATCCAAATAGGCCCTAAGCTAATCATTTTTCATACATCACCTATACTGCGCGTCTACGTCAACAGTATTGTTTGACCAATGGTCACACTTACTTTTCTACAATGTTGACTGAATCTTAACTCATATTTTTGAAAAGAGAAAAATACACCTACAGGGTTACCTTATACTAGTTTGTACTATGTAGTAAGCTTAGCATTTGACCCTAGTTTGAATAACTCAAACCAAAATACCAAATTATCATCTTGTCCCAAAGCTAAGTAGAGGTAAGTTTAGAAATAGCATGGCATTTTTACCATAGCTTAAACTAGCAGATTTTATTCTACCTACTCACTTCATCAGGACTTGTTGTTTGGAAATGAGGAAAGACAAAATTCGATAAACATTAAGACTTACTAATTAATAGCTGAACTACACACACACACACAAAAAAAAAAAAAAAAAACCACATATTTTTATGGAGAAACAACATTTTGGTTCTATAGTCTGGGCAAGAAACTAACAAATATATTTCAATTAATGCAGGATCCTCTACAGCTACACAAAAGATGTCAAAATCCCATTGTTATAGAGACTTAAGCGACAAAATGATAACCTCAGGGGAAAAAAGGCTATGATACTCAGTCCCTTCAAAGAAAGACATGTACCCTAATCTCCATATTTACAAGTGTTTTGAACTCTATACCCACATATTCTTTAAAAATTCATGTTTGTAGTAACATTTGGGGTCAAAATCAATTTGCGATTTGCAAATAATGTTTGTAAAAAATACCTCAACCTGATTATAGGTATGAGTTGTAAATAAGTACAGCTTTATACGCATGGTGTGAATTTTGGGATTTGAAGTACTGCCCCCTGTGCCACACCCATTTCTTAATTCTTGCCATATTCCTTGCCAATTCCCATAAAGCCATACTATTCAAAAAAATAGGTAAAAAGATGCCAATATCCCACTTGGCTCATATACTAAGTAAGATCATCCATTAAAAAAAAAAAGGGGGGAGGGGGGGTGGGGGTCGGGGGAGGGGAAGAAGAGATTTCCAACAATTTTACTACTTACCACACAATTTCCACTGTACCAAGTTCCAACTACATTTTCTACATCTTTTCTTCCTCTTCCAAAATAGACCCTATAGTTAACCATTCATAATCCCACTTGGGTCAAGCAAAAAGAAGCTAAAATAGAAGGAAAAGAGATTCCATTCATTCAGAATCTCCAACAAGTAGCAGAAAAAGTAAAAAATTTTCAACAGGGTTATACAGTCCAGACTGATCAAGAAACTGCTAAAAAACCCAAGAGGAATAGATTGCATGATATACAAAAAAAAAAAAAAAAAAAGACCCATCACTCTACATAAAAATAAAAAATTAAAAAAAAAAAGAGAAAAAAAACGCAATGTTTCACACTTGGGTTATAGAAGCTAAGAAAGAAAATGCTAAAATAAAAGGCAAAGAGCTCCCATTTCATTATGAATATCCAATAACCATGTAACAAAGATGAAAGCACAAAAGACTCAAATTCTAAAGGAAAGGCAAAGAGCTCCAATTTCATTATGAATATCCAATAACCATGTAACAAAGATGAAAGCACAAAAGACTCAAAATCTCACCTTTAGAAATAGAGCAAAAAACAGGAGCAGAGTGCCTTAGATGAGAAGGTGTGAGGGATGAGACCCCAGAGATTACAGTATCCATAGGTTGAAAACTGTCTGATTAACAACAGCTCATGAATGAATCAAACCCCATCTCTTTTCACTGGCTTCTTTTTGTAACCAAGCTCGACAGAAAACCAAGGAACTCAATACTGACCAGTATATACGGGCTTTCGTGCAGAGTAAAAACACACAGAGGACGACTTGCTGCGCAACGAAGGAGCACGAATTTAGATGCTCCCGCTTTGTGATTTTCAATTTCTACAACTTCTTTGTACTTTTACTTTTACCATTGAAAGAGTGAAACTCTACAGCATAACCTATTAATGTATATGTTGGTTTCACTGTATGATTGGTCTTTTGATATAAATCATGTTTTTAATCAAATGTATGTTTGTATCACATTTTTTTCTATCAAATAGTTGATCCTGTAGTGAGATAACTCCTATGATTTTACAAAATGAAAAACTCTTAATTAGACAAATTTTTAACGAAAAATACATGAATTAGGAGGGAGTTTATTTTAAGGACCTCATATTTCTAACACGTAGAGACGGTAGTTTATTTGAAGAATCCCAAAAGGTCATTTGAGAGCTTATAAATAGTTGATCCTGTAGTGAGATTAACTACTATGATTTTACAAAATGAAAAACTCATAATTGGACAAAATTTTAATGCAAAATGCATGAATTAGGAGGGAGTTTATTTTAAGGGGCTCACATTTTTAACATGTAGAGATGGTAGTTTATTTGAAGAATTATAAAAGGTCATTTGAGACATTTTAATTAGTTGAAATTTGAAGTTCTGATGAAAGAAACATAACATTTCAAATATCAGTGGATAAGATGTCACATCATGTCTAAAAATTTCGAACATCCCAAATTATTGCAATATATTTTGGTACATGAATTCAAATATTTTTTACCTATAAAACTTTTAAATAAATTCTCAAATATAATGAAATTTCTGAATGCGTTTTTATATCTAATTATCAAAAATCTCGTTAGACAGTGAAAGGGCTGAAATTTTAAAAATAATAAATTTCAGTTTCTTCTTTATAAATATAAATTAATTATAGCTATATTTAAGGAAAAAAAATAACGGATTAAGCGGATTATTAATGGATTAATGGTTTAATTTGTACATGATTCGAACTCGTTAATATTGTGTAGATTTGTGTCGTGTTAACGAATAGTATGGCATTTTGACGGATCTAATAAACATGTCCGACAAGATTAAGTCTTTCACCTTATATGATTTCTATGTAAATATCACACATTTCGCAAATAATTACAACACAAGTGTATTTAACCGGCCGAAATGTTTGGGAAAAAGGAGTTAAAATGGAAAGAGAGAAAGAGGAGTACCATTTACACAGATCTTCAACAAACCACACAAACTTGAGTACAGAGTACAGACAGATCCTATCCCACCGCTCCCTCTGATTGACACATACTGAACTCATGTATGATGCAGGACCCAGGCCCATTAAAATCAAGGACAGTGAGAGTGAGATGACATTCAATTTGGTTTAGGAATCAAACAGTGGGCCCCACTGTCGGTTACATTACACCCCTGCAGTGCTCATACATTGACTCTCAGCTGTCCTGTTCTACTCTGTTTTCTTAATTTTGGTACAAGAGTTCAGGTTGAAATGGAATCATTCAGCTTGTAATGCGGCTAGGGTAAATATGGCGATATCTCTTTTATCATAGGGGATCTTCCTCAATTTTTTGGCTATTCCAAGGAAAAAGTACTTCATATATTGTTTTCCTGTTTTGTGTGAAAATCTACATATTAAATCAAGAAAAGTGGTTGAGTGATGGGGCACTTCATAATGAAACACATCTAGGTTGGAATCCGTTACATCCTTAGGCTTTTAGGTTGGAATCAGAATTATCTAAAGATTTATTCCACGGTGATATGATTGGCCGTAACTGATCCTGTCACGATCACCGTGGGGTAAGTCCTCACAAGATTCAGACTCCTTAGGTTGACAATATCACTCCTCGCTCGTGGAACAATCTAGCAAATAATAATAATAAATAAGTAAATAACAAAAAGTAGCTAAAATAAGAAAAAGTGATATCTTTTCCACAAGATCAGCATTACACAAATATATACTATTCCAACTGAGATGCAACTGGTGTTGTAGCTGCTGCTGCCGCCGCCGCCTCCCCAAAATCATCAATTCTCCCTTCTTCACCTGACAATAGAACCTACACTCGCCTTCTTGCCCTTAAATTAGGTGCACTTGCTTCCTCTCTTCATACTGCATGCATCAACATACGAGGGAAGTGTTGATCATACTCTGGTTTAGAATTGGAGTTGAAATTGTTGTCAACATAGCATGGCAATTTTAGTGGGTCAGCCCACTTGAAGCCCAATTGTGCAAAGTTCCAATCTAATGGGAATAAAAAAAATAAAGAAAGTCTTAGCCCACTTGAAGCCCAGTTGTGCAAAGCCCAATTTAATGGGGATGAAAAAGTCTTCATAGAGGCTCATCAATGGGCCCTACAACTGTTCGGTATGCATTTATGGGAGGGGACATTTGTATAGAAACTTTGGTTCAACTTTTTAAGATCTAAGGTCTAAAATAAGAAGGTGGTGACATGTGTGCATAGGACTTTTCCTATTCAAGAGAGAAGAAAACAAAAAACGTGAGTGCAGGGGCTTGATTATTATCAAAGAAAAAACTATATAGAAGAAAAAAAAAACGTGGGTGCATAGGGTTTCTCTTGCATTCTTTGTTTGGGTGGAAGATGCGCTTGTGGCCACTACATCTCTCAATCTCTGTAGCAGTCTTCATGTGATTTCCATCTTTAGTGCATTGCATCTCTCTCTGTCTTACTTGCCATCATTGTTGCTGACGTGATTTGGTGGCTGGTTTTTATGGTAGCTGGGTTGTGACTTTTTAATGTGTTGAACTGGTTCCAATTTTATGATCTAATTTCTAAATGTGTATTTCAGTATATGCTGATCCGTTCTTCATCTGTGGTAAGGTCATCTTGTTCTCTACTTCATGTGGATTTATGTTCCTACTTATAGTCTTCCTCAGTTTATGTTAATGCTTATCTGTTGGCGACTTATATTGTGAAAATTGTGAGTAGAGAAAATTTGCATGCAGCATCTGCTTGTGGGTAATCAGAGTGTGCATTTGACAGAGGTTGTAGTTGCAAGGTTTGGCTGTGATTGGTTGTCACTATTTGACTATGACAAGCAATAAGTGTTTGTGGTTAACAAGAGTTGCAGGGCAGATTTTATTAAGAAATGATCTCTTTGAGATTATTTTGGTGATTGATAATTTTTGACACTTGTGTGTGTTGCTGGAGTTTTATTGTAAGGCACCTGCATCCTTGTAATCGCTCAAGTGGGTGCTTGAGTCTAGGGGTTGGTGCTCCTATCCGTTGGTGCGGACAAAGTTGTAAGGGGTTGGTGCTCCTAGCAGTTGGTGTTGCTAAAATAGTGAAAGCGCACTCTTTGTGTACCGTGGACGTAGCCTGCGGGTGAACTACGTAAAAACTTCTGTGTCGTAATTGTGTGGTTGATTGTGTGCTTGTATATAATTTTTTTTTAAGACCGACACTGATTCACACACCCCCCCCCCCCCCTCAGTGTCTGTGTGGGTACAACATTTGGTATCAGAGCAAGGTCACATTTACAAGCATAATCTGCTTTGGGTGATCTTGTAACAACCCATATGGCTTCAGGAGAAGGTTTTTCTTCTAATAAGGCACCACTATTTGATGGGACAAATTACTCTTTTTGGAAACTCAGGATGCAGACTTATCTCTCAGCATTGGGGTATGACATATGGGACTGTGTAAGAAAAGGCTACAATGGAAAAGAAGATCCTACTGATGTGGCTGAGAAGAAATTATTTGAGAATGATTCAAAGGCGAGGAATGCTCTGTTGTGTGGCTTGTCAAACAGTGAACTTGTCAAAGTCATGAAATGCAAAACTGCGAAAGAGATATGGGATAAACTGAAAAGTGTACATGAAGGAGATGAGAAGATCATGGAGGCTAAGCTCTAGACTCACCGATCACAATTTGAAATGCTCAAGATGTATAAGGATGAGAACATTGACGCTTACATGCTTAGAGTTAATGAAGTTGTTAATGCTATCAGAGGGCTTGGTGAGGAGATTAAGGAATCAACAGTTGTGAAGAAAATTCTGAGGTCTCTTCCTCCCATATTTGACTCAAAAGTATCAGCTATTGAGAAGGCCAAAGACTTAAATGTCTTTAATATGGATGAACTGCATGGAACTCTTACAACATATGAGATGAGAATAGGTAAGACCAAACCCACTGAAAAGGAAGCAGCATTCAAAGCCCACAAAAAGAACAAACAGGTAGCATAGTCCGATGAAGAGGATTCAGATGATGAATTGACAGCTAATTTTGTGCAAAAGCTAAGGAAGGGAAAGGGAAAATTCAAAGGAAAGCTCATATTCAAATGCTTCAATTATGGAGGTGTTGGTCATTTTGCAGCCAAGTGCCCTCTTTCTAACGCAGATGAAGATGATAGTGACTCCTACAAATCAAAGAAAGATTATCTTCGTAAGTCATATATCACGAAAGGAAAGTCAAAGAGTTATATTTCAAAAAGGATAGAAAGTTCTTCAGAAGATAGTTCAAATGAGAATTCTGAAGAATCAAATGAGTTTCTTTTTATGGCAGTCCTAGAGGATGAAAATGAAGAAGAAAAATCGAAAAATGAGGAGATTGAGACTGAGATTGATTTTGAAGAGGAGCTTATAGCAACTTTGGAACAGTTGAGTGCAGAAAGAAAGAAAAACAAAAGGATTTCAAAGAAGATGACAGAAACTGAAGAAATAGTTGAGATACTCAAGGTTAAAATTGAAGAAGGGAGGAAAATTAAAGAAGAGCTTGAGTCACAAGTTATTATAAAGACAAAGGAGTGCAGCAGAATGGAAGAGAAAATTTCAAGTTTGAAAGCTCAAGTTGACAAGACTAATCAGAAACTGAAGGCATATGAAGGATCAATCAAGTTGAATGAAATTCTAAAAAATCAGCGACCTTCACATATAAAGTTTGGTCTGGGTTTTGAAAAGGGTGAGTCTTCAACCAAACAAAATAGTTCATATATTGAGAAAATTCAAAAAGAAATTGCTCAGCTCGCTCAATCCAACCTTGTGCAACAACCAAAGAAACATGCAGCATCTATGGTGCAGCAACCTCAGCAGAAATTCATGGCACCTTTACAAAGGCAATCATCATTTTACATGTCTATTCCTTACTTTAATGATTATTGTTTTAAGTGTAATACTTTTGGCCACAAAATAGCTACCTGTAAATTTAATGAAAGGCCTAGAAATTATGTTAGTAGGAACCTATTTAAAGCCCTGATTATAAACCCCATAGAATGCTACAATTGCCACAACTTTGAGCATATAGCCAGGGACTGTATGTATGCATACCAATATCCCACTAACACCTTTCAAGATTACTATTATCATGCTGATGCTATGAAACAAAAGAAAAATATTCACGTGGCGCAACAGGTGCATTATGAAAAAGAACAGCAAAAAGGGAAGCATAAGAAAGTGTGGAAAAGGAAGGAGAGTCAGAAAAACAAACTTGAATCTTTGATTGTTCAGACAACTCTCAAAGCACAGAATGGGCCAACACCTTGGATACTTGACAGTGGCTGCTCAAATCATATGTCAGAAGATAATGACAAGTTCATGAATTTAGAACAGTATGATGGAGGCTCTGTAAAATTTGGAAATAATGATGGTGCCAAGATAGTCGAAAAATGAGCAGTTCAACTAAATCATGGGAAGATAACTTCCAAATAAGTTTTGTTTGTAAATGGGTTGAAGCACAATCTTCTGAGTGTGAGTCAGATATGTGATCAAGGACTTGAGGTGGTGTTCAAGAAACTGGGATTTGAGATAAGGAAGTCTAACGATGGCAAAATTGTAGCAGTTGGCTCAAGGACATCCAGTAATCTCTACACACTATCTGAAACAGTCAAGGGAACATGCGCTATTGGACAAGTTGATGAGAGCAGATTATGGCATAGAAGACTTGGACATATAAGCTTTGATAACCTATCAAAGATCCATTCCAAGAAGGCAGTAAGGGATATTCCTCATATAGGAAAGTCATCAACCGTTGTTTGTGATGCATGTCAAAAGGGAAAACTTACTAGAACTTCTTTCAAGTCAAAAGAACATCACACAAGCAAGCCATTGGAGTTAGTGCATACTGATCTGTGTGGTCCTATGAGGACTCAAAGCATCAACGGGCACAAATACTTTATGTTATGCATTGATGATTTTTCAAGGATGACTTGGATAATGTTTCTGAAACATAAAAATGAAGCTCTTGATATGTTCAAAGTTTTCAGAAAACAGGTTGGGAATCATACTGGAAGGAGGATCAAATGTTTAAGATCAGACAAAGGTGGTGAATTCACTTCTGAAGAATTTGAGGAGTATTGTCAGAAGCATGGCATCAGAAGACAGTTCTCAGCAGCTCGGACACCTCAACAGAATGGTGTGGTAGAAAGAAAGAACAGAACTGTTCAGGAGATGGGAAGAACCATGTTAGTTGAAAGCAAGCTATCTGATAGGCATTGGAAAGAAGCAGTTCAAACTGCTGTATACATTCAGAATAGGTGTATGCTCAGGCCTCATGAAGAGAAAACTTCGTATGAACTATGGTTTGGAAGGAAGGCAACTGTCAAACATTTCAAAGTCTTTGGAAGTAAGTGCTACATCAAGAGAATTGAGCAGAATGTGGGAAAGTTTGATGAAAAGGCAGATGAAGGCATCTTTCTGGGTTACTCAACTAGAAGCAAGGCCTACAGATGTTATAACAAAAGATTAAAAAAAAATAGTTGAGAGTATTGATGTCAAGTTTGATGAACAGGTTAAACAGCCAGAAATCAGTAAACAAGAACTTCCAGTATATGAGGATGACAATGATGACAGTGAACCTGTAGCACAATCTAATGATAGAAAGGAAGGAGAATCTGATGATCATTCAGATAAGAAGAGAGAAAACAGCAGATGGCATGAATATCATGGCATCAAGGAAGCCAACATTCTTGGTGATGCAAAGGCAGGAATTCAGACAAGAAGAATGACGACAAGTATGTACTCTCTCTTATCCAGTATTGAACCCAGGAATGTCATTGAAGCAAGCAAAGATGAAAGTTGGGTGAAGGCTATGAATGAGGAGTTAGATCAAATTGAGAAGAACCAAATATGGGAACTTGTACCAAGACCTGTAAACAAGAACATAATTGGTACCAAGTGGGTCTTTCGGAACAAGTTAAATGAAGAAGGAAAGGTGGTGAGAAACAAAGCAAGGTTGGTTTGCAAGGGTTATGCACAAGTTGAGGGGATCGACTTTGAAGAGACTTTTGCACCGGTGGCTTGACTTAAAGCCATCCGTATGTTTCTTACTTTGGCAGTATACAAAGACTTCAAGATATATCAAATGGATGTCAAGTCTGCATTTTTAAATGGCAATCTTGAAGAGGAGGCGTACATTGAGCAACCGGATGGGTTTCAAATTGGTGATGATTTGAACATGGTTTGTAAGTTGAAAAAGGCTCTCTATGGCTTAAAACAGGCACCTAGGGCATGGTACTCTCGGCTGGACTCTTACTTACAGCAGCTTGGATACAAGAAAGGAGTAGTGGACAGCAACCTATACGTGAAGACAACAGAAGGTAATCAAGTAGTTGTAGTGGTATATGTGGATGATATCATCTTTGCTGCAACCGAGATGAACAGTGTAAGGACTTTGCAGAGAGGATGAGAACTGAGTTTGAGATGTCTATGATATGAGAGTTATCGTTCTTTCTTGGACTACAGGTGAAACAGATGAAGGAATGACTTTTCATGTCTCAGATCAAGTATGTGAAAGAGATGTCAAAAAATTCAACATGGAGGACAGTAAGCCTGTCAGCACTCCCATGACCACTAGTTGTAAACTTAGCAAAGATGACAATTCCGACTCAGTTGATCATACTCTCTACCGCTCAATGATCGGGAGCCTACTTTACTTGACAGCTACTCGTCCAGACATTCTTCAGGCAATTTGCATGGTTGCAAGGTTTCAAGCTGATCCTAGACAAACACATGTAACAGCAGTGAAGAGAATTTTCAGATATCTTAGAGGCACATTGGATTATAGATTGTGGTATCCTAAAGGAAAAGACTTCACTTTGATTGCGTATTCTGACACCGACTGGGCTGGCTGCATTGATGACAGGAAAAGCACAAGTGGAGGAGCATTTTACTTAGGAGACAAACTTGTAGCTTGGCATAGTAAAAGGCAGGAATCGGTCTCACTGTCTACAGCTGAAGCAGAATATATTGCTGCATCTACTAGTTGTACTCAGGTGTTGTGGATGCGACAAATGCTGAAAGATTTGGGGATCCAGATTATAGAGCCTATTTCTATCATGTGTGATAACACAAGTGCTATCAACATTTCAAAAAATCCAGTGCAACATACAAGGACAAAGCACATAGTCATTCGATACCATTTCCTAAAAGACAAAGTGATAGATGGTGATGTCAAACTAGAGTATATCCCTACCTCAGAACAAGTTGCAGATATCTTTACAAAGCCTCTACCAAAAGAAGTTTTTGAATATCTTCGGAAGAAATTAGGAGTTATTGAGGCTCCAAAGAAATAGGAGATTTTGTTCATAGGGGGAGCATGAAATTTTGTTTCTGTGTGTCTTGCTCTCTATGGGTGTCCTTTGTTATTGTTGTCAAAGGGGGAGAATGGTTGGTATCTTTATGGTATTGAAACTACAATTGAGAAGTGTCAGGGGGAGTTCACTTGTTTAGAAGCAAATATTTTTTTTGTTGACAACAATTCCAAAGGGGGAGATTGTTGATCATACTCTGGTTTGGAATTGGAGTTGAAATTGTTGTCAACATAGCATGGCAATTTTAATGGGTCAGCCCACTTGAAGCCCAGTTGTGCAAAGGTCCAATCTAATGGGAATAATAAAAATAAAGAAAGTCTCAGCCCACTTGAAGCCCAGTTGTGTAAAGCCTAATTTAATAGGGATGAAAAAGTCTTCATAGAGGCTCATCAATGGGCCCCACAACTGTTGGGTATGCATTTATGGGAGGGGACATTTGTATAGAAACTTTGATTCAACTTTTTAGGATTTAAGGTCTAAAATAAGAAGGTGGTGACATGTGTGCATAGGACTTTTCCTATTCAAGAGAGAAGAAAACAAAAACGTGTGTGCATAGGACTTTTCCTATTCAAGAGAGAAGAAAACAAAAAACGTGAGTGCAGGGGCTTGATTATTATCAAAGAAAAAAATATACAGAAGAAAAAAAAACGTGGGTGCATAGGGTTTCTCTTGCATTCTTTGATTGGGTGGAAGAAGCGCTTGTGGCCACTACATCTCTCAATCTCTGTAGCAGTCTTCATGTGATTTCCATCTTTAGTGCATTGCATCTCTCTCTGTCTTACTTGCCATCATTGTTGCTGACGTGATTTGGTGGCTGGTTTTTATGGTGGCTGGGTTGTGACTTTTTAATGTGTTGAACTGGTTCCAATTTTATGATCTAATTTCTGAAGGTGCATTTCAGTATATGCTGATCCGTTCTTCATCTGTGGTAAGGTCATCTTGTTCTCTACTTCATGTGGATTTATGTTCCTACTTATAGTCTTCCTCAGTTTATGTTAATGCTTATCTGTTGGCGACTTATATTGTGAAAATTGTGAGTAGAGAAAATTTGCATGCAGCTTCTACTTGTGGGTAATCAGAGTGTGCATTTGACAGAGGTTGTAGTTGCAAGGTTTGGCTGTGATTGGTTGTGACTGTTTGACTGTGACAAGTAATAAGTGTTTGTGGTTGACAAGAGTTGCAGGGTAGATTTTATTAAGAACTGATCTCTTTGAGATTATTTTGGTGATTGATAATTTTTGACACCTGTGTGTGTTGCTGGAGTTTTATTGTAAGGCACCTGGGTGTGTCATTAAATCTTTATATCCTTGTAATCGCTCAAGTGGGTGCTTGAGTGTAGGGGTTGGTACTCCTATCCGTTGGTGCGGACAAAGTTGTAATGGGTTGGTGCTCCTAGCAGTTGGTGTTGCTAAAATAGTGAAAGCACACTCTTTGTGCACCGTGGATGTAGCCTGCGGGTGAATCACATAAAAACTTCTGTGTCGTAATTGTGTGGTTGATTGTGTGCTTGTATATAATTTTTTTTAAGACCGATACTGATTCACACCCCCCCCCCCCCCCCCTCTCAGTGTCTGTGTGGGTACAACAGGAAGATTATGTGTAAATATAGTTAAATTAGGGAATGAAAAATGTGTGCAGGGAGTTACTTAGTTGGGTTCCCTCATGCTTATTGGGAATTTATACTAAAAATATACTTTTATGTATTTGTCTTTGACTGATTCACTTATTAGTATATTTTGTCTTCTCATCTAACTGAGATTTTGTATTGGCAAATGGTTGCATTATTAATTATTAGGCATGTGTGTGTCTTTTATTTTATAAAGTAGACAAATTGGTGTGTAGAGTTCTACTTATATACGGAAGATTTATTTATCAGTTCTTATAGAATATAAGATGTTGTTCATAATCTAGATGGATTTTGACACATCATCGGTACGTTTGTAGCATGATGTTTCAGCAAGCTTGTCTTGGCTGCGGGAAACGGTATAGTTTCGACTTATTTATGCTAGTACGCTTTGTGTGTATTGAACAAGACTATTTTTTTGTTTATTGTGTTTATACTAACTATATAAGATGATTAACATTAAAGTGGTTATTATTAGTGCTTGTACTCTTTATCCAGACATAATAATAGACACATACATTTAGTGTTTGGCATTTTGATTTACGAATGAGTGAGATCTTTTATGGGTCAATAATCTCAGTAAATTGGATGACTACACTACGTATATGGTGCATATTAGTTTATTGACGGAATCCACGTATCGTAATAGGGATTGATGATATCCCCTGAATGAAGCTTTTAAGTTTTGATTATGTCAAATCTTGCAGGTGGACTCTATCTGACATATCAAATAAGTTAAGTGTAAGGTCTCAAGGAATTATAAAGATATCGATTAAATATAAATGTTAGTAATTATTTAATCGATGGATATCTGAAATCTTAACGTTGGGAGATTAATAAGTATTTAATAACAAGAAGCTTGAAATATTATTTTGAAAATAAGGACAGGAGTGCAATTATAATTCTTTAGTGGACTGAATTGTAATTTATGGAACTAGGATTCTAATTTGTGTCGAATTAGGGTTTCCTGATTCCATAAGAAGCCTATCATTATTTCCTTTTTAAGGTCCCTATTGTAGCCTATAAATATGCGCTATTGCTCTCTCAGTTAAGATAACAAGAGAAATCTCATTTTGGAGAGCAGGGAGAATTCGCAGAAGATGCTCACACCTTGGTGCTAGTTCAACCATAGAGGAATACAGTATAAGATCTTGAGATTTTCGGGTTACTATAATACGGAGATCAAATCAGAGAGATCTCATAGGTATGAATTTCAATCATATTCGTTTGTAGTTATTTCCGCAGTGATCTGTACGCAATATCTAGAATTCCTGGCCGATGCTCTTTTCAAACAATGCTAACTTAGTTGGATTCCCTCATACATGAGTTAGCATGCCAATTAGGGAGAGATTTCAGAAGAGATTTAATGGACCCGTTAGGTATCCATTGCTCTCCATGAGAGTGTTCCACCAGTGTTCATTGCATCCATAATGACCAAGCAATCACCCAAAATAATATCTGAAATCCTCACTTTTTTTATTGGGTAGCCCAGCCAGGGGCTGGGACCTAAGAGTGTGCCTGCAAAAATACAAACACAAATGAGAAAAAAGTCCACACAAGTGGAAAGATTTGGCATACCTAGGGTTCAAAACCTTGGCAGCCAAAACTGCAGCTACTTACTAGTGAAGTAAGTGGCCATTCTCACTGAAATTCTCATTTGAAGAGGTAATTGTACTCCCTGTTGCAAAGCTACCAACTTAGCCTCTATGATAATTTGTGCATTTGGATTTTCAATTACCATCGTCCATGTTGTGGAACCTCTTGCATAAGGGGTGAGAATTAAAAGAAATCCCATGTGGCCGTTGTTGGCCAAGGGTCTAGACCAAATAGGTATGGGGATATTTTGGTAATTATATTAGTATCCCCCCTAAATGACTGCACACTCATCCAAATGGATTGTACACCCTTAAACTCTTGAGGCCTGGATGGAGATGATGGGGTTTAGAGATGGGGCTGATTTTTTGCAGAGATGTGGGGCCTAGGGAGATCTTTCGATCCCCCAGGTCTTGGTCCCAGTTGTGGCAAGCACACTGATCAAGTGCACAAATCGCGCACTGGATCAGTACTCATGTATATATACGTGTGTGTGTGTGGAAATTATTCATGCGCATTCATCCCTCACCATATTACGGCGAGAGACAACATAGTGGGGCCGACTTATGATCCATCCGAACCATTTACACACATGAGATCCTTTTGCATTATCGAGTTTTCACCTATTCAAATGGATTGGACCGTTGGATCAATGATCAAACTTTCTGTCTAATATAAATTCATTAAATTTGTAGGTTGGAGGAATGGGATTGACCTCAAATTTGATACATGGGGCTCATCCAAAATGCCTCTTTCCATCCCCACAAAGTCTAGTGATCAGTGGGGCCCTAAATGATGCACATGAATATCCCAAACCCCGCCCCCGCCCCTATATATAAAGAATCTTAAAAACTAATGCTCATTTAGAAAGAGAACAATTAAAACCAAAATGGTATCAAGACATGATCTCTCAAAATGAACAAATATACTTCCTTGATTGGTTAAAAACCAAATTCACAAAAAGCCCAGAAATTTCTATAAGGTAATTCGGAAATTATCTACTATATAGGAATTAAAGACATCTACATCTACACAAAAGACAACATATTCAATTCATCCACCTATATATATAGGGAGATGCTCAAATGAGAAATATCTCTCACCTTACCATGAGATATATGGTGGAGGCCCTCACATCCATATTCAATACCAACAACTTAAATGTGAGGGCCCCCGCCTTATCTCTCATAGTAAGGTGAGAGATGCTCTCATGGGAGCATATATATATATATATATATATAAAAGAGCATGGATAGTAATAGGAAAGTCGAGTTTTTTTTCCGTAGACATAGATACTTTTGCCGAACCACGTAAATATTTGATTTGTCTCTTCTTTGTGCTAGCTTGATTGTCGATCACAAGTATTAACGTTTTCACACACATGCACACAACAGCTGCATGGTACTCCTTTGAAATGGAAATTTGATCTTTAGAACTTGCTAATTCAAAACGATCATGATTGGGGCCCAATTGCTTTAAATGTAATCCTAACTAGGAGAAATCATGGTTGTCCCTAAGTTCCGCAATCCTTGTATGAATGGCGAAAATACATAAAACTAACTATGTGAAATGTAACCTTTGACTGGTAGAGTTCTCATAATTTGGGGTTAATGGGCCGGGTCAACCTGGGCCCTATCCAGGCCCAGCCCCCTTTGGGTCAGGCTTAGATTAAGTGATTGAATCCCAAAGCCCAGCCCGCCTAACGAATGATTGTAATTCAATATATATTTTTCAAATAATTGGTCCAAAGCCCTCCCATGAACACCCCCACTCATAATTTCAATTTTCAAAATGTTGCATCTTGTGAAACCAATATGGGGACTGCATTTGGGGAATTCCAATACATCAGTTTGTTTATTTACTAGAATTCAAGGATTTTCTGTCAGGGGAATTTATAAATTTCCAGACATAGTGGAATTCCCGGATGCTCTCTTGTACGTGAGCATCCATAAATTCCGCCAAAAAGTTTTGGCCCTGTTTGGTTAAAGGCATTTCTTACATGGAATTGGCCTTGTTGGGAATTTCTAACATGCCTTCACCTTCTATCCCCTAAGCATTCCTAATACTCTGCTTGATGCAAGAATTTAGAATTCCAAACCACATGAAAAGGCATTAGGGCTTGTTTCTTTACTTAGAATTCCTGACAAGAACTTGGTATGTTGTATTTTTCTTTGGAAATGATGTGACATCTTATTACCTAGCATTTGAAATGCTATATTTCTTTCACCATAATTTCAAATTTCAGCCATCTAAAAGGTCTTAAATGACTTTTTGAAATTCTTGGAATTTTACTTTATGCATTTTGTTAGAACTTCAAATGCTCTATCGAGAGGAGGGATTCGAATTCCACTTAAGAGGACAACTTTTGGAGAATTTGAAATCCCCTAAACATGAATTTTTGAAATTCTGGTAAAGAAACAGGCCTTAGCCTCATGAATTCCCAAAATTCCAGCATTTCAAATGGTAGAAACAGGGTTGAGCATTTGGAATTTTATTTTTTAGGGGCAACATTTGGAATTCTCACAATTACTCCAAACAAACAGGCATTAGCATTTTGGAATTGTAGAATTCTCAAAGGTCATTTGAGACCTCAAGTGGCTGAAATTTTGAAATACCCATGAAAAAACGTAACATTTAAAAAATTCTAGGGGATAAGAACGTCATGTCAAAAAAACCCTAACATGATAGAAAGAGAGCTAATAATGCCACACCCGAGACTTCTCTGAGCACACCCCTTCTCTCTACATAGCCCAAATAAGTCAAAAGATTTTCAAAATTCTCTCTACACACCTCATTCTTCCCAAAGTACCCAAACCCCTCTAAACTCCACTTCTCAGTTCACTCCCCTTATTCCCCGCTCTTTTCCTCTCCCTGCCTGCCTCTGCACGCATCGCCGCCCACTCCCACTCCCTCTCCCTCTTTCTCCCTCCCTGTCTTTCTTCCTCTCGCTCTCGCTCTCCCTCGGAGGGGGATGGTGGCTGGGTGGGGTTGGGATGGGGGAGTGTAGAGAGAAATTGAGTGAGGTATAAAATACAAGTGATGTCCATTTTGGTAATTTTATATATGAGTATATTGGCTTAAATAAAAGAAAAAACTTTGGGAGTGGCATTACCAACTCCCTTGTAGAAATTCTAGAACATAAGCAATTCTTAACCTCCCAAGTCCCAAATCCAAAATCCCAAGGGGTTAACTGAGTGGTCAGGACCACGGTTCCTCCCTCTTCCGGAGTTAGAGGTCTTGGTATTAACCCCCAATTCTCCCTTCTTTAAGAATCGAAGGTTGAGTCCACTAATATTGCTACCTTGGAGCCACATGGGTGTTTATCCGAATCCCCTTTGGCCCCAAGGGAAAACTAACCCTCCCATAGCAAAAAGGGCAAAAAAAAAAAAAAAAAAAAAGTCCCAAGTCCTAAGTCCCAAGTCCCACCCCATCAAAGTTCTAAAAAAACAATACGTAATTCCGAGGGCATTTTGGTCATTAGACAAAAATAAAAAGGGAGCTGCTGCTGGCACACAGATTTTTACTTTTCCCATACAAATTCTCTCTATACACATTCCTATAATTTAAAAATTACATTAATTCTTTTCACACACACCAAAATTTCCTAAACTACCAATCCCTTCATTTCCCCCTTTCTTCCCACACACAAATTAGATTTTTCTTCCATATCTCTTCTTTGCCTTTTTTTTTCCATGAAAACTTGTTATGGGGATAGATTCTCATTCAATGTAAGTTTTTATAAACAATGTTAGTGTTTTTTCAAGCATTTGAGTTGCATTTTATCCATCATTGCAAGGGTTTTTGACCCAGAAATCACGACTCTGTTCGGTCTCTGAGTGACCGAACATATTGCAGGTGTTCGGACTTGAGTGTCCGAACAAAAGAATAGTGTTCGGATACTCAGGTCAAATATCACTGTCCAGTCTTAAAGGTCCGAACAAATGCATTATGTTCGAAACTATACATCCAAACAAATGTTATCTGCTCGGCCCTAAAAGACCGTATATTTCGGGAACCTGCAAACTCGTTTCAGGCGATAAAAAAAATTAAAAAATAAAGACATGTGAGTGAAGATGAGTTGCCAAGGAGAAGAAAATGGAGGAATGTAAGTGAAGATGAGTTGTCCAAGATAGATGGAGGAAGTGGAGAGTGAGATGAGTGAGAGAAGAATAAGATGAGGTTGTATGTGAAAAGAGAATGAGTTTTGAGTTTTTATTGAATAATGGATATTTTGGTAATTTCATGAAGGGGTAAAAATGTAATATAAAAAAAAAGATAGATGGTTTGTGTATGAAAAGAAAAATTTTGTACGCAAACGGCAGCTCCCCATGAAAAAAAGGCTACAGCGCCCTACAATTTAAAGCTTCCAACGTTCTCTCTCGATCGATCGATTGAGAGTCTCCCTATCGGATTGTACCGCTACTTCCCAACCTCCGGCCGCCGGCTACCGGAAACCTACTGGGAACATCACCGTTTATGACCGTTACGGTACTTTCTCTTCTTCTATGTCGGGTTCCCCATCTCCGTTACTTTCTTTTTATCTTCTATTTGATCCGAACTGCGCAATCTCACAAACCCTCAAAAACCCTAAAACCCCAAATCTTCTTCTGATTTGTTTGGGTTTTCTCCTCTTTCTTTTCTGCACATTCTCTTGTTAGCTTTATTGTCTGGCATTGCAATTTTACTTTTATTATCCTACATTCCCATATCTCCCACTGCCTTTGATTTTTAGTGCATGCGTTTTTTTCCTCTTTTGGGGAAGTGGGTTTTATGCAAATCCATTGGAATGTAATTTGTAAAGGTAGAGATGAGAAGGATAGCGTAAAAAAACGAATGCCCATATGCCTAGTCTCTGTGTTTCTGTGTTTGTTGGTTATTTTGATGTACACTCTTAAGCTATGTATTTAATTCCTAATATGTATTGAATTTGATGTGGATCAATTTGCATCAACAAGATTTGATGGAAACGTGGGGTTCAATTTAAACAGTTCCAGATACTCATTAAAATACAAACTCAGGGACTGTTTTGATAATTTGGAAGACTACAGGGATTTTTTTGTAGAAATCAAGAGAATTCAGGGGGGTTCTGAGTAAATATGGTAATTTCTGAGCAACTGTTCCAGCAAACAAACAAGCTTTGACCCATTCGATTAAGGTACAAAACTAGCCCAACTTCAACAGGATCCCACAGCACAGGTTCTCCCATGAGTGTATTACAAGGTGGTGGTGATATCCAAATTTCAATAGTTCAAATGGCCCCAAAGCACAACAGTCCATAAGGGTCTGTAGAGACCCAATCAATTAGTTGACTAATTGTTTGGGTTTTTCAGTTTCGTTGTGGTTCTCCAATTGAATCAATCAAGAATCTTATTACTAGGAGATAGAAATAGAATAGTTGATTTTGATGGTTTTCTCTCAAGTTAGTTTCTTGTCGGCATTAACAGGAAAGTGTAATTGTATTGAGATCTTCTAGAGGATCGCTTGGCGTTTTCTTTAAGTATTATATTTGTCATTGTAAGGTGGACAGTGGAGTGAGTACACAGTTGACAGTGTATTGATTTGAATAACAATTACTGAGGTGTTATAAAATATATATATATATATATATATAGTGAGGTAATTCCATTATTATATCTCCATGGTTTTTACTCCTTTACATCTATTCCATCCTCTTCTTGGTGTTTATGTTGGAGTTCTAGTCAAACAAGGAGAACCGATCCTCTTGGGGACAGATCTTGACCGTCCCTAACTAGCGAAGGAGCAGTCTCTGCATACTGTTAGGCAGCAGTATTTTGAGTCTTTGACAGATCCAATAATATTTTGGGTTGTGTTTGATACACGTGACTGCATCAGAATTGATAGGGATTCATGGTAAAAGGGTGTTTATCTAAGGAGTGTAAAAAGAGGAGTGACGTGTGAAGGGTGTAATCTGGAGATGTACTTGGGGCATCACCCTTTTTAGGATTTAATTTACTGGTTTGATGGGCGGGTAATCATTTAAGATCAATTTGCCAATTTGGTATTGATTTCCTAAGAATTCATGTAAAGGGGTGTCATCTAAGGAGTATAAAAAAATGTGAGGTGTCTACTATCGGGATGTTGATGGGAGCATCACTGCCCTAGATCTCGCTTATGGGGCAATGGGTGCTTAATTATTTCTTATCAAAGGAGGAGATTAGCAATTGTCCCATTGAAAATCTTCAACTTTAATCCTTTACTTTTTGGCTTTAGGATAGAATGGCACTGTTTAGAAATCCTAGGAATCAGATATTGGTTACCAAATGGGCTCTCACAATCATAGGGGGTACTTTGTGATGCCTTCTTGTGGATGTTCACATTCGATATATCACTTTTACTCTCTTTGATAGAAAGGCATTGCTTAGAGATTCTAAGAATTCAATTCCGATTAAGCAAATGGTTCTGCTGGGGAAACTTATTGAATGATTGTTCGACTTTAGCATTTCAGTTGACTATTTCAATTTCCTGTCAATATTTAGCTGTATCTTTGAGACTTCAAGTTGACGCAATTCATTGAAATTTGATACTATTTCAGTCTTGTTCCTTCTATTATAATGACAGACGGACATAAGGAAAGGAAAGGAGAGAAGAGGAAGTGAGAAGAGAGGATGGATTCTTCTTCATCGGCAGTTGTTGCTCAGAGGACATGGGAACTTGAGAACAACATCATCAGCATGGAATCTCAAGTAATAAATGGGGACTTGGACTCCATATATGTTTATGACGAGGCCGCTCAGTCCCAGGTCCAACAGGACAGGCCCTGGTCACAAGACCCAAACTACTTCAAGCGTGTAAAGGTATCCGCCCTGGCACTTCTTAAAATGGTGGTCCACGCTCGCTCCGGGGGTACCATTGAGGTGATGGGCCTCATGCAAGGCAAGATTGATGGCGATGCCTTCATTGTGATGGATGCTTTTGCTCTCCCTGTTGAGGGCACTGAGACGCGAGTGAATGCCCAGGCTGATGCCTATGAGTACATGGTTGAATACTCCCAAACCAACAAGCAGGTTTGTAACCAATTCTAGATTCTCAGTTTGACGTCCGGGGCTGCTTATTGCATCATCCATTTGCAGGTGGGTTCTGATATGAATATTGAAACTTAAAAGGATTCAAGGACCCTAATCATCTGATATATGGATGCTGTTGAATTCCTTTCTTCATTCTGCTTATCCAACTGCCTGGAACTGCATAATGGTATGGATCGATCTTAGTCTTTCCATGGTGTCCCTGCCTGATGGATGGTCTAGGTCGTCAAACTCTGCATTTTGTATCTTTTTTTTTTTTGTTGTTGTTTTGGACATTGTCAGGTGTTTTGTTTTGACTTGGTGATCAGGCTGGGAGGTTGGAGAATGTGGTAGGATGGTATCACTCACACCCTGGCTATGGATGCTGGCTCTCGGGAATTGATGTTTCGACCCAGATGCTGAATCAACAGTACCAGGAGCCATTCTTGGCAATTGTTATTGATCCTACAAGAACAGTATCAGCTGGGAAGGTTGAGATTGGAGCTTTTAGGACATATCCAGAAGGCCATATTCCTCCTGATGAGCCTGTGTCAGAATATCAGACCATCCCCCTTAATAAGATAGAAGATTTTGGGGTTCACTGCAAACAGGTTTGAATCTAATCCCAATATCCCATGCTGCTGCTTTATCTTAAAAAGTTTAGGGGTGAAATCTCATTCCTGTTGTCGGTTGATGTCAGTTATCTGTATGGGGCATGTCTAGTGGTATGTATTGTGGTTGTAACCATACAATTTGCATTCCAGAACTTTATATTCAATTATTGGAAAATATTATTATTTTTATTGGTACTAGTGAAAAAAATTATTGAAAAAAAGATTCACATTCAGTCCTATTTTATAAAAAAATGTACAAGAATTGTACTGCTTATCATTATCAGCTGCATTGCTTATAGTATGTGTAGCATGTGTATTATCAATTGATTAGATATTATCATAAAAATGGCTTAAGGTTTATCTCGAACCTTATCAAAAGCTGCACTCCCCCCACCCACCCCCAAACCCAAAGAATAATACGAGGCACTATTTAGATTCTTGTTAATGATAAAAGTGGTATTATTACAGAATGACTGCCCTTTTCATTAGGCCAGTCATTATGTATTATCGGACCTTCTTTCAATGATCTTGAGTCTTCATCTTTTCTGCAATTTATTGGAAATACAGGGAGCTTTAGAAAATACATGAACAGGACAGGGTTTCGACAAGGTGATCCTTGTAAGCTCTCTTAAGAATAGAGTCAGAAAAGAAAAAGAAAAAAAAAAAAAACTACATCCATCTACAGCTTCTCTTGGAAAGAAAAGATACGTGATAATTTTATTGTAAGTTCCCAATCTCTCCCATGATATGACTTGTCAGAGCATCTTTCCTGATGATGAGGAGATAAAAGAAATCATATGCGAGCCAGAGAATAAGGTTTGGAGAATGATAGGAGCATATCTCCAATCTTTCTATGATATAGCCTCATATTCAACAACTTCATTAATGAGCCTAAAGATGGCACGAGTACATTTTCCTCTTCATTCCTGGAGACACCTTCTATCTGGTGGGGTTTAGGTTTCCAACCAAGCTTCTATAGAGTTAAGGATGTGGGGGGTGCTCTCCCTTGAAGGCTAGAACTTTTGTCTTGCCTCTTCTCATTTATCATCCATTATTTTTTTTCCAAATACTAGAGAAGTATATACCATTATCAGATTTGAGAATCTGATTTAGCATTTTCTGAAATGGGGTGAGAAATGAGATGTTAAGAGACAGCAAATCTTTTATGTTAATTTGCTGACACTAATTGTGGGAGCAATATGGTTTCATCATATTTAGTTAGAATTATAACAAATTATTTACAATAGAATTCTTTTATTTGGGAAGGAGAACATCACCTCCAAACTATAGATGGCAACCATATACAAAGAGGAGGGGCAGAATGGATCAAAACTCACATGGAACTGGTCAATATTAAGATTGAGTGGTACATGCAAATGGCAGCAGTATAGAGCTCAGGTCACAACTTACCTCTCTCTACCCAATAGGGAAGAAGCCTAAAAACTGAAAAAAGCAATGCCCAAAGCAGTGGCCTGAGATTTTATTGATTTTATGTCTGATTTGAAAGCATAAAATCCTACAAATCAATAGAGGCCATTCATCAGAGTCTAATGATTTGATTGTATGATCTTGGCTTTTCAACAATTAATGTCAAAAGATTACTTAAATGTCCTTATGGCTTCTATTATAGTAAAGAGGAGAGATAGATAAAATGAAGACTTAAATTAGTGGCCAGCATGTGTTGGCTATAGTCCACATCCATGGCTGTGTGAGACATATCCAAGCCTATGGGAAGGTGATCGCTACATCAAACTCCTAGATTTTTAAGCATGGTTGATGCAATCCTAGGGTTAGGATGCAAGTGACAGCGCACAGTTGGGGTTCCCAAGGAACAATCTCACGTGGAAAACACTCTCCAACGATAAACCCACAAAGGGAAAATTGTATTAACTCAAATCTCTGAAATCATTGATCTCTACAATGCTATATTTATAATAAAAGAAACTTAATGGCTAAGAAAGCATTCCTAATCAAACTAGTAAATCAAATAATAATCCTATCCGAATTAGAAACTAATTCTCTATACAATTACTTAAATAAAATTAGAAGCTACTAATAATTAATAAAGAATTCCTAAACTTCCTTGGGTCCCACATGTGGACCATGAGTATATGGCAACCGTGTGCTACTGCATCAATGGTCCATGACCGTTGACAAGTGAGGCCACATAAAAAATAGGTGAATCTCAGAGAATTATGACTGAAGCCTGAAAACTCTGTAGGTGCAAGCAAAATATATTCTTGCAAGATATTATTTATATCCAAAATGAATCAGAAGCGTACTCATTTAATTAATATCACAAGGATTCATTGCACTCTCTATCTGAGGGATTCAAGTCAAAATAGTGAGATTTGTGGCAAGACCAAGATTTCTTCAAAATAAAATCCATATGGCATGTTATATGCTCTGTAAAATACCCTTATATTAGAAGGTGGAGTGTAAAATTTTTAGTGGATTTGAATTATCTTTCTGGAATTGAAAGAAACTGAACAAAAGATCAAAACTGTTATCTTGAAATTTGTTGAGTTGGTCAAACACAAAATTTAATACAATAACTTGTTTGATGTTTGACGGGGAGTGATAGAATGGTATTTGATTTGTTCATATGTTATTTTTAGTTTCTTAAAAACCAAGTCATTATTTACAATTTCTTGTTAACTTCTCAATCTAGCCCACTCATTTCATTTCTGATTGTTTATGGTGTGTATTTTTGTTTTCTTGCAGTATTATGCATTGGATGTAACATATTTCAAGTCCTCTCTTGATTGTCACCTCTTGGACCTGCTATGGAACAAGTATTGGGTAAATACACTTTCGTCTTCACCCTTGCTGGCAAATAGAGACTATGTTGCAGGCCAAATTTCAGATTTAGGTGAGTCAATGTCTTGTCTCTGCCAGAGAAGCGCTGATTTTTTTTCTTTGCATTGTTTTTAGGCTTACTTTGGGCAATCATCATAAAAACTTTGGTTCGATTTCATTGGAGTATTTTATTTTTGGTGTCTAGTGAAATTTATTACACCTTATAGTATCGGTGTTTGGTTTGAAAGACATGAAAAAGAATCAGTAAGTAGTTCTTCTGACTTGGTTTTTTTGATGATGTTCAAGTGAGTCAAGGTAGTGCAATATGAATCAGTTAAACTGAAGTGTTGTGAGGATCATAGATTTAAAGACTCTTCCAATAGTTGTTAATGTGGCTGGTGTAGCAGCTAGTCCTCTACTTACGGTTTATTGTCATATTGTTCATAACAGTGAATAATATCTTTAATGCTTATATCAGAGTCGAAGGATTCAAATCTAACAAACTTCAGTTTCAGAGATTTCTGCTGCTTAATTAGTCAGAGCCTTGCATATAGCCTTAGCAAATGATATAGTGGTAGAGAAGTGGCTTGAATGGAGTTTCGGGACAATTTAAGGTTTTGGCCAATTATGCATGGAATTGTTTTGTCCTAGCTAAAACCACTATGTTAATGATGATGGCTGTTACATTTTAAAACCATGTGGAGGTTGTTGGCTACCATGTATCTCGCCATTAGTTATTTTCTTGGGTACCAGGGTAGACATGTAGCCCCATTTTGATTACGCTGTTGCTTCCTTTGGTGGTGATTTTATGTTATAGTACTCAAAGTACTGACCTGTTGCTATTTGCTTATTTCGTCATGCAGCTGAAAAACTTGAGCAAGCTGAGAATCAACTATCTCATTCACGAATGGGATCTTTTCTTGTTGCTCCACAAAGGAAAAAAGAGGTCAGTGTAGATTTATTTATTTGAATTATTGGTTTCTGTAGTTCGGACATAGTTTGGGCTGTAGTTAGGGATAGCAAGAACCGATGAACTTATTTATTTATTTTTGGCTGTTTTGTTGTGGTTAAACATATAATGTCATGTCAGGCAGGCTATGCAAATATTTCAGTCATTCAGTGCAATATATACCTGAAGGGAAATAAATATTTCGATGTAGAATATAACTGACAGGAGGACATTGGTTTCCCATCCGAATTGAACTACATTTGTGAATTTGATCTGTTCTAAATGCTTCTCATTCTCATGCGTAGCTAATATTTTAATTCATTTGCACTGAAGTTAAACATAATAGTTAGGGCTTGTTTACAAGTCTTATCTATTTGAAATGGAGCTGATTGAAATAGATCTATTTGAAATATGATGTTCCGATTAGACCTTCTTACAAATAGACTATTTGGTATGTCTAATTCAATTAAAAAAAAAAAGAAGCAAACTTGTCACATTGTGAAAGTTATATGTGCAAAGTTAATATAAAAAATGTCATATGGGCAAAGTTATCTTACAATAACAGTAGTATAAGCAAATTTGTCATAGAGTAAAAGTAGTACATACAAACTTTTCATATTATAAAAATTATATGCACAAACTTGTCAAGAGAAAAACAAGAAGTGTCCGATTCCTTTTAACATTCATGTCAATTTGAAAAGTTACCTTTGGTTCCGTTTCGAAATGAGGTAAAAGGTCTTAAACCTAATTGAATCAAACATCCACCTGAACTTTTCCAAACAGTCAAAAACACTCAGAGCATCTATTTCATGAAAAAGTTACCTTTAGTTACTTTTTGAAAAGAGGCAAAAGTTCATAAAGCTGATTGAATCGGACATGCACCTGAACTTTGCCAATCAGTCAAAAACACTCAGATTTTCTATTTCGATTGGTTTTGTAGTCAAATAAGACATGAAAATGTAGGCTTGCCGAACAGCACCTCAGTTTTCATTCAAAGAGCTGGATTCAGTATAAAATCCTAGTTGATAGAATCTTTTTCTGGCTCTGCGACATTTTTCTAGGACATGCTTTTGAATTTTCTGAAGCTTCTAAAGTACATTAGATGGGCCAAATAAATAGGTGGTTTGGCATTCTTTCATGCCCAACTGGCTGTCCAATGCAGCTCTAGATATATAAGCTTGAGACTGGTACATGACAGAGTGCCAACTAGTGGCAAACCAGCTACATGAGATTTTTGTTTTTGTGAAATGAAGATACCTAAAGAGTGTCGGAAAGAAATATTGAGTGGCATTGGTACTAAGCAAGAATCCTGAAACACAAGTTTGATGTAAATTAACTAGATAGTAAATAGTTCCAGTCTTACATACCAGATATCATTCTTTTCAAATTGGTAGAACTTTAACACAGAATGGAAAGATAACATAAAAGTGCCACATAGGTGAAATTATCCTTGGAAATAATCCCCAACCAAGGATCAAAATAGCAATTGCGGCGGGTGTACCCGAAAGTGGGCACAACACTACATAGCGGGCGATACGTGATGGTTGCAGTGATATATAGTGGCATAGCGGTGTAAATATTTTAAATAGTAAAAAAAATTTGAATCTTGTGTAGTAGTCAATCTTGTGTTTTTTTTAGTGATTTGGAATCATAAAAGTGTAGAGACAACTCCAGGAAAGGTTGTTGAGGAGAAGACGTAGGAAAAATAGTGTTTTAAATTAAAACTGCTTAGCTCTACTAGGTTTTAGACCATAACGCCGCTATTTTCAAAATAGTGTAGCAACCACTACGGCCGATAATGCGGCCGCTATGTAGCTATTTTGAACCATGTCCTCAACCATCAACTGTACCTTGACAAGTCCTTTCCGGGCTAGCTAAGTTGCATGAACATAGCAGAATTAGAACCCATTTTCAGATATGGCAAATCCTAAAACACAGAATTTTTGGTTCAGCACAAAACAAGCAAGTAATAACATTAAGATCTATCCCTCACCATGTTATGGTGAGGGACAACTAGATGGGGCACACTTTGGATGGGCCTAGATATCAAGTTTGGGGTCAATCACATGCCTCTAACTCCTTCATCCGTGGCTCACAATTTTAACAACTTTCTTTCAAAGAAAAAGTCCAACACTCAATCCAACAGTCCATTCCATTCGGATCAGTGAAAATTTGATAGATCCAGTGTAAATTAAGAGGTCCCGTGTGTGTGGATGGTTCGGATGGATCATAAAATAGGCCCCACTATGTGTCCCTCACCCTACGGTGAGGGACGGATGTATATGAATATTCCCCTTAAACATTTTGTCAACCACACAGTGTTTAATATAGTGCTAGAAAGATTAGAATCCATGCCATTATGTGTCAAGACGTATCTCATTCGAAAGCAGGCTACTAGATCATAAGTTCAGGGATCAAAGGTTCTTGGGTCATGGATTGTAAGGGATCACAATGATCATGGCCTATTTACCTTTACTGTCAGAGACACATATTGCCAAGTGAAAAGACAACCATGATCATAAGACTGTAGGCATCTGTTTCTTTGTCCTTTACCTGTGTTGAATATGGACATTTTTTATGCTTCTTAACTCTATTTTGGTTTTCTTTTTTTTTTTTTTTTTTTTTTTTTTAACAGGAAAGGCAAGTGGTTTATCCCATTTTCTCTATTTTATGTGTATCCTCAATGGAATCCACAATGTCAATAGTTTAGATAACAGAATGATGGATTCCACCAGCACAAATAGGAAGGTCCAGTATAGGCCTGTAAATTATTAGGTTCATTACTAATGAATTATGAAAGGTTGATTCATGATCCATATTCCAACCCATTTGCAATCTGGAATGTGAACCCATCTTTGACAATGAACCAAAGGGCAAAGGTTGTGAACCAAATGGAACCAATGCACTATCTGGATTGCAGATAGCGGCAGGGGTCTGACTATTGTGGGGTTGGATCAAATGGCTTGGGCATGGATTATTAGATTTGACCTGGCCCAGCTCCCGTGCAACCTTACATGGAATATACATTCACATTTAGGTTTCACAGATCAGTTTGTTTTGGATCTTGATCTAAATGATTACTCGTGTTGGATCTTGATCTAAATAATCACATTATAGTTGCAGTAGTTTTATCTCTCTTCTTTTCCTCGGTAAAGTAGTTTTGTCTTTCAATACTGGTAGCAACTTCAACATGTGCTCACATGAAATTATCTAGAGTGTGCATTCTGAAACTGTCAAGACATTTCTATGGTAGGCTATTAAACTTCCTTCTTTTACCTTTTTAACTGTTGCTGCACTGACCTGTACGTCCTCTTTGTGGACTGTAGGAGGAATCCCAGGTTGCAAAGATAACTCGTGATAGCTTAAAAATTACAATTGAGCAGGTTCATGGCCTCATGTCACAGGTGACAATTAACTATCTGTTTTTGAATTGCATCCATGTTTCCCATTGAAGCTCAACACCATCTTATTTCATTGTTATTTCCTTTGTAGGTTATCAAGGACATTCTTTTCAATTCTGTACACCAGTCGACCCGGGCTCTCTCAATCACACCTGAGTCATCAGGTCCTGAGCCAATGGTGGAAACCTGATCTCGCTGGCACTACCAAAAGACGCAAACACCAATTTATTCACCTGCTGTAGCACCTGAGGAATTACTGAATTCGGCAACTACAGTCATATTAGGTTTAGGATGTTCTCTTCGTAAATACTTATGCTTATTGCCAGCTAATTGTGTAGTTGGTAAAGACATTTTTCCTGAATGGTGGGTGCTAAGGGCACTTGTCAGGGACTGCTACTCTTTTCTCTATCCTCGTCGAGATTTGATTGCGTAAAAAGATTGGCATACTAACTTTTATTATTATAACAAGATATGCTTCAATGATATTGGAGTGCATTTTTTACTGGTCATTCATTCTATGATTTGAGTTCTCGTAATCAGCACCTATAAAGTGGCTAATTAGTTAGACTGGGTTTGCTGCAGCTTGGTTGGAGAACACAATGTGGCAAACTTTTAGTCACGTTGCTGAATCTGTTTGGAAGTCCTCCTGATATGCAGCAGTAAGTAGTTGCAGTATTTTTAGCTTGTGTTTGTTGGGATGGATCTAAATTATATACGTTTTTGGATTAGGATGGATCATGTTGGAAATTGTTTTGCTGCCATTTCCAATGATTAAAAATTTGGCAACTGATGATTACATCGGATTCCTTAGCTGTAGACTTTTGTGTAAACTGATGATTAAATTGGGCACATTTGGATCTTTGAAAGCTGAGTGCGACTTTACTTGGTTTAGACGCAAACAAAGGTTCCTATGTTTGATCTTGAAAGGATGCAGTTCTTTTGTTCTTTGCCATAACCAATTACAGGCAACTACATTGGGAGTGACCTGATGCGGAGCAATTGAGGGGGCATTTGGAAACTCCCAAAATAAGCTCTTATTTCATGTTCTAAAACTTGTTTAGTTTTCAGTGTGTTTGATAAACCTCTAATTGCATCATTTGATTAGAAGTAGAGCTTCAACCTCTGAAAAAATGAGTTACGGTGGATCTTACGCTTTTAATTAGACCTTTTTTGCCTAAAGCAATAAGATGCAGAAGTAGAATTCTGATTTGTTGTTTTACTTTTTGTGGCATACCTATGATGGACCCAATCACTTTAAGGGCAAGAGAATAGTTGCATTTCAGCTTATTTAGATCCAAACTCCAATCAAATTTGTGAAACCATAGAAATGTGCCCCTCTAAGAAGCTCTAATTCGTATGTTTACCATGTCAGGGGTAGTTAAGCCATGTAGGTAGAAATAGACTGATGGCACAATTGGATCAGGGCCATCCTGTTTTATTATTGGGCCAGACATTATATAAAGTTGCCCACCCACCAATCTCAAATTCAGCCCAAATGAAGCTCAAATTGTTTTGAGCCAGATTTCTGACTCATGGGTTCAGAAGTTCAGTAAAAACTTTTGCAGGCCCAAAGTAGATTGGACTGGGATTTGCAGGCCCAATCACCACAGCAGAGGTGATAAAATTTCTGTCTGAGTCATGCGACTCAGAGTTGAAGCAGAACCCTACACAGTCAAGTAACTCAGTCGAGCTTGAGCAAGTACATAGTTGTATTTGGTCAGAGTCAAACAACTCACTCGACTTGTTTGCATAACACCAAGTGGAGTCTACTTAAGTGAGTCAAAATCCTTCACCAGCTACGTTGATCTCAAGAAATCCACACTCAAAAGATGTCGAAAGCAATCGACAATGAAAGACTCAAAACCATTTCTTGGAGGAAACCGCCATGTCAAAGGGTAATTTGGGTATTTTAAAATTTTGGGAAAAAAGCCGCCGGAAAAACCTGTCCCCGAAAATCAGCTGGTCTGGCCAGGGTGACTCCAAACTGGGCAGGATGTCCTTAATTGGAAGCTTACGGGAAAACTTAGGCCCTAATTTAAAAGGTTTTAAAACTTCATGTTCTTTTTTCAAAATAAGGCATAAAACTAAAGGCCTTATTTGGGATCTTCCCTTCTTAAAACACTGAGCTGAGCCAAAGTTAATTATACGTGATAGAAATATATTGAAATGAAGCACAACTCTAATATGGTTTGTAGGTAGAAATTGGACCATCTAGGAATCATAATTCATAAGTATTCCATTTCTGAGAGTGAATCAGAAAGATCTTACAAAACTTACAAAACTGTTGTAAACAAGATTGTTCCACCAATCCTCTTTTACATTTGCTAAAAAAAGAAGTGCATGACTGCAACAGAGTATATGGAACATAGAGAGAGCTATATACACAACACAGAACAGCACTTGGCTAATGATCAAAGATCACATTGCAAGTACAGCGGCTATCCCTTAAATGACAGTGCTTCAGAATCAAGCTCATCACTACTCAATAATGAACTAGTGATCAAATTTTGATTCCAAGACATTCTCATAATATTGGATAGAGAGGAGATACTTCCCACTGATACACTTAAAACTTCTCCCGGACCCGCTTAGCTAGTCTATATAGTGAGTGATCACTGAAAGAATGATCCATTTCCTTGATCTTGGAAATATATTCCAGTGCTTCTTCATATTCATTCAACTTGCAGTAACCATCTACCACTGTCTTGTAGGTTAGCTCATTTGGCCTGCAATCATGCTGCATCATATGACCAATAACATCGTTCACTTCAGTATACAGCCCAAGGCTCACATACCCTGCCACAAAAGTATTGTAGGTGACAATGCAGGGACGAATTCCTGTTGCAGTCATCTCTGAGAGGATCCTCAAGGCCTCTTGCATAAAGCCTTGCTTGCAGAACGCATTGATGATTGTGTTGTAAGACACGAGGTCCGGTTTTCCCCCAGATCTTTGGAGTCCTTTGAGGACCTCCTCGGCTTTCCAACACTCTCCAGCTCTTGCATACATGTCCATCAAGGTGTTGTAGGTGAAAAGATCTGGCTTCAGCCCAGATTGCCAGATTGAGGATAACGTTTCATGTGCTAAATCATACATCTTGTTCTTGGCATAGATTGAAAGCATTGAATTTAAGATGACCAAATCAGGCTTGTAGCCATTCTTTAACAACTCTTCAAATGCTGTTTCCATACCTGTCAGCACTCTACACTTGAAATTCACAAGAACCAGGGTTCTCAAAAGCATCCAGCTAGGAAAGATCCGGCCGCTATAGATCTCTGCCTCAATGGTCTTTATCCCATCAACATGACCTCCCCTGGCATAAGAATACAGCATCAATGAATACGATGTTTCACTGGGCTTGAAGCCCTTGCCCTTCATATCTAGCAAGATGGATTCTGCTGCTTCCCAGTCACCTTTTCTAGCCAATGCATTCAGAAGCGCATTGTAAGTTGAAACACTAGGACCGAAACCTGCTTTAATCATATCATCGTACATTTTTAAAGCATCGACACTAGACCCACATCGACCATATGCGTTGATCAATGTATTGAATGTATCACGATCCGGCTCAAACCCACACTTCTTCATCTCCAAAAGCACATGATTCACATACTTGTGCATACCCTTTTTACCACATGTGGCCAGCATCGTGTTCCAAGTTACCCGATTTGGTCGGCACCCATTTGACTTCATTTGGCAGAGTAGGCCAACCATCTCCTCTGATCGTGATTTCTTCCCAAGCATCCCAAGTATAGCATTGTATGTACACACATTAGGAACACAACCTGATCTCTTCATCTGATCAAACAATTTCAAGGCATTATCTACCTTCCCCGCTTTGCCATAAGCATCGATCACAGTTGTGTATGTCACCGCATCCGGCATGATGTTTCTACTCATCATCGTATTGATAACACCCACCCCTTCCTCACAGAGCCCAGCCCTTGCATATGCAGCTACAATCTCATTATAAGTCACAGAATCAGGGGGGCAGTTGTTCTCTTCCATTTCCTTCAAAACTCGCAATGCTTCTGTGTAATTCCCTTCCTTCCCAAACACTTGTAGCAGAGAATTGTAAGTCACCAATCCAGGGATGTAACCTTGCAACTTCAATTCATCAAAGAACTTTGATGCTTCCTCAGATAACCCTTGTCTTCCACAAGAAGCTATAACTGTACTACATGTGAATTCATCAAACTCATGTCCATTGCTTTTCATCTCATCCAACAAGCTTAGAATTCGATTCCAAGATCGACCCATCTTTCCAAACACATCGAGCATGACATTGTAAGTAACTAGATTTGGGGTGAGCCCCTTTTCCTTCATCTGCTCAAACAAGGTGATCGCCTTCTCATACTTGCCCGCCCGAGCATAAGCGTGGAGAACAGTCGTGTATGCTCGGATATCAAGCAAGTAGTCCTCAATGGAAATTTCATCGAACAGCTTTGATGCGATCGAATGCTGCGACTCTCTGCCCAGAATTCTAACAATGACTTCAATCACTTGGGTATCTAATTTTGCATTTCTCTCATTTGAATTAGAAACAATCCATTCAAACAGCAAAAGGGATTTCTCCCAATCCCCTGAAAGGTCCAACCCCTTCAAGAGGCCTACCATATCAACCCCAAGAATCTCATTTCTAGCAGAATCTAGAAAAGCATTCAAATTTGATAAAGGGAGTTTGATGATATAATTCAATACAGCCTTACCTGTTTTGGAGAGGAATTCAACATGGGTATCCGCGGAAGCAGCTGAATCTTCTTCTTGGGTGTCTTTGAATTGAAGAAATGGGATTGAAGTGGGATTCTTGAGCTGGGTAGCTTGGTGTTGGGGGTTGGACCTGGAGGAGAGGCGTAAGGAAGGGAATTGAGTGGTGGGGTTTTGGGTATTGGTTGGAGGAGGAGGGGAGGAGATGCGGACTAGGTGTTGGAGAAGAGAATCAACGGGGAAAGAGTGGGAGGGAGGAAGTGAAGGAGGAAGAGGAAGTGGAGGATTGAATTTTGGTGGAGGGATTGGCGGGGTCGTTGCTTTTGTTGTTAGGTTGGGAAAGGAAGGACGATTTGGGAATACAGTTCCATCCATTGAGAGAGAGAGAGAGGGTTTATGGGTTTTTTGAAGCAGTGAAGCACAAGCAGAGAGGAAGGGTTTATGAGGTTTGGAGAGAGAGGTAGAGGAGAGTTGAATCTAATCCAACATGGATGGTCTTTATCTACTGCAGGTGATTGGGTGACTGAAGAAGCACTTGCACAAAGCTGTTTGGATGATGAGGAGGGTGTTTTTGTCATGGACTGATGTGTGTTCTCTCCTCCTATCTCTCTATATTTGCAGATCCATACCATTCATCCTCTTTTTTAACTTCTATATATATTTTGTCATGGGCATGGCCTTAAAAGAAGATATTTTCCAGAAGAAATCAGTGGACTTCTGTTTAGTTGCTATTGAGAGTTTTATGATTAGGCCTAGCAGCCAAGGTAGGAGCTGTCAAGGATGATCATGAGGTCCTTAGAATACATCTAACACTTGAGGGGCTTAAACCAAGTGATTAATGGAGCCAATCACATTTTGGCCATGAAACAGCCAACTTTGTTTGGGGAAGGCTGACCGTTCATCCATTGTACCTTTTCAAACCACAAGGACATACACATGTGTAAAAGGGGTTTTCGATTCTCCAATTACTTAAAAAATCATGTTTGAAAATTATTTTAGGTTTCGATTAATAAATGGGTCCAGATCAATAAGCCCATTTAGGTTTCAATTGCTAAATAGGTCAAGTTCCAGATCCATACAGATTTCATCCCTTAGACTCATTCTTGTGGACGTGTATTTTTAAGACATGATTTCTGAGTTTGCAAATGCTAATGTCAAAAACTTCACATAACAACATATATATTAGTTCCAAAGATTTTGAGATTTATCAGATGTGAAATGTAAACGTGAGGCACTATTATTGGGTTGAATAATATCACTTTTTAGATGTTAGGGCTGTATGATATCCCTATTTTAGGGGTGAAAAACAAAAAACACAAAAAAAAAAAAAAAAAAGAAAAGAAAAGAAAATCAGAACTAGTTCTAAAACTAGAACAGGTCCTCTTATCAAAATCAGGTCCAAAAACATGAAACAGGTTCTGACCCTCTACAAAGCAGTTTTGGTTCCGATTCCGGATTCGGTTCAACTTCGAACCATCCCATTTGCATTCCTAGAAATACAATCCTTGGCCAAGTTCATTTGTACAAACAACAATTAGTTGGACGGCTAGGATCCTTGAACAGTTCAATCTCTGGTCGGTACCAATCAAATGAGGCCCACATGCATACAAGAAGTAGCCAGATGCAGCCTCCTTGTTCATTTTATAACAAGAAGTTACCCGTTATTTGCAGTACTCCAAAGGCTTGAGTTTAATGAGCACAATCACAGATGGACAGAGATTGCAAAATCAGACATCCTTGGCCTCGTTGCCTACCCATGGAATTGGCATTCACTATAAAGAGGGTTTGCTGAAAGTTGAAACTGAATGATGAAAAGATAAGCCACTGGAAATGCAATTGAGACCTTTAACTATCACAGAATTTAATTTAGTGGTGCGATATGGTTGGCAATTATTTGATGGGCATTTCTGGTGGACTGTTATCCTCACACTCATAGGCCCTCTGACAGAACTCATACTAGGAATTCAATGCCAATCAAACAAACAGGCTCTTGAATTTTCTGTCCTCTAGGCGTAGCTGTGTTTTCTTTCTAAATCCAAACCAGATTTGGGGTCTTTCTAAATCAATTACCAAAAGACTTCATGAATTGCATTTCCACTGTACGATAGAAATGATGATGACATGATCACAACAAAGTACACAAATAAGATTTTCTTTTACCACAGCAATATTGCAAATGCACATGGCCTTGTTTGAAGGAACTTATGCAATTTTTTCCTCTTGCCCAACCAGTTGGAAACATAAGTCAAAACAATTTACAAGAGCCATCTGTTTCACAAGTAAAAGATCAAACGCTTCTTTCTTTCTTGCCTTCCTTCTGCTTCTTTTTAGAGAGGGATCCAAACAGCATACAAAATAAGCCAATTTACAAGAGTCAACTATTTCATGGAAGAATATAAAGATCACTTCTTTCTTTCCTTCCTTCCTTCTTCTGCTTCATTTTAGAGAGAAAGATCTAATCAGCATACAAATAAGCACGGGTTCTTGAATCACATAGCTAACTGTACACTTCCCCTGGATAAAAATTAAAAGCCTTCCAAACCAAACATTAGTGAACAACCTGCACAAGTCACATTAATAAAATCACATCAGTGCAGTGGAATGCCACCAAAAGGCAACTGGTTTCAGTATTTTGGAAAATCGGACACATACCCACTCCATTGGGGTCCAGGGCAACACCAGGATCAGGAGTCGCAAAAGATTCAGCAAAGTTGTTCCAACCAATGCTGGAAATGATTAGGAAGGAAGAAGGCAGAAATGTTGTACCATCATATAACCTTCAGTTTTTGGAGGCCAAAATATTGCAAACAGCTGGCACCATCATTTTCTATAACTAATTCCTAGTGTAGAATTAATCAATGATAGTCCCTTATTCAAATGGTCCCATCGGCACTCCTAATCCATCTCCCTCACTACTTAGAAATAGCCTCTTGTTCCATGGTCCCTTCATGGATGTTTCAGTGTTCTAAGCAAACACTGTTTGAGAATTACATGGCCGTCTAATATGCCTTGACCTGTTGTCCATTCAACGACTGTCCCATTTATGAAATTTCCCTTCACCAAATGAAAGGTAGAAGGATGACAGAGTAGACAGCAGGCGACAAAAACTCCTGAGCCAAACTAAGTCTATTTTCATAAGTACCTACCTACCCTACATTAATGGACATGATGACGGTGTTGGTAAAGAAAAACAGCTTCTTGGATACATAGAAATGTCCAAATTCATTGAAAGCAACACAATGACCATCATTGTCAGGTTAAAACTATAAATATTTATATATATATATATATATCAGTATGCAGAGTCCCTTACAGAAACAATGTCAGTTTTTATTGAGGATGGCATCAACGCAATTAGGTTAGGATCATCCCTGTGCTTATTCCAAGCTGCCTCTAACTGCTGGCCCTTGCATCTTGTCAGAACAAAGAAAGAATCAGGATCAAACTGAAAGACGAACAAGGAAGTGCCTACAGAAGGTAACAATCTGATGAAGGAAATATGAGTAAACATAAAAATTACAAACACACTTTTGCATACCAATCACATATCACTTACTGTTGTAGTAGCACAAATATCTGACGGATGTGTGTGCGGATGTCTTCGCGGCCTTTTCTAACAGCAGATTCCTTATACAGAATAGTAAGCTCATCTACCAATCTGGAGACAACCACATGATATTAACTAGAGCACAAGATGGAGAACAAAAACGCAAGCATCAGGGGCTTGGAGGAAGGAATCTGGAGATAACCGCATGATATTAACTAAAGCACAAGATGGAGAACAAAAACGCAAGCATCAGGGGCATGGAGGGAGGGAGGGAGGGAGGGGGGGGAGAGAGAGAGAGAGAGAGAGAGAGAGAGAGAGAGAGAGAGAGAGAGAGAGAGAGAGATTTGCATTATTTGCAACAGTGGTGTTTGGATCAACACAACATGGACCCCACATATGAAAATGACTACCTAACCTAACAGTAATGGCTGGGGAATTCATTCCATCCATCTACCATCACACCTTTTGTCATGTACAAAACCAAGCATGGATCTAGACTCAATGCTTATGGAGTCAAAATCACTAAAACAGTCCCTCATTATCTTGAGTCAACTGACAAATTCATCATTAAAAAGTGAAGAAAGAAAAACTAGATTTCCAAATTTGGACTGCACAAGGTATACAGACAAGGTTGATTGTTTCAGCTCACCTTTCAACGTATGGTGTGTTCCTGACCCATGTTAATTTCATGATTGTATAGACCCGTTGAAGAACCTGTGAGAACAGAAGGTGGCATTTCACATTTTTAACAGAAGAGAACACCTTGGAAAAAATACGATAGCTTTCAAGGTCCAACGCTTATGGGATAAAATTGGCACATAGATAAACATGTATGACATATTATATCTTAAAAGTTATTTTGATAGACGTGTCATCAATCATCATCATCATAGACTTATCCCATCATCCAATAGATATAATACGTAGGAAAATTTTCTCCTGCACAAGTTCTCCTGCGGGTCAACGCATCCAGACCTTCACCAAAGGCAGAACCCCCTGAATTCACCAGGTCCCACATGACGAACTGCTTCAATGTGCAGTGCGCAGGAGAAAATCATCCACAATAAGGATTCATGTATTATCATTATGGTACTTTGGTTTATGAATGGCACTGAAATTATCCAATAGTAAGATCTAATATTGTACTTATCATTCAAAAAAATAAATAAATCTAATATTGTCCTTTTTTGTATTTGCTTTCAAATTAGTGAGCATAAGATAGGAAAAGCATTGGATATACTCACCCTTTGGAACAATTTAAGCTTTAAACATGAATACCATAATTGTTGCATCAATCATTAAGCACAATTACATATTCAATATCCACAATCAAATTGATGATGGAAAACTAATGCACCTTACCAGTACAACAGTTTTATCGTCATCCACATGCATCCACCCAAAGAAAAGGGGAAAAATACGCCTAAAATGGGCCAATAGAACAAGCCCCATTGCATTGAAAACGGGTTCAATCAGGTGAAGCCATGAATTACGGCGTTCCTTATTCTTTGGCTGGCGCTCCAAGTGACTTAGCATCTCACCCAGCATCCTTTCAAACCTTTTGAAAAAGGAGAGAAAAAATGAAAAGAATTACAAATGACACTGTTAATAAATCAAGATAGCACTCATTACGACTGCAATAGGCTAATAGCATATCAAGAAGAGTTTTCGGATATGCGTGTATGAGTGAGTGGAATTCTACAGAACGCCACTTTAAAAACACCCCTTTTTCCACCCCCATTTTCTGAAAGCATGGGACCCACCTTCGTCCAAGCCCAAAATTTACACTTTCCTGAACAACATTCACCTTTGGATTTCATCACAAGAAAATTGCATAGTGTATAGCCATTAAACTTTAAATACTTAAAACTAAGGGTTAGAATCATCTAATCGAGCTAATAGCTTGTAACCCCCTCATCTGCATCCAAACTTTTCCATCACCCTGACCTTCCTTAACTTTCATGCATCCAGGCCCACCGAGAGGGGCATTTTCTAGCTGGCCTATATATATTGGGTCATATTCTACTAAGAGGCACCTCTCACAGATTGTGTGAGAGGTACAACTAACCCCTTTTAGGACCCACTTGGATGCATGCCAATCATGGGTGGATAGTGTGATAGAAAGGTCTCATTGTGGATATGATTTCGTGCAAATATTGTCCCAACCATATCATCAAAACCTTTGATTTAGGGCCTTAAAGTTCAACAATTTCTTAGGTCAAACTTTTTATGAAATTTAATCCAACAATGAATATAGTTTGGATTAAAGTCAAATTCGGGTGAGTGCCAATTCATTAGGGGTTAGTGAGTGTGAGGGGGGTGGATTTACCATAGGGTGTCCCATGTGGTAGTAAAAAAGCTACCTCTCACACAATCTGTGACTGGTTCACAGAAAATATATATATATATAGGAAGATGCACCTATGAGAGCATCTCTCACCTTACTATGAGAGATAGGGTGGGGGCCCTCACATTTAAGTTGTTGCCATTGGATATGAATGTGAGGGCCCCCACCCTACCTCTCATAGTAAGGTAAGAGATGCTCTCATAGGAGCATCTCCCATATATATATATTTTATTAATAAAGATGATTGCTATACAGAGCTCTTTCTTTTTCTTTTTTTTGGATGGTCTATACAGAACACCAGTATAATTCTGAAATAGAAAAATAATCTGCATATATGCAAAATGAGATAGATATCTTCTTTGTCTCATAAGTCATAACTAGAAACTGTGAATCAGAACATATCACAAATAATGAATAGTAATTAAAAAAATGCCAAACATGGCAACTCAAACATAGCAACTGATATCTAGCTTCTTATTTTGGTATCTAGCAACTTGGTTCATAAACAGACTTTATTATGTCCAAAAACAAAAGTAGTGGGATATCTAGAGGGTAAAGAAGCCCCCAAACTCTGCTTAGGCTGATATTCAGTGTCTGCCAGACTAGGGCCAGGTATACAAATCCTAGGATCTGACCAACAATCAAGTTGGATCCAGGTCAACATTGATTGAACCCAGACTCAACCTAATCCAAGTGTTACATTCAATAAATCATGCAATTTCAAAATTGAAAGAAACCTCCAAATTAGACATACCAAACCCTCTAATCAGGCGCACTTTCAAAATGAGAATTGAGATCGCCAAAAGAAAGTGACAGAAAGAGAACAAAAAGGTTATACCACAAGGATGCCACAAACTTATTCTCAAGAAAAAGAAAAAAAAAAAGTAGTTAAACGGCCATACAGAAATGCAATATGGTGATGCAACATGGTCTCAAAACATACCAAGAGCTACGAGGATTTCTTCTTTGCATACAAGTGATCATAAGCACAGACATTTCAACTAAATGGTGCCAAAGCTCATCACTGGAAGCAATATTCTGACAGCATGCATCAAGAATTGCATCTTCATACCAACCTAGTTCAGCTGCATTCACATTTCTAGCTAGATGTATAAATACAATCATAGCCTGCCCCTGAAGTCAACAAGACAAAAAACAGCAACCATTTTATCTACAACTCAATAAAAGGACACACAATGCAAAATAATGACCAAACAGTGATGAATCAGATTAAGCCCTATAGAGAGAGAAGAAGAAGAAAACCATGGTCATAAGATCTAAATGAGGCTTGTTTTTTTAGTAAAGACCATATTTCGCATATCAAACAATGTCCAATTGTTCAATCAACTTTAGACATTTCAAAGATTGACAAAATGGCCATGATTATAATCCCAGAATTCTCTTCAATTCAGATAAAGAAAATATAAAGTTTGCAAAGGGCATCAACCTTCACTTCCGGAGACCAGTGATCCAACGCTGTCAATCCACAAGGAATCACCAAACCACATAATTTCCCCAAATAAGGGTAACCCACCTGTAATCCATCCAACTCCATTCATTACTCAATTCACACACAATCAAAACATGAACAAAAAAAAAAAACAAGCATCGAAATCAACACATACAACTAAACTCTAACCTGTGTAACTAACCACCTAAACTGAAACGCAGCCAAGACCGCAGAAACAACAGGAACCCTAGCAGAAGCCGCATAGAACTCATCCTCCGCCGGATCAACTGCACTCTCTTTTATAACCCCTTTCAACAAAGGCAACACATCTGGCATCAACCCCACAGCCAATTTACACTCATTTGGCGCAAATCGAAGATCCACATCAATATCCACAATTCTCCTCGAGAAATCCCCATCTAAATCGCAGAAAACAGCTTGGGATAGCTCAGAGAACGCTGATTTCGCAGAAACAGATAGATTTCTTGGAACCCAAGAGATTACGGGGCTGGATCCGTCTTCGGCGGATGCTAATGCCGCGCAGCAGAGGGAAAAGTCTCTTACTTTGATTCGAAGTGCGTCGGTATCTTTGGGGGAATTGGGCTTGGGGAGAAGATCTAGAAGAGTGGATTTGATGGAGATTGTGGATGATTCTGGAGGGATGTATGGGGTGTTTGCTAGGGTTTGTTGGATTGGATTTGACAAGCTGATCAGAAAACCAAACAAGCAAAAAAGGGAATGATAAGAGAGAAGAGATTATTAGGGTTTAGGGTTTAAGAGATAGAGAGAGATTTGAGAGGGTTTAAGAGGGGAAATTGAGATTACCTGATGATGAGCTTGTGAAGGAGAGAGGAAGAAGAAGAGGAGATACCAAGAAGCTCTGAGGGTTTTTCTTCCATGGATGATTCTGCGCGGGAAACTCAAATGGGAAATGGAGAATGCAGTTGCCGAATGAAATAGGGATTTTGACCTGTTACTTCCATTAGATCTTGAGATTTGAATCACATCCGTCCAATTTTAAATATTTATCGCAGAGCTTTTCGGACTATAATAGGCGATATCACGCTAAAATAGGATATTGTAATATTGTGCTCGGTGTGGGAACAAAAATGCTACTTGTCCCGGATTCTGGACAGAATCCGGGACAGGTAGCAGGGCTCGTGTGGGAAATACTTAAAATTTTGATCGATCAAAGGTGAATGTCAGATCTAAAGGTAGCTGTAGGGCGATATTCCAATGAAATATATAGTTGGTTTATTTTAATATGATTCATATGTGTCGGTTCTTTTCTTATGGGGTTTTTATGTTAATTTCTTTTGAAATATTTATCACGCGATTTTTATGTGGGTTTTATATGAAGATAATTTTATGGGAAAACTTTCGAAATTGAGTCATTCATCGCGAAGGGTCCCTACAAATTGTGGGGCACAAATAAAATTCTGTCAGGACCTCTTCCCTTCTTTTTATTTTCTTTTTTACACCCCCCCCCCCCCCCCCCCCCCCCCCGATGCTAGCTCTTTTATGACCCCAAATGATGTCCTTTTAGATGCTCTTATGGGCTTGATCCATATTGGCTCACCCGCCTGACTCGACTGACCAGGTGGCCCTTTGTGACCCAAGATTAGACAATTTTTATGATCTTTGTGGATGTGATCCTTCATGATCCATTTACTTTGACTCAAGTTGATCAAAATGCCATTAATGGCTTCAAAATGTTCCCTATAACCAAAATGCCCCTTGTGTCACTCTAATGGTCCCTTGTGTCACTCTAATGTTCTCCTACTGCCTCAGCCAAGACAATTAGATGATCTTATGGGCTGTGTCCTATATGATGCACTCATTTGAATCTTTTAGCAACCACTCCAAACAACCTTTCATTGCTTGACCTTAGTCTCTTGCAATTGCAAATTAGCCTTTTTTATGTCTCAATGCCTTTCATGGTACAAATGGATCTTTTACAATATAAATAGCCTCTCATGGTTTTACAATATCAAACCAGTCTTTCATGACCAAAAATGCCTGCCTTCCATGGAAATAGCTGCTCTTTCATGACCAACCATCTTTTCATGACAAAAATTAGCCTTAAAGCACAAATCAATCTTTAGAAGCACATGTACAAAGATGGGGTGTTTTGACGGTTCGGCCCACTTACGAAAAATACAAACCACTCAAAATAAACACATATCTTTTATAGACATTAGATTGATCACACTATAAGAAAATAAAACATTTTATGATCTTGTGGTGGGCCCATCTCCTACTTATTTTGAATTTAGTAAGGGCAAATACCATAAAATTCATATCCATTAAATTTGATCAGCTATGATTTTTTCATAAGATTTCATGGATGGCCCACTAATGAATTTGGATCAAATTTCCATAAGGAAAAATGCTAGGGAGAAGAAGAAGGCAGGTAACCCCAAGAGGCAGTTCAGTTGGCCTAGGACCACAGTTTCCATCCGAAAGTTGTTGGTTCAAAGCTGTACTACCACATTAGAATTATATGGGAGTTTATCCAAATTTCCTCTGGGTAGAAGGGTTGGAAACCTCTGATGCCCAAAAAGAATAAAAAAATAAAAAAAATTCCTACAAAGAGACCCTGCAATGAAAGATGGCTCCAAACTGTCAACGCGTGCTGTGTTGGAGACCGTTGTTGATAGAACCTTGTCTCTTCCTAAATTTGCCTAATTCCTCAAACTGCCCCTCATCTATTCAAACAGAAGTGGCTCAATTATTCCTGGAAATCAGGCATGTGGGGCTCTCTTTAGATCAATCCAATACCACTTTTTTTTATTTATCATTAAACTTCACATACAAAATCTGAGAAAAAGAAAAATAAAATAAAAAATAAGCACAAATTGAGCAAATTCAAAGCCATCAAATCAAAGGATAAGATAGTGAGTGGGCCTTTTTTTCTTTGGCAAAGGTGCGTCACTTTTATCATAAAAATATTCTCTTGTGCACAATGATCTATAGTCTAAAGGATTCAAGCCGCTCAAAGGTAGACCTCCCAGAGTTTCACATTGCCTACAAAGATAGGATGGTAGAGCCCAAAAGTGGAAGAGAACATTTCTCCTTGTCTTTTCTTTTTTAACCTTAGGACTATCATATAAAGTGATGCTTTAAATTTCAAGACATGGGAATCGATGTTGTTTTCCATATAGGATGATGTTATGGGCCTAACCAATGCGTCACAAGCCTTAGGACTGAAAGAACGCATCAAATTAAACCTTATAACTATTTAGGACTATAATAGATGGGGTCAAATTAAGTACGTCAATGTGGGCTGGTTGTGGGTTGAGTCAAATTTTACTGCCCAAGTGCCAATACTACTCAACCGTAAGTTTTTGCTAACAATCTCCTTTGTTTCCCATCTTATGCAGAAGTAAAAAAACCTGCAAGTAGGTATCACAGCTCAGGCTGTTTTGTGAATTACATACATGTAACTCACAAGGGAAGTCTATTGAGATGATACAAGCATCACCCCATCCGAGGTGAGGCTCAACTTATGGACAGTTGGGACATGTGAGCTCTTATTTCTTTGTAGGAACCAAAAGTTTCATATATTTGCAGGCAGTGTTTCTATATTTGGAACTTGTTTTGAAACAGAAAGAGGAGGAAATGTCAAGGCTGCTGCCATTAAAAGGGAAGACAAAAATGATGGTTAAGGATGGAAACATTTTCAGACAGGTGAAAATTTATTATAGATACACTGCCTGTACAATATTCAGATCATTAATGTTTCAGTTCTCCTTTTCAACGTTGTAGGTGGAAGCATTATGCATAGAGAGTTGGACTTTTATAGTTTTGCAGAAATTTTGTTTCTCTGCCTCCCATGGGATCCACTTTTTTGAGTGATCACCAAAAAATTGTACTAAATTTAATTTTTTTTTTTTTAACTTTCCAAATGGGCATGTTGGATCATGCATCTATAGACTACTAAAGAGGTGATGATTGAAAATATAGAGTGGCGATGTAGATGGAACTTTATTTTCCTACATATTGAATTAATAGTGATGACTGCATATTTAGCTTCACATGACTATATAGTGATGATTGACTATTTAGCTTCCATCACTCATTGATTCAATTTCAATCAGAGGGGATGTTGTTTAATGGTTATTTTTTCAAACTCACATTTAATTTTTCAATTTTAACCACTTAGAGCCTAGTCGTTATCATCAAATACATATGAATTCATACTGGTGGTTAAAATTTAAAATCTAACGTGAATGCACAAACATGTCCATCACAATCATCGCCTTTATTAGAAAGTAAATTAAGAGAAATTGAAAAATGAATAACTAACCATCACCCTACTATTTCAATACCTAAAAAATTCAAAGTATCAGCTACACGGCTACCTTTATATCTTTCACCTCTCAGCCGATATCATTCACAAGGATCTAATTTGACAATAAAATCTTGTATATTCAATTACTGTGGATTATAATACAAACATACATACCCTAATAGAAATACAATTCTAGACATCCAATTACTAGAAACAGACAGTCCCAAATGCTGTTGTTCGTTTGCACTAGCCCTATCCAGGATTGGATCAAGCGGAATGAAAGGCCCCGATTGAGAGCATCATTCATGTCGCTGATCAGAGCCAAAGCCATAAAAAAAGGGAAAGGAAAGAGCCAAAAAGCTAAGCACTTTCCCAATTTTGATATTTCCTCGAAACTCCGAGGGCCAAATGGAGATCTTAGAAAGCCAAGCCCCGACACTCCCTCTAGCTCACTCCTCCTTTAGTCTTCTTTTTCTTCCACTCTGCTACATCTACATCTGTCTCTCCCTCTCTCTCTCTCTCTCTCTCTATCTTTCCTACATTTCTTTTACAATGGCAGCTTCCACCACAGGGAAAGAATCGACCATACCACCTCCCATCATAGGCAAAGCCGGCAGATACACCGTCTTCCTCACTCCTCCATCGACCCCAAAACCCCGCCAAAACCCAACCTCAGATTCCCCCAAGATTCCTCCCCAGACGGCATCTCCCAGGATTCCACCTCCCGTCCAGCCTCCCCCGCAGCAGTTCGACAAGAAGCCTTCTCCCAACTCTTCTACCCTCTTCGGATTCTTCTGGAATGCCGTTGCCAGGGTCCAAGATGGTAACTTTCTTCCACTCCAGTTCATTTCCCCCAATTTCTTGGTCTGGGTTCATTTTCTTTTGTCTTGGTTTTACGGATTTTGTGGGGTTCCTGATTTTTGTGGTGTCCAAGATGATAACTTGATTCCATCCCAGTTAATTTTCTCCAATTTCCTGGTCTGGGTTCTTTTTCTCTTGTCTTGGTTTTACGGGTTTTGTGGTGTTCATGATTTTGTGGTGTCCAAGATGGTAACTTTCTCCCACCCCAGTTCATTTTTTCCCATTTCCCGTTCTAGGGCCTGTTTCTTTTCTCTGGGCTTTATGGATTTTTGGGGTTTATGATTTTTGTTTAATTGTTTTGCAGTGCATTCGAGCATGGATGAGTATTTGGCGGACTGGTTTGGATTGAATCAGTCTAGGTATCAATGGGCGTTGAACGATTACTATGAGAGCAAGGGAATTGTGAGTTTTTCCGATTTTCTTTTAATATTTTTTTACCCGCCTGGGCTAGTTTTGATGTGCCCCAAATCGCAGTTGGTTTGGGTGTTTAAGAAAAATTGGATCTTTACATTTTTCCTGTGCTTTCCAATAGTGGGTTTTGGGAATTGTTAATTCAAATTGGTGATTGATTCTAATTGTAACCCGGTTAATACGGTATCAAGTTTCTAGTCCATCTGCAGAATGATTATGCATCAATTCAGCCAATAGATTAGAAAGCTAGTGATTTGATGTACATCCCACACCTTTTTTTTTTTTTTTTTATGATTGGTTCTAGATTTGTGTCCCAAATGTGGTAGTTGGGCAGGGGCCATTCTTTCATTTTGCTCTCTTATTATTATTGTTATTTCTTTTTCTTCAATCTGCATTTTGTAATAAGCTTTGCCTTTTGTTGTTGGTTACAAAAGGGTGGTTGTTGGATCAGATAGGACAGTATAATGGTACAGCTGTTCTTTGAAGCCAAGGAACGAGTTAAATTGCTGCTTTTGGACAATTGCTTTGCAATTGGTTATGATTTTAGTTTTGGGCATGATGGTATTGCCAGTGGAAGCCTAAAAGACAGCACTCCCATTGTGATGGATGTTTTGTAATCTGTGGTGACTGATACGAGTCCTCAACTGGGGTGGTTGGGGTATCTTCAGCAGGGTTTTATGACCTGAACTTGACCCCGACTCAGCAGGGGTCGGGTTGAGTTGGCAGATCAGGTTGAGTTCCCATTTTTTTTTTTCTCTTTTTGTGGTGAGAGGTGGAGGAGAAAGGAAGATTGAAGCAAGAGGATAAGAAGGATGTGAAATGAGTTCTTGTTATTGAGATATGGATTTTAGGATTTGGATGTGGAGCTGAGTTTTAAAACACTGATTTTTATCAGTAATTTGATAATTTGAAGAAGTCTAAATGTTCTCTAAGAGGGTTGTTTTGAGTTGTGAAAATCAGTTTAATCTGAGAGGCACGAGGAGAGTCAAACCCACAAAAATCATATCTCTGATTTCTCAGAGATAGTGGAAAATGGCTCTCTCTGCACTGTGAACATAGGCACACTGATGAGCCATGTAGATCTTACTGTGTTTTATTGTTTTGCTTGTTTATTTGTTGCACGATGAACTGTTGCGCTCACAACAGCTTGCCACCCTAAATCACAAGTGGCTTGAAAACAGGTGATTAGCAGGGATTGGTCACAATGCGCAACCTTAATAATTTTCCCATGAGGTTACAGAACTTAATATCATATATTACTGATATATAGTCAAAAATCGATGATGTTCAATCCATGCTCTAAGTTGCTACCAAGACTGTACTTTGTTTACCACTATCTTATTGGGTTAGTTTTCCAAAATCCCTTAATTTTGGGTTATATTGGTGATGCAATCCTCTGCGGGTAGAGTTGGTGTAATGCAGCTCTTTGAGTAATATAATTCCTGGTTCAAACTCGTGACTTTAATTTATAAACAATTTGTATGATACATTTTTCTCTTGATTCATTTATGGCATAAGACCTTTATGAGAGCAGCTCATAGGATCTTCAGACCTTTGTTGGTTGATTTGTGGCCCCACCTTTGTAATGTAGCTCGTCATTTTGCAATCAATCACTGTCATTGTTGTCGTAGTTGTCATCATCATCATCATCATCTTCATAGCATTATCTCCTCTTAGCCTGTTTTCGAAATTGAAATTTGCGAAGCTTAAGGATTAAAAAATCCAAAGGTTTGCTGTAGCCTTATCCATAAATGACAAAAACTTTGTTCATTCTTTCAAAGTTGGATTTATGCTTATCTTCATATGATTAATACACATTGAGGCCACTTTAATACTCTTGGGTATGTTGATCTATGATATGAATGAGGCATGGCATTGATTTTCTTCAGAGTTGAAATGGCCATAGGCATCTGATGCTCCTCCCAAGTGAAAAATATTTTTAGACTGATTCCTTGTGCTATCAGTTGTTTGTTTGAGTCATCATTGCCTTCATCATAATTTTTTTTCCCAGCGGGTCAATTAGGAACCTGGATGCGTTGATTTGACTTGGCTAAATACTTGGTGATTGGGTCAAGTCGAACTCATTTTCGAGGAGTCATGATCGACTCACTTAATCAACTCACAAGTTGACTTGTCTCATCCTATTTGGCTGAGTCTACCGAGTCAATTTGAAGTTATTTTGGTCCATTCATATAAGAACAACAAACAATAACAGTTAAGTGTTATATTAGTAGAATGGTGGAAGTTCCAAATCAACTGGCCCAGAAAGGTAGAAGTTAAAATGTACTTAAAAATGGGTGAAATCCAAAATTACAATTCCTATCAAAATTATGCCATTTGATTGAAATGGGGGAACAGAATTCATGTAGCCGCCATTCAAGGCTTTGATGATGATGTTGATCAAATTTATGTCATTTTCTAGAGAGTTCTATATTATTTGATTTCTTATTTTATATTTTTACAGTAATACAAATGCAGATTTTCCAAATAGAATTATGATTTACTGACCTGCCTCGACAACCCGCTGAACTTCTTGGTCTACTCAATCTGTTAACTAGCTCAGGCTCAAGAAAACTATGATCTTTGTCATGGTTTCCTGAACTGTTTTTTAAATTTTTTTCTTTTTTCTGAACTACTGAAATTGATCCAATGCAGGAAAAAGAAGGTGCAAAACCAAAAGAAATGGCCAACAAAGTGTAGGGTGTGTAACATATTGTGGGCAGGTAATTTCATAATCCTGTCCAACTCAACCAAAAAAAAAAAAAAAAACTCTGTTGCTTATTCTCACAACAGAACAATTCTTTTTGTTTAATTGTTTCTGAACACGTGCCTGTGCAGAATGTCAATACAGAGAAGGGGGAGAGAACAAGCAAATTTTCCTTTCATTTGATCATCTTCCTGTCTTATGATGGATCGATTTGATGGAATCCCATATGTAAGGTTTCTTTAGAAGGCATGGGAAAAGATCTACGGTTCTTTTTTCCTTTTCCTTTTTTTGTCTTTTGGAGGGAGGAGAGGGTGTTATTATTTTTGTGATTCTACCATCATGCCTAACATGAGTAGGCGTTGTGTGATTGTCCCATTTTGTATTATTCTTGAATGCTGAATGTTTGTTGTAGCTATTTATATATAAGAAGCACATGTGGAGTTGCATATGCTTCTTGTGCCCTCTTGGACTGTCTTTTCCTATAATTTTAGCGGTGTTTGTGTGTTTGTCTAACTCTCTTTTAGCACTGTTTAAATCCTTGTAACTCAGGTTGCTCTGCAGTCAGGTAGCTCTAATTACCTGAGATGGATGGCAAAGAAGAAAGCAGCTGTGACTTTTGTGTCACACTGGTGGTCCAAATGCATGAACCTTTCATCTACTCGAAAATCAGAGTTATGCTCTCAGCCTACAATGATCCAAATGGGTTCTTTGGGCTTGTTTGTTTGCATAGATTAATAAAAGTTGAATCACAAAAAATCATGGTCAAGTGAGCTCCACCAAGGCGGAGAGGGTACAAGGCAGCAATATAGATGAACCTCGTCTTTTTTATGATTTAAATTACTAGAATGATGGCTGGGTATTCATTTATCACCTCTCCTTGATTCAATTTCTATTGAAGGGATGTTATGTGATGGCCATTTTTGAATATTCACCTTTGATTATTCATTTTCAATCACTCACGTAAATACAAAGTGTATGGGCCTTTGCGTTCGAGGGATTTTTTTTATCCGACTGGTGGCCTTGTAAAATCTATCTAGGGTGGTAAGATGTGATGAGCTCATATTCTAGATGATGAATAGATGCGAGGCATGCTAAATGCTCAAAGGATATGCATCAATCTGAGAATTCTATGAAGCCATGCGAGTAACTCTATCAGTGGGGCCCACTCATGAAACTCAAACGGCTCAAGATCAATTCCCCACCCAACAGCAAGTGATGCTAATTGCATGATTGCTTGCAATATTCAATGGACCAATTATGAATCTTCAACATGTTGCACAGATCATCTCGAAGTTGTTGATAATGATAAATCTTACAAAAATTGCATCCTAAGATGACAAATTTTCATATTGGAGTTAACTGGGGTTCTATTCTCAACCCAAGAGGGAAGGCAGTCAATCTACTCTAGTGCAAACTAGCATCTGCAAACTGCAGTACCCGAGAGAAGGAAAAGAAAGAAGAAAAAAAGATTGGAAGCTAAGTCTCATATATTTTAGGCAGACACGATTCAAACAAATTTATTTTATATAGAGTTGTTTTAACACGATTTAAACAAATTTATTTGAAATAGAGTTGTTTCAATTGAAACTTTAAACAAATATGCTGTTTAGTTTGTAGTCAATTAGAAAAACCGAACTTGTGCTACAAAAGTTACGTGGTCAAAGTCGTCGGCCAAGTTTGTTAGGTAACCTTAACGTATTTTAATGGGCAAACTTGTAATTAAAAAAAAAAAAGGAAAAGAAGAAGAAGGTTGCCTATTTGATTTTAACAAGGGTAAAAGATATTCAAGTTGATTCAGTTGGACATTAACAAAATCTCTGCCAAATAAACCAAAGCACTCAAATAATTATTTTAATCAAGTTTAAGTCAAACAGATGAAAAGGAAAACCAAATAGATAAAAAACAGACCTACTAAACCAACGCATAAATATTGAAATATCAAATTCTTGTATAGCACATAACTTAGACCTGAATAAGCAAAGTCAGAAAGAAAGAAAAAATTCTTAAGTGGCTTTGACATAAAAAATCCCGAGTTAAAGGAGTAAAACTCCACTTGGAGCACATCTTTTAGAAAACTCAAGATACTCAAAATAAACACCTCTAAAATTTACTAAGTGGGAGTTGGTCCCACCATAAGATTGATTATTTAATTAAAAATGTGATAACACAATTTTACACCCATCTATTAGTTTATTTTATTTTTATAAAACCATCAATTTTATAGCGGGACCAGCTCTTATTAAAATAAAATTTGAGATATCTAATTTAAATTGAGAAGGCGTTTTATTTTGCATTACTTGAGACTTTCTATATGTGGCCCAAAGTGAAGTTGTCCTTGGTGTAGGTTGTAAATAGGTATTCAATTATTTGATTACTCATAAGTTTCGATCTGAAAAAATTCAGATCCATAATCTATTTTAAGTTCCGATAAATAAATGGGTTTAGATATTAAACTTAATTCCCGTCCCGATTGATAAACGGGTCGGATTGTAGTCCATATAATTGTCCTAAATGGAATTGACCTAGTTTACTGTTCATTATCGAACTCATGGACCTGCACGTGTTGCCCTAAAATAAATAGGGTTTCTAATCTCTCTGTTTCTTTCCTGCTGCAGCAAAAACGAAAGAAGAAGAAGAAGAAGAGAAAAGGCAAAATTCGATCGAGAAGAAGAAGATGCCGGTTCTGACGTGTAACGCCTGCAACTCGGGATTTGCAGACGAATCTCTGCAGAAACTCCACTACAAATCCGAATGGCACCGTTACAATCTCAAGAGAAAGGTCATATCGCCTGCTTTTTTGTTGTACCGTTTCGTTCTTAGCTTAGCTTCTGATATTGCTGTATGGGTCGGTGTTTTTTAGTTATTCAGAGTCTTGGGTTGTGTGTAGTTTCCTTTTGGATGATACCCAGAAGTGATTTGTGGTTTGTTTCATTCAATATGTAAGTGGGGTGCTTGATTAGGTTTTGGGGATCTGAATTTTATTTATTTGATGGGGTCTGACCGTGGATTGAATCTGTCCTTGTTGGAAGAGGTCAGAAAAATCCTATCTTTGATGCTGGATTCACTACCCCAGTGCCCTGTTTGGATGCTTGGAGATTGGGTTCCTTCCATTGCAATTGGGTTGCCCTTTAACTTAATTTGGTTAGAGCTAAGACCCCAATGGAGGAGCCAGTTTTTGGTTTTAGCCAGATTTAAGCATGCCTAGCAGCAGCTCAACTGTAAAATCCTTATAACGCCCCTTCGAAAATTGGAATTTATTGCTCTTTATTGATACCTCTGATGGAAAGAATTTGGGAGGTCTTATCACTTTCTGAACATTTATGGTTGTATTCTGGGTGTTATGTTTATTTCTGCAGTTGGTATTGGGGATGGCTGGTTGGTGGGTTGTGCAAAATGTCCTCTTTTGAGTACTATTAGTTAAGTATCTTTTTATGTTGCCTTGTGGATTCTACTTGCCAGAGAAAAAAAAAATTAAAGTTCCTGATTTTGGAAAATCTCCTCTCTTTCTTATCTCCATGGTTGTAAGTTAATAATTTCTCAATAAGTTTATTTACTTCACTACTTGCATTCTACTGTTAAAGTCATCGTTATAGTCATTCAAAGCAACTGCATCTAGTAATGGTGGATTTATTTTTTCTTTGAGTAGTTTAAGATTTTTCTTAAATATTAGATGAGTGACCCTTGTATTGTCAGAAATCAAGAAGCTTATCCCATCACTACTAAGCTAATTTGGAGAAGAGGACAGCAAACACTGTCATCAAGTTTTATGAACACCCTCTTTATGCAATTAAAACCTTTTTGTGTCATTGCCTTAATACGTGTTCTGTAATTTAAATACTGTGTTGTCAGTAATTTCATAATGTTTAATAATCATCATCATCTTAATGTTTAATAACATTAAGATCACCATCATATTCATCTTAATGTTATCCCATGATTATGGGTCAGCATTATGTTTATACTTCATATATTCTTTTTGATGTATGTTACATGAATATATGTGTCTGCTCATCTCTTCTTACTTCTCTAGGTTGCTGGAGTTCCAGGAGTTACAGAAGCATTATTTGAAGCTAGGCAATCTGCACTTGCCGAAGAGAGAAACAAGTTGAGCGAGACTCGCATGCTATATGAATGTGCTCTTTGTGGCAAGGAGTATAGAAGCTCTAAGGCCCATGCTCAACATCTCAAATCACGAACTCATATTATGCGTGCTCAAGGACCAGATCCTCAGAATGTGGCAATTACTGTCATTAAGCCACTTTCAAGCCGTGCAGTTAATAACAAGACTTCTACAAGTAAGGTCCCTAGAGAAGTGGATGATGACGAGAGTGAAGATAGCGGAGATGAATGGGAGGAGGTCAACTCAGATGATGATGACTTGGTCGGTGATACTATGGAATCGATGAAGGATCTAAATGTGACTGAACCAACCTCTGATTCTAGTTTGGGTCCAAATGATGATATTGATGATGAAGAGTTGGATACATCGTGCTGCTTTATATGTGACAAGAAACATCTAACCATAGAGAACTGCATGGTTCACATGCACAAGAGGCATGGATTTTTCATCCCTGATATTGAGTATCTGAAAGATCCCAAGGGCCTCCTTACATACGTTGGTCTTAAGGTACTTGGGTGTTTTGCGCTTAAATTTAGTAGGCATTAAGAAAAAAAGGCTCAATGAAGCCAAATGTTTTGTTTTTCCGACCATCAATGGGGTGGGCAAGTCCCATTTTCAGTAATTCAAATAATTATTCTATTGGCCTACATGAAGCAATGGATCTTACTCTCATCTCTTCCCTATTAGATGGTTCTAGCTATTCTATGCAATATCTAACAGTTATTGGCACACATTTAACAAAATGCCAGATTGAGGAAGTCTGAAATCTCCAATGGGGAAAGATGTCATGATCAGATCTAATAGCTGCTAGTGATCAGGTCTAGAAGCAGTTCTAACCTATGATACCTAGGTACGGCACGGATACGGCAGGGACACGCCATAGACATGACAGGGACACGGACTTTACATGTAAAAAGTGAAGTATCGGATACGATACGATACATTGCCCATTTTGAAGTATCCGTGCATCATAGGTTCTAACATTATCTCATTAAACCCAAGCGAAAAATGGGTCAATCAAACAATATGTTTTCTCCTTGTAAACATGTCTGGATTATGAATTAACTCATAGCTATGATTTTCTTTTTCCTTGCCCAGGTCAAAAGAGATTTCCTGTGTTTATATTGTAATGACAGGTGCCAGCCATTCCTCAGCTTAGAAGCAGTAAGGAAGCACATGATAGCAAAAAGTCATTGCAAATTGCGTTATGGGGATGGAGGTGATGATGAGGAAGGAGAGTTGGAAGACTTTTATGATTACAGCAGCAGGTTTATATTCTTCTTGATTGGAATGTGATTTCCATATGGATCTTGTTGTAGCCTTCGCTCATCCAACAGGATGACATCCTCTCTCCTTGTCCTGTGACAGCAAATCATAATTTTTTTGCGAACTAGACACATCACTCAATGAGAATTGCTAGTGATATTGATGCCTCCAATGTGATACTCCCACATGTTTATCTAGTATGCTGCATGGTAAAGTCTGAATGATTGTAGACTTTCATGCTTCAATCCGTTCCATCCATAGCTCACTATATGGTGGGAGTTTTTTTCAAGTTACCCACTGGATGAAGAGTCTGGATCATAGTTGTGAGTTTTGTTTTGTTTTGTTTTGGATGAAATTTCCAAAAAATTTTGATTCATCCACAAAAACGAAACAAAACTACTCAAAAAAGAATTTGCCCCAAATTTCAGTGGATTTCATCCAAAATTGGGCATTCAGGCCAATTTCATTGGGACAATCATTTTAGAATGAGGGCGCTGACTGAAATGCCATAACACCAAAACCCTCTTAAAAAGAAAAGAAAGGAAAAAAAAAAAAAAAAAAATAGCGACCTCCCGAAAAATGTCTCCCTAGTTCATCATTTCATTCATTGTATATATTTTTTATTGCAAATGTCTGTTTGTGTCTGATGGCTAAGATCCTTTGTTTATATGTCAGCCATGGTTCATTTTGTGTGGTGGACCCATTTGATTAACACTTAAATCTTAATAAGGTGAAACCTCTACTGATGGTATCGTGAAAAAAAAAAAAAAAAAAAGGATGTGCATCAAGGATCAAGCATATAAAACAAACATAATAACACCATATAAGATGATTGGAAAAGTTATTTGTTTCGATGATCTTTGTTTTATTGGTATGAGATGGCTGCAAAAGCAGTGGAATTCCTCTGAACTTGACTTCCATTGATTGTGTTGCATCCATTTTTATCATTCCTTTCATCATATTCTGTATTAAAATCTCATCTTTTTTCTAATTATTCTCATTAAATACAGTTCTAATATCAATTTTTTCTATAACATGGGATTTTTCCATTTTTTTCTGATTCTACATTTTTTCTCCCCTGAGTTTCCCTTCTTGTTGCAGAAGCTAGTTTCTTTTTTCTTAATTTCTTCATTTGAACTAAAAACTAGTCTCGTGATATGAATAGCTGCTCTCCTCAGCTTTTGTTGTTCTTAATAGTCTTTTCATCACTGTATATATGAGCTAAATTGTTCTCTTGTAGTTATATGGATTCGGATGGGAAGCAGTTGGTGGCAGTAGATGACACTAATCACACCGTTGAGCTTGGCAGCGGGTCTGAACTTGTAATAACCAGAAAAGTGGACCGCAGGACTTCACTTAGGATTCTTGGTTCTCGTGAATATTTGCGTTATTACCGCCAGAAGCCACGCCCATCTCGTGACAGAGATATTGCTCTTGTCATCTCGTTGGCCTCAAGGTATTTGCTATCTTCATCTAAGTTGATTCTCCTTTACCTCTTAAAGAGATAACTGGTGTTTGTCAAATTTCAGCTGAAAATAAGTTCATTTAAAAAAAAATCATTTATTCTGAAAATGATGTGGTGATAATATTGAATATCATAATGTTCAGTCTTTTGGAACTGAGTTTGTCAAAGTTACTGTATTTCAGGCTTTCATATAGCACAATCCAATATAGCACTCCTATCCAGCTTTAGTTGGTTAATAGCTATTTTCTGTCATTCCGTAATGACTCGTCATAAAAAATTAAAAATAACCGTTGTCTTTCTTTTTCCTGCTATTTCAGAAAAGCTATAACAAGAGAGCTAAACCTCAGCCTGTTTTATGTATTAAACCCATTATCACAAACGCCAATTTTCAGTTGTTCTAAACATTTTTCTCCGGTCTTTTGCTTGTGCAAATTTTAATGTATTTTCATCAATATAGAGATGCTGGATACCGATTTTTTGTTGTTTCGTGAAACCCATCAAATCCAGAGTAATTTTGCACCACTTTCTTAGTAACTTTAATGTATAGAGAAGAACCATTTCCCTGTCTGCAAATTATTATTGATAACCATACTGGACAGTGATACTGAACTTTGAGGTTGGCAGGTACCGGAGCATGGGTTTGGTAACAGTCCAATCCAAAGAACACATTGTGAGGATGAAAATTCTGAAGGAGATGAACCGATCTGGGGTCGAAGCAATGCGTTCGAAGATCGGAATGAGGAGTAACGTCATCAGAAATCTCCCCAAGAATGTCCCATATTGATCTTTTTGGCCACCATTTGGTGACTGTGAGATGATAAATATGTTATTTTGTTTTTGATTGGATGAGACTGATGGGTGCTTAAATATCATGTTAGTGTGCAAAATGGTGGATAGCATGCATCATCAAATCTGAGAATTTTGTTGTACTCGGGGTATATGGATAATTTTTATCCACTTTAGTGAACTTGTGCTTGATTTTATTTTTATGGTGTCTCTTGTTATAAACTGGGTTTATGCCAATGTTTGTTGTGGTTTCTAAGATAGGGCCTACTTGGTCTCTGTGGATGGATGTTCTGGACCCCCTCAAGTTAAGGGGACGACAGGAATGGTAAGACTCTTATGGTGGTTTGACAGGGATGGTAAAGACTCCATGGTTGTTTTGATGATAAACAAGGCATATGCATTACTTCTCACATGAGAACTGCAACTGATTCATTCACTCATGATTCAACACATGGAATTCCTCAAAATTTATCTTTTGATTATGTTTTCTTACACAGAGAGGCACAAATGCACATGGAAGGGTAGGCTTTGGTCCTTTCAGTGGTTGGGTGCAATACATATTTTAAGACTGTTACCTCTTGGTTTTTAAGATGAGAAACAGCCAGGATATTTTAAGGGGAGTGAGCAGAGGCCTATTTTGATTGCCTCAAGCTGAAAGCCGGTTGCAAAGTCATAAATCTCTATAAGTTGAAGGGTTTAGCCAAAATAGGTTCTTGTGTTAAATGATGTTGAGTGGGTCGACCAATTTCTAGATTGGTTGATGGGGATGTCCAAGTTCCAATCCTCTGTATTGTCTCTCTCTTTTTGTTTGGTTTAATAAGATTTCTTCCGTTTAACCACAAAATAATAATAATCAAAGGGTCTTTGGCAGTTTTGCCGGTATTGTTGGAGTTCATTGTTGATTGATTTATATCCCAAATTTTAGTAGTATGTATGTTTGGACAACAAAGGGAGGTAGCACCAGGCTCCATCTTGTGAAAGGAGGAGAGGAATCTTGCTCGCTGGTCTTCCCCCCCTCTCTTGGAGCAATGAAGTTTAACGTTGTTCTCTGTAATAAGTAAGGGTGACGTGTTATTTATGCTTTCCAAGAATGTGAGTATTCGTGATTCCAATGAAGCAAAGGTGATAGCTATTTTGGAAGCTCTTACTTGTTATGTGAAGAACTTTCATGGGGGGTTCTTAAATATCAAGTTCTTACATATCTTATAACTTGGATCCAAATCGATAGAGTAAGAAAGAGTCCCATGTGGATTTGACATAGAATATCCCAAGCTGAAGGGGTGAAGCTCCATATTTGGGGCCATCTTTCGGAAAAATCAAGCCCCTTAATAAACGCTCTATAATATATGAGATATACCCAAATTTTACTCAGATGTGAATTGGTTCCACCATAAAATTCACTTTTTAATTAAGAATATGATTAACACAATTTTACACCCATCAATTATTATTATTTTTTATCAAACTGTTAATTTTATAATGAGACCAACTTTTATTATACTAAATCCTAGAACTCAAGATTTCTATATTTTTGTTGTAGCGTTTCTTTCTTAGCTTAGCTTCTGATTCTCTTCTTTTTTTAATTATTCAGTCTTGGGTTGTGTTTACTAAGATGTGATTTGTGGTTGGTTTCATACAAGATGTTAAGTAGGGTGCTTGATTGGGTTTTGGGGTTCTGGGTTTTTTTGATTTGATGGGCTGTAACAGTGGATGGAATCTGTCCTTGTTGGAAGACCTCAGAAAAAATTCAATCTTTGGTGCTGAATTCACTACCCCAGTGCCCTGTTTGGATGCTTGGAAATTGGGATCCTTGCAATTGTATGATCTTGCCTTGCGGATTCTACTTACCAGAAGAAAAAAAATTGAAGTTCTTGACTTTGAAAATTCTTTCCTCTCTCTTTCTTATCTCTCATGGTTGTAAGTTTGTTAACTTCACTACTTGCATTCTACTAATAAAGTCATCCTTATAGTTAGTCAAAACAACTGAATCTAGTAATGGTGGAATTTTTTTCTTCTTCTTTAGGAGTAGTTTTAGATTTTTCTCCTTGCATTCTACTAATAAAGTCATCCTTATGACTTGAACCGGATTTGGTAGGGTTAAAAAGAGTCCATGTAGATTTGAAATAGAAAATCCCAGGCCGAGTTAGTGAAACTCCATATTGGGGCGCCCATCTTTCTAAAAAAACCAGGCCACTCAATAAACGCCCCTTAATATATGGGATGTACCCAAATTTTGCTCAAATGTGAATGGGTCCCACCATAAAATTCACTATTTAATTAAGAATATGATTAATGCAATTTTACACCCATCAATTGTTCTTTTTATCACACCTTTAATCTGATAGAGAGACCAACTTTTATTAGAATAGAGCATGAGAGTATGGTTGCCAATCCGGCCCTTAGACAAGGGGCCCGGCTTGGCTTGGCCAGCAAACGCTTTCAAAGCGAAGGCTATTCTTTTTGCCCTAAAGCCAGAGGGCAGGGTAAGGCCCAATTTTGAAAAGCCTGCAATCTTGAGGGTCGCGTTAGGGCTTGACTTAGTTGGCCTTAGGGGGTCTGGTCCAGCCCGGCCCTTTGTCTATTAATATATAAAATAAACAATATGTATAATATATAATATATATTAGGATTTTTAACAAAAAATTACTATAAAGAATTCCTCTAATTAGCAATGAATGATGGAGAATTGTTATTTTGTCAAACAATAATAACCAAATCTTAGGTAGGTTTTTTTCATAGATATCCTCATGGATCACAATATTGCCACCTATGTTTGATTATACGTTTTCTTTTGAACAGTATGCCGGATTCTATGTTTGTCCGACGAGAACATATTCCTCAGTGAAAAGGAAATTAAACTTATCACTCATTATACTGGTTTTTACCAATGTAAACTACTGTAGGTTGAGAGTTTAATCAAATAGATGGCCATCAACATCATCGTTGAATGGGATTAAGTTTCATCCACTAGCCATTGATTGATGCCAATTCTTTTCTATCCCCTTACTTTCAATACTGTTGTTGCAATCCAGTGGACTCCACATCTGGGGTTAAAACTTGTTACTCATGCCTCAAATCATCCTTGTCATTTATCTTTAGCAGTCAAAGTTTAATTGCTTTGTTATAAAAATCAAATGATGATGTTTCAAAGAATTACAAATTAGGGTTAATGCTAATTCAAGAGTGGTATAATGTTTATTTGAACTACATATGCTAAATAGTTTATTTGAACTACATATATACCAAATAATTTGTTTGGAAAATGTCTAATTCCAATATGAAATAAATCTAATTGAATCAAATGGGACTTTTCGAACATGTTCTGATGGTCTATATTATTGCTTTATAAAGAAAAATGCAGTCCATGAACTACTAAAAAAGAATACAACTACCATAACTTTAGCTACGACAATCTTACTAATAGTCCGACGACAAACGAAATCGAGCACATTATTTAAACTATGTAACTACTTTTAGTGTGACCACGGTATTTAATAATGTCTTTCATGTTCTAATTTTATGTCACAATACTATCAAATTAGCTTATTTCATTTAATCCAAAATAATTTTTTTATAGGACGAGAAGGTAACTTTTTTGTGCATTATTTTAGAAGTAGTGCAAAATGGTTTTTGCAGTGCAGATGGTATGGAAATATTATTATATATTATAATATTAAAACAAATATTTCTTTTGGCCTTGGCGCGGCCCTGCACTTAACGTAAGATAAGAGCTTTGGTGTTATAGGCCTGCCGGGGGCCCGAGGGACTTTGGCTCGGCTAAGATAAGAGCTTTGGTGTTGTAGGCCTGCGGGGGGCTCGGAGGGCTTAGGCTCGGCTAAGATAAGAGCTTTGGTGTTGTAGGCCTGTCAGGGCCTCGCATTATATGAGGGTTGGGTAAGGGCTTACCCCAGCCAGACCCCAGCCCAACCCCCACACCGGAGAATCTTGTATAAATTGGGAATAGTTTGAACAGGTTTCTATAAGTTGTCCTGAAAGTGGGGTTGTCCTAATTGTACTAATATTGGAAGACCAAGTCCTAAAAGTACTAAAATTGGAAGACTATGATGAACTAGAATTGGAAACTACTAGAATTGGAAAGCCATCTCTTTCCATATAAAGCTGCAGCGAAAACGAAAGAGAATAAATTGCGGAATTGATGACAAGAAGAAGATGCCGACGTGCAACCCTTGACAATCTCAAGAGAAAGGTCATATCGCCTGCTTGTTTTTGTTGTAGCGTTTCGTTCTTAGCTTAGCTTCTGATATTTTTTCTTTTTAAATCATTCACAGTCTTGGGTTGTGTGTAATTTTCTTTTGGATGATACTCAGATGTGATTTGTGGTTGGTTTCATTCAAGATGGTTGGGTTTGGGGTTCTGGGTTTTATTGATTTGATGGGCTTTTAACAGTAGATGGAATCTGTCCTTGTTGGTAGACCTCAGAAAAGTCCAATCTTTGTGCTGGACTCACTACCCCAGTGCCCTGTTTGGATGCTTGCAAATTGGGTTCCTTGCAATTGTATGATCTTGCCTTGCCTTGTGGATTCTACTTACCAGAAAAAAATTGAACTTCTTGAGTTTGAAAAATCTCCTTTCTCTCTCTCTATTTCTTATCTATCATGGTTGTAACTGTAAGTTTATATTTTTCTCAATTAAGTTTATTTACTTCACTACTTGCATTCTACTAATAAAGTCATCCTTATAGTTAGTTAAAACAACTGAATCTAGTAATGGTGGATTTTTTTTTCTTTATGAGTGTGGGGGAGCGAACCCGTGGGCGCCGCCCGTGTTCTGGTAACAGCGGAGGCGAGGGGCCCTTCCACCCATGCGCAGTGGCGGACCTATATACACTGGGCTGGGGGCTGAAGCCCCCTCCAAATTGGAAAAAAGCCCAAAAGAGCCCTAAGGACCCTTAAGCCCAGCCCACAAGTGAATATCTTAAGCCCCCATCAAGTCAAAATCCTGGGTCCGCCAATGCCCATGGGGTTGGTAGCCCTTGCCCACCCTTGGCTCAGTGGTACGAGGAGTCTCCCAAAGAGTCTCTTAAAGAAGAGGTCTCGGGTTCGACTCCTGAGAAGGCCCCTCCCCCTTGCGGAAGGGGGGGATAAATCCACAATAGGCCCTAGTAGGCCCCCCGGTCGCCTATGGGCACAGGTGGGCAAGGGCTACCAACCCCATGGGTGGAAGGGCCCCTCGCCTCCGCTGTTACCAGAACACGGGCGGCGCCCGCGGGTTCGCTCCCCCACAATGAGTAGTTTAAGTTTTTTCTTAGCTGTTAGATGAATGACCCTTGTATCTTCAGAAATCAAGAAACTTATGCCTTCACTACTAAGCTAATTTTAAGAAGGGGACAGCAAACACTGTCATCAAATTTTATGAACACCCTCTTTATGCAATTAAAACCTAATTGTTTCATTGCCTTGATAAGTGAATAGTAATGCAGTAGCATCATACAACGTGAGACACAATCGTGGGCCACATGTGGGATTGGTTGAAGATTAAGAGATTTTCTTATGTTTTTTTAATTGTTAGTAGTTCTAAGTTTAGTAAAGAGCCCGATTAGTTTCTAATTGGTATAGGACTTTTATTTTATTTTATTTCCTAGTTTGATTATGATTGTTTCTTAGAGCTTAAGTATCTTTTATTATGTATATGGCATTGTAGAGATCTATGATCTCAGATTTGGAGTTAATAAAAATTTCCCTTTTGTGGGTTTATCGTTGGAGAGTTGTCTTCTACATGTGATTGTTCACGTGGGAATTCTAATTGTCTTGTGATCCTAACCTTACGATTGCATTAATTGGTATGCAATTTATACCTTTTTGTTTCATTGCTTTAATTCGTGTTCTGTCATTTAAATACCGTGTTTTCAGTAATTTAATAATGTTTAATAATCGTCATCATCTTAATGTTATCCCATGAATGTGGATCAGCATCATGTTTATTCTTCATATATACACTCTTTGATGTGTGTTACATGAATATATTTATGTGTCTGCTCATCTCTTCTTTCTTCTGTAGGTTGCTGGAGTTCCAAGAGTTAAAGAAGCATTATTTGAAGCTAGGCAATCTGCGCTTGCCAAAGAGAGAAACAAGATGAGCGAGACTCGCATGCTATATAAATGTGTTCTTTGTGGCAAGAACTATAGATGCTACAAGGCCCATGCTCAACATCTCAAATCACGAACTCATATTAAGCGTGCTCTAGGACCAGATGCTCAGAATGTGGTAGTTACTATCGTTAAGCCACTTGCAAGGCGTGCGCTTAATGGCAAGACTTCTACAAGTAAGGTCACTAGAGAAGTGGATGATGAATGGGTACTGGAGGACAACTCAGATGATGATGACTTGGTTGGTGATGCTATGGAATCGATGAAGGATCTGAATGTGACTGAACCAGCCTCTGATTCTGGTTTGGGTACAAATGACTGTTTTGATGAGAAAGAGTTGGATACATCGTGCTGCTTTATATGTGACAAGAAACATCAAACCATAGAGAACTGCATGGTTCACATGCACAAGAGGCATGGATTTTTCATCCCAGATATTGAGTATCTGAATGATCCCAAGGGCCTCCTTACATACCTTGCTCTTAAGGTACTGGTGTGTTTTGCTCTTAAATTTAGTAGGCACTAAAAAAAGGCTCAATGAAGCCAAATGTTTTGTTTTTCCGACCATCAATGGCGTGGGTAAGTCCCATTTTCAGTAATTCAAATAATTATTCTAATGGCCTTCATGAAGCAATGGATCTTACTCTCATCTCTCCCCTATTAGATGGTTCTGGCTATTCTATGCATTACCTGCAAATGGATGATAACAGGTATTGGTACAGATTTAACAAAATGCCAGATTGAGGCAGTCAGATATCTCCAATGGGGAAAGATGTAATGATTGGGTCTTATAGCTACTAGTGTTCTATATGAACAGTTTGGATCATCTAGAAGTAGTTCTGACAGTATCTCGTGGAGCCAAGCGAAAAATGGGTCAATCAAACAATATGTTTTCTCCTTGTGAACATGTCTGGATTATGAATTAACTCATAGCTATGATTTTCATTTTCTTTGCCCAGGTCAAAAGAGATTTCCTGTGTTTGCACTGCAATGACAGGTGCCAGCCTTTCCTCAGCTTAGAAGCAGTGAGGAAGCACATGATAGCAAAAGGTCACTGCAAATTGCGCTATGGGGATTTGTACTATGGGGATCTAGCTGATGATGAGGAAGGAGAGTTGGAAGACTTTTATGATTACAGCAGCAGGTTTATATTCTTCTTGATTGGAATGTGGTTTCCGTATGGATCTTGTTTTAGCTTTCGCTCATCCAACAGATATGGCGGCCTCCTCTGATGGCTAAGATCCTCTGTTGTAGCAGTAGCTAGTTTCTTTCCTTAATTTGTTCCTTTGAACTAAAAACTAGTCTCATGATATGAACAGATCCTCTCCTCATTTTTTGTTGTTCTTAATAGTCTTTTCATCGCTGGATATATGAGATAAGTTGTTCTCTTGTAGTTATATGGATTCAGATGGGAAGCAGTTGCTGACATTGGAAGACACTAATCGCACCATTGAGCTTGGGATCGGGTCTGAACTTGTAATAACCACAAAAACCGACTGCGGGATTTCAATTAAGACTCTTGGTTCTCGTGAATTTTTGCGTTATTACCGCCAGAAGCCTCGCCCATCTCGTGATAGAAATATTGCTCTTATCATCTCCTTGGTCTCAAGGTATTTGCTACCTTCATCTAGCTTGAGATAATGTTGAATATCATAATGTTCAGTCTTTTGGTACTGAATTTGTCAAACTTTCTGTTTTTCAGGCTTTCATATAGCAATCCAATAAAGTAATCCTATCTAGCACTAGTTGGTTAATAGCTTTGTAAAAATAACTGTTGTTTTTATTTTTCCTGCAATTTCAAAAAAGCTATAACAACAGAGCTGAACCTTAGCCTGTTTTCTGTATGAAACCCATCATCACAAACACTAACTTTCAGCTGTTCAAAACATTTTCTCCAATCTTTTGCTCATGCAATTTTTAATTAAATTTCTGTATTTTCATCAATATAGAGATGTTGGATACCAATTTTTTGTTGTTTCATGAAACCCATCAAATCCAGAGTAATTCTGCATCACTTCCTCAGTAATTTTAATGTTTAGGGAAGAACCATTTCCTGTCTGCAAATTATTATCTATGACCATACTGGACAGTGATACTGAAGTTTGAGGTTGGCAGGTACCGGAGGATGGGTTTGATAACAATTCAATCCAAAGAACACAATGTGAGGTTGAAAGTTCTGAAGGGGATGAACCGATGTGGAGTTGAAGCAATGCGTTCGAAGATTGGAATGAAGAGTAACATCATCAGAAACCTCCCGAAGAATGTCCCATATTGATCCTTTTGGCCACCATTTTGCGACTGTGAGATGAGAAATATGTTATTTTGGTTTTTATTGGATGAGACTGATGGGTGCCTAAATATCATGTGAGAGTGCAAAATGGTGGAAAGCATGCATCATCAAATCTAAAAATTTTGACATACTTAATTTTTATTCACTCTAGATAACTTGTGCTTGATTTTATTTTTATGGGGTCTCCTGCTATAAACTGGGTTTATGCCAATGTTTGTTGTGGTTTCTAAGATAGTGCCTACTTGGTCTTTGTGGATGGATGTTCCGGACCCCTCGAGTTAAGGGGATGACAGGGATGGTATAGGGATGGTAAAACTAGATGATTGTTTTGATGATGAACGAGGCATATGCATTACTTCTTATCATAACTGATTCATTCATTCATGATTCAACACATGGAATTCCTGAAAATTGATCTTTTGATTATGTTTTCTTGCACACAGAGACACACAGTGGCACATATGCACATGGAAGGATACTTGTAGGGGATTGACCAGTCTACAAGTTGAAGGGCCTCAGCTGAGTTTCATTGTTGATTGATTTATGCCAAGGAACAAAAACAAAATATCCCAAATTCCATAAGTATGAATGTTTGGAACAACAAAGAGAGGTGACACTAGGCTCCATCTTGTGACACTCTAGGGTGGGGACCTGGTCCCTGATCAAAGACAACCTTATTCTGATGCTAGTATTATTATTGTAACCATTACTCTATTTATCTTCATAATCAGGATACAAGATGATAGATAATCATGGGTGTAAGGCTGAGTAGATTTGGGAGTTAATTTGGGCAGTCCTAGTTTTATTCTGATCCGATGGCCTTGTTTGATTTTAGTGCATCGAAGTGTACTGAATAGTAATACCCAGATCAGCTTAGAATGTAGACCAGTGCCAATTCAAGGGTATTATGTGACTCCAACCAAAAAGAAGAACTGGGTATTATGTGATTATGTGCCTGTTGGATTCATGTAATTGAATACTATTTCATGTTTGGTAACTTTACAATTAAAGGAAAGTGAGGTGAAGCCTCCCTTTAAGATACATGAAAAGATAAGGGGGTCATATCAAAAGTATAAAAAATCAAAATTTTTTAAATAGGAATTTTCTCAAATCACTAAATGACCAAAAAAAAAAAAAAAAAAAAAATCTACTTTTATTATTAAGTTGATCATCCCAACTAGTGGGTTAGATTGTCTCTAATTGGAGTTGGCCTCACCGTACACTATAAGATTGACTATTTGATTAAAAACAAAATAACGAATAATGTTTTTTTTTTTTCTTTTTTTTTGTAAAATCAAATAATGTTAAAGATTGTTTTGATCACATTTTTTTCATCCAAGAATCAATTTTATGGTGAGACTATGTATGTAAATGAGTCGATTCTGGCCCGAAACCATACTAGACCTACAACCAAAGCCATTTCTTTCTAAATGATGATTCCGATTCCAAATTTGGTTTTGACTCGGAACTGGAACTAGCTTTGTTTGTTCCCACTTCTAGAACAGGTTCTAAGTGAGGGACTAAGATCTAGTCTAAAATTGGTTTTAAATTTTTTTCCTGTGCTTAAAATAAGGAAAACATTAACTTATATAAGTGCATCATGTCTACTACCTTCAATACTAAACATAAAAATGACCAACTAAATTTGATATTCGATTACAATCTATACAACACTAAAGACTCGTATGTCGGTTTCATTGGTCCACGGGTCAAAACCCGTATTGTATTGATTCATAATTCAACTCGTTATTAATCAGAACCTTAAAATGTTTCCCACACTTAAAATATTCGTATGGTTATGAAGTCCAATTTTAACTTAAAGGTCCTGCCTTCAAATCCCTTAAGGCCTTACCCGTGGATTTCCCAATGATCAACCAAAAGTGAGTCAATGGGTTCCCATGTTAACCAAAAGAAAAAAAAAGGATTTCAAATCTAGGCCAACTTATAAATTTCAAATTAAAGTTTTACGGATCCAAATCTCTGGATAATCAGAAAATCGAATATTCATTTACATCCGTCTGTATGTCGTACTAACTTCGATTGGAGTAAAATTTGAAAATACCTTTATTCAAGCAACCAAGATCTTGGGCCTGATTCCCACACCTCCAAATTTAACCCTAGGGTTTGTCTGGAGAGCCACATAGGGTCCAAGTCCGAACTCCAGACGACACACCTTCTTAACATGCCACGCATTCAGGTGACGTGGCAAGCAAAGACTTAATCTTTTTCATCTTGAAAAGTTGCGCCATGCTTTTCGGAATGAGTTGACGATTCCGAAACAGCTCCTGCTTCTCTCCTCTCTTTCGAAAATCGTTTCTTTTTTCTTTTTAGGGTTCCGATCGATTCCTTTCTCTTTCTCTTCAAACCTTCTTTCAACTCGATCTTTTGATCCTACTTGCGATTTCTCCACAAAGGCCGCACGAAAACGGTAATTCCATAACTTCTTTGATTAGTTTTGATCGAAACTTTCTTTCCCTTTGTATCTTATATTTCAAGTTCTGGGGTTTCTTTTTATGTCAATTCTTATACATGTCATCCCTTTTAATTTTTGTTTGGTTAGAAGAATCATAGTTGTTTGGATGGATTGATTGATTGATTGATCGAACAGTGTTGATATATGTATGTATTGTGTGTGATTTGGGAATTGGTGATTTGGGTTTTGCTTAAAAATGGGGTAGTTTTTCTGGGGTGCATTTGTTTTGTAGGGATTTTTTTTGTGTATGTGTTAGTTGGAAGATTGGTCTGTGAAGTATTAGTGTTTTCAAAGCATTTTGAGTAAGTATGTTGATTGGATTTAGATATTGTTTGGTTGTGCCCAAGTTTGTATTTGATTGGTTATCCATAGTTATTTTGATGAATACCTGCATGTTATGAGGATATGGTCTTGGTATGGGCAGTGTTTCTGGATTCAAATGAGAGTACAATTAGACCTGAAGTAGATTTAAATTGAAGGTTGAGAGAAGTGCACTTCATTTGGCCCTAAAGGTGCCTTTGGTAGGGGAGAAAGTGTGGGAAAAAGGAAAATAGGGCAATATTTTCTAAGTAAGAAAGTTAGAGAAAAGGGGGAAGGAAAGACGTTGCATTTTCTATTTCACGTTGAGAGCTATGATTAGTCTGCTGATGTAAGTATTGGTGGCTAGGTTATATGTTTCCTTTCCATGTTTAGTTGTCTGGAAAGTGTTCCTAGGTTGAATGGCTTTAATATGATATCTTGTGGAATGAAATGGAATAAAAGAGAACATATCTATCTTCAATCTCAAGGATCAGGTCTTGGATTGCATACTAAGTATTTGAGACAATTTTCGTACAGGCTTCATTTTAGAATGATATTATGTTGATTTTGATTTTGAGAGCCATTGTGACTAATGGGGATTTCGTTAATGTTAAAGGATCAATTGTTGGAGTTTTACCTCTTTTTTGGAATGTAGATGACAACAAATTTAGTTCCATCCTTACTCTTCTCACCACTCTGAACAAGACCATCAAAATTACTTCCATCTCTAATATTCAAGTTTGACCACCATACAACAAGAGCCCATTGCAAAGTTCGAAGGTACTCAATGTTGAAACCATGGGGTTGCTGGTTCTAGTCGCATCATATCAAAAGAATAAAAAAAAAGGTTTGGTCACTGGGCATATGTGTTATATATCCATTGAGATTTTTTTTTCTTATTATAAGTAGTGGACATTAGAGAACAGGATGACCCTTATTTATTGGAGCTATGGACCCTCCAATAGTTACTGAGTTCTTCTAGGTAGCTATTTTGAATAATTCTTAATAATATTGCCTTCAAAGTAGGAAAGATTATAAAATCACTAAGAATTTAACATGAGGCTATATGATGCAACCTGTGTCATGATTGGTGCATGGTGCAGAATCTCTCTGTTGTTGAATCTTTCTTATCTATCCAACTAAGAATCACGTGCAGTTGTCTCGGTGTCGTCCCTTGGTTTATTTGGAAGAAAAACAAGAGATTGGGCTTTCTGAATAAGTTTGAGTTGGTTGTTTGTTCATTACAAGGGCTATAAATAATGTCATTTCTTGGCTCAGATGCTAAGAAATAAGGCGAGCTGTACATTTGATTTACGATGCTGCTGGGTGGAATGTTTCAGAGAGGGAGGGAGGGTATGTAAAGTTGTAAACCATTGCCAATGAAGCACTCTCTCTCTCTCTCCCCTTCCTTCACAGCTTATATACATTGCCTGAACATCTGCTTCATTGGCACTGGTTTACATGAATGAGAGAATGTGAAGTATATTGACAAAATTTGACACAAGGAGAGTATCAGTAGTTTCTATTTTAGTCACATTGGCAAGGAATCAAATATCTCCTAGATAGCTTGACGAACAAAGGAGTTGATGGAACATAACTGGCTTATGATGTAAGTGTGAAGTGCAAAATCTCCATATCTCAATTAATTATCATCTTCCTTTAGAGATTAAGGAGAGGGGTCCTCTATTCTATTTTTTAACTTGAGTTCATTTGGGTTTTTTTTTTTTTCTCTGAACAGGTGATTTGTTTTAGGGGTCTTTTTTTTTTTGGTGCAGCCCAGCCATGCTCTACCAAAGATCACCTCCAGCGGTGTGATCGAGCCTTAAGGCTTCTCAATGGAACACCCAAGAAAATAACTCACGAGAGCACTGAATATCTTATTATCAATAGCATAATTTACAACCAAGAGTTCCTCTCTATATATAATAGAGGAATGGCCTAATAAGGAAATATAATTACTACATGATTGCTAAAATCACTCCACATAATTACTAAAATCCCTCTGATTAAATCAAATCACTAAAATCTCTGACTAAATATATCACTAAGATTACGAATTTAATTAAGGAAAGAAAATCAATACAAGGTTCCTTGGTGCGGCCGATCAGCGGGCCCTATTCCTGTGCTGCATTAGGCTTTGGTTGTCTGATTGTGCTCTGTTTTGGTTTCCTTGTGCAGTAAATATTCATTCACCACTTCAAATGTTAATTTTCCTTGGATCCAGTAACTATATTTGGCTCCTTTTTTTTTAAAACAAAATCCCAGTTACAAATTGAAAGCAAAAAATTGCTTATCTTAATTTATTTATTTACTTTTAATGTGAGTTCTTTTGTATTTTTTTTTTTTTTTTTTTTTGCTGAGCTCACCTGGTGATTTGCTCTTGGGCCTATTTTTGGGAGCTCTTTTGGGTATTTATGCCAGTAGCCTGATTGAGCTGTGTTTTGATTTTGTCATGCAATAAATATTCACTTACCGTTTAATTAATTTAATTTTCTTTGGGTTCACTTTTCCCCTTTTCCTTAATAAAATCCCAATAGAAAAGTATTGTATTGGGTTCATTTAAAAACAGACCGCTTTTCTTTGGGTTCACTTTTCCGCTTTTCTCTTGTACTGTTTTTTTTCTCTCATTTAATGAAAGCAACCATTCAAAAAAAGAAAAAAAAAAAAGATTCCAATAGAAAAGAAAAGATTTTACTTGCTTTTTAGGTCCAGCTCAAAGGTTTTCATGTGTCTGAGTTTTGTAGTTTCCTCTAACTGTTGTTGGTACTATCTGGAGAAAGTTTGATAGTGGTTTGTTTTCATGCCATGTGCTACAACATATACTAGGAGCTAGGAGAAGGGGAAGACCACTAAGGACTTTGAATGAAGTATTGAGAGGTGAACATGTTAGATTGTGGAGATAGAGAAATTACCGCTAAAAATATAGATTGAGTAGTGGATTGTTTTTATGCCATTTGGTACATCATGTACTATGGAGCTAGGCGAAGGAGAAGACCTATAAGGACTAACATGTAAGATGGTAGAGAGAGAGAGAGAGTATCCATGACGGAATCATCATCATCATCATCGGAGGCTTGTTCAAACTATGTTGGGCTACATGAATTTTGTCTCTCCATTCCAGCCTATCACGGGCCAAATTCATGTATAGGTGGCACTTCTTTAGATCTATCCAAACTTCTATCCATGTACTCTTCGGCCTAAAGGTATGGATGACTAAGTAAACTAAGGAAAACAGCCCTAAATAACTGGGATTCTCCCTGCTGAGCTGATGATGATAAATGTTTTCCGCATTGTTCTGAAAATCAGAACCGTATTGAAAATCATTTGAGGGGATGAATCGAATTGTCTAGCGAATCTTAGGATTTTTTTCTTATAAAAATTAAAAAATTAATTAAAAATAAAAAGAACAAAAAAATGGTCATCCATAATGCATGCATGTCTCATCCATAGTCGCATAAATGCAATAAAAAATAAGGCTATGATATCATATGAAGAACATCATTAACATATATTAATATATCATAAATGATGTGTAAAATGTAAATAGTTAAATATGTTTAAGATATCGATATTTCTAGGTAAAATAATTAAGTTGAAATAGTCATTTTGTTATATACAAATAAAAGAATCAAAATAAAATCTAAATCATCAATCTTACTTGTTAGGATAAAATACAATAAAAAATAAGGCTATGATATCATATGAAGAACATCATGAACATATATTAATATATCATAAATGATGTGTAAAATGTAAATAGTTAAATATGTTTAAGATATCGATATTTCTAGGTAAAATAATTAAGTTGAAATAGTCATTTTGTTATATACAAATAAAAGAATCAAAATAAAATCTAAATCATCATTCTTACTCGTTAGGATATCCTTCGAAGTTAAAAAAGTGATCATTAAGAAAAATAGAAAATAAATGGGAAAAAGGATATAGGATAAAACCCCATACATACAGTCGTAAGCTTTAGTCGAACCCTTGTTCTTTATTCATCTCTAAAACCTCCCCAAAACCAAAAAATTCTTAACAGGTTTCCATGACTACTAAATAACATTTAAAACTAGAGAGAGAGAGAGAGAGAGAGAGAGAGAGAGAGAGAGAGAGAGAGAGAGAGAGAGAGAGAGAGAGAGAGAGAGAGAGAGGAACAAGTAAAAGATTATTAATATTAACCTCTAGGTTGTGGCTTGTGGCTTTTCTCGCTCACTGAATCGTTTGATCATAAGATTTGATGAAACGAGTATAGAATTGCAAGATTCACAATTGATTCGTAAGATTCACTTGTAAATGAGATTCACTGGATAGATATGATCGTTTACCTTACGATATGATATGAATTGTAAGGTTCGGGATATGAATCGTAGAATTTTGGAAATAATGTCACCAAAGTATTGAAGGAGCCGCATTGATCAATGGTGGGCCCAAGTGTGCCCCATAGAGTTGGTCTGCACATGCAGACCTCTCTTATGATTTTCTCACAATAATTAGGTTATCAATGTGTCATCACAATCTTGCTTTAGAGTCTCTGTACATTGTTTGCTTGTTGAGATTCTCTCTATCTAATTCTAAAGTTCTCACTATTTTACATTATGGACAGTTGTTTTTTTTTTTTTTTTTCTCTCTTTTGTGATTTCATAATACCATAAAGATATGTGGTTCCTGGTTGATATTTAAATGTCATCATTCTTTATTGTTATGCAGATCTCTGTTGTCCCTGGATCAATGAGACGAGGCTAAGAACTCAATGGTGATGCAGATTTTTGTTCTCAAACACAAGCCAGGCGAGCACAGATCCTTTTTATGAATACAATTATTTAGGCAGTCTTTCCTCATTATGACATCTGGCACGCTTCACAAAAGAAGGATCCATTCAAAATCTTTTGATTTTGAGCATGTTCAGCTGCCCACAAACTGGGAAGATGTAATGTGCCCCATCTGTTTGGATTTCCCTCACAACAGTGTTCTCCTCCAATGCACATCATACGACAAAGGGTGCAGGCCGTTCATGTGTGACACAGACCATACCCACTCAAACTGTCTGGATCGATTCAAAATAGCATACGGGGTGCCATTAGCAGCAAAGGTTCCTTCAATTTCAGATTTACCTTCTGGGGAAAGCATTGAGTCCATGACGATAAACACTAGTATTCGGCCATCATGCCCCTTGTGTAGAGGAGAAGTGACTGGATGGGTTGTCGTCGATGAAGCCCGTGGACAGTTAGATATCAAGAACCGGTGTTGTGAAGAGGAAAAATGCACATATGTTGGAAACTATTCAGAGCTTCAAAAGCATGCTAAACTCAAGCACCCACATTCTAGGCCATCAAAGATAGATCCTGCCCGGCAGCTTGATTGGGAAAATTTCCAGCAGTCCACTGAGATTATAGATGTTTTGAGCACTATACACTCAGAAGTACCAAATGGAGTGGTACTTGGGGATTATGTAATTGAGTATGGGGAAGATGACACCAGAGATGAGTTGGAGGATTTCCGTGGGGATAATGGAAACCGGCGGACATCCTGTATTTTTTTCCAGGTCCTTGATAACTTCAGAGCATTTAGGAACCGGCGAAGGTCAAGAGCAAGAGAAAGGAGGAGAGGAGATCGACGTATGAGGTATGATGCTTCAAATTCAGATGATAGTTCAGTGACTTCCGCTGATATCGTGGAGTATTCAATTGATGAAGTGGATTTTGTTTCCAGAGGTGTTGCCACTAGGGGGATCTCTAGTCTTCACAGGTTAGTGGAAAGATTATCTGGAAAGATTTTTCTATGTTCATTTCATTTAAGTCGTTCAAACTTCAAACATAGCTGACAATAAATAAAAAAAAAAAAGAAAAGAAAAGAAAACAACCCTTTAAACATAGCTAGCTGAAACTTCATTTATGAATGTGTTCCCATTTTCTCCCTTAATGGAAAAGGCAGAATGAATGCTTCCCGCCTTTCTTTTGTTTAAATCTTAAAATTTCTCTTTATATCCTATTTCCACTTTAAGAAGGAAAAATGATGTTCCTGACGAAGTGCAGTTGGTCTGTCATGTATTCTCAACTTTTGTATACAGATTTTAAGTGGCCTTACTGTATGTCCTTCGTAAAAGTGCACACTTTTATGAAGCAGTTTCAGGCTTTGGAGTTAATTTCTTCGAAAGTGAATTAATAGGGGTTAGGGTGGAGGATCACACTGTTTCCTATCTTGTTGATATCAGGGGGTGCAAGGCGGGGTTCCCTTCCAGCTTCTTATTTATGCCTGTCCTTATGTCTAGGCGTCACTCCCAAATCCTTATGGCCCTGGCGGTAGAAAGGGTCGAGAGGAAGTTAGACTCTTGGAAGGCAAAATATCAAGAACTAGTGGGTAGAGTGATCCTTATTCAGCCGCTCTCTCCAATCTTCCGATTTACTTCATTTCAATGTTCAGATGCCCAATGGCGGTATCACATTGAGAGATTGCAACCAGACTTCCTTTGCAAGGGAACCAAGGAAAAAAAAAATATATCACTTGGTAAATTGGGCCTTTATGTGCAAACCAAAGAAAGAAGGGGAGCTGGGGATTAGGCCTCTAAAACAAATGAACCAAGCTCTTCTAGCAAAGTTGTTGTCGAGTAATAGGGAGGACAGAGATAGCCTCGGGAAACAGATCTTGGTGACAAAATATGACCCGAACAGGAATGGGTGGGATGTCCAAGGTCTGAACTACCACCATTCAGGCTTATGGAAGGGCATAATCTCAATTAAGGAGGCTTTTGATTTAAATATCAGGTTTCTTGTTGGCAATGGCAAGAAGATTCTTTTTGGATGGATATCTGGATCAGTGGCAAGTTCTTGACTGTTCAGTTTCCAGATCCTTACATGTGTGCTAGAGATCGTCAAGCGAAGGTCAACAGTTATATAGATGGATTGGGAAAGCAGGTTCAGTGGAGTCTATCTTTGGAAGACATTTGTTAGAATGAGGGGAGAGAGAGAGTTTCTCTATGCTGGGTAGTAATAGCCTGGTTCTCATTTTTGTGGAGGTAGAGGATTTGGGAGTCTGAAGGATGGTATCTTCTCAATGGCTTTTTTTTTTTTGCCTCGGCTTTGATGAATAGGCCTTCCCTTGTGAGCCAATTTCTCAGCTTGTGGAAATTTAAGGTCCTCCAAGGTTGATTGCTTTTGTATGGCTAGTGCTCCATGGTAGAATTCTCAACATGGATGATCCCAGCTGGTGGAAAAGGATAGTTGTGAATGCTTGCCCAATGTGCCTTGCAGACGAGAAAACCAATCATTTGCTTCTTAATTCTCAAGTGGTGAAGAGATATTGAGTTTTGATCCTTGGAGACGTTGGAGTGCAGTTGGGTGTTTCGCCTGACTCTTGTTGATAAACACCCAACTCTTGTTGATCTCTTGGAGGCATGGATAATGGCAGGTAGGATCCATAAGGGGGGAGATCATATGGAGAGGCTTCTTCTTGGTGGCTATATGGGTTATTTTGGAAGGAGAGGAACTCTAGGTGCTTCAATGGCATCTCCTCTACTGTCGATGTTTTGGTTAACCAGTAGAAATTTGTAATGGCCTACTGGTCTCTAATCTCTATCCTTCCACAGTTTCATGGCATCCCCATACATCTTGTGATGTTTAATTGGAGTGAGGTGGCTGGCTCACACCTGGGAGTCTGGATATTTTTGGTCTTTAGGGGGTGGGATGGTTCTGTGTTGCGTTTGTCTGGATGACTTTTTCCATGTAGTCATTTTTCAGCTTTAGCTTTATATGGCTGTTGTGGCAGTGTATTGGTATTTGTGTTTGGGGCTTCAGCTAGTCATACTGCTTAGCTTCTGGATTAGTAAACGTTACCATTCAAATAAATAAATAAATAAATAAAGTGCACATGCACCGGAATGTGCCCATTGTTATGACCTATGATACAAAGATGTTTGTACAAGCCCAACGTATATCGAACTGATACGATATTTGTATTGCTACCTGATATTGCACCGATACTTTCAGGGAACAAGTTTAACATATTCTCTACTTACAATTTTTTTTTTTTTTTTGAATGGTCACTGATTAATAAAAGCAAACAATACAAGAGATGAGTACTGACAAGGAAAGACAGGAGAGCAGGAATATTCTACTTATAATGTCTATTATTTTATATAGATTTTTTTTAAAAATATTTTTACTTTTTACCATAAAAAAATGCTAGAAAGGGACGAAAATAATGATAATTTCATTGATTCAAAGGTGATATAAAGAAAAAATTATGACACCCGTATCCGTATTCGTGTTCCAGATTTTCAAAAGTGAGGAGTCGTATTCCCGATCCCCATATCCATATCCATATTTGGGCATCATAGGTTATGACAAGTCATGCCCTGCTTACAGATCTTATAACAAGTCATGGCCCTGCACTGGATTTTGTAGGAAAAGGATTGATCATGTATGATAGCATATGATATTTTAACTGGCCATCCGGTGTGTGAAGGGCATGACTTGTTAAAATATCGGGACAGCTTTTCATATGTTGTCACATTTCTTCACCCATATGCTAATATTATTTCACAATGTTCATCTATAATTGAAAAACTCAGTTTGATGATTTTGTAAATAGTGTATTAAGTTCTGACTTATGACACCGCATATTTATAAATTATGAGGACTTCTCCACTGTCCAAGCAATGGTTTCTTTTGTATCAGATGCTTACAATTTAGCTGATAATTTGTTAACTATCTACATTTTTCTCTATTTGATTTTAATCACTGTTTCTTGGTTTTCTCGTGCAGCTCCTGGAGACGCCGATCTCGCTTCCATGACCACTAGGCAGCATTTATGACTCAATTCATGTTTCAGGGAGATGCAGGGTTTTACTAAGCGTGATGGCACCTTGTTAGTTGTTACTCACATGTACATGTAGGTCCATGCTATTCATGTGATTCTCCCAGCCTTGGTGCCCTGGCCTAAAATCAGGTTGTCCTAACCAGTTGAGCGCTTTGTATATATTTGTATGGTCCTGTGTCATTTTTCTTCCAACTGTTCACATGTTTCTGTACATTTGGTGGAATTCACATGGTGACCTCTGATGATGTGCAATGCTCACATTTCTCTGTGCGACCGTGCAAGGAATTTTACTTTGATGGGCAGTCATGAATTCATTAGATCTTAAATAGGCACACCAATGAAATGATACTCCCGTTTAAATGATATGGATTACTTGTACTATGGAAATCAAATGATGGATGAAATTGTACCATTTGCCCCTCACCCCCCCCCTCCCTTTCATATTTTTAATGACATGCTGCTAATGTCTGGTTAGTATCATTTGATCAAGTACCAAAAAAGGGGTTAGTTATAAAAGCCCTTGCAGCGGTTGTAGGCGATACATATGGTGTTTATGGGCCAGGGCATGTATAATTCATGGTTGGGTAAATCTGGAGTCCCCATCATTTGCTTCCTTGTAATGGATCCTATCAATCCAATCTTTGACCCCTTTCAAGTTGAATTAGAGGATGCCCATCTTACTAATTAATGAAAATAAATGTTATCTGACAGATTTGAGGCTTTTTTTTTATCCTGTGGGTAGGATAGTCTCTGTGCATTTTATCTGTATACAACTTTACAACTTTTTAGCTGTTTTTTTTCTCTGGTTGATAACTCACACTTGAATTTGGACAAAGGACCAAAGATATGTAACTGGTCTTGGGAGCTCAGGTAGTCATGGATGACTAAAAAAGGGTGTCACCCTTAAAGCTGACCTGAGAGAGTGCACAATATGAGTTGCCTTGGCTAAGTACCCATATCTTATCATAGGATGTATGGCTAAGCTCCATACTATTTCAGATTCTGAGATTTATTTGCTGTTTGTTCACATCTGTAGTTTTTTAAAATGAAATCATCCTGCTGTGCATTGTGATTGATTTCTTGGTGAGACAACATGAATAGGCTCAGCAAGAGTTTGTGGCAAACTGCTGATTTATGAATCTTAGAATTGGCCTGTGTGCAGGCTAGCCCCCATGGCCTGAATACTTAGGCACCCAATCATATGTTTGTTAAGGAAAATAATGGTAAGGGGTCCATAAGGGCTACCGACAATGGTTAAATTACTTCAACCAGCATGATCTTTGTTTTGATCTTTCAATGGGGGAGGGCGGTTTATTTTGAATGGTTTGGATATTCAATAGGTGGGCCCTATTGCGGTGTAACACACCTCTTAAAGCAATTTGAGTGAGACATCCAGAAGATCCAGTCTCCCAATTTTGCAATTATGATACTATTGACACCTTTGGAGTTACATTTTCATCCCTTGGTGAATCTATAGATTCCCATGTTTGAAATTGAAATTCTATTCATCAATAAAAACTAGTTCATTTTCTTTTCTTTTTTTTTTTCATAAGGAAAGCGTGTTGCACCAAACAATTAACACTGAAACTTACTTCCTTGTCACATAAATTTTTCATCCAACAAAACAGAGGAAGGAGACGAAAATACTAAAGTCAGAAGAGACCAGTATTGGGACGAGCAGGTTGGTCTTTCGAGTTCCGATCACTTCATTCAATCCAGACCCAAATTTTAAATGTGGCCATTATCAGATCGAGGTGGAGCACACCTGGTCCAAATACAAAAACAATCTGGTCCAAAGTGGGTGGGCTTGGGCTGGGAATGGCCCATGGGTACTCAACTAGGGTTGCAAACGGAATGGTTCCGGGTCAAAACTATACTGGACCTGGACCTATTTCTAAATAACGTTTCAGTTTTGACTTAAAACCTATTTTGTTGGTTTTAAATCCGGTTTGGATAGGAAAAATCGGATTCAGGTCCAGAACCGAATCTATCTAAAGGACTTGATTTAATTTCAAAATTGGTTATAACTTCTCTTCATTTTTTTTATAATAATCTCTCTTAAGTAATAAATATATCATTCAACTTATAACAACGCATTAAGTCTACTACCTCCAGTATTATATATAAAAATGTAAAAAAATATATATATATATTTGGAATATTGTTTACAATATCAAAAGACTGATACGTCGAGTTCATAGGTTGGATCCTTTATTGACCGAGAACTGACCCATTTATCAATTGAAAATTAAATTAAATTTCCCAAACCCATTTATAAAAACCTAAAATAGATTATAACCCATTTTTCAGGTCAAAACTTTTGGGTAACAAGAGAATTGATACTCGTTTGTAACCCTATACCCTAGCCATCCTGCATTTTGCAGTGCCGATTGCATCAGTATTCGTCTCTTTCTCCAAATTTTCCCTCCATTCAGTAATAGAATTCGAACCCGTGGGAAAAAATTGGCGGGAAAGTATCTTTAAAGGTTTATTTATAAATACCGACTCCCTTGTCAATTCCGAGCCTTCAAATTTCGCGCCAAAAATCTTTCGTTTCCCACCTCACCTCTACTCTTCTTCTTCTCCCTCTCTCTAGGGTTTCTATCTTTCTCCTTCTGTTGCAGAAAGAGAAAGAGATGTATTCAAGTCAGTTTGATGGCGCCTCTATGTTCTCCGGTGGCGGTTTCATGTCTTCTCAGTCCACTCAAGCTACCGACTCCGGTTCCTTCACAACCAAAGTAAATCTCTCTCTCTCTCTCTCTCTCTCTCTCTCTCTCTCTCTGATTTTCTCTCATAAACTTATCTTTGGGTTTTGTTTTTTTTTGGGTTACAGAGTCGTGGTGGGCTGGGTTTGCTTCCACTGACGGTGAAGCAGATAAACGACGCCTATCTATCGAGCGATGACAAATCCAATTTCATGATCGATGGTGTCGATGCAAACATCGTAAGACTTCTCAATAGCCCAAATCTCTTCTTCTTTGGCTTTCTTGAGATTCCTGCAATGTGCCCCAGCACAAAATCCTACATGGGTGACTTGGTTTCAGCCCCAAAATGCAAGTCGTATGGAATTGGGTCTGACCCATTTCAAGTAAATTTGAGATTTGGGCGGAAATGAATGGTTTCTCTTCCACTGCTGTGAAATGTACCCTTGCTGGTTTTTCTCAAATATGTGTTTCATTTATTAGGTAAGTTTGGTCGGGATGGTGATGAATAAATTGGAGAAAGTTACGGACGTCAATTTTACTCTTGATGATGGGACTGGACGAATTGGCATACATAGATGGTGGGTTTTTTAGTTTTTTCCCCATTTCTTTTGGCAGCATGATCTATATATTGGGATTTGACTTGAATCCTGTTCTATTTGTTCTATTGGGTCTGTAATTTCTGACTCAAATTTAGGTGTTTTTCTCTTGGTTTTGTCTCCAATGTTATAGACTAAATTGTGCTGTGGATGGATATGTAGGACGAATGAAGATGCAGCAACAAATGAAATGGCTTATGTTAAGTGAGTTTGGGTTTCTTGTCTTACTTGTTTATTTATATTATACCCTCCTTATGTAAAAGGTATATTTTGGATAGGAGTGATTTGGTGAGAAATCCCTCTTCTGGAATTTTTGTTAGGAGCTGTCTGGATCTTGTAAACTGAGCGTGTGTAACTCGGTTTACATGCGAAAGAAGTATCATACATTTTGGACAATCTGAGTAACCTGTTACCCCATCAGTATTGGTCTTTGCCATAACCAATTACCTGTAAACAGAGTTACAGGTGATTAGTTTCATAGGTAGCTGGGGTTTTGCTTTTATATATTCTAGTATTGATGTGTTAATGATTTTAGAAATTTTTTCCCTCTGTTAGCAATGGGATGTATGTTCGTGTTAATGGCCAATTGAAAGAATTCCAAGGCAAAAAGCAAGCTGTTGCGTTCTCTGTTAGGTATGTGTTCAATTTTTCAACTGTTTCCTGTTCTTCCACTTGTGTTTAAATTTTTAACTATTCTATTACCATGTTAATTATAAATGGTTTGAATTCTGCTCACCATTGAAAATTCCTGTGTTGTTTCTGTTAGAAGTGATGTTTTGTTGCATCTGTTTCTATTTTCATTTCTTACTAGTAATTCCCTGTAGTTCTTTCCTGCTCATTTTTTTATAGGTAGAATCTGCAGAGTTTATACTGTAGACAAAATTTGATAGTTTTCTCCATTTCTTTAACTCGGTTATTTGCTAGTATATCTTGGAGACAGATTGTGAAATCCTACTAATGGCTTGCATTTGTAAGTTATAGTGTTTAACTGAACTTTATAGGACATTCCAACCGCAGTTAGTCATGTATGGTTCAATGGTTGCATCAAATATGGCCTTTCTTATGTTTATGTTTGTCCTTGTTAGTGGTTTGTTTCCTTCAAAATAGATGACTGCATAAATAATATGCACACGTATCATCACTATGTTGGCGTTGTGCAAGATTTGTCTATATTGATTCCCTTGTTGAATTTTAACACGTGTGATATTTGTCTATATTGATGTTAGCATCATGCGATATTCGGCTATATTGATTCCCTTCTTGAAATTTAACATGCAGTCATCATGACACATGTTCTTGGGGAGTGAATCGAAGGGAGTTGGGGTGTCATAAACTGTGTAAATGCTTAAAAACAAGAACATCTCTGTAGTCCTTTTGATGTGTCCAAAGAGTAAGTGCTATAATCATGCATTATCCATCTGTAAATGTTTCCAATTCACAAACAGAAATATCCAATTCTTTCACAGTAAAGGGGAAAATTAAGAAAATGTAGCATTAATTCATGTCAGCGTTGCACTGTAACTGGCTGTTATATATATGTATTAATTGCATGCCTCAAAGATTGTGCTGTTGCAGTATGGAGTTGTGATCGCATGTATAGGCTCTGTACTATTGGACTCCAATTTCCAAGACAGTTTCTGCATGTAAATATCAGTATCTTAACTTTGCTTTTGTTTTTTCAGGCCAGTGACTGACTTCAATGAAATTGCTAACCATTTCCTCGAATGCATTTATATACATTGTCACAATATAGGCTCACAGGTATTCCTTCAGATAGGATGCTATCTCTCTGTGTGGATATATCTTTTTCTACGTGCACATTCCTTTGTAATTCTTACATTTGAATGAGTACAATTTACAGAATTCTGGCTCTGATGAGCCTCAAACAAGTCCAGGTCCAGGATTGATGACCCCTTCCCAGAATGGGTCAATGAAACATCAACCTTCTATTATGACTCAAGTAAGGGGCAGTTTTAAAGCTTCTCTCTTAAAGTTGTAGTGTGTACACTCATACAAGCTGTTGATTAATGTGTTCTTTTTTTTTTTTGTGTGTGTCTAGTTTTCTGGACATATGGTTGATGCTGGAAGTGACTTTGATCAAATGGTCCTGGCAGTCTTTCATGAACCTGAGAATCTGTAAGTTGTACTTAAAATCGGTGTTATTCATATAAAATCATACAACGATATGCAATGTCTATGACATTGAAGGGTCCAATACGTCTCTTTTAGTTTCTAACATTTTCCAGTATTTTAAATGTTCTGGATATATTTGATTAGGGTTGCTCTGATACTCAACGCAAATATCTTTTTGAGGACTATCTGTATGCTCTTGCAGCTTATATACTTGTTGACTTGCATTAAAAAAGACCATCTAGTTTATACTTTATAGTGATATGGTTAATACATATTGATATAATGATGTAATAGAGCTTGTATTTGTGCATATATGCACTTACTTTTCTATTGGGAACAACCAACTTTATGGAAGTGAACAAACAAGTAATCATGGTTTGTTAATTGCTGAATAATAGATATTGGTGAATCCTTCACCCTATTATTTTTAAGTCTTGTCATTTGTTCCTACTTTTGACAGGGCAAAGGAAAGTGGGGTACATGTGGATAAAATTGTTGAGCGGCTAGGTGTGCCAAAGAACAAGGTCATGTAAGTCTCTCTCTCTCTCTCTCTCTCTCTCTCTCTCTCTCTCTCCCCCCCAGCCCTTATCCAATTTTATGTAATTGTTTATTACATGGTTTCCAGGGCATCAATCAATTATCATACCGACAATGGAAATATTTATTCAACAATTGATGACTATCACTATAAGTCAACCATTGGTGGCTGATACGTGCTGAAATGGTGCAATGTGCCACACTGAGGAAAACTTCAAAAAAACGCCACTGGAGTTAATATCGGTTTGGTTTTTCTTTTTCCTCTTGCCTAGTGAAACATTTGTAATTATTTATTTTGAAGAGTAGAAAACCTTCATATGATGTCAGGGATATGTTGAGGATCTTCATAGGTTTATGCTGTTATCTTAAATCTTTCATAAGTATATAGTAGAAAATTTCCGTCTTGTCATCTCCTTTGTAGTTGGTAAATTTAATCTACAAGCTTAAACCAGCTGCAAGGCACATGTATGCAAATCCAAGTACTGGAAGATGAGAAGTGTAGCACTTGAAATTGGACAAATTAACTACAAAAGTAAACACCATGCATTTGATCTTTTCCCTGTTTCATTCTGACCTCTTTCTCTACTCTGTCATGCCTCTTTTAGTCATCTGGGTATGGCTCCAAAGACCCTTGACTGGATGATCCTAACCCTGCAGTCAGTCTAAGCACCTTTTCTCCATCATTTAGTACTAGCAGCATATAAGTTCTACCCTTTGGCTTTGTATAACAATTCAAGTCATTAAGTAGAAAATCCTTAGTTGATTTCTTTTCTAATGATATCTTTTGTCTTTGTTGGGAGTGAAGACTCTGCCATTCGAAATCTATGATTTGGTGACTTGATTAATATTTTTGAGAGCATTATAAACAAGGAACAAGGGGGAATAAAAATCCCTTGTCATGTTCTCAGAGGTCCTTTATCATCTCTCTCTCTGCATGTGAGTATCTATATATATAAAACCCATCTGAATGTATGACAGCTTTCAACTGAGTACAGTCAGATGGATAAATTACGAGTTTGATTGGTGCTTGCTTGCTGTTGAAATCTTGGTTTTCCGATATATCATCTGATGAGGAAAAAATATGTTCCTACAAGAAAATTGACCTCACATTGTTTATTATTATTATTATTATTTTTGTGGATATTCAGCATGAGATCCTTGTGCACAAGGCCACATTATGTCATGTCCCTCAAAAGTCACATTGGTTGAACAATTCAAAGTTGTAACATCTTGATTGGAGGGCCTTTTTTATGAGAACTTAATATGCATGGTTAAGTAGGCTTTATGATGGTTTATTTGCAGTACTCAAAATTTCTTTATTTTGCATGGATATAAATGGGCGTGTATTATTTTGGGGGCCCCTTGCTAAATTCATAGTGTGCAACTTTAAGAGAAACCAAGCACATGGTTGGTATCATAATTAATGGGAAACTTGCTAGATGAACAACACTTTGTCTTTTACATTTTTGTTCTTGACCTATCTGACTGACTAAAATATTCAAAAGAAAATGACTGATTTTCTTAATCCTTCTGGACTCCTAAGAATATCAGTATCTTCCCTCATGAAGAAAAATCCTAAATCACAAACCAAGTATTAAAATGGATATTCCAAAGCATCCTCTCTGTCTGTTCAACTAACCTTTTAGTATTTGATTAAAATTGTTTATGACTTTAGTCAGTAGCCAAGTGCAAATTCCTGGTGCCACAAGTTGCAATCCCCCCTGCTCGCATCTGGAGATCAGCTTAAATTGAGCATGGAATCAAAGCAATTCACATAATTTATTGTGTCAACAAATGATTTAGTAGTGTTGTTGGTTGAGTTGCAGGTGAGGGAGAGACCCACACACCCAAATGAACATTTTAGTGTTCGGGGATTGACGGTGTGGGGTTCAAGGTCGGATTTGGGCGCATTTAGGATCACAATGGAGCCCAGGAGTCTTGGTGGAGAGTTCGAAATTTGATTGATGGTGTGAAGATGATGGGTTTTGGAAGGCTTTGATGGATTAATGGGCTCGATCATGTTGCAATTGAGGAATTTTCTGACCAACTTTATATGAATCTTGAGCAAATAACACCCCATGATATCATACAATTCGTTTGGCTTATGACAAAATTTTCCATTGGCTGTCGACCTACCTAATGCAGTCCTCTTTTATTCAAAAATCTCACTCAAGATAGATCGAAATAGAGAAATAGAAATCACGAAGCCGATCTTTGATGATGATGATGATTATTATTATTATTATTATGAATGCATGCTAAACACATTGATTCTGATGTAGAGGGGTCAATCTTTAGATGATAACCTATAGAGTAGTCCAATTATGTTGTATCTGTGGGAAAGTGGGGTGTCTACCGGTTCACATTCAAATGCATAGCTTTTGAGTCTTTTGATATGATATTCAACAAACCTCATTCTATTAAGCACCAATAATTAATTCTCCAAATTTGATTATTTTCTTCTCTTCCCAACTGGCTTAGGAGATATTTGAGAGCCCTAGCTTTAGAAAATAAAGAAAAAGAAGCTAGCTATTGAAGTAAGTGAATGATCTGGCCAACCTTGGTGGGATTATCTTGCTCAGTTGCTCTAACAACTCCCACTGCAACTGCACATCCAATAGAAACTTGTGTTAGGGGAAGATCATTGTCCTTTCCCCACCTACTCCATCATATGTATAAGTTTTATAGGATGATCTGAACTTTCACTTCAGTGGGCCATGATCTGGATGTGTCATAGCTTAGATTTCAAATACTTAACTCCAGTGTCTATCTGAAACACTTTGATAATGGAAGCTAAGCACAAAACTTGACCAATAGTACACATTTGACAGGCAAAACTAATAAGACTATAAACAAATATATGGTTATGATTGTCCTGTCGCGGCACCTCTTAGACTGGGCCTTCTCTAGGGGGGGTGGCTTACCAGTGATATCATATTTTACAGTTTCCATATACATGATAGAGATTCATACTTCTGGACCAGTGATATCATATTTTACAGTTTCCATATACATGATAGAGATTCATACTTCTGGCAACTCTTTTGATCCTGCATCGAAGCAGTGTTATATAGAGGCCTATATCTCTCTCTTCTTTCTGTTCGTCTTCCATCTATGAGCTATCTGAGGAATTAAGAGGAGAGATCGATGAGGAGCTATCACATTCGAGGTCATCGAAGCCCCAGAACTCTTCTTCCTCTTCCTGATCTGGCATCTTCCATCGCTCTATTATCATCTCATCCTTCTCTAGAAGTTCCAACACCTGCCAGTTAAGAATCCACAATACAATACAAATATAAACTAATTAATTACTATAACTACCATATGATTGTATGATTATTGATTAATGATAATGCCATTAAGCTGTTTTTCATTCATTAACAAATCATGTGCTACCATGCCTTTTTCAACTGCCATTATTGGCTGAAACCTTTTCCTGTCAATAAGAGGTGGATGGAGTGCGATTACAGGTCAGAGTATAGTCAAAAGCTTGGGTTGGTGTGGGTTTTTCTAGAGCAGGGTGCTTATCTAACGTCAACCCTCCTCTGTCGTTTTGTCCACATAACATTGGCCATTCATTATAGGTGCCTTACCATATGTGCCAGCGGGACCCAGCTCGAAAGGGAATAGATGGTTAAGAACAACTAATTACAGATCCCAGTAAGATTACCTCACTGGTTTTTAACTAGTATTGCAACTGTGGGAAGGTGGGGCACTTTTAATTAAGGGTCTAAGTTCCAACACACAGGCACATGTAAGTGGGCCAGAAAGGTTAGACACCAAATTTATAGTTCCTCCGCTTGGAAATGACAACCTCCTTCTGTCTCCCTGAGCAAGCATTCAAGCTGTACAATTGGTCCTGTGAGTGGGCTAGCCAGACTAAGGATTTGGTCTTAGTTTTCAAGGCCCGTGGGCCTAGCGAGTAGCAAAATAGTCCGGACCTTCACTAAATGTGATGTAACTTGACCTGGCCTGACAAAGGGGTGCATGGGTAGATAACTAAAAGGCTGGTTCTGGGTTAGACTCAGGTTTTTGGGCTGGACCCAAGCCCAAACATCAGGTCAAAAACCAAACAGGCTTTACATTCCCAAGCTATGGCCCGCCCAACCCATTGTAACATGTATGTCATAGCAACAGAACTCAATTATTAAATATCTGCACATGTGAATACTTTTTGAGGCCCCACCTTGGTTAGAATGTCTGTTGGGTGGGGTGTTTAGGGGGCCAAGCGGATAAAGAGTGGATGAAACATCAAGTCCATTCATTTTTCCTAGATTGTAATTGTGTCCCCCTCAAAGGACCAAGCCTCTTATCACCTTCTAATTCTCAAATGCTTAGACCATAAGGTAGGGTGATCAGGAGCCCACCTAGTCAGTCGCTTAGATTACAAAGGGATGTGTGTAAATTTTGGGTTGAGACCGTCCTGCTAAGTAAAAAAAAAAGTTCAATGTAGGAGCCCACCTAATAATGGAGCCCACCTAATAATGGCTTTCTTTTTAAGAACTCCCACCTGCCCCAACCCTTGGCTCCACCATCTAAACAATGCAACTTTCCCCCTTGGATTTGGCACTCCCTAAGGTGGGCCCCACTGGATGATGCCCTGGTGATGGGACAGAACACTACCCATCATTTATTTACTAACACTGTTTTCTCCAAAAATACATTGATCAAGTGCAATGCAACCCCCTGCTTGTACCAAAAAACAAGTACAACCCCCAGCACTTCATAACTCTCTCATTAACCTTGTGGGGTCTACTGTAACTACCTATAGTTGTGGTGGATATTTGATAAGAGAAATCTAAAATTGACTGCATATGTCCCAAATTTCAAATTTATTTAAAGATCATAACCTTTAGATTTAAGAGGATGCCCAAGAAAAAAACAGTAAATTTAAGGAAGTTGATCATCATCAAAATAAGGTTAATCTTGAGCCATTCTTATCCAACCGTCCACTGTGTTTTATGAATGGCTGAAGTGTGTCCCACAAAGGCTTTTATTCTAGTCCAAGTGTGCAGATTTTCAGGATCTGGTACTTGTTTTCTGCTTGTTTTCTGGGACTCCCAAACTCCAAAGTCAATAATCCAGGTGAACGGCCACTCCTCTACTGGTCTCATGACAGTTAAACAAACTTCAATTTTTGAAAACAACCCTTGCATCACCAGACATCACATATTGATGTATTGTTAGGTAAGCTGCTACACAATTTGGAATTGGAAGCATCTTCCATGCCTGGAGAACTCTGTTCCATCACTGGGACATTTGAATCAGTGGATCTGATAAGCCCATCATCAGGCATCAAAGGGTGGTGATTGTGATGGAATTGTAAATTTTGGTACTAGCTGAAAACCTTAAGTTAGCTAGAATGTTGGATTATAAAATCAAAACTCTCGAAGTTGACTCTAAACTGATGGAATAAGATAGGTGATGATGGTGATGATGGTGATGAAATTTTGGTGGTACTTGGTAGTGGGGCCCACAGTTTATGAATCAACCTATTGGGAGGGGTATACAGGACGGTCGAGATTGCACGGGAAGGAATTACCTCACTCATGGATGGGCGCCATGTGGCGGAAGGTCGGATACAGAGGGATGCTGTGAGGGCCAGCCTCTCTAGTTGCTGGGCATCATATTCGGATCCAAGCCTGTCATCTATCAACATTTTCATATTCCCCTCATTCAAATGAGGTTTGGCCTAAACAAGGAAAAAAAACCTAATAAGTAGTTTAGTGGGTAAACCACAAATTACAATTATATAAATAAGATTGCTTGGACTACAATTACAAAGTTAAAATGAAGGAACGAAAGGCAAAATAGATGCATCATGATTGTTTGATTATAGCATGGTTAATATTTTATGGACTATTTCTTGATTAAAAAAGGACCAAGTAATCTTGACCCACAGAAGATGAGACCCATTTGAGCACTTCTTATACGGATTAATGAATTCTACTCATGCTTTTGCGGAGTAAATGTCTACTTAGCGCATAAAATTCTCCAAATTCCATAGTTTGAAATGCTCATGGAAGGATGTTCCATGTATGGATTGACATTTGAGGAATGTGATGAGAAAAGCATAGGTGGAGAATACACAAGTTGATGCATGCATTTAAAGCAAATCGATGGCAATGATGTTGGGTTATGTCTTGTATTTCAAGTTAATCGAATTGGTCTTATGGGTTAGTCAAGATCCGAGTTTAGGTTTAGAGCCTTTGAGGAAATTTTGATCATTTTGACCAAGCTTTGTTAGGGCTTAATAATAGAGAGATTATAAATACAATGTAACTTGTAAACATAATCTCAAGAGTGGGGATTGGGAAATTGAGAGATTTTTTGCCATGAATGTAGACAAATTGCCAAACAAGGAAAATTTGCCGTGTCTCACCTCGAGTGCTTAATTAGATTTGTGAGTGTATTAGGGTTGTAGTAGTGTGTCCATCACAGATTTCCTAATGATGCATTCATCTGAAAAAATCAATGTAACCCACCCAAGTAATTAAGCTCAGATGAGAACCGTCAACCGGTTGCCGGCCAGAGATAATCTCAAGGAGAAGGACTCCAAATGCAAAGACATCAGTCTTCTCATCCACAATCCCATGCATGAAGTACTCTGGTGCCAAGTACCTGATCACATATGTATCATCAACCAAATTATGAACCATAAGAAGTGATTATGTAGTCTACATTGTAATGATGGAGCGCGCTAAATAAATATTCTCTTTCTTACTCAAAAGTTGTGACAATTTTAAGACGGGTCTTTGCTGATGAATGCCGGATTCCAAGAATTCGAAGAATTCATGTTGGGAGAAATTCCCAATTTCCCTTTTTTGTTTTGTTTTGAGTTTCTCAAATGCTGTTCTTCAAAGAGCAAAGCAGACTCTGAAATTCAAAGAATTTCAAAGACCCAAGTGGAAAACATCCACACTTTCGAATTCCACCCATCAAGTTAAGGGTCTTGAACAACAATTTCTAACAGAAATATGGAATTCCCAACAGACAAAACGCCCATCAGAATATTTCAGAATCAAATTCATCCCAACTCTCAAAAAATACATGCATTCATTAAATAAAAGAAGTGAGATAAGTACCCAACATATAGAGAGTGAGAGAAAAAAAAAAAAACAAGTGGGGTAAGTAGAATCACAAACCCAAGTGTTCCTTCAATTGGCTTGACTGAGTGATGGGTCCATTGAGATGGGAGCCACTTAGCCAATCCAAAATCTGAAATCTGACACACAAATCATTCAATTGTTCACTATCAGAGTCCAAAATTCTGCTACTTCTTCAAAGGAAGAATCCAAAACCAATGATCCATTCACCTGTGGTTCAAAATTAGCTGTTAACAGGACATTAGATGCCTTGATGTCTCTATGAATTATCCTTCTCTGACAGCCTTTGTGCAAGTAATGCAGGCCTCTAGCTGTTCCAATGGCTATCTTGTATCTTACTTTCCAACCCAATGGTGGGGTACTCTCATCTAAAAATTCATCAAAAATTTAAAACAAGAAAGAAGAGATTGAGAAATTTCCACATGCAAGAAATCTTGAAACACATTACCATGGAGAAGTGAAGAAACAGAGCCTCTAATTGAGAACTCAAAAATCAGGTGCAGGTCATTGTCAATACAGCAGCCCAACAGTGCTGAGACATTGGGATGGTGAACATGGCCAATGGTCCCAAGCTCTGTTAGGAAGTCTTTCACCTTCTGCTCATCACTAGAAGCTCTCATCAGCCTCTTTACAGCAATCACCTCACCAGTTTTAAGCACTCCTCTGTAAACCTCAGCATACCCACCCCTCCCAACCAAGTTCTCTGCATAATTCCACCAAAGCAATGATAATTCAGAGCTTTTGACAACAAAATTGAGATGGTTTCTCATTTGCTCAACCTTTTTGATAGAAAACTCAAAGGTTTTAATCAAAGTGGTAAATGGGTCTTCAAAGCAATGTTAATTCAGAAATTTTGACAGCAAAATTGACATGGGTTGTCATTTCTTCAACACAATTAGAGATAAAATATGAAAACTTTAGTCAAATTTGGGAAGTGGGTCTTCTTCACCTTTATGGAACCCGTTGGTGGCTTCAAAGATCTCTTCATAGGAGAAGCATTTCCAAGTGGGTTTTTGGCATTGCTCTGTAACTGGAAAAATGTCCAAGGTCTTGATGTTTTCATGCATTAGAGAGCCATCTTGCTTTGGAGTTTCTTCTTCGGCGCTTCGACGGCTAATGGAAGCAGAGAAGAGGCGTTTGAAGCTGTTCTTGCGGAGCAGAGAAAGGTGGGCCATTTTGGCAAGCTCCTCTGATTTGCAGGTGTTCACATAGAAGAAACAGAGGAGAAGAGTTGGAAACAGAGATGTTGGAATTGTTTGCAGGGTACATTTATCACCAACGGTCTTCAGAAAGCTAGATACAGAAAATGGGGGAATTTAAGGAGCCAATGCAGAGTACTTTTGGCATTATCCCATCTGGGTATTTCAATACTATCCTCTTAAGAGCATGGCCATGAATATTTATGGTGGGCATGCTTTGGATATAGGAGTAGGTGTTTAGAACAGCTCGGAGAGAGGAGAGAGATGGTTGTCTTTGATGCTATTCCTGGGGCATTATGGGGAATGGTTTTATAACCTTAGTAGCTTTCATTCTATTTTTGCCACAAGACTTTTATCTTTTGTCTTTAATGCATTTTGTGAAATCAAGGTCTCTAATTTTCTAAATAATACAAGTTGATGACCCCTAAACAAAATAGTAGGTTAAAAGTGGACATTTTTTTTCCTTGATAACGGAGGGTGTCCCAGCCGTTTGGGTCGGACTAATCTCAACGGGCCCAGGAGAAGCTGGGTAAAACCCCTGTGGCCCCGCTGTGGTAGTGCAGTTTCGAGTCCTTAACCCCCGAGAGCAAATCGTGATCTTAGACGAACTGAGCCACCCCTCGAGGTTAAAGAGGACATGGATGAAACGAATGAAAATAGATAGTAGGAAGTGCAACCTATCCAAATATTTATCATTAGTCCCACTACAGAAGAAAATGGTGAAACATAATTCATGTAGCTGATCTCAACACAATAGAGATAAGACTTTAACGATGATGATTGCTGCTCTATTTCAATTTCTCAATTTTCAACTAAAGACACAATTAGGCCGCGGAAGTCTTTATTTCATCAGTGTATGCATCCCATTACAAAAGAAGAGTATAAAAGCATTTTATTTTGTTTAAAATGCCATAATGAAATTAGTTCTCTTAAAAACTATAGTTAGGATCAATGTATTGCTTTTAATGTGACATGATTAGTGCATTCTACACATAAACTTATTAGAGATGAAAATATAAGAATACATGGGATGCGAAAGACATAAGGAGACCGTAATCGAAAGCAATTAACAAATTGTTTATATGGTTATTTCCCTAAGTTTACGCTTTAACGCATTCCTTAATTTTGTTTAGTTGATAGAATAGGTATTAAGGGAATATAAAAATGTCATTAGGATGTGTAGAAAACTGGAGAATGATTGATTTATTAGATACTTAGAAAGGTGGCATTGAGCTGTTAGGCATATCTCTCACGGGCATAATAGAACCCTCAATCTACTCTGTAATCCAATCTATAACTCCAATTACACTTTTTCAGCTTTCTTAATCACTAGTGTTGCTTGCAATCTTCTGAAATCTTCAGATTATTAACTTGTGTTATTAATAGTTGGCATGTGTCGTTTGTGGTGACTTTGTAGTTTTGTAAGACTTCCTTTTTGACTCACCCAAAAAAATCTCTACCCAGATAGTTGGATCAGGTTAACCTGGATTGTCTACAGGTTGGACCCCTGCTTATATTCGACCCATTTTCAAAACAAGTTGGGTAACTCCAGACCGCGCTTGATGCGGGCCAACGCCAACCTGAGTCGGCCCACATAACCTGCATCCAATGTGGCTCAACCCGTTTAACTCAAATTCAATACTTTTTTGTATCAACCCTTCAACTCAATGACCTGACTAATTGAGCTTTGACCTGATAATCCCACCAAGTAATTCAGGGTTCTGGTTGACCCCTTTAGTTTCAGGGTTCAGTTTAAAATTCTCAATAAACATTCTGGCTTGTGGTGGGTGCCACACATGTTACCCACAATGGTCAACCCAACCTAACCCAGAGTCTGCTTGACTGTTGGTGCATGGGCTGTTGTTCCTGGGTCTGCAATTGAAGCCCAATTGTTAAAACTATACGCCTAGGTTTATGTCCCATCGAGATAAAGACCTCAGTGCTCGGCATGGTTTTCAATTGTTGTTATCCAGTTGGGCCTTGTAGTGGGCTTTGTTACAGTCTTTCATTTTCAGGCCCATAAGATTATTATACACTCATTCTAATATCTTTTCCAGCTTTTGCTTACAGCCCAAACAAAAGACAGACAATTGAAGGAACCATTGAGATATTTTTTTACAAATGTGATACAATCTTTTGGCTATATCCAACTCAAGACATGACCCATTGCTTAAATGAATGGATGAGATCAATTTGCGTGGCCCCCAAAAAGATGTGACACAGTGTCATCCCATCTAGTACAAGATACTAGTTTGGCTATTGTATAGTTACCATTTCTAACTTCATCTTAAAAGAGAAGAAAAGTAGTCATAGAATCAGACCCCAAGGCCCAAATGGTGGTTCGTATGGGCCTATTTGGGAATGAAATGAAACCAAAGGGTAAAGCTCACAGGTCTATCTCAAGTCTTTCCTACCTTTCAAAACTAACTCCTGATACTGGGGCTTCTGCGAAATTATGGCCCACATGTATAATTTACTTTTCTCCTTCTTGACATTTTCCCTTACTTTATTGGCATCATCTCAACGGTTCTGATCCTGTCATCTGATGGATTTACTGTCCAGATGACGTGTCCCTCGATATGGAAAAAAAAAAAAAAAGATGTGCAAAACGAAGGTAGAGGCACACTTTCAAGCTGTGGGGTCCACTTCTGGATTGATGTGACCAGAGTATCTCATGAATTGTCTGATTATTAGTCTCAGCACAACCTCATCTGATACAACACCAATGATAGGGGTTGAAAATCTCATCTTACTTTACTTGGATGGTAAACTTCTCAGGTCATAATATAGCCTGGAATGAATCCCTGTTACCAACTCCCCCCACTACTTTCTCTCTCTCTCTCTCTCTCTCTCTCTCATTGATTCTATCCAACTGAGAGGATGTCTGCCGGAATTCTCGGCATATCTCTGGCAACATCTGCCTACATCGACAGAAAACCCACCTACCCAAAGCTGTTTTCAGGCAAGGACTCAATTGGGTGGGCCCACAAAACTGTTTCCAACGGCTCAAAAACACACTGCATGAAGGTACATACATGTCCCCTGAAAACCACCCACCTAATCGGTATACCACCTCCATATCTCTCTCTCTCTCTCTCTCTCTATATATATATATATATATATCTTCTCTCACTAGGTGTTTTATTATCATCATTTTTTTTTTGTGATGTTATTTATAGACATGGAATCCCATCAACAACAAGAAGTTTGAGTCTCTTTCCTATCTGCCACCTCTCTCCGAGGATTCAATCACCAAGGAGATAGACTACATGCTCTCCAAGGGCTGGGTCCCTTGCTTGGAATTCGACGAGGTACCCCACTTTCTCTCATCTTCTCCATATAGAAAAGAATCATCATTTCCATCACAAAATCACACAACCCATTTGATAGATCCTTTCAAAAAAATTCCAACCATGATCACTTGATCGAGGACATGAAACTACCTCTTAAATCATAACAATTTCTGATAGTCTTGTAAGTAACTGGGGTGGTTGATCCACTTACATCTGGGGTAAAACTGCATAAATCTGAACTGTTCCTCAAATGGGTCCAAATGAGAATGGGCCATTGATCAGAATCAGACGAAAACCATTGATCAAGCCCAAGATTAGCAATAGATGTATGGTCTGGATATATTATACTAGCCTGACTCATTATCAGTAAATACTTCATGTCTGTCCATTAAATGTATCTTGATCTTGTTGATGATGGTGAAGGTGGGCCACGTGCATAGGAGCAACAGCCAGATTCCTGGTTACTATGATGGGAGGTATTGGACGATGTGGAAGCTACCCATGTTTGGATGCTTGGATTCAACCCAAGTGCTCAATGAGATCAAGGAGTGCAAGATGGCCTACCCAAAAGCCTATATTCGGTGTATCGGCTTCGACGGCGAACACCAGTGCCAGTGCATGGCTTTTGTCATTCAAAAGCCCTCCTGAGTCCTAATCCAAGCTCTCAGACTTCTCTCTATGTTGCAGAATATGAAGAACAAGAAGAGGAGGAAAAATAAGATGGGTCTTTGTGACATATTTGAGTGTTGAAATCAGTATATTTGATAAATTTCTGGGTGGTATTAGAGATGGTCCTCCTTTTCTTTCTAGCTTTCTTTCTTGTGAGTAGGCTTTGTCTTATTTAACTCACTTTCTACTGTTGACTGAAGTGGAGTGTTTTAGCTTTTAAAATATGATATTGGGTGATTATAATAATGTGATAAGCACATGGTTTTGTGAGGGTGGGTTTGGGGTACTTTGGTGGGAAAGTAAGGCTAAGCTGTTTTGCTGGTTGATTGGTTAAAGGATGCTTTGGGCAGAAACCATATTTCATGGATCATGTCTTTATATATTTTTTGTCAACGGGTCCATTCCAGGTTACTAATGTGATGTGGGTTGTGGTGCTACCAAGGTACATTAGTCTTCAGTGTTCATACTATCAGAGCACCTTCTGCTGAGTCTCTTGTCAGGCTCTCTCACTCATGAGAAACTTGTCTTGCTTTTGAGCTAAATTTCAGTTCAGTTAGAGCTACCGTGAGATTATATATAATCTGATGTCGGGCACAATTACTTTTCGAGTGAAATTTATGTTGGGATGACTGAAAAGAAAAAAATGAAAATTTGTACTCTGGTAAAAATAATAAGAAGAAAAAAAACAAAAATAAAAAATAAAAAATAAAATGGTAAAACTTTTTTTTTTTTTTTTTGTTGGTATTTCTTTTTGACTTTCGAGAACCACAGTGACTCGAATTTTTGGGATTTTAGAAAATAACTTCAGAAGTATTTTTCAAAATTTCTTCAAATGGAGGATTAATTTTCTGACACCTCAAATCTCAACAATCAATTCTAGTGTTCGTAATGTGGGCGGCATTCCATAAGCAACGTTCCTCAGGTTAAAGGAATTCCAAAAATCCAGCATTCAAAAAAAAAAAAAAATACTGTTTTAGAAGCTTTACCGGAAAAAAAAAAGAAAGAAAGAAAGAAAAACCAAACAGAAAAAAGAGAAAAAAAACAAAAACAAAATTTTGCAGTGAGATTGACATCCAGATGCTGTAGAATATTGGCAGTCAGATTGTGGGAGATTTCTCCATTCTACCAATACTGCAATATTAAAGTTTAGATAGTATTGCAATATTTACTGTTATATGATAGAACTCATTAGCCAACATCGGATTGATGCGATAAGACTAAGATGGTGAATATTGTGATATCTAATGTTGAAACTTAGTAAGAATACACCTGCCTTAACGTATGGAATAAAAAAAAAAAAAAAAAAAAGGTTAGACAAGTTCAAATGTTGTGAAATCAAATTAGTGCAAAAACACATCATCTGTCTTTCCCCTTGGGCGAGCCGATAAAGTCACTACACAAGTCAAGTGTAAACAACAGATTAACAAAAATAAATATAAGATAAGAGAGAAGCAAAATTATGCCATCACTAACAGTAACAGGTCTAGTTTGACGTGGCATTTATCACAACGAAATCAATGAACACCAATTTAGAATAAAACATGTGGGCTCTTCTTCTATTAGAGAATAAATAGAGATACAGAAAGGCACATTGACCGGTTGATCCTAAGATGATCAAAATGTATAGAAAGAGGAGTTCAGTTAGCCTGAAGATTGTGTTCTAGATTGGCATAAATATATGTGCAATTGTAGAAACACACAGGAGCCTGGATCACTTCAGAAATATGTTAAGGTGCATTATAAAATGGAAGCTACTGCTCCATATAAATTGGCCGTTTCAATGACAATTAGTCAAATATTCTATCCAAATCAAATTGATTTGGGATGTTCAATGAAGAATGTTCAATCCCTACACAAAGAATTCCCGATAAGAATCAAGTTACCAAACGAAGTGCCATGCCAGTTGAAGTATTCAATGCCAGAGCTTCATGCAGAACCCAGTTGGCACAGGCGGCGGCCTTTTTCTGCATATACCTTCTGAGAAGGTGTCCACGAGTTGGCCTGCAAGGCTCGCCGGGTCATCGATCAAGGTATCAACAAAAACGCTCACGATTCTTCGCTCCTGTGGGGTTGCATAAAGGCTAAACCAAGTCAGGAACTTGACCCGAAAGCTCTTCTGGATGTGCCCTTCACATTCCAACCATCTTATCACCTTCACACAGTATTCATAGTTCATCTCCAAAGACCCATCTCCATTACATGCATCTTCACATCTCCCTATGCTCCTTTTCTTTGATGAGCTGCCAGCTTGTGGCTCCTCTGGCTTTCTGGGCCATTTCTCTGGTGGCTCCCCGCTGCCTGATTTTGTTCTAGTGCCCCATCCCGACCCATCTTTTGCCACTTCCAGCTTGCATGGAGTTGGAGGAACAGATTCTGCACATCGATATGGTACAATGACCATTTCACTCCCATTTCCAACAGGTGTATTTGTTTCATTGTCGGTACTAATCTCCTCCAGCGGAACTCCTGACTGGACATTTTTGTCAGGTTTTGGAATGTCAGATGCATGGTTTTCATTGGTAGAATTCGTGGAATCTCTTTGAGACTCTGATGGAATTGTTGAATTTGGTTCTGAAGCCACCTCGCCAGCAACATGTTCTTCGTCCAAGGCAGACACCGAGTCTCCCAGCATTTCTTCCTGCTCTATAGCATCCGTTCCACAACATATGCCGGCACCAGTATTCTCGGAATGGGAAATTTCTTTATGAGCATACTCAGATACCTTCCCTAAGCTAGGCATTGAGGTTTTCTCACAATAACTAGAACAATTGCCAGGAGAATTAGATTCATCTCCTTCTGAAGAAGGATTGGACAGGCCACTGCAGTTTGTTTTTGGACTTGTGCATTGAGGTCCCTTCGGACTTCCTTCTGCCACTGTCCAGCTCTTTGTAACTTCTTCCCTGACATTACTGGTCCTAAAGCTGACTTCACACTTCCCCAATTCTCGCGTGTCTCTGAAGAAAATAATTTTGAACATGTACTCAGTAGCTGGAGCAAGATTAGAAACGGAAAACTTTCTGTGTGGCCTTAACAAAGTACATGTGGGTTCGGCAGGGTAATCAGCGTCGGCCTTTCGATGCCACAAGGAGTAGTGAACAAGCTCTTCTGACGATGCATTCTCAGAAGACAAGAACACAGTAAGAGATGTTGCAGAAACATCTATCGAGCTGACCATGCTGGAAGATACCGAGCTGGCTTCTGCAGATGTAGAGCACATTGCATAAAAGAAGATAATTGAATGAATTGTATCCAGGTTCCATATTTAAAGAAGAGATGTAAAAGGGTGAAAACAGGGGGAAAAAGGTATAATTTTGTTACAAACTAACAGTCCATGGTATATTATTACATTTATGTTTAGATATAGGGAAAGTGGCAAGGATATTGAGGAAACATAGATTTGTTAAAGGCCACATTCTAGAAAAGTTGCACAACACCATGCTTGATTTGGTCTGAATTCAGAGCAGCACAGATCCACACAGCCAATGTATCCAAGCCTTCCATTTTGGCTTCATAGGGAACACTAAAGTAAACTGGCTTCACATTTTCTAACCACTGGAGCTCTTTCATAATGGGACTGTGCCTTACCATTTCCCTGGGCATTTATTTGGAGGGTGGGGGAAAAAAGAGAAAAAAAAAAGGACCAAACCATTTGTTCTTTGAGGTGCATATATATTTCACAGATTAGAGAGGACACTATGTTGGAGGTAGCCCAACTATTTTAGTAGAATGGATACTAATCATCTTACTGTGCATGAAGGAGCATTTGTTTTCATGTAGAATTGAACAAAAAATCACTCAACACATCTCAAATGGTCAAATCACATTTGGATACTATTTTCATTGAGAATAACTCTACAAGCAAAATGATTTCCAATGGAAAAAGAAAAAAGAAAAAACAACCAATTCTTCACCTATTCAAATAATTTACCACTCGTCTCATTTGACAGGCGGGCCACTACATTTTTTAAACAAAATAAATGAATAAACAAATAAAAACTAGAACTATTTTTTTTTTTTGGTAAAATAAAACCTAGAACTGTTGTGGTTATAGGTTGCCCTTCATCATCCTCCAACCACCTTATCTCCTTTCTTCATCTTCTTTCCTTTCCATCTTTTCCATTTAATCATTTTATTCCAAATGTCATCTTAGTATGAAAATTGAAATGCAGTAAATTATTTAACTGAATTATGCTTTCAAAGTTTTCTGGTATTTACTCAGTAAATGACATGGGATGGAAACTGTAACAAGATTACTCAAAAATTCATTCTTTCAACATCCAGACACAAATTTTCATCAGCTGTATTTCAGGGAACTTGTTCAGTTAAGGGCAGTAAGCATGCCAAACCATCCATGATTTTCAAGGAAAACTTCTTGTTGTTTGCACGGCCCCTAATGCACCGTTTCCTAGGGCCTGCCAGGGTAACTGCAGCGTTGAATTATCACATTATTTAGTAACAATGCCCTAATGAACAATTCAGGAGGCAAGCATACCTTGAATGTTTCCACCAGATGATGGTTGTGAGATAGCAGAAAGCATAGTGTCTAACATCTCCACTGCAGAAGTACACAGCTTTTGAATCTCTGCACCAGATGAGAGCCTGTTGACAATGCCACCACGTGCCATCTTTATGGGCAAACCATCTAAAATCCCAACTTCTGCCTCAAGCTTCTTCACCGTTGTGTCCACAATCTCAAGCAGCTCTTGGTATTTCTCAGTTCTTTGGAGAAGCTTATGGCTTAAAAAAACCCGATGACAAAGTACGTCCACACGTCTAGCTCCCTTTGCAATCATTAGCTGTTTCCGCAGGCATCTGCATCGAAAGAGAAAAAGAACTCAACTTGAAACCAAAGTATTTATTTGCTATTCTTGATTCAACATAGTGGGGCTAACTTTATGATCCATCTGAACCATCTACACACATGGGACCATAGTTATTAATTTCGTTTCATTTCGGCTGAAATGGCCAAAATTTTTCGTTTCGGTCAAGTGGCCGAAACTACTTTTCGGTTTGAATTTCGGTAAATCTCGGCCGAAATTGGGGATTTCGGCCGAAATTGGGGATTTCGGCCGAAATTGGGGATTTCGGCCGAAATGTGACTTTTCGGCCGAAATGGAATTTTACATAATTATTTATTTATTTATTACTTTTTTTACACATGTAATTTGTATTTCTTATATTTTCACAAAATATAATTCTAAAAAAATTACTATAATGGATTAAATCAATATTTATTACTTTTTCTATTTTCTACTTATATATGTATATATATTATGTTATATTTTCTCCCAAATGTAATACCGAAAAGTTTCGCAGAAATCTCAAATCTGCAGAAACTTTTCATTTTGCAGGCCAGAGCGACATGAGGTCCGAAACGATATTAACAACTATGCATGGGACTCCCATAATTATACTGGTTCCATCGAGTTTTCACTTATCCGAATGGATTGGACCGTAGGATTGAAGGTCGGATTGTTTTCTTTAAAGTCGTTAAATTTGTGGGCCGCGGATGAAGGGGTTAGAGGCATGAGATTGACCCGAAACTTGATGTATGAGCCTATCCAAAATGTCTCTTTCCATTCCCCACAAGTCCCATGATCAATGGGCTCTAGGTGGGCCGCATCAAGTTCATCCCTCACCATATGGTGAGGGATGGATGTACATGAATGCATACATACATATATATATATATATATATATATATATGGAAATGCTCCTATGAGAGTAACTCTCGCACTACTATGAGAGTAAAGGGGGGGACCCTCATATATAGGCTGTTGGCATTGGATAAGGATCCAATGAGAGTAAGAGAGGAACCCATTGGATCCATATCCAATGCCAACAGCCTATATATGAGGGTCCCCCCCTTTACTCTCATAGTAGTGTAAAAGTTACTCTCATAGGAGCATTTCCCATTAATATATATGGGACCCCTATCCATTCGGACGGGTGTCACTCAATCCAATGGTCCAGTTTAATCGGATGGGGTCAGATTTTGGTGGACATGTGCAATTCAGGGGGGCCCAGTTTGTGGTCCATTTGGATGGACCAAACAGTGGGCCTTACCCTAGGCAGCGGACAACACCCGCCCGCTTGAGCTGAGGAGAGGGTTGGCCATATATATATATGTATATATATGGGGGGTATTCAAGTGCATCTATCCCTCACCATGTGTGGTGAGGGACACTTTTTTGGGAAGTTTCAAGTACAAAAGGGGATCTTCCCAAAAAGTACAAAAGCCCTTTTGTACTTGAAACTTCCCAAAAATGGGTGTCCCTCACCACACACAGTGTTTTCCCTATATATATATATATATATTCATGGAACAGATCGCACAAATAAAGGTCCAAGGTGATCTTCTAGCAAATGAGTTATAAACATAAAATGTCTTATCATATTGGCATGAGAGAGCAATATGTTAACGGACATAGTAGATGACAGACACAATGCAACTTCTGTTAGAAAGTGAACATACATATATGTATTGTTAATTCAAACAAACTACCATGTATCGAGCAATACAATATGCATTTGACAATGTTGGGAAACATGAGATGTGGACTAGAGATGAGCATCTAATACTTAAAGAGATTTCCAACCAAAGACTTACAAATACAATAGGGTTGCGTTTACATTAGCTGATGTTGAAAGTCCAACAACACTTGAGGACAGGCAGTTTTGAGCCTTATTAATCAGACAACTGTTGTAATTTCTGCTCGACACCGGTGAGGAAAACTTGGGTAGCCCTATAATTAATCAGAGAAAAACTTTTCCTCACCGGTATTGTTGCTGGCCTACATTGGACATGTCCAACAATTTCAAACAAGTCTCTCTTAATTTATCACCTATTGTTGCTACCTCTAAATATTCCCAAAAGAGCTCATGTCTGATTCTATCTTTCCTAGTGTTACCACACATCCATCTCGACATTCTCATCTCTACTACATTCATTTTGTGAAAACTAATTATAAATAAATATAATTTTAATAAAAATAATTATTATTATCAGGTGAGAGGTTAATACAATTAGATGCTCTTGTAACAAAAACTGCATTAGAATTTTTTTTTTTTATTATTAATTCCAAGAAGTAGCTAAGTACTTTAGTCTCTCTAATGGAATCGTTCATCAGTCACTTTTTTGTGTCATAGACTACATTATGCTTCCCATTCCATTTAAAGTGTGTGTGCACGTGTTGCTGCATGTACATGTATGTGTGCATGTGTGTGTGTCTATAAATGTGGTTGAAGGAAGGAAAGGCATGTGTGTTGGCAACAGCCCTACAAAATTCCAGCTTTATAGAATCAAAGGTCTTCATAATCCTCAATCAGAATGAGGTCTGAACTCCAAAGCATTGTTCAGAAGTTTCAATAATTCAACTTTGCCCACAAAATTAGTCCTGAAAAAGCTCAAGGCTGAGTTAAGCGAGTCCTCATCAAATCGACTCAATTTAATTTAGTGAAAACTTGTTCAGGTACTGAGTTTTTTACTGAGCACTCAGATTTGTGGCAGTTCCTAAGTCGACTAGGTAGTCTCTGCCTGAGTTTTCAAACTTTGGTCTAAAGGACACCTATGGAATAAAAAAGTCGGAAGGGCTGAAGCAACTAAAATCCAAAAGGGATAAACCTACTCTCCCTCAACACATTAGAAACAAAAAAATGTCGATAAGGAAATAAGTAGGCTCTGGTAGGTCACCAGTCACTCACCAAATATGTGCTGCAACACCAAGTTATAACATAGAAAATCTAGGATTTCTCTATAGCAAAATTACAGGCAGAGGAAAATATGGAGATACTATCGTAGGCCCATTTATGAGATGGTCAGTTGATGCAATGAGCAACATGACATGGCTTAAGGCTCACAAGTAGCAAAAGCAAGAGCCAGTTTGAGTGTGGAAGTGAGGAAGCAGCAGTTGTGTCTATGTGAACATCACTGGAAAAGGGAATGGCCGAATGGGAATGAGATTGTGAAATGGAATCAATACCAGTGATAGGAGGCTCTGACTTAAAATGAAGATCAATGTAGCCATAACTTAGAAATCCAACTCAGCTCAACAGTCCACCAGGTCAAATTGAGTTGATTACTTGGTCAAATTTTGCCAGAAAAAAAGGCTGTGTACTAAATAATAATTTAATCAAACGGTAAAAAAAAGGCAGGTTACTACATAATAATTTAATCAAACAATAAATTAAGGATAAAAGGAATTAGTCACAAGAGATGCAATCAGCCTGTTATGTTACCCCTATATGCTCCCTAATGCACTCTTTCTTTTTTCTTTTTTTTAATCTTTCCTTGTTTTACCACACATCCATCTCAAACATTCTCATCTTTGCCACATGCGTTTTTTACACGTGTTGTTTCTTGATTGGCCAACACTTTGTTCTATAAGTCAGCTGATCCAACTGATGTCTCCTAAAAAAATTTCCTTCAATCTCCTAGGTAGGCGCCGATCACAAAGCATTCTAGAACCAAGTCTCTTCTTCAACCATCCAACTCTTATCCTATGTTCAACATCCTCCTCAATCACTCCATCATTGCTGGTTATAGAGCCAAGATACTAGAACAAAGCTCTTTGTGGTATCTCTTGAGCTCCAATTCTCACTTAACTCACATCTCTTTGCACATCTTTACTAAAGTTGCAATTATTAAATTCGGTCTTTATATAACCTATTTTTAAGCCTTAAAGCCTCTCGCCATCTATCAAGTTTCATTCACGTAATCTTTCAATTCATCCACCAATATTACCTTCCGTAAATAACATAGGAAGGTACACCTCCTTTTACATATGAGCTGTTAATTCATTCATAATCAGCTTAAAAGGATAAAGGCTTAAGTTGACCCATGATATAAACCTATGGTTACTAGAAACTCACTTATCTCTCTAAAGATAGTTCTCAGACTCGTTATTGCTCCCTCATATATGTCACTAGTTATGTCAATATAACTTCTTGGAAAACACATTTTATCTACAACCCACCAAATCAAATCTCTAGGTACCCTGTCATAGCTTCTTATAGATCAATGAAGACCCTATGAAGATTATTCTCCACCTCTCGGTATTTTTCATTAATTATCTAACTGAGAAGATAACTTCCATAGTTGACCTCCCTGAAACCAAATTGATTTTCAAATATCTTGGTCTTTTGTCTAAATCTTTGCTCCATTATTCTCATAGTTTCACTATGGGACTTATAAAAATAGATATGAAGAAGCGCAACTTATTTGAGGATTTGGCTCAGGATAGATCGGAATGGAGAAACATAATTCATGTAGCCAACCCCAACAAAACTGGAACGAGGCTTTGATGATGATGATGATGAATAATTTCTTAGTGGGACTCATAAGTCTAATATCTTCTTTGTTCGTGTATATAGGTAATACAACACTTCCATTCATGTGGAGTTTTCTATGCCTTCAATATCTTATTAAAGAGCTTGGCCAACCAAATCCATCCAATTTCTCTTAAGCATTTCCAAACCTTTATTTGAATGCCATTGCCATCTGCCTCTGTAGCATTTCGTGTATTTATTCTTGCCACTGCTTTTTTCACTTCTACTACCCTAAATCTACAGTAGAAGGTATGTCAGCTAAAGAAGTATCATCCCTCGTTCCTAAGCTTCCTATAGAATCTTCATTTAAAAGTTTGTTAAAATAACTCAAGTTTTCTATTTGACTTAAATATATTTTCATTTCCGATCACAAGATCAGTAAAATCAACTTTTTTTTATCGAGTTGACATAAAATGTAATAGAGAGAATGGTTAGGTTTCAAATCCGCACGAGTTCCCTTGTAAATTAAAATAGATTGGGTCATTCCTAAGACCATGATTTGAGAACATGCACATAATTGCGTCAAACCAAATATCAATTACTAGAACTACTAGGTTCCACATAAAATCTGTCCACCGAAGTTTAAGATCATCAGAGAACAAAAAAGTCCTATTTTTACCTTTCAACATTTTTTACAATAGAATATATCGAAATCAAATTGCAAAGTAATAGGGGTCAATCTGATCCCCAAAAATGACTGCGCTTCTAGCCATGTAACTTCATACTCCCATTTCAAATAACATACAATTTCTTCTTCCTGATTAGTTATTGTGAACATGAAAGGAAAGGATATGGCGACTATGTCTACCAATTAGGTCCTGTTCATGACTACATTGACATTCATTTCAATGTATTTCTTATGGGTAACACAGTTTTCATTGATGAAAAGGAAACAAATGTGTAAAACTATACATTATAAGTGCTATACAGAATCTAAAAAATTGAATCAACTCACACACAAGATTCTCGCTTTGCTTCCCACATCCACTTCTCATTCGGAAACCATGGTTGGAACTACAAAACTACTTAATTCCTTACATAGATGAAAGCTCTTTACGAACCTCACAATGATCCAAGATAAAAATAAAATAAAATTGCAAGGCATAAATATAACAAACATTGTCATCTTATAGCCTATCCCATTGATCTAGAGGCATGCGTCATTATCATCATCATCAAAGCCTAGTACCAGCTATGTTAGGGTCAGCTACATGAATTCTATTATGCCATTCCGGACTATCCTTGGCCAAATCCTCCCATACATTTAAACAACAATAACACAAAAAAAAAAAAAAAGGATTAAAATTATAGATATTAATACAGAATCTAGATCTAGCGTTGAAAACTTAAACCTTCTGTATAATTTATAACTCAGGAAATCACTTTAAGAAAATTTCCACAAAACCACATTTAGAAAGTGCTCAATGTTGCAACCATAAGGTTGCAGGTTCAAGTCATGCTTTTACTTTTTTATTTTTTATTCTTTTATTTTGAATGGTTCAAATCATGCTACCTAAGAAAATATATATTTAAGGAGAAAAAAAGTATAAGTAGGTTTACCCAAGCAAGTCATTCACTTTTCCACAAGATATGCAATAAAAGCTCCCGTCCAATTGAAGGCAGTCTCCACCCTCTGAAATTCCAGCTTTTTCATGCTTGAGAGCACACTCAAGATGACATGACATGCCACACGATACACCTTGGTAAGGAGGCTCTGAGTTGCAAACCAGCCAAAGGCTAGGATCCTTATTATCATCGTATCGGAAACAAATGCAACATGAGCACCTCTTGCAAAATGCATCTTCTGGGCGTATTGTTGCCCGGCAAGCTGAATTTTGGCAATATATCACATCATCAAGGCATTCACTGTCATTGCTGGGCTGGAAATGGTTTTTCTCAATGGCCAATCTAGATGGGTGGTCCATCTTCCTCTGTCTTTTAGAAGCGCTTAGGGTGTTTGCTGATGAAGGCTGTGAATCAGATTCCATGCCATACATATGATTCTCTGACTTCTTGGAAACAATTTTAAGAAGGTGTTCTATCAATTTGATCTTTGCTAAGCCAGTATATTTCCTCTCCTTTCCCAACTCTGCACAAAGGATCTGTAAAAGCTCCCGACGAGTCCATGATTGTAGCATTTCAGGGGCACCATGTGACCATTTCGAAATTTCATACACAAGTTCTCTCTTTTCATCCATACTCAGCTTACTGCATTTGGACGGATCAAGCACAAAACCTGAAACAGCAGAAAATATCCTTAGTTGAAGAACACGGAGTGCATGATACAATTAAGAACTTAACTTGAAATATTCTACCTAACTGGCAAATCGGGAATGACAAAAAGAAAGTAACTTGTTTAATCATTTCTCTTTTCTTTCACATGACATGGTCACCGGAAAATAAACTGTCAGATTATGACAAAGTCATATGCATATGTTTAAATAGATAAAATTTACATGCTAAACGAAGTCAAATGTAGGTTAATATTGAGATGAATTGAAATTAACCATATATACTCAAAAACCAGTGTGAAGAAACAATAGTGTGATGACCTCCACGTGGCGCGCGTGAGCTAGTGCCTTTACAGGATTGGTTGGGACAACACCCACCCCCCACCAAGCAGTAGTTTAGACAATTGAAATTTTTACAAATACAAACAAATGATTTATTTATATTCCATTGTCCATCTCGAAGCCATAGAGCAATTTGGCAGGGATGAAAGAAACTCCATCCATGACCCATCCCATATCAATGTGATCCCTTAAGTATCCCACACACTCCCTTGAATCAACATTGGCTAAGTGAGCCCCCCAAAGGATCATCACACCATCATAGAAGATCAGAAATATATATTATTCTTAGATGGATTAAAAGTTTTCTGCTTCTAAATATATTTTGTTTATTTGTCAATATGCCCTCCCCATATACCAAGAAAATGATTGAAAATGAGAGTATCCATGTAACTGGAAGTAATTTCAGTGTCCCAAAATTAAGTTAGACTAAAAATTGAGGGATGGATTGGTCTGGAATCTGGATCGAGTTGTAAATAGATGATCAAATGGGAAAAAAGTTTAATAAAAAGGAGATCCAAGATAAACCTCATAAGTCAACTCTAGAGGTTAAATGATGCAGCCCAAGAGGAAGCAGCCATGAAAATCCAAGCCCAAGCACTGGGCCCAATCCACCAGGTCCATGCCAGGACCCAATCAGGCTTGCTATTGGTATTTTAAAAAAGGGCCAAAATTGATGTACCAAACAGTGTCCAAATGACATGAAATTCAATCAGCTAGATGGATCACAGAATTAAATTTTCAACAAAACCAAGTTTGTGTGATTCTGACTATGTTTGAAAAAGTCATGGCTTCAGTCACCATTTAAAAAAAAAAAGAAGAAGTCATGGCTCATTTTTTCAAGAGGTCGAACAGTGATAAACTTGTGCATTTTAGAATATTTTTGTTCTATTATGTTTCAAGGTCAAGATTAAAACATCATTAGGTTAATCTGATGGTTGAGATTGTACCTATGGTTTTCTCTGATGAAAGAACATATGTATTACCATTCAAAAAAGAAAAAAAATATATACATATAATCAATGAGAGGGCTAAAATACATAGGACGCGTTTGTGCAGCTCAACTGCCGTAAAAAACGAGCAGAAAAAAGTGTCAGTTCTCCTCAGTCCTCACACATTCATGGTCTCAATGTTTGGTGCCGAGAGGTTTCATCGATGATAAGTAGAAAAGGGCCTTTTTTTACCCTCACGTAAAAGGACTTGGGTTTCCAGCCTGAGAGGTTGAACTCCCCTTTCCGCAGAAGTTTGTGCTAGCTGCACAACACGTCCACAGCTTTTGGTGTCATGAAAATAATGTTACCGTAAGAGGTTCACACCATCCTTTGCAAGGTGAGCTTGAACTTCCCATAGCATTTGGTTTCATGAAAAAATTGTCATCTTGCGGAGTTTACACCGTAACTTTCTGATGTGCTTCTGAACTCTGCGATTAAAAAAGGAATATCTCAGCCATAATTGAGGTATCAACTTCTCGGTTTGTCTAAGTCCTTTGTTTGTCGGGTCATTTTTCTAAATTGTGTTTGGTAGATCTATAGAATAAGCCTTAAGGGAATTCATCCACCTGATAAGTTCCTTGAGGTTGTTGTAGTCCGGATCAGCCCACATCACTAAAAACCCAATGTCCAATTAATTAAGATGGGTTATGAAAACCTGTGCAGGGGACTTTTCGTTGTGGTCGAATACTAGGTTGACTTTCCTTTTTCCAAACACTCATAGTTTGGGCTATAGGGTATTCTTTAATAAGAGTAATGCTGAAGTTGCAGAAAAGAACAAGCTTTAATACATGTCATGAGACAAACTAAGTTTAATGAAATTCAATCAAATCCTTTTATCGCTTCCTGATTTGGTGAGGATTCCAAGCTTCCAAAGGTGATGACTCCAAGGTTGTCTATGTGCTCACGAGCCCTATCCTACATCAAAGGCAGCTATGTGAACTGTATACTATATTTAACATGGAATTTTTGTCCATTTATAACATTCCATGTCAATTCTGTCCAGTAGTAAAAAATAAGGACAATGAAAACCATCTCTAATACTAAGAAGCAGGTTGAGAATGTGTTGAGTGTGCATGTAACTGGAAGTCCCATTCAATATTCCAGCAGAAAAATTAGCTTGCAAAAAATATATGGAGGACAGATCTGATTAGTTGAAATACAATTTAATAGAAAATCTTATTCTATGTTTCACTATATTAATAAAACTATAAATAATAATAATAATAATAATAACCTGATAAAGGAAAAAAATAAGATACAGCCAAATGAAACTGTATGCGGTATACTTATATTACATGTCAAACTTGAGTCAATTTAGTAGGGAAGAATGGAAGGGCACATTGAAATCAATCAAACATGCTAAAGAAGCATGCTACATGTAACTGGATTTGAAGACCCATAATTCAAATCTTACTTTATAAGATGAATGACCATACAAGCAATCCTAACAATAACACTAAGTCACCAACGGAAGTGAGCGAACTTGAACTTGGGGTTCCATTTCTCACCAAATCAGAATGTTGGATAGAAACTACTTGCTTGGATATCACTTAAATTGAGTGGAATTCACCATAAAAATTGAAGTGATCTTTTTCATCCAAAGATAAAATGTCAGATCAACACTAAGACAAATGGTCAATATATCACTCCAGCAAATCTTACTTTATAAGATGAATGACCATACAAGCAATACTAACAATAACACAGAGTCACCGATGGAAGTAAGCGAACTTGAACTTGGGGGACCATTTCTCACCAAATCAGAATGTTGGATAGAAACTACCTGCTTGGATATCACTTAAATTGGGTGGAATTCACCATTGAATTGAAGTGATCTTTTTCACCCAAAGATAAAATGTCAGATCAACACTAAGTCAAATGGTGAATATATCACTCCAGTTTGAATGATGTTAAGGCCAGTTACAATTCACCAGGGAGAAGGTTTGATCCAAAGGTCTGTGTCGACAATAAGTGGACCCCACAATGCAGATTTTTTGCCCACTTGCATCACAAATTATGCTATATTTTCCTGTACTCAATCATCTTGCATTAACAAACAGTCAATTTCCATTTGAAAAGCCTGGCATCATTTTCCTTTTTCAAAATCATACAATCAAATGCACAACATTTATAGAAAAAGATTTCAACAAATGCATGGATCAGTGACCAGGATCCAATCATAGTGAAACATAGAACTTTAAAAACACTTTTTTTTTATCAATGCAAGCATGAATCAGTCCGGCTTCTGAGCTTCTCTCTATAAAGACAATTGAACACCCAACAGGTTTGATGCATCAAACAAATAAAATAACAAAAGAAGGGGTAATTCTGAAACAAAAATACAAATGCTTGCATAGAAATTGAAATTTAACTAAATTATTAATCAGAGAATGCAAATTGGTATTCTCTATTCAATCCCCTAAAAAAGGAGAAATTGAAAATTCAACAATTACATAAAAATACAACTCTAAAAAATTTATAAACAGACAGTTGACTTTCATTAAAAGCCAACACCATCCACATCAATATGGCTTCTTTTTCTTGTTTAATCAGTGGAATACATCAATAATTCATGCATACTTTACAAATAAAGCTAAACAAGCAAAAACTCATGATCAATAAAGAAGCAGATGCATGTCAATGACAATATTGAAGAAACATCAACACCACCTACTGCTTTACTCAATTGGATGAGATTGGACAAGAAAATCATATTCACATCTCCCACTAAATAACCCAATCTCACATCTCCAAACCCAATTACAAAGACTGCATAGTAATAAGAAATAAGTATTTTCGAAAAAAATCTTCAAAAAATAGAAAAAAAAAAATTAGCCAAAAGAACCAGAAAAGCAAAATACAAAGCAACAAACCAAAAATGATATGATCATTTATCCTTGTACAAAAAAAAATAAAATCAATCATACATGGTATATTTTCCAAAACAACCCAGAAATCACACACAAAGCAATGATTTGAGAGATACCCAGATGAGCAAAACCTCCCATAAATGGATCAAAACCACAAAACTCAACATACATCAAGCAGAGAAGAAGATATCGACATATTACCACAAAACCCAGACGAGAAAAAACGAAAAAAAAAAAAAAAAAAGGGAAGGAACGCACCCTCAAAAGAAGATTCCATGGTTGAGAATCTCTCCCTTTGATCACCACATTACCAAGCACAACGCCCCCTTTCTTCCTCTGCAGCAGCGTTGTTCAAAAGCAAGCAAAAACAAGGAAACCATGAGATGTGTTATTTGAAATACACGTGAAGATGAAGAAAGTGAGAGAGAGAGAGAGAGGAATCTACAAAACCCAAGAAGCGAGGCTGGAATTTCTGGCCAAAGGAAGGATTCCATCGCTGACTGGGTTCTCCTTTTGGGCTTTCCCTGACCCGATGCAGAGAAACCAGAGATTTCCTTTCTCAGGGTCTTCAATGAGAGAGAAAGAAAGAGAGAGATATGAGAGAGAGAGAGAGAGAGAGAGAGAGAGAGGGGGGGAGAGAGAAGCACAGCTAATATGGTCCCTGACCTGAGTACATGTGAACAGTGCTCTGCCCTTCTGTTAATACATGTGGGGCCCACCATCTTTGATCCAAACTGTTCATTTTGTGGGACCCTTAAATTTTTAAAGAGAGTAAAAGATGACATCTATTGGCTGATCTCCAGCTCTCTCTCTCTCTATCACTAATTTAGAATTTATCAGATCAATGGGCCTGATCACTGTTCAGTGGGCCCTAATGATATTGTCACCACTAATATCATCATCATCAATACCCAATCTCAAATTAGTTGTGGTCAACTACAGAAATTTTGTTAGACAATTTTGCTCCATTTGAATCTATTATTATAGGCCTAGTTCTCAAATGGATTGCCCTTCTTTAATATCATACTCAACAATTTTATCATGTGATGGTCTCGGAAAAGATTCCTTTCTAGGTGAATTTTCATTTTCGCAAGAGAACAATCCTACAATTTACCTCTAAGGTAGAAAATCGAAATCTCTTTTATTGAGTAAAATCAATTCATTTTTTTTCGTCTTTTGCAAAGAAAATAGGTCTCACCGAGAATCGACGCAAGAAAGGGCCAAACAAAAAAAAACACGAACCAATTTTCCTTTGTAGCATGGATTCTTCTGGTCGCACAAATGCACCTTATATATCGGAGTAATCCAATTGTTCATCTTGGGTAATCAGATCCAGACTGGGTCCCACCTATCCACATTATGAAGCAATCCATTACAGCTGGGATATTAAGAGAGAGAGGGGTTGGTGATAGGTGATAGGTGAGATAGACACCATTCAGATATGTAGAACAAAAGATGCACATGCAATGGGAGAAAAAGGTCAAGGATTAGATGACCAACTTCTGTTTTTGTAGAGATTCTGGAACTGTGATCCCTCACTTGGGGGCCCCACAAAATCAACGTCCAGGATTACAAATTTGGGAACACAGGAGGTTCTTATCATGCAGGAGAGAAATCAGTGTACAAAGGTTAAATGAGGGAAAGAAAAGTGGCAAAAGTTACTGCATGTCATCTTCTTTTTCCCCCCTCTTGTCTACGTCGTTTTCTGGCAAACAGGGGAAAAAGGGAGAAAGGGAAATTTGCATGATTCCTATGTGGTTGGTGTCTATGTACATATAATAATACTGTTCCCCATGCGTTACTTAGCATGCGTTTTTCATCTAAATGCAATTTGATGGCACCATTTAAGTCGTTTAGTAAGGTGGCATGCATGTGGATCATGGTCTCCATGTTACATGTTTATGATAATTTGATGAATGTCACTGTTTTACAATTTTTATTGAAAAGTTTTTCGAATCTCGGGTGCGAGTGCACCCACGTAGTAACATTTATGTCCGTTCTTGCTCACCTATATAAGTAAATGATGCACATGGTAACATTCGTGCCTGTTCTCTTGCATAAAGTACATGGAATTGAATTGATAAGAATTTATGGTGAGATGAGCTCCACCAAAAGATTATTAAAGGGGTGAAGGAGGGAAGGATATAATGTGGATATGTAGATGGGTCCTCATGTTTTCTAGATATTGAATTGTTATAAGTTGATGTCTTTATATTCATTTTTCATCTTTCTTTCGTTCAGTTTCTATTAAAAGGGAAGTTGTTTGACTTATTCTCTGATATTTACATTTGCTTCTTTTAAACCGGTCATAGAAATTCAATCATAGGCATTCAATTACATCAAACGAATAGGCCCTTGATGCTTGATTAATTTGTTTGTGCTTATTTATGCCTCACTAGTATAAATAGTGTACAAATGAGACCCTTTTTAGTGAATCACTTACATCCCTGAGTAGGAGGTAAATGAGGAATATGCACAAATGCATATGTAATAGGCCGTCCACCCCATACATGTGGGATTGAATCTCTTCAACCTAAGTCCTTTTTTTGCACTTTTGTGGGCAACAAATTGGTAATTTGAACCACTCATCTTTTTTATTAGTTTAATAAACCCTTAGATGTTTAGTTTTAATATCTTAAGTCTTTATAGTAAAAGTGACCCAAAATATTTCAGCTTATAGATCTCGTTTATACACTTTGGTGAGCCTCCGACTCATGATCCGAACTGTTCAATATTTTCATATTAATTATAGGTATAAGACGCTTAGTTTAACATCTTAAATCGTCATAGATTTTCTTGAGAAATTTGTGAAAAATCTAAAAATTCAAACCCATCTAAAAAATCTTATGTACTCATTTGCTCATTTCAAATTGGTACTTTCAAACAAATATGGTGATGTGTTTTACACATATAACATTTGCATGTGAAAAAAGTTACATGTAAACCCTTGACATACGCAAAACCCATTTTCATATTTCAGGCATAAAAGGCAAACAACCCCTCATTACATATGTAAATGATAATTTTTCTGTTTATATACATGGAAGTGAGTTTGTCCTAATAGCATAATGAAAAAGGGTGTTACCCAATATCATCATTCATCACATTTATTGTATGTCTAATTGGACAATCGATCTACTTGGATGCTTCTCTGTATCAAAACAGTATACCTGGAAAAGACACAGAAAAGAAAAGGACCCCAAGAGCTCTCTGAAAATTGAGAGTTTTGATCCAAATTAGGTTCATTTTCTGGTTTCACATGATTCTAAATACTAGGATCTTGCACAACTGCTTTCAATATAAATGAATTCTTCTCATAAATACATGTTTCTTCTGGATGTCAGTGATTTCTAATGTTTATAGGTTTCAAACTACTAGATATCCAAACAGGATCTAAATAGATTATATAGTCCACAATGTACAAGGCTTTCATTTAATAGTGTTTCACCCTGGTTCAAGATGGTGCTTAATTACTCAATGTTACACAGCTTAATGATTCTATTAGCTATACGATTAGTACGAAGGATAGCGACCGGATACATATCTATTAAGTCATTGAACCTCCAGTATTAACAAATATAATACTCTAACCAACATCTTAAAAAATTTGTCAAAGAACAATATAATGGTCCCATTGTCTGGAGTGGTTCATATTTAAGCATGAATGACTTAAACTTTGAGATAAGCATGTTGTTACTAGCAGAAGTGACTTAAGATATGAATTCTCCATAACTTTTACTATAGTTGCATTTTTGGTGTTTTTTTGAAGGAAGAAGCACAAAATTCATAAAGCTTATTGGTCTAATCAAATATAAGAGCGCTTTGAAATTTATTTTTTTGTAATTCAAGTTTGCTGAACTTTGCACTTGTCAACCTTAAATAGACTCGCAATAAATTAAATCTTAAAAATGATTAGAAGCTAGAGCCCCCTTGTATTGAATAAGACTAATTGCACAAGAAACTCAAAATCCTATAATATATATATATATATATAAAATCAATGAGATGCTGCAGGGAAGACCTATAAATATAATACAACTTTAGTGAGTAGTACCAAAATGTCCTTGCTTTCAATGCAAGCTGCAAATTGGAGTACTACAAATATTCATAGCTCGAACATCAATGCCACTTTTCCAACAGAAAAAATGCTGAAGCAACCCATTTCCCAACTCCATATCTGATGGGTTTTCCTGAAAAAAAGAGTGATGATTCCCAGTAGGGCCCTTTTTGCCTTGTGTTGGAGATGTTCTTACACCCTTTTGGATTTCTATTTTATTAGTTTGGTTCTGTTTAGGTTCCATAGTAAACAGAACTACAACTTCTATGGGATATTCTGACTCAGGATTTTACTCCTTGAGCTAGACTGCAGGGGCCAGTTTGGGTGATTAGTGTGGCTACTTTCACACTCATATTATGATTAGACCATGCACAGGTCGTATTTAGTATCTTTACTCTTATTTCAATAGAGTCATCCAAAATAGAGTCGTAAAAAAAAAGAGGCTAAAGCTCTTATTTTAATAATCTCAGAAATGAGGCCTTTCATTGTCGGAGGATTTTCCTCTGCTTCTCTAAATAGGTTATAGGGTAGAATCGTATGTCAAACACTCTTGTTTTTCAAACCTCTATTCGCTTTAGACATTTAAACAAATAAGGTTGGAAATAGAGATGTCAAACATATGCTTAATTTTATGCCAACTAAACTTTACTCATTGTTGGATTTAATTGGAAAGAAAAAGGTTAAAAGACCATAACACAAAACCTTTATTCACTTTAGACATTTAGACAAATAAATGTTGAAATAGAGACACCAAACATATGCTTAATTTTATGCCAACTGAACTTTACTTCTTGTTAAATTTAATTGGAAAGAAAAGGTTAAAAGTAATTCAATTCCTAGAATTGTATTTCTATAAATGGTTAAAATAGAAGAACAGAAAGATAAATACGAGAAGAATGACCATCAAATAACCTCTTTGTTAATGGAAATGAATCAAGAGAGATAAAAAATAAATACTCAATCATCACCGTAGTCATTAGTCATTTAATACCCAAGAAAGTCAATGTCTTATCTACAACATCTCCACCTCAAACCTATCATCCGTCACCTAATATCCTTCACCCCCTTAGTCCTTACATCCTTCACAATACTTACATAGAGTTCATTCAACCATAAATTCCCATATATTCTATAGAAACAAATAAGCCCTAATGATCCATCCATCATTCTCCTAATAATAAGAAGGCATTCATATGAACTCCACCAAATGAACCACATTCAAACTCAACTTCCATGTAAACTTGTTTTCACTGCCTATGATAGAGGAAAGGTTTAGTAGGGTGGATAAGGATTAGATTTGTTTTTTTTTTTTATCCCTCCATCTTCTCTCTACCTATTACATTGAAGAAAGAGTCTTAGAAAAGAGCATGGCATTCCATATTTTACAAACAAAGAAAAACAAGTGAAAGTGACAAATGCCCACCACTCAATCGGAGCTAAGGATAAGAAAACCTCATTGGCTGCCGACACCATAGATTTTCCATAAAGTCATTCATGAGGCGTGACTTGCATAACTTGCGTAAGCCAAATGACAAGTGGCTGCGGGAGCATCTTCACATTGTAGCTCGCGGAACATCCATTCGATTGAGATTAAAAGTGATGAAGGCCCACAAGGAGAAAAAGCCCACATAATTTTGCCCTTTTAAGATAATTGTAGGGTCTTGTCCACTTTTTATCTTGTTTATTATTATCTCATTGTTGTTGCCACTTTGGTACTCTTAAGTGTGCTGGGATATGGGCGTTGAAAAATATATGGTTTTATAATAATGAGAGATACTTTTTTTTTTTTTTTTTTTTTCTATCGGAGGGTTCCCAATTCTTTGAGCTGGACTAATCTCTCGGGGCCCAGAGAAAAGTCGAATAAACTCCCCTGTAGCCCCAGTGTGGTAGTGTAATTTTGAACCTACAACCTCCGGGTGCAAACCATGGTCCTAGGCCAACTAAGACAAGATACCTTTTAAGTTTAAGGGTTGTTCATTACATGTAATTGAATTCCTAGAAATTATAGAGCTTTGTATTTCTAAAAGTGGTTAGAATCGAAGAATCAAAAGCAAAAATCTAAAAAATATTATTAAATAACTTCATTTTAAAGCGAAAATGAATATAAGGGGAGATGAGAAATGAAAACCTGCTATCACCTTTTTTGGATGTCAGCGTGGGTGTCTTTGAGTTCTTTGACCTAACATGACTAATCCCCTTGAGCAGCGTTAGCTAAACCCACAAAAATAAACGGTGATTTCAAACAATGCTCCCCACGCCTTGTGCCAGTCCACCGACTCTTAGGTGGGGACCCAGCTATCATTTGAATAATTCAAATCCTACAAAAGTCAATGACTCATTTATATGCTGCCTAATATTCTTCACCACTCATCTCATACCCTTCAACCCGGACCTTTTTTTTTTTTCACAATCTTTCATGAAGCCCACTTGACCACAAATTCCTATGTGTACAATTCATATATGTTTTACACAAATAAACAGGCCTTAACAATCATATCCATTAAAATGAGGGCTGTCATGGATCCGATAACAATTATGGTTTGGATTACATTTTTCATTTTCATTAACATGGATTCAGTGCTTTAGAATTTAGATTCAAACTCAAATATTTATTGAAAGTATAGACCCAACTCCCAAGTGTAAATGGACCAGTTTCCTTTCCACATCTGATTCTGTGTGTGGGTGGGGTGCTGCTTTTTATTACCATTAAGAATGGCGGAATCACAGGAAATTGTGTATGGACTCATGATCAAAATTAGACTTGGAAAACTGGAAAATTATGAGATGCCCTGCTACTGTTAGTTGAATTAAATTTGTAAAACATATCATGCATGTGGAGATTTGAGAAAGTATGGGTTGGTCTAAAAATCGTGAGGGGTAGCTCAATTGGAATATGACCACGGTTTATTTTTGAAAATTGAGGGTTCGAAACTATGCTACTGCACTGGGGCTACATGGGATTTACCGAACTTTTCCTAGGTCCGTATGGATTAGTCCGATCCAAAGAACTAGAACACTCTCCAACCAAACAAAACAAAACAAAACAAAATAAAAAAAAAAAAAAAAAAAGGACCACATCCTAATTCATACAAAGCACAAAATCTTATCCTCATGACCTTATTTCTCTCATCACATACTGGTATCTCATAACCACTCTAGTACTTGTTTCTTTCCAAAAACCTCTTGTGTCTCTGAGACTCTGACACCGTCATGCAATCATCAAAATTTGTTTTTTATATGTCATCTTTCACTGGGGATTACCTATCTTCTAGAACTCATCATTATCATTGTTGTGTCGGTGGCCCATTGATCAAATATATAATAATTATGTCAGAAGTATCCATCATGCAGATTGATTAAGATAATAAAATCATGAGGCTTAAATTAATGCATTGACTAGGAAGGATATTTGATTTATTTTATTTGAAGAAAAAGAAAAAAAATATAGAAGTGAAAGGTAAGACTATGATTGGCTTGATTGCAATATCCCAACCTTTGTACTATATGAAAATTTAAAAATAATTATGTTGAGCAAAATTTATCATAACTTATTTACGAGAACTATATACCGATTTTTTAGAAAGAAAAAAAAATCAAATTCTAATCTACTCATTTTTCCCAATAAGTCTCTCCTCGTATCTATCAACCACTCCCTTGATATGATCATTAGGAGTTGTTCAGCTGGTTGGTGGCAATCCCATTTCTCACATGGTACTCAGGGATCAATTCTTTGGTAATGTTCTTCCCGCTTTCCCACTTTGTTGACTCTTTTATCTACTTATGCGGGCTTCTCTTCCCACTTTATGGGCTCTCTTGTGTTTAAAAAAAAAAAAAAAAAAAATCACCCCCTTCATATCTTTCTTATCCCTTTATCTCTTATATATCATTCTCCTACTCTAAAAATGTTGGAGTATTTTCAAATTTAAGACATTTCTTGAAAATTATCAATAACATGTAATAGAAAATAAACCTAATCTTTAAACATTAAAGATAGAAAATATACGTAAAATAATGTTAAAAACTACTTTCGTATAGACTTTCCAAGACTTTTCCCTTTTATTCCATTTTATCTTATTTTCCTGTAATATTTATTGTTTCGACAATATTTTTAAATATATCATAATAAAAGTAAAAATAATAATGTTTTCATCGATGTTTGGTTAATTCGATGGTTATAACCATCAAATTAGGAACTTGGGTAGTGTTGTGGGTGCATGAGGTGAGTATTCACCAAAGAGGAAAGAGTCCTATTTTGGTTTCTTCAATGACAAAAATATCATTGTGTCCAGCAACTCATCCTGTATGGCCTTAATAATTCTTGACCAGTGGTGGTTTTATGGACTACATTTTCTGAGAAGTTCTTCAGATGAGTACCATATCACTTCACAAATCTTTTTTAATCAATGAAATTAGCATCACCGGATGGAGAGCCTCATCCGCTCAATAAGAGACCAAAGTTGGGTTTTGTTTTCTTCAAAGAAGCCAAAGACTTTCAATTTCAGTTTGTGTTATAATGCCATGTTTGCTCAGCATTCCATCTCTGGCTGTCATCAGAGAGTTTGGTCATCTTCCATTATCTTGTCTGTCTTCTTCAGGGTAGCTACCTGTTTGTTAATGGGTTTTTCTTAAGAATAATAGCTGAAGCACAAAACTAGGAGTTTCTATTATTTTCAAGATTCTCTCTCATAAGTGGTTTGTTTGATGTTGTGTGCCAGATAGTTTAGTTTGGAGAAAGAGGTTGAAGTGCGAGGTCTCAATCTCCTGTATTTGATGCCTAGTTTAGGATTTGATCAATAGACTGAAATGGAGAAATAAAATTAATTTTGATGATCCGAGATGTTTGTGACTAAGGCTTTGATAATGATAATGAAGTACATCAATAGTGTAGATATGATGACTTTCAATATATAAACTTCAAAGATTAAGGGCATGTTTCTTTACAAACATTTCTGACAGGAATTCAGGTTGTTTGTGGATTCAAGAATTCCTGTCAAAAATTCAATGTTCTTTTAATGGGATTCCCAGTATTCAAGGCAACCAGAATTCTTAAATGCCAAAAAGGTGAAATTCCAAAATGCTAGTCCCTCCAAGAGCATTTCAGAATTCTGGAACTCCGAGAAGTTTGGTTGGAACTCCGGCACCCAACTGTGAACCCTCCTACCAACAATAAAGTGGGTCCATGTTCAAATTTCTAAAATTGGGTCCCACACTTTCGTTTCTAAAAGATGGGCCCATGAACCATATATATACCTGAGGTGGGTCCACATTATAATTCTTACAGTTGGGTCCCAAGTTCACAACCACAAAAGGTGGGTCCCATGTACTACAATGCATAAAGTGTATAATTCCAGTCTAGAATTTATGTAGCAATGAAACGGGAGTTTTGTGAAATTCAGAAATTCTCAGGCAAGAATTCAGATGGAAATGAACATAGAATTCAGAAATGACAGAATTCAGTGGCATTTTAGAATTCCAGCATTTGGAATTCCCAGACAACATCCAGACATGAATTCTATGAATTCTAGTAAAGAAACAGGCCTTAAGGGCCCGTTTGGTGATAAGTAAGGAATTCGTTTGGTAATAAGTAAGGAATTCATAAGGAATTCACATATTTTTGGGTTTCTTACTGTCTTTGGAACAGAGATTCTTCATTGAGGATTTTCATATTAACATCGGTGCGTATCTACGTGTATAGCTGAGACTTGGCCCCCAGAAAGTTTAAAAAACCCTAGGGTGTTATATGGAATTTTATATTACTTTTCTCTAGTGCCTCCCTCGACCCACCTGTATAGGTGCGTAAATCCACAAAACTGTGGGTTTTCAAATCCTATGAGAGGGGATGGACCCGACTGGCCCAAATCCTCATATATCACGATTGCTAAGTGTCGGTTTTTCAGATCTTAAAAAAAAATTAGAGAAAAATTTTTAAGAATTTAATTACCAAACGTGACCTAAAGATAACCATGAGTTCACACGCTTCAATGGTGGAGTCTCTCAAGTCATTGAACTTTCACTATAAGTAGTTCCAAAGCATGAAAATCTTCCATTACTTATAACAGCTTGTTGAGAAAACGTAACGGCAATGCATTTGCAAATTTAAACTAAACAGTTGCTTTCACTGTTCATAAGAAATGAAGTGACTGTTGCGTGGTGGAATAGAAACCTATTTAAGGGGTTCATCCACCTCTCTTTTCAAAGGAACAGATACTTTATGATTTGGATGAGAACAGAAGCTGTCATTCCAATATGAAGGGATTTTAGTAAGGCATTCAATTCAATTGATTTTGATTTGAGCCAATACATTTAATTTGCATCCACCAAATGACTGACAATGACACATGTCGCATAGTACCATAATTTTGATGATTGTTTCATGTCATGACGGGGACCCGAGTGTCATGATCGGGATCCGAGATTCGGTAATCCCGAGCCGTGAATCCATGCTTATTCCCGTAAACTCCAAATTAACCGGAGTTAAAACGGAATCCACAAGGATAACATTCTCAATATACATGTCAAATACAAAATCTTTGTGGAAACATTTATATTTGACAACATCTATTTACAATTTACATGTATACAAAATAAAGTCCTTATACATGTATCATTTTCATCGTTTGCTTGTCAAACACTGTATATCCAAAATACTATGTGGATGACAATTAATTATATTTCAAAATGAATATACAAAACAATTTCTCATAAACATTTCTCAAAATGTTCCAATTCTTTATTGCACTCGGATACCCATTCAAATGGTATCCCAACCATTCCATTCGTTTAATTCTCCTGGAGGAACCGGAGCAGTCTCCTCCACTGCTGCCGTGGGCGCTGCATAACCGACAAGGGCAATCGGGCCTGTAATACCATCAATAACACTAATGAACACAACGGTCAACAATGTATGAACAAATCTTGTAATATCACATGTTAATACATATACTGAATTCATCTCATTAATTTAATAACAGTTCCAATTCTAGACAATTCTGGACAATTCCTATAATAACAATAGGTAAACAAAGTCAATTAATAGACATGTATAAGATGACCACTACCATAGCATTCATTTCATTTCATTTACGATCTTCCCTCAAAGGAATGATTCATTTTAATTACCAGCTTCCCTCAAAGGAAGGATTCATTTTCGAATTGGAAGACATCAATCAATACTCATAGATATGATCGGAATTGTGGGACTTACTAGTGTCCGGGCCAGGGACAACTAGCATCACCACGGAGTTCCGGAACGCCCCAAAAATCTATCTGCAGTTATTTATTTCATTTATTAATTCATTGAACTCATTTAGAGTTCTAACACAATAACTAGGTAGTGTCAGACTCGAGGGTCAATACTCTTCAGTAAGCAATTCTTTCATGGATTCAATTCAATTCAGTAACTCCCTTCATAATAAAGGAAGAAGATAACAATAATACAAATCTCTTTAGATTGGAAAACAATTATACAATGAGAGAATTACTAACCACTTATGGTTCTACTCAATCTTATCTCAATTCTAAACAACAATTTGGGTGTAACCATTGGTTTTCCAAATGCACATGTTATTCTGGATGGACATCACATTTATATATTTAATATGTGCATTATTATAGTCCCCTTAATTATCACCTATAGATGCTTAGTCTTAAAACTAATTAAAGGAGAACTTACACTCACAAAGTGATACTCCAAGTCTATGTGAAAACCCAAAAATCCAAAATTTCGCTCACAGTTAATGTCTAGACAGTATCAGGTTCGCTCGAGCGAAATTACTGTTCGCTCGAGCGGACCAAATAGAGAGTTGCTCGCTCGAGCGAATTACTGTGCGCTCGAGCGGACCAAAATAGAACGATGTTCGCTCGAGCGAACCTTCAAAATTTCAGTCCAAACAAAACGTTGTTTGCTCGGGCGAACCATCAGAATTTCTGTCCGAAATTTCTGATCTTTTTTCCTTCTTCTACTCTCATTTCTCCATTCCATTTCCACAACCTGCAATGAGCATTGGAACCTCCTGTTCCCTCCTCATACAACATTTATTCACAAATAACTCTTCTAATCATCTACTAACCATATCATTAAATCCATAACAAATCCGAAAACTCAATAGAAAATCCTCAAAATTCATGAAAACCCTCTGAGCTTCTACAATGATTAACACTAATCACAAGTAAATGCTTATACTTAAGCTTAGTGGCAAAACCCCCTCTTGTTTAGCTTGCTTTTGAGATGGAAATCTCTAATCTCAAACTCTAATTCCATGAAAACATACAAATGAACTCCTATGAGCCATTTGTGCTAGAAATCACTATAAAACAACTAATAGCACTTCGAAAATCACAAGAGAAGACCATTACTTACTTGTGGTTCCAAACAAAGAGGTCTAGAGTTCTCTTTCAAGTTCTATCCCCTCAAAAATGGAGGAGACGAATGGGGGAAGAAGATGAAGGTGAAGTTGTTTCTCAAAACACTTAAAAAACCCTCAAAGATCACTCTTGGTGAAGAAGAATGGAAAAGAAAGGGAGAAGATGAGCCTAGGGTTTGGTTTAAGGTAAAATGAGCTCATCCCTCATCTCATTCTAATATAAGCACTCCTCACACTAAAACCCCATCTTATTAAGTCTATTTACATTTAGAGTCAATTGAAGCCTCACTTAGTCCATTTGAGGTCAAATGGAATCACGTCTATTATGAAAGTTAATATACTATTCGAGATACACACGTTGGTATCAAGGATTTCCGTATTTGACGAAATACGTGAAAACCCGTATTTACGAAAAAGCCTTTAGCCTACCTTGTTTGAGTCTAAACTCATTTTAACTAACTTAATTTCATTCCATTATGTTTAATACATCATTTGAGACTAACTTGTCTTTCTTTGGTCGTTAACCTTGATTAATCAATTTATCCATACTTAATTAGCATTAATCTCAATTAATTAGCTTTAATCGTGATTAGTTCGGGTCGGAGTGTAACATTTCAATAATCCTTAGGATTAGACTTGCATTTGTTCTATAGTGGGGAACCCCCATGCATGGAATCATCAATCCTAAAAAAGAATTTTGAGAGTTTTTATCTTGGAAGTTGGATGCAGTCTCCCAAGTAAAACTTCAAATGCTCAAGTCTGCTCGACATTCATAATGTTGAGATTTTGAAAATTCAAAAGGTTAAGAAAGGCCTTTAGGTGGCCTCATATTCAGAGTTTTAATTCGAAATGAAGCATGTTTTTTGGGTAAGGCTTTCAAAAGGAGCATTTGAAATGTACAAAGGACAATTTCTGAAATCAAAGCAAAAATGCCCAACAAGCATAATTCTCGTAAAAAAAAAAATGCCTTCAATCAAATAGGCCATAACAGTTTTAAGGGGATGTTGCTTGGTTGATTGGTAACCCCATATATCACCTGGCTGGTTAGGGATCAAATCCTAGGTACGCCACTCTACCCACGTGTGTGGGAATCTCTTCCCATTTGTATGGGCTTCCTTTTATCACCTGTTCCTTTCCACTTGTGTAGGATTCCTCTTTAAAAAGAGAGTTTTAAGTCTAATATATTCTTTTTTATTAGCTTTGAAGATGATCATCATCCTTCTCATTCTAATTTAGCTAGAAGAGTTTACTGCATTCCACACAATCAAAACTTCCACCAAAGCTAGTTACCCAACAAAACTCACTTAAAAGGAGAACTTTCTCATACAACTCAAACCCACTTACACTGGCCTTTGATCATGCAGGTTTTTTGACACTCTTATTCCCTATGTTCTGGCGCCATGCCCAATTTTATGATCATCGAATCCGTACTAACATTTGGATTTAAAAAAATTACGGTTTAAAGATAATTAAACTTTAATGCTGGTAAAGGGCTGCTATATTTTGATGGGGCTCACTTTTTTGAAGAGAGAGAGAGAGAGAGAGAGAGAGAGAGAGAGAGAGTCACCAAGTAACATATCCTCAAAGGTAATGATTCTAGAATAAACCAATGGAATAGCAATTGGTCATCTGGGACCATTTCAACTAACCTTACCCAACATACAACAACAAAGAAAATGAATTAATAAATGTGCTTCATGGAATCTCTTTTCCATGCCTACTCTTAAAGATTTAATTAATTCAAAAGTGTGGATTAATATAATTAATAGGGACACTAAGCCCCAACTAACAGGCAAACATGAAATGCATGTACCAGTCAATTTTATTTTTCCTTTCAAGCCGAGCTAGTTGAATTGTCACTCATGGTAGAACATGGAATTCAGTTCCCTGCTAGCATAAGAGAATCTCTATGTCCACCATGGAAAACAGAACACATCACTTTGACATTTTCAGGTAATGACTGCTTGAGGCAAAAACCTTATTGGAGGAGAGGAAGTTTCTGATGTGTCTCATTTTTATTGGCAAACACAGGAATTTCCTGATGACTGCTGGCAGGGGATTTTGCATACAGATGGTTGTGATGATGGAGACCAAAAGTTCATAATAGTTTGAGGCATATGGTCCCTTATGTTGACTGTTGACAGCTTGGACCTCGACAATTACCATCCAATTATCTTTAACTAATCACCCATTGACCATGATGACTATTTGGTACAGGCATGCCATTGCTTGTTATGGGATTGCATTTCTTCCCTTCAACATGGGGTCATTCACACCACAAGAAAGGTTGGCAATTCCACTACCTTGTAGTGAATCCAATGGGTGAACCACCTGTTTATATATTCATTTTCTAGGCCATGGAGATTAATGGTAGGGCGGTTGGATATGAAAATGATGAGTTCAACTTATATTCAATTAGTTTTGAATTATATTAGGCTAGTGTTGTTATGTGATTATGTATTTTATTTTAGGCTGAAGTTATGATCTGATTAGGTTTTCTTTTAGAGATTTGATTAGGTTTCATAGTTTGAGTCATATTACGTTTTCGGTTTTGGGTTATTGTATTCTTATAAGTAGCTATTGACTATTCTTGTAGAAACTATCGCAAACTTTGGCAAGATGTAGACTCAAAATTACATCACTGGTCAACAGTCCAAATCTTACACACTTCTAACAAAGGTGGCAATTCCTATTCAATGCCAAATCCAACCCAACCATCCTTAGTTAGATTTGGGATTGATTTTGTATGAAACAAAAACCTATGTTGAGATAAACAGACGGATGCTGGGTTGAATTGTCTTCAATCCTACAGGTGATGATGTCTATAACACATGGCTTGATGCAAACCCAGATTGGTTTGTATGTCACCTTGATCAAACCCATATGCCATCCAATCTGACCATGTACATGTCTTTCTTTAATATATTACTGTCTTTTAGATAAATAAAATAGCATTGGCTTAACAAAATAAAAAGGAAAAAAAGAACAAAACTTGGAAGAATTTGATTTAGTATGTTCTTACTAATTCCTCAATTGCATTTATTGAAGTTCTTTAAGTGGGTGAGTTTTAAGATTTCTTGTTTAAACCCCCATCAATTGTTGACTGCTAGAAGAATTTGAGTTGATTATGTTCTTCTTGTTAATTCTTTAATCATATTTAACTCTTGTTCTTGAGTGGGTGAGTTTTAAGATTTCTTGGTTCAATCTCCCAACGATTGTTGACCATTGACAATGGGGCTTGTTAATTGGCAGGCCTGGCATAGAATGGTCTAGACAAGAGATTGAACTAGTTGAGCCTGGCCCCATTACAGAGTTCTAACTAGCAATCCAGATCAGCCACATGGGTCAACACAGAAACCAAAAAAATGGCCACCAATCAGGTTGGTTAGACTTTCCTTCTGATGTAAGAGAATGTTAGTTACTTTCTCTATAATATTTAATCAAGAAATCTGATACAGATCCACCTATTGTGCTTGTGAGTTCTTCATTGATATTTTTCTAAGCCTATTGACATACTTTTAGACATGGAGATTCTCCTAGTGTAGTGGCCTATGCATCTCTAGTTTCAAAGCACATTGACATACTTTTAGTCATGGAGATACTCTAGTGTAGTGGCCTATGCATCTCCAAGTTGGGTGTCCTTTGTATCCTTTATAATAAGGGGTTGAATAGGAAAGTAGATTGAGACAGATCCTTTATTTTTGGGTACCTTTGCTTGCACACACCTTTTCTTGCAATTCATTGAACCCAGCAATCAAGATGATTGATCTTAAAAGGTACCAAGTCAGGCTCTAACTAATTTGCACTTAAAATGAGGCACTAACTTTTTGAATCATCCAAGTGGGGCATCATATTTTATTTATTTATTTTTTGGTAAAATAGAAAATACAATATAAACACCAACAACAAACAACAGGAAAACCAAAAAAACCTCCAACCCAAAAAAAAACAAAACTAGAGAGGAGAAACAAGATCACAAACCAAGGAATGTCCCATCCCAAAATAAATCCTTCTTGGAGATACTCATGAAGTCGATCTATATAAGCAAAACAACTAGCGACAGTTCTCATTAGGAGGTCTAAGCTTCGAACTTGGCCTCCACCATCCTTGCATATGTGTCTCCTCAGCGGGCTATCGGCACCCGCGATGTCTGAACCATTTATTATGAAATGATATCTCAAAACTCTTAAGTTTAGATGAAGTGTTAAGCCCACTGTCTATCTAACAGAACTCTTCTTTTTATCCCAGCTTTGAGACTCTGGCAATAAACTGAAAGTAGGCTGGAGTCCCATAGCAACATATAATGTTTCTTATATTGTGGCCCATCTCATGAACAATTAATCTAACCTATTTTTGGTGTAGGGAATCTGCACGTGGTAGAAACATCAAAACAATGTCTTTGTAAACATCAAGTATTAAATCTGGTTAACACTACAAGTTGATGACTTTATATTTGTATTTAAGCCTAGAGAATCCTTCTCTAATGATTCCCAAATCATCACATTATATCTTTTTGTTAAACAGGGAAGAGAACTGATTAGGAATTACAACAAAACACAGCTGTTTCATGCATGGCCGCCTGACAGATCAGAGACACTCAACACATAAAAAGATGGTACCAGAAGTGGGATGCAAACAAGGTCTAGGCTCTAAGCTCCTCAAGCCTAAAAATCTTCACACCTTTTATTTTATTTTATTTGTTATTATGTAGTAAGTTTATGTTACTTTAACCACAGGTTAACTACAAAAAAAGAGGAAGATCACATGGGTCACATTAGGACTTAGACAACATGCACTCATCATGAGAGAGAGGACTCAAAGGGGTTTTCATGGGCCGGGTAGGGCATTGGGCTGTAAATTCTGGCCCACCATATTATGTTGGCCCAAGCCCACCCATTTAGTCTGTTAGGTTGTATGGCTAAATAGAAGCAATAATTCTGGTAAACCGGGCCCCTGCTTTGTCTATGTGCTATTGTGATTAGAAGTAGATCTATTATTATAGGTCTACTGTGATTAGAAGTAGTGTTTTGGTGTAGCAGGGTTTTGGGGCTGATATTATAAATAGAGACTCATGTACACTATTTTTGATTGCATAGTGAATTCTTCCGTCTTCCCCGTGGACATAGGCCAAAAGCTGAACCCCGTAAATCTTTGTGTTGATTTGTGTGTGATTGATCTTTTCTCGTAGGCCCTAGATCACAACATAGTCAATTGGGCCTAGCTTTCCACCACTCATTTTGGTAAATGAGACATTAAACTATAAGCAAACTTATTCCGGCTGGGCTGAGCTAGGCAAATAGAGCACTACACCATAAGCAATACTTATTTGAGCTGGGCCTGGGTTCAGGCTTTCTATCACTTCGTTTTGGCAATTAAGTCACTAAACTACATCCAATACTTAATTAGGCCAGGCCAGGCTAGGTTCAGGCTTTCTATCACTTAATTTAAGCCCATCCCAAATATTAAACCAGCCCAAATTTTAAATCCAGGGGAGACATAGTGATAAACCCAAGGCCCGAATCCATCCCAAAGCAGATTGGGCCAGGGTTGGGCCTGGGCTATGAGCAACCCTGGAGATTACTGAAATGCATGTGGAAAGTAGATTGAATTCTATTGATTACTGTAGCAACAGACTTTGAATGAGGGCTAGTTGAGTGGGTTTCCCATGCAGAAGATGGGCTCACTGTTTTGGGTTAATTTTGTTAAAGATTGGTTGTTCTCTGCATTCATATTTTATGAAAAAGATGGAAGCCTTTTCGCACAGAATCTGGATCATCTAAAGATTTCCCCTACGGTGACCGTGAGTGGACGAATCATGGTCCGCCACGTCATCGTGGGCAGCTCCTGCCCGGAAGTATGCCAAGCTGCCCGCGTGCATGGTAAGCTACCCGCGGTGATGTGGCAGGCCTTGATTGGTCAACTCACGGTCACCGTGGGAAAAATCCTCAGAGGATCCGGACTCTTTAGCACAAGGTGACCTTTGTGTCTCTACTCTGGAAAGTATTATCATGTATAGGCCATAGGCTGAGCCAGTCCATACCCTTCTTGCATTTTAAGAATTGACCTATGGGAGCCCGGTTACCTTTAGGACCTAACCTAAAACTTTTGGGTATGGACCCTTCTGTTTTTAACCAATTGATAATGTGGCCAAAGTCCACACCCAATTTGGTTCATACCCCAATACCTGATTATTATACATAAGTAATATGTATTAGAGAAATGATCATATGATGTAATGTTGATGTTAATGTAAGTGTTTTCTTGCAGACAATATTCATTCAACTTATGTGGGACTCACTTTTTGATAGATCCAAGCCATTAACATCACATGCTTTCGAATTTCATTCAAGTTGAACGCACATAGTTAGATTTACAATACTTTGAAAGAAAAACAAATTAAGTCGAGTTCGTTTTTTTCTTTTTTTCTTTTTCTTTTAAGATCAATCCAATTTTGTATATCACTTTAACTGTCTAGGCATTGGCTTTTCACCAGGGGAGAAATGATCTGACTGGACTGTCCCTTGCAAAAGAAAGGCTAGACCTTTCTTGAAAGTTTCCAATATGTATAGAAATATTATATGTCAAGAGTATAAAATACAGCACAGTACATTTAGATTTTGAGTCAAGTCCATTGGAGTCTGGTCTGGGTCCATTTGTAACCTGGACCTGATCTAATCTGACCAGTCTGTATCCCTGTCACATTGGTTAGGATTTGGGCTGTTCTCGGGGTCGATGGGCTCGATATGGGCCTGGGCCTTTGAATGGTTAAAGGCCTAGCTTAACATATTTAACACGAAAGGGATGGATATAAAGATTCTGCAAATTGGTTGGGCCTGGGCCTAGCTCTGTTGCCTGTGGGTTAGACACAGGATTAGATATTTGGGCCTTGAACACCTCGAATCATAAACAATCACAAAATTTGTTAGGAACATCGTTCAATGTCAAGAACGCCTGGCCTATCCCAATTCTAGCCTTGTTGAGGAGTAGGCTCCATCCGAGTGAGGCTTCCTCTACTAATACCTCGAGCTATTGAGGAAAAGGATTAGGTTAGGAAATTTAATTTGATATTAGAATCAACCGGTCTCGAGTTTGAATCCAAAGAGAAACCGCACGGATTTAAGATAAGTGGGAGTGTTGAGGAGTAGGCCTATTATGAGTAGGAATCCGTAGCTTAGGAAACTTAATAAGCCTATTATTAACATCTCTTCGCGAGTGTGATGACTAAGGCCTACGTCAGTTGGCCTTTGGACATGTGGCCCACTTCATCCATGGTAAGATGATCCACACATTCTATAATTTGGAGTGCATGACTCTAGAATGAGAGATTGGCTGGGGCATGAAACTAGCTAACCTTTCTTGATTTCAGGTGTTAAAAGGCCAATAGTTGTTTAAACACTTTTCTACCAAGTACACTTCATGAGGCTGGGCCTGGTTTCTGTATCAGTCTGTCCCCAACATTAGTCAGTCCCAGTAAATAACCATTTTGATCTTAGAGAACTCTAAGCCCAGAAAATCTGCACCCAGTTTCAAGCCCGGTAGTAAGACGAGCATCTCCAATGGTCAAGGCCCACCTAGTTGGTGCCTTTTCGACTGGAGTCATATCGATCGCACATTCAGTAGTGTTAGTTACAATAAATCCCAAGGGGTAGCTTAGTTAGTCTAGGTCCACGGTTTGCATCCGGAGGTTATTAATTCGAAACTGCACTATCACACTACTAGGGCTACAAGGGAGTTTATCCGGCTTCCCTCTGGGCCCGGAGGGATTAGTCCAGCCCAAAGGGTTGGGAACCCTCTGATAGCATTAAAAAAGAAAAAAAGTTACAATAATTTTTTTTACAATGCCTTGGTCTCACCAGATATCATTATTCTCTATGAGAAAGATTTATCCAACCCATGGATCCACACCAGGCCCAATTCTGACAAGTACAGGACATTCATTCTATTGGGCCAAGATTTGGCCTAGGTTGCATTGGCCCATGCTTGGCTCAGCAAGTCCCTGTGGGGATGGGACTTGTGATGAGTTTAGGCTTAAGATGTTAACAAATGGTCTACTTGGGCCTCATTCTTACTGGATAATCACATGCGTCCAATTTGATATTGTGATGCTTTCTCAATCCTTCATGGTCAGATGAAAACACTGGTGATTATCACAGACGTTCACCTGATGATCCTGATTGTTCTACCTTTAGGATTGTAAGGTGTGGACCCATTTTTCATGTTTCCCATCCAATCAAATTTTCACTGCAACTCATTCAAACTACAAGGTTCAGAGCTCATGAAAGGAATCAAATCAAACTACTGGAGATTGAACTCAGTGATCTAATATGCCAACCAACTGTTGCCATGGTCCCATCAGTGAGATCTTTTTGCCCACATCTGATTAATTCTTTTGACTATCAAACAATGGGAAAAAAATTGAGAAAAAAAAATTAAAAATTAACATATTAACATAGAATCATGTTTTCAACCTAGCTAGTTTCACCAATGAACTAGTGATTATATTACCCACAAACTGATAAATTTGTATTGTCCTCCACAACAGTGGACATTTAACAATGGGTCAAGAAATTGAGAAGAATTGCAAACTGTATGATTTTAGGATGTTTACTTGTGAGCACATGATATGGTTAAAAATATAAATTAAACTCTTGAAAACCATAATATGGGGTTGATAATGTTCACAAAAATTCTTTATCTTCGGCCCCCATTCTTCATTTAAAGCTCAAATCTTCTATTATAGTCGCACAAAATTTCTTGCTTACTAATTAGATTGGATCTAATTTAATTTAAATTTGAGTAAATTTTAAAAACTCAATAAGTTCACAACTTAAATAGGCAAGTGGTAAAAATATGTTGATTATTAGAGCAAAACTTGAGAGTATATGGATTTTATACTTAATAAATGGTGAATAAACAAAAAAAAAAAAAAAAAAAATGAAGAAGGAGAAGCAAACACACTATTTAACAAGAGACTCTCTCATGCCACTAAGTGACAAAAAATAAAAATAAAAAACTAAGGTGGTACATGGGACGGGCTGGGCTGGGCTGGGCCGGGCCGAGGAACGTCCATGCCCGACACGACTTCTAAATTAGAAGCCCGACCTTGGCTCCAGCCCAGGTCAGGCCAGAAGTTGCTTGCCCAAGACCGGCCCACCTGTAAATCATGAAGCCCTAGCATATCCTCAGTTTAACTTATATAATAACGAAAAAAGAAAAAAAATTCTTATAACGTCCTAGGTTGTAGCTCAACTAGCCTTGTCATATCACCCTATATGAGAGGTCATGGGTTTGAGTCCATCATTACTACTCCATCTCTTATAATTATATATGTATATTTGGGCCGGGCAAGGATTTGTTTTATAAAAAAATAAAATTCTAAGAGCTACACTCTCGCCTTTTGATTTTTCCAAAACTTTACTTTTGTTCTCTCTTTGCATTTAACCATTCACTTTACTTCACCGGTAAAGTAAATTGACCAAAAGAGTGATTTACTGTGTGATTTGATAGTATTGCGTTTAAACGTTAATTATACATGCCCATCCCTCATTGTATGGACCAAGCCCCAGACCCATGACCCAACCAAGATGTTAAAAAAGGCAAAGAATCCGTTTGCAAGTTTTCCTCAGCTTGGAGGGGAGGAAATCCTGAAAATTGCACCTTATTGTTGTATTCATTGCCGGTATAGCTGCAAATTCCAGTTTTCCTCCTCTCAGAGAGGAGGAAATCTGGCAAATGCTACTTTACCGCCGATACAAGCAGCGGTAAAGCTGCGTGAGTGCCCAATTCCAAATCCATTCCAAGCAGGCCTTTCTATTTCCTTTAACATTGAACTAGAGACACACTAATATTTAATATTTTCTTAAATCTTCATTATTAGATAAAGAAAATTAATAAAAGAATTTATTATTTTGAAAAATGGCTTGGGTTGTCCCAAAAGTTCGTGCTTATGAAATAAAAGCAATAAAGATATAATTAAAGAAAACTTTTCTTAATAGGGAAAAGTGATGTATAAGACAACATCAACAACAAAAAAGGAGAATACACACACACACATATATATATATATATATATATATAAAATAACGGAGGGTGTCCACATTACTTTGGACCCCAACTTAGTTACCTAAAGGACTCGAATTAAAAAAAAATCCAAGTATAGACCATCTTGGACTCAATAAACACCAATCTTTGGGTGAGAGATTAAATAACAGTTCACCCAATTGGACCTCTTTTTCCATCCACATGGCTCATAAGTCATATGATCGCTCACAGAGAATATCTATGGGGCCCACTCAAAATGGTTTAAATCTTATAACATATTAGGGAGTGGACCTAATATCACTGCTATAGTTAGGACTGTCAATGGGACGGGCCGGGCTTGGGCTTGGGTTGTCCAATCCCATCCTGAAAATAGGACGAGCCCTCCGGACGTTGTCCAATTCCGGCCCTAAACTGAACGAGCCTACATTAAATCCCGTCCCGTACGGGCCCAGGCTGGGATAGGGCCGGGCCTGGGCTTAGCCCGATTTGGACATACGCAAAACATTCTCTAATTATTCCTACTGTCACCAGACACCCGGTGTGAACCGGACTTTAAACCCTCTTTTTTTTCAGACTTGGGACCGGCAATGTAATGCAACAAACAACATGGCGGTGTTATTATTATTGTTATTATTATTATTATTATTATTATCTTGCCAGTGACAATAGAAAATCAATAGAAATGAATGAATATCCTATAAGCTATATGGGTCAAGTAATGTAGAAATGGTTAAAACCTTTTTTCTAGTGAAAGTAGAAAATCAATAGAAATGAAAGTATCCTATATGAGTCAAGTTAAAGTAATGTAGGATCGGTTAAAACCTAATTAGCCGTTTTTTGTTGTTAGTGAGGGGCAGTTTTAGTAATATATAAATAATTATTATTAAATGACTCTGCAGCGGGCCGGGCCGGGCTTGAACGGGCTGGGTTGTTTTTGCCCAGTCCCAGTCCCATTTTGGACGGGCTTTAAAATGTATTGTCCAAGCCCAACCCACTAGGCTCAATTTTTTTTTAAAAGCCCTGTATTTTCGGGCTTGGGATGAGCCGGGTTGGGCTTTCTACCCATTTCAACACGTCCCATTGACAGGCCCAGCTGTAGTATATATACTACATATATTATGCAATAGAAATCCTCTCTACCAAGAAAAATATCTTATTTTTTTATTTTTCTATTTTGAAAGGTAAGTAAGTAAATCCAAATCTCTCCTGATTCTCAATGTAGAGGTCTTGCATTGAAGTACCTCACCAATCCAGCCCATATTATAAATGTAGTCATTTTTTGAAATTCTTCGTTGTAATTAAGATTTTGTTGGTTTCAAGTATGTTCTCAAACCCAAATATCAGGTTCTCCGATTTCTAATGGTAATAATTTTTCCCCCTGTATAAACCAGTTTAAGAATCAAGTATTTCATAGAACCAAAGATATGTTTAGTATGGAAATCTCGTGAATATCTCCATGCAAATCAAGTTTAGGATGTGCACAGCCAAGAGACACTTAAACACTTACTTCTGACATGAGTCATACTCAATCTTCATGGGTCTCATTCTCGCTTTTAGACTAGTATAAACTTGGGGCAATGCATGAGCTAAAATAACAAATACAATATTGAAGAAAAGGTCAAAACAATCAAACCTAAGTGAACAATAAAATAAATAAATATATATATAGAGAGCAGGGCTCTCCTAAGTTGAAGCTTAACTTACCCTAAGCTGAAATAGCAAATCAAAGTTGATTATATCTATTTTTTTGCATGGTGGAATGGGAAAATCCAATCTTGATTGGATTTGTCTTGATTTTGGAGACGATCATCATGCAAAAAACAACGATAGTCAACTTTCATTTGTGAGACCGGCACTGTTTCAGCTTAGGATAAGCTAAACTTCAGTTTAGGAGTACCCCTCTCCTACTTATATATATACCTCTCCTACTTATATATATATATATATATATATATATATATATATATAAGTAGGAAATGGGCTTTCGTAAGCTGGAGCTTATGGAGATGATTTCGCATACGATTTCAGCTTAGGATAACATAAGCTGCAGCTTAGGAAAGCCCTACTATATATATATATATATATATATATATATGTTAACAACAAAGATAATAGATAAATAGCAATCCAATGTTTTTTAATAACAACATCAATCCAAAGTCTTCAAAAATTTTGCCTTTTGTTTCCAAATGATTTTGATAGAAAAATCCCCTTAGACTTCGTGAAGGGCCACCTAAACGGCCCTCAAACTCCAAAATAGATGATAAAGGTCCCCTCTCCACACATAAGACCATGAGCCTAAGTCGGAGCCCAATATAGTCCAATGTAGGCTAGACACGAGTTAGGCTCGAGCTGGATCAGACCATGAGAAGCCTTTTCGTTGAATGAGATATGCCTATCCTACAGATGAAAAGTTGTCAAGTCCGGACTGGATTGATGAGGTTAGCCCATACTCAACCTAAATTGAGGTACGGGACACGTACCGCATCAATTCTTCATATTGAGTTCATCTTCTGCTTGGTTTTAGAGAGCCCATTCCCCCTACTTATCCGATAATGAAAATCACTTTTCATGTGTAACGATCCGAACCCAAAAGTCGAGATGATATTGATCTTTTACAGTAGGATTTAATCAAGTGTGGACCCCACCCTATGTGTTCAATTCTCACTACTAACTATTTCCTATTTGGCAAACTTACTTTACCAGTGATGTCAAGTAAATGGTTAATTCAAGAGACAATAAAAAGAAGCGGATCACATCAAACATTGCTAAATTTCAAAAATCACATCTTCCTTCTAACAAAAAAAAAAAAAAAAAAGAAGTTAAAAAGAGACTCTCTTATGCCACTAAATGACAAAAAAGAAAAAAAAGAAAAAAAAACTAGGATTGTACATGGGACGGGCTGAGCTGAGCCGAGGAACATCCATGCTCGCCCGGCTTCTAAATTAGAAGCTTGACCCCGGCTCAAGTCTAGGTCGGGCTAGAAGTTGCTTGCCCAAGACCAGCCCGCCTGTAAATCATGAAGCCCTAGCATATCCTCAGTTTAACTTACATAATAACAAAATTTTTTTTTCTCTTATACATCCTAGGTTGTAGCTCAACTAGCATTGTCATATCACCCTATATGAGAGGTCATAGGTTTGAGTCCCTCCATTACTACTCAATCTCTTACTATTATATATGTATATTTGGGCCGAGCAAGGATTTATTCTTAAAATAAAAATTCAAAGAGCTACTCTCTAGCCTTTTGATTTTTCCAAACCTTTAGTTTTGTTCTCTCTTTGCATTTAACCATTCACTTTACTTCACTGGTAAAGTAAATTGACCAAAAGAGTGATTTATTGTGTGATTTGATAGTATTGGATTTAAACGTTAATTATACATGCCCATCCCTCATTGTGTGGACCAAACCCCAAACCCATGACCCAACCAAAATGTAAAAAAGGCAAAATATAATAAGAATCCATTTGCAGGTTTTCCTCCGCTTGGAGGGGAGGAAATCCTGAAAATTACACATTACTGCTGTAGTCATTGGCGATGTAGCTGCAAATTCCAGTTTTCCTCCTCTCTGAGAGGAGGAAATCTGGCAAATGCAGTTTACCGCCTATACAAGCAGCGGTAAAGCTGCGCGAGTGCCAAAATCTAAATCCATTCCATTCAGGCATTTCCATTTCCTTTAACATTGAACTAGAGACTACTATTTAATATTTTCTTAAATCTTCCTTATTAGATAAAGAGAATTAATAAAAGAATTTAATATTTTAGAAAATGGCTTGGGTTGTCCCAAAAGTTCGTGCTTATGAAATAAAAGAAATAGAGATATAAATAAAGAAAATCCTTTCTTAATAGGGAAAAGTAATGTATAAAACAACATCAATAAATAAAATAAAAGAATATATATATATATATATATAAAATAATAACGGAGGGTGTCCACATTACTTTGGACCCCACCTTCATTACCCAAAGGACTCGAATCCAAAAAAATCCAAGTATAGACAATCTTGGACTCCATAAACACTGACTTTTGGGTGAGAGATTAAATAACATTTTGCCACATTGGACCTCTTTTTCCATCCACGTGGCTTATAAGTCATATGATCGCCCACAGAGAATATCTATGGGGCCCACTCAGAATACTTTAGATCTTATATCATATTAGGGAGTGGACCTAATATTACCGCTGTAGAATATGTATTACATATATATTATGAAATAGAAATCCTATCTACCAAGAAAAATATCTTATTTTATTATTTTTTTATTTTGGAATGTAAGTAAGTAAATCCAAATCTCTCATGATTCTTAATGTAGATGTCTCGCATTGAAGTAAGTTACCAATCCAACCCACAAGAAATTGAGAAGAATTGCAAATTGTATGATTTTAGGATATTTACTTGTGAGCACATCATACGGTTAAAAATATTAATTAAACTCTTGAAAACCATAATATGGGGTTGATGAGTTCACAAAAAAATTTAATCTTCGGCCCCCATTAGTCATTCAAATCTCAAATCTTCTACTATAGTCGCACAAAATTTCTTGCTTACTAATTAGATTAGATCTAATTTAATTTAAATTTTAGTAAACTTTAAAAACTTAATAAGTTCACAACTTAAATAGGCAAGTGGTCAAAATATGTTGATTATTAGTGCAAAACTTGAGAGTACATGGATTTTATACTTAATAAATGGTGAATAAACCAAAAAAAAGTGAAGAAGGAGAAGCAAACACACTATTTAACAAGCGGAGAATAAAATGAGGAAGCCATTGATGAGTTGTCTTTTGGGCAAAAACAAACGACCAAATTGCCGTGATGTGTTTGAAGTTTATCAAGAGGAAAAACAAAAGTTCATGAGCGGTACACAAGAATTATGGCATTTCCAGTCTGAAATCCTCACCCATTTGATTCAAGAATCCTTTGTATTGCGGATTTACACAACTATACAAAATCTTCTCCGTTGTATGTAATAATATGCACCAATATCAATGCAAAGTCCTCAGCTATATAAATCTCAATGAGAAATCCTTAAGTTTACGACACTGAGGAATCCTCAAATCTGCGGATTCATCATAGATTTTTCACCTACCCCTAGGCCCGTCAATTTGGCCCTCAGGCAAGGGGGCGCGGCCCAGTTCGGCCCTCAAAATTCCTTAAAATGTGGGCTTTTAGTTTTTAAGAAAATGCTTTAGGGCTGAGCTTGGATTGCTTTTTTGCAAGCCTTGAAACTTGAGGGCCAGGCTTGGATGGTATAAGGTTTGGCCCAGCCCAGCCCTAGCCCTAGCCTTGAGCCTCCCATTTTTCTTTATATTTATACATATAAATCTGAGGGCCCCACCCCTTATTCTTATAGTAGTATGAAAATAACTCTCATAGAAGCATCTCCCTATAAATATATTTTAAAATACTCTTGTAACAGTCACTTAACAGTCTAAAAATGGGGATATAAAGGTGATCTCATGCATCCATAGCCATTACAAATACCGTAAAAACCCCACACACAATTGGTTCATTTCATCTCTATTTAATTATCTAAGTTATGTATTGTTCTTAATACATAAGCAATAAGTGTTGCATGCTGTTTCTAAACTTTTAGTTTTGTTGCCTCTTATTTAAACTCTATATATTGTTTTTATATATTCTTGCTAGTACAAAAGTGGGGCATACTCCTGTTAATAAGGATACACTTTCCTCTATGGAGTGACTTTGGATGCCAACCAATCCATAAAGGTAGTTTCTATGTACAAAGAAATATTAAGGATATGGGGTGGTCCAAATATTATTTTAATTAGATAATTATAATACCCAATATTTTTAAAAGTCTAACTATAGTAAAAATATATGGTTTAAAATTTTCAAGAATAAGACCCTATTGCATAGAGCAAAAAAAAAAAACCCACCTAAAATTGGGAAATCTTGGTACGAGGGAATTATTGTGAAATGTGTGAGATATAACAAACTTTTTTAGCCCTATTCCTTCTTTGACAAATTATATAAAACTGTAAGCCTGGGACCCAAGTCACCAAAGTGCATATGACTTTGTTTTATAAAAAAAAGACTTTAGAGATGGCCTCCAATCTGCAAATGTCAATGGAGGTTAGACAAGTTAATGCTTGGCAGCAATTAAAAAAAAAATTAAAAAATAGTTTTCTTGTTTTGAGGCCATGAGCCCTGCCTTTGTTCGACCTTTGTCCTTATGGCTTGGCCTTGATCCTTTGGTTAGTGTAAGGGCTTAAATAGTGCAGGTTTTTCGAAGGCATTGGCCTAGCCAGATTATATTGGAAGGCAGGGCAAGGAAAACCTCGGCCCGGCCTGACCCTTCGAAAGCTCTATGTTGCCACCAAACGTGCCCTAAATTGTGAGCACATTTACTCTAGGATACTAGCTGAGGTACTCTAATGACTGGTCATCAACCAAATAATTTTTCATAGTGGTGAAGAAATTTCTCGTGATGTTGAGGTCTTCTCATGCGATTATTGAAAAAACCCTAAAAAGCAAATGAAATATTGAAGAAATTGGCACACATTTTGCTATAAAAACAAGTGGGGTTTAAACGTTTGGAAAATGGTGTCCTTGGCTATAGTTCACCCGGTTAGATATCTTGTGCATGAAAGCAGAGTTGAAGTCCTCATATGAGGAAAAAAATAAAATAAAACTGAGTACACTATGTAGATTATCCAGTTCAATCCTCTCCCTATAAAAAAGATGTCGAAGCCCATCTTTCTCGAATTCAAACTATTTGTAGAAACCTAGCCTTATTGAATTGCGATTGATGCAAATTTTTTTAAATTAGAACTGCATCCAACTGTTACAGTTTTTTTTTTCTTTTCTTTTCTTTTCTTTTTATTGCTGTCGGAGGGTTTCCAACCCTTTGAACTGGACTAATCCCTCAGGGCCCAGAGTGAAGCCAGGTAAACTCTCCTATAGCCCCAGTGTGACAGTGTAGTTTCAAATCCACAACCTTCGGGAGCAAACCGTGATCTTAGGCCAATTGAGCTACCCCTTGATCGTATGTAAAATGCATCGTGTTAAACCTATTTTCTTTCTTAAATGATCAAGCTCGGGCAAAGCCAACTTAAATTTTTGGGAAATTTTGGGCCAATGACAATATTAATTATGTGCTCAATTGTACAATGGTATCGCCTCTTATTGGAGTAAAATTTGAAGAAATTCCATTAAGAGAGATGAGATTCAATTCTAACGGTTCAGATTATCACTAAAAGTGCCATATGGTGGAGTTCCACGCAAACCATTCATAGACTGTGTGTGGGAGACCCACTCAGGCGAACTGGACTCCTAAAAGGGGATGTCATCGAGCATCTACCATTTTCAAAATATCAGTGCCAATAAGTGACAATGATTCAAACCTTTGGGTAGCTTAGCTCCCATTGCACGTGCCATACTTGTAATTGAATAATTCTCACTGACCATGTTTCATCTTTGAATGATATCTTTCCGTTTTAGCAGTGTAAACTCTGATTGGCTTCACATGGGGGCACTTCCAATTTAAACAATGTCATTCCAGTGCCAAAACTAGTTTTATGATGTGCACGTGACACAGATTAATCAAATCCTCCCTTATCATCTCTCTCTTGTCTGATCTCATGAATGAAATGAAGGGGCAAGCACGTGCTGCTTGATTATTATATGATTGTGTGGTTTCAAGAAGGGATAGAGAGAGAGAGAGAGAGAGAGAGAGAGAGAGAGAGAGAGAGGTGAAAGATCAAAGATGGTCAAAGGACAAAACCAAGTCCTTGATTCACGTTCTCTTGTTCACATGTTAGTGGGCAAACCCTTTGCTTTAAAGACAAATTAACAGCCCCTTTGGCTGTCAAAATGCTGTTATGAAATGACCCTTTTCAAGATGATCAACTTGGTCAATGCCTCATTACTTAACAGCAATTATATTACTCTAATCAAACAGGGATATGTGAGAATCATTTCTATAGACCAATCTTTGGTGTAGGTGGAACCAAATCTATGAAAAGATAATTGAAGAAAAGGATGCTTCAATGCACGTTAGAATGTAGATTTTCTTAACATATATTGTTTTTCCACATACTTAGTTAAATAAGTCAGCAATAAGTTAAAAGGCAGGCCGTCGGTGAAATACGAAAAAGTCAAGCTAAAACTGATGTTGATCCGCGATTGTTGGCTTGAAAATCAACTCTGAGCCTAGCGGCGGCCTCAATCGGAGAACCAAAAGAGAATCTGTTCAAAATGACAGAAAATAGAATGCAAAATGAGAAGAAATCTTGTATTTCTATGTAGCGCCAAAATAAAATTTGTGTGAAATTTATAGATTTAATCAGTAATTTGCAACTATGAGGGTTATGACCATAGGGAGAGATGATATGTATATATGGATGGAGAATAAAAGTGCATACAATGTCAATTGATCAAATGATCTTAGCCTTTACTTTTAACTTCTCAGAACTTAATTGTTATATATATATTGTGTAAACTTATTGTGATAAGATTTAACAATGACTAATGTATGGGTGATAAGTTTGAACTGATTATGGGATGAGACCCTATATGGGAAAAAAGATGGGCACATAAAACTGACTTAGGAGAGGGTGGTTCTGGGAGATAAAACAAATAACAACATGAGAGTCCAAACATTGGTGATATTTTTAATAATCACAGGATTGTTCATTTTAATTTAGATCTGTGAAGTCTAGCTTTGGGAAGGTATCTCAAAAGTTGTTATAATATCGCTCAGGTTGCCAGAGTTAGAAACTATTAATTTAATCTCCCTGCTACTAGAATACTAATTAGATCGGAAGACAAAAGGAATTTCATGAACAAACTATTTGTTCCAGACTCATCTAAATTATTACACATCTCGAAAATGCCATTCTAAGCCACTCAACAAAGTTTTTAAAAGCTATGAGTTCCAACATTTATTTCTATACAATCTATTTCTAAGAAGTGAACATCAAACCAACAATTAGGGTTGTACCATGTTACAAATGTTGACCATATTTTGTAAATATGATGATTTTATGTGGAACTGTTATCTGTTATGAAGCAGAGATCTTTTCCAAAATATCACCAAAGCTAAAGTATTGCAAGTAAAAATTTGTGTTCTTACAGTAATAAAAAAAAAAAAAAAAGTCATAAAACACTTTTTAATTAAAGATATTATGTTTTTACCATTATTTTAAAATAACTTACTAACTTACAGAAATTTTCAAATAATGTCTCAAAGATATGGATGGAAGTTTGAAGAAGTGCAATTTGTCTTAGGAATTGACTCGTGATAGATTAGAATGGAGTAATATAATTCATATATAGACTCTAAAATAATTGAGATAAGACATTAATGATAATGATGATAATCTATTTACTAAGGATCATCATATATGATTGGTATAGATCGCCAAATCATGGGCCTCATTGGCACATGATGCTAGTACTAGATCATGGTCTAATAACCTGGATGGAGTATTTTAAGTAGCATGTCAAACTAATGGTAAAAGAATTCATGCTAGTGGGAGGCAGATGGGGTGGCCGACATGGTTTGTACACACCAACAAAAGGGAAACATCCATAGACCCTTAAATCAACAAACCAGGAAGTGGGTCCCACAAATGATAGAAAAACCAAAAATAAGAGGGAGAGAGAGGGAGAGAGAGACCCTTTCAACAGGATCTCATTTGAATAATATTTCTGGCATTAAAGAACATCTTGCCTTTGAAGGAAATAGCATGTGAGGAGCTTGTGATTTACAGTCCTTTGTGAGTTGGGTACTGTTAATAAAAGAAGCAAAGTTAGATAGATAGATAGGTAGAAAGAGACAGATAAATATTATAGCAAATTCCGGTCAAAGTTTGGTCAAACAAGAGGGTGGTGGTGGGGTTGTTTTTGTTATAAGCGCCGAAAGGAACTAGACAGCCATCATCCAAAAGCCAAATGGGAGATTGAGACAAGAAAAGACCGGATTTGAATTGAATCTCAGAAAAAGATACCCTAAAAGTTCAGAAATACAGCAACATGGTGTCTACTTGTGATTGATTTTTTTTTTCATTTTTATATGCTTTTCTCTTGTACTTCTTGTGCTTGCTTTTCAAACTTCTTTTATTATAAAAGAATCCCTTGCTCATGGCTTATTCATTTGCTAAATAATCTTGCTTTTGGCTAATAATCTTGACTCTGAGTCCTTTTGTTCTTCTAATGTGGAACATGGTAGCGACCAACTTGCATTAAATGGTGGTTTTGGCCTGCTTTAACCATGGTTTACTATTCCTTCAAAAGTAAGGTACCTCATTTACTGTAGACTTTCCCATTTTTGATGAAGGAAGAGCATTGTCACAAGGCTGGAGATCTATGAGGAGAATGATTTTTCTAACCCATTTAACACTTCAAGAGTAATTTGCATCCTTCTCATTAGGATTTATATACATAGAGCATCATTAGCTAAATTGTTATTTTTGTTGGTGAAAAGGCTCTCCATTTATATGCATATGGAAATGGGAGAAATTCCAGAGTCAGCTATAGATATATATATTACCAAATCAACTTAGCAGAGGCTCTTCTATGACTACGTGTGGGCTCACATGGGTCAAATATATACCAACATGCATGTATGGGTTTATTTCTCTATATTCCCGTCTTCTCATTCAAATGATGAAATTATGGTGGGAATCTTCCACAACCCCAAATGATAAATATAGTTAGGGAAGCACTTGCTTTGAGCTCCATCAACCTAATAATGGAATTAAGTAACATGATAATAAGCACAAGTGAAACAAGGAACATTATAAGGGTACAAGTAGCCAGAAATAGCTTCAAAATCAGTTTCCATAAGCACCGAAATCTTCAAAAGGGCCACATCATTGCAGCAGGGGCTTGCTTGTAATTATTTATAATGCAGGGAGTACTAGCAGAGGAAGACCCTTTTAAAGGTTTGCCTCTGCAATGTCACAACAAAAAGCACATGTGAAATGGGTTTGTATTTATTATTACCCTCCTCTTCTATTTCCGGGGTTTCTCAGTTTTTATCCCATAGCTTTCTCAGTTTCTTCTTGTCTTTTGTTTTGTTGTATTTAGTTTCTTTTGTGAAGAAATATTTTTGAGTAGTCAGGCACATACGACACAGTAAGATTTTTTATGTGATGCCTAGCTACTTGAGACTTCAACTAATCATTGCATAAAATTGAAGCAGAAGATTGCATTGTAGATGAGATTTTACCAAGAAATATCTAATTGTATAACAAAGCTAGCCTCTCTTTGTAAACCTTCCAAGTTTTAAGTCACATTTATGTATGTACGTAGAAATCTAATTTAGCGGACATTTTTCTCTTCCACGAAAAAAAAATAATTTGAGAGTGGTGTAGGAAAAGCTTTTATGTGGAATCATAAGGTTTTTTTTGTTTTTTTTTTGCAAAACCTTTTTTGCAATCCTCACTAAAACGGCCACACAAACTTGTTTTAAGGATTGAGTTCGGGTATCTATTTTGCCGAGAGCAAAAAGAAAAGGTTTTGGGTGTTTTAATCCACCCTACCAATCAATAGGTAAAGTGTTATGTATAAATTAGTTTGAAATGTCCTTGGCTGCTAGCTCAGCTAGTTAGGGACAACAAAGTCCCCTAGGCGGCCGAGTGTGCAAATTTGAGTATGGATTGTGCAGGACTTAGGGTCCCACGGTTTATTAGGGACACCTAAGTGCCACATAAACTCTCTTTATCATGAAAGAAATATTACACGTGCAGAAACTTTATAGATCCAGATGACTTATAAAATTTAAATTAGTGGGAGTGATGGATATATGTTCCTTTTCTTAGAAGGCATTATTTGATACTCATCTTAGGATCTTCACCTCCGCAATGCCAAAAAATCTAGAGGAACGTTTGTTTCATGTAATTGAACACTTGCCTATTTGTTTCATGCAATTGAATGTTAAGGATAGTCTTTCTATAAATGGCTAAAAATGAATAACAAGTTAAGTACAAAAAAATGACCATCAAATAACATCCCTTCTAAGTATCAAGAGTAGTAATTCAATAACTATGGAATTAAAGGTCTCATATACATCTCAACATTAAATAATATCACTCACCTCATTCTTCATCCGTCACTACTCTTCCATACCATAATCTAATCTATGAAGTTCATATGACCATGAATTCCTATCTATCCATTTTCTAACTAAGCATCTTATGCAAAACATCAGGCACTAATAACAAAATACAAATCAAACAAAATCACCTTTTAGCCTAATATAGATTGCAATGATACCATGGACTGATTGCCATACATTAATGCAATCCCACCACCTATACCTCATACTCACTGCAATCAATTCACATTATTCTCCTGTACCTCTACAGTAAAAATTGTCAAAAAGTAACATAGAAAAGGCCAATACATACATGTGCTATAGACCAGGGAAGCAATGATTCACATAGGAAACATGCATATAGAATCTGATATAGGGTGTTTTTTTCTTTCATTCACATTGATAGCATGCAAGATACAGAAAGGATTCCTTTTTCCATTATACTCACATAAAATCATATGTCAGTAAAAGCAAAAAAACAACTTGACGATAACTTAGTTCCACTGTTAGTCAGTCAGTCCTGTAGAAACTGCAATAAGTCAGTAGTTCAGTCCCTATCATCTGTTGGTGTGAGTTGCCCAACTGCACAAGCTTATATCAAACGTGTGCTCCTCCATAACCCTCTCATCTCAGATTCTCTCTCTTAAGTCTTTTGCTAGATCATTCCATGCCAAAAATGGGTGTCTGCAAAACTGCTAGATTGGGCTTGGCAGTTTGGTAGGCATGAATTGAAGTAGCACCCCAGCTTCCATAACTAGTAGCAGTATCATAACTGCTAGTCACAGGAATGGGATTGGCAAAAGGAATAGATGATGGGTTCTGGTGTTGTTGCTGAATCATCCCACCATTTAAATAGCCCTGATTGATGGCAGAAGCTGCAGAGAAATCCATGTTGTAGCTTGAGGGGGTGTGGAAAGCAGAAGTGTTTGGAGAAGGCTGGAACATGGGGTTGTTGCACTTTGCATTGTTTTGAGATGATTGGTTTTGTTGCAATGCAAGGAGAGACCAGTAGTCCTGTGGGTCTGGTTTGATGGGTAGAGAGAAGGTGAGCGATGAGGATTGAGATGTGAAGGAGTCCTCCATGTATTTGGATTCAATGCTCTTGTTAGTATCTGATGAGGATTCTGAGGGTTTGTTTTTGGCTGTTATCCCTCCTATGGGGAGATTGCTGTTCATGATGCTTTTCACGTCGTAACGGCTCATGTCAAAGTTGGTAACGGCGTTTAGGCCTCGGAATTTGATTGCAGCAATGTCGTATGCCTCGGCTGCTTCTTCTTGGGTGCCTTTTCAAAACAAAACCCATCATTTATCAATAAAACATGCAAGAGAGACAAACATTAATTAATATACAAATATAAACAAGATTAGAAGTTGAGGAACTAATTAAATACTTTTGCTCATAAACAATGTATGATAAGATCTTTCTGTTGTGACGCTGCAAATCGAGGTGTGTAGATAAAATTATTGTATATATGCACCATATTTTTGCAGAACTACAAAGCATATGAGATGAGTAATATGACCCCCACCATACCCCCAACATTAATTTCCTGTAGAAGTACTATCACCAAGTTAGTGATTGATGATTCTCATTATCTAAGCTCCAACCTTTTATTTTTGTTAAAAAAAAAATAAATGCTGACCTCTATTGTTGACATCATTAACAGGTCAGTGTCTCCACACAGGAAGGGAGGGAAATTAGAAATAAACCAGAAATGTGGTATGTTTAAGCAACCCACAAGTTGCTTTTAGAAAACAGTGACTTGAGATGACAATACATAGAACGTGGGTTTGTAAGTAATCTCTACTCCAAATAATTTCTTTCATATAAACACTTGTTTTGACATGATGGTCCTAAACTCTTAACATGTCTCAAGATCTTAACAGTGACCAGGATATGATGGGTTTTTGTTCTAAAATCTTTCTATCATAAGAATATCAGGATGTACTTACTGAAAGTTCCCAAGTAAAGGTCTTTATTTCCTGCTACTCTTCCTATCCTTGCTTGCCATCTACCATGTTGATGATGCCTGCAAACAAACCCATTCAAAAATTTATCAAGAAATGCATTTTTCTAAAGATAGAAGCAAAGCTTCCATCTACAATCATATACACAGACCTTGTAACTCCTCTGTATATAGAAGCTCCCCTAGAGAACCCACTACTCTTCCTGTGTAACAAAATACAAGAAATACAAGAGGTAAACCCATTTGAAAATATTAATTATGAAATGCATTCAAGAACCCACACTTTAAAAAATACCTTCGGAGAGATGCAACAAACTCCTGTCTAGTCATGTTCTTCATGTCCTCCAGCTCTTTCTCATAGTTGGAGACCTGATCAAAGAGAATCAAAGTGTGGCTTTTGCATTCAGTTACTATAACATTAAGAAGATGCTAGATGAAAAAAAAAAAAAAAAAAAAAAAAAAAAAAAAAACCAGCTGAATGAAGAATCTAACCCACTTACTGGAAAGTTGGTGGTTGTGGTTGGACCCCAGTACTTCAGAGCTGCAAGATCATAAGCTCTTGCTGCTTTCTCTTCCTTATCATACCCACCTGAAAAAAAAAAAATCAAAAATTATATTAACTAAAAATGCATATAAATTAGTGTAAAAATCCAATCGATCACAAGTACAATAAAAATAGAAAAAAAGTAAAAGATGGAGCTTGAAAACTCACCCAAATATACTGTAAACAGATGGGTAATTTAGACCATAGGAGGAATCATTCACCAAGTACATGTGCCAAAGAAAAAAAACACAAGGGTGTCAGAAGAATGCAGTGAGCGCATTTTAGCAGGAATATGCCAAAAAGACTAGATTGCACAGGAAGCATGGGTGATCAAGGCCGTTCAAAATGAGATCATAGTGGGACATGTTCCCATCCTTCTTGGGATCTGAGACACATTTAATCACCCAAGAGCTGGTCCACTTTACTACACCACTCCCCCCGGCGCACATTAGCAAAGAAATATTAAAAAATCCTAAAAATTACAAAAAAAAAAATACCTTGTCTTCCTTTCCTGCTTTGCCCTTCTCTCCTGCAGCTGTTATCCCACAGGTGAGCTTCATACCTTCCTGTCCACCTATGCCTGAAAGAAATTACAGAAATGCCATCATTTTTCTTTTCTGTTTCCAGTCTTGCCCTCGGAAATCAACTAAAATACCTTGTAACTCCTCTGTAAATCGAAGTCCTCTGCCCGAAGGTATCAACAGTCTTCTTCGCCTCCAAGGGCAAAACCGACTTATCCACCTCCGCCACCGCCTGCTCAGCTCCATACCCTCTCAAGAACCCGGCGGCGATCGACTTCAGGTCGGAGTCGTACAGCCCCACATCATGCTCCGGAGGTAGCTCGCCGGAGAAACGCCCCATGGGGGTAGAGGTGCTCCCGCAGCCGAGAAAGTCCTCCAGCTTTGGCCCCACGTCCATCATGGAGAGATCAGAGCGAGCTACGACTTCATCCTCGACTTGACCTGCAACAACAGAAGAAAAGGAGAAGTGGGTTTTGATCAGAGATGGTTAGATTAGAGAATGGTCGGTTGGGATGAGGGATTTACTGACCGTGAGAGGTGTTGAAGGCTTCGAAGAGGCAGAGGTTGGAGGAAGGTTGGTGGGAGAGAGAGAAGGCGAGCCAGTTCTGGGAAGAAGAGTCCATGTTCCGAGAGTGAAAAGGGTATTCTGGGAATTATGGGAAGGATTGAAAGAGGAGGAAGAGAGGTTGGATTGAGAAGGAATTTATAAAGAGAGAGTGCACGAGTATCGAGAGAGAGAGAAAGAGAGAGAGAGCAGGGGAGGAAAGGAGGAATTTTTAAACTAAATGAGGGGGGTGGGGGCATGTGGAAGCTTTTTATGGGGCGGGAAGGCGGTTTTGACCGTGAGATCTAGACATGGACTCACCAATCTCATCTCCATTGATTGTGGTATGTTGGACCAGCATATCTAAGTGGGACACATCTGATGGACGATGTGGATTGGAGTCTGGATCCCCTATTGCACGTATTAGATAGGAACCTTGTAACACATGCCTGAAACTCTTATCACCACCAGGCTTCGGGACAATTTATGATGAATCTCATCTTTAGCTTTTCACTTTAATAAAAGTGGGTCCTACCAGGGTTTTACGAAAATCCTACATCACCGCTAAAGTAGATTAAATCCGGCGATTTGTATCGATTTTATGGTAGATCGGTTCAATTTACGATTTGAAAATAGTAGAAACCACTTAAATTGATTGATTATTGATTTGGCTTCTTGGTTCACTATGTAAACCGAACTGAATGGTATATTGTGCAATTTGAGTATTTGGCTATTGAGATTTTAGAATATATTATGGATTTTTATCTTTGTCAAAAACATTAGAAAAAATGCAAAAGATAAGAGTGTCATCATTTTGAAATTTTTAATTTTTAATTTTAATAATAATAAAATAAAATAAAATAAATGGTTTACCCGATTGAACCAAACCAAGTACTTCGGCTCGGTTCGGTCTAAGCTAGGGGTGTAAATATGGGCAGGTGGCCCAAGCCCAGCACGGGCCCGGCACTGAAAAACCATCACAAGTCAACGGGCCGCCCAGCCCGACAATCCCCACTGGGCCAGGGCTGCCAGGCCTGAGGCACGGCCCTGCACGGCACGGATAAAATTCGTGTCGTGCACGGGCTTGGGGCGCTAGCCTGTCTGTGCACAAGTCTAGCTCCACTATCATGTGATAGGCCTGAATGATGAGCTGCTGCTATTCAAATATCATCTCATTTGACAAATTCATAGTAGGAGAGAAATCAATTTAATGTGATCCACTGATTATGGCCCATCCATAGTAATGACCATGTGAATTCTATTGATCACTTCATATGGGTGAAAAATAAATAAATAAATAAAGAAAAAGGAAGAAGAGCCCAAGTCCAAGTCCAAGTGAAGTCCAACTGAAAAAAAAAAAAAAAAAAAGAAGAAGAAGTGGGCTGCCCACGGGCAGCACAGCCCAACACATTACGACCAGGGTCGTACTGGGCTGACCCTCATGGCAATGGGCACGGCACGGCACTGCCCTGTCAAAGTTTGATGGGCCTTGCCGACTCGGGCATGACAGGGCCCGCCTTGAGTGGGCCGTGCCGTGCCAGATTTTCATGCCTAATCTAAGCCCTCTATTGGATTGATTAATTAAAAAACAGTAAGTTCAGTTTGGTGGTTGGTTTTAGTACTAAAACGATTCGAGCCGCCCATGTGTAGCACTAAGTCCTACCATAAAAGATTGAATATATGATTAGGCATTGGTGCCCATGTGGCATTAATCTCCTTAGTTCAGACTCCTAATCCTTTATCTTATCGATCAAGTATGAGATTCAAATAGAGTTATACCATTCAAGATGGACCTCATCCACTCTTCCCTACTAATATATATATATATATATATATATATATATATATATATATACACACTCTTACTTAGGTTCAAAGAGTCTCCCACCATCTTGATTGAGTATACTATCAAAATGTTACTGTGTGCTGCTAACCTCATGATTGTGCTCAATTGAACGAAAAGATCCACTTTTTTCAAAACTGGAATTTGAGGATACATTCATTGAGGGATGAAATTAATCTTTAAATAGTTTGGATTTTGAGGCCATGTGTTTCATGGTTTCCTTGTAAAAGCTGCTGCTACTGCTGAGGATCCGGACTCTAGTTTTCTTCGAATTGATAGTGGCCTGTGGGTCCCACTCATCGAAGTGGGCCACATCAGATGGACGGTGTGGATTCATCAAGGCGTGGAAGGTGGGCCAGGAGAGGAAGGGGGTTGTGCGTGTGTGTGTATGGGGTGTGGGAGGCAGGGGGGACACGTGGGGCATGGGGGACACGGATTTGAATCATTTCGGTGCCTATGCGGCGTACGGATTGAGGGCGACACGTGGACAGCTGTTGTCTATTAGACGTAGGTGAGCAGGTGGGGACCACGCCGGAAGGGAAAAGCGAAGGACGGTCTCGTGCTCTCGCGCGGCTCCCTGTTTTCAGCTCATGAGCCGCGGCTGACCGTAGGAGCATCGAGCGTTCCTAGCCGTCAATTCGGTAGTGGGCCCCACCCAGCCGCGTAAGTGAAGATTTTGATGGGCACACATGCTCGAGCACGAATTAAAGGGCAAAGTAAATAAATAAGCCACATGCTTAAGATTGGATTAAATCAAGGGCCACAGTATTTTGGCTTTTATTGGAACTTAGTTTTTGCATAACACTTATTCATAAAGATACATTTTCAATCATCATATTCTTGACGGTGGGAAAGCATTCAAATGAGCCGAAAACTTTGTTAGTAAAAATTAAATTTTTTTTTTTTCTAAATTTGTACTTGAGAATGACATTTGTATCAATCTTAGATTAGTGGCTTAGATAAAAGTGAAACAATGGTCCACTTGTTTCTGTGCAAATTTTCTTAGATGTCTCATACTTGATAATATAGAACTGAAAAATATTTTTAATATATTTAATAAATATTAGATAAATAAATTTAACATGATATCAAAGTTAAATTTCAGAGAAAAACCACTTGATTCTAAAGAGTGAAAATGTGTATATTTTCAATGCACTGGCTGCATTTCACCCGCAAAAAGATTAGTAAAAAATATATCCACTGCGTCTACTAACAATGCAACAAGTTTAATACCCAAGGGCTTTCATAGGATATAGCCCATTGCATGACATTTGATCACTATGACGATTTATCCAAGACAAGATATAGCCCATCAAAATATAGCAATCATGGTCAAAAGAGCAGACCAGTGCACTGATTGAATTTGGACCGACGGGCATCAATGATGGAACATCTTCCCGGCGCATGTCACGTGCTGGCTTCGCTGCTCATGCAACTAATAACCAGGCAATCCTTTTAACGAGCGACTCACTGGAGCCATGTGACTCAGTAGATGTTGTAGACTGGGTTAGGGGTTTTAGAGTAGAGTAGAAAGCTCTACTTTTCTTCTACCAAAGGCCCCAAAACCTGGAAGCTGAAAAGCTCATGGCTTGCAGAAAAAGAGCAGCTTATGTCTCCATTAATGCAAGTAAGGCAAAGGAAATGAAAGTATTACGTATTGTTTTCAGTATTTTATCTTCTCAGTAAAGTGGAGTGGGGTGGTAGAGTGTGGAAGGAGAATGGGAGAAGTCGGCGGAATTGCTGTTGCCAGTTTGCTGGGCACGTAAATCAAGCGCCCTTTGTCTACGGTCAAAGCAACTTAAAACTATTCTGAGCCTTGGTCAAACCGAATCATTCCTCTCTCTCTCCTATTTTATTCTCTTCCTCTCTCTATCAGGTATGAATGATATATATAATATGAAATGGAAGCCTCATGTGTTATATCATATTCATATCACTTCAATGGAACTTGAAAGAGATACTGGACCCAGTAGTTCAAAATCGTCTTTTGCTGGGCCAGTACTTAAAACACATATTTTTGCTCACGTTTTGGCCAAGTCTTCTTCAACTTTCTTTAATTGGTCATTGTAAGATAATTTGGCCCATGGAATGATGGTCTTAAAACTTATTCTAGAGCTGATAAATTGCACTGGAATTTATCTAACAATTGGAGAGGCTTTATTTTAGAGGAAATCATTGTGCAATGTTGGAGTTATGCATTCTGCGGGTTTTTTTTTTTTTTTTTTTCCTGCAGTGTTAGAAGAAATAGATTCGACATTGAAAATGATTTTCTACTTCTTCAAATGAGTCATTTTTTTCTTACTTTTTGGGCAAAAAAAAAAAAAAAAAAAAAGAAACCCACAGTGGAAAAATGTGTCCTTGAGGTTAGAGAAATGTGTCCAAGAAATGAAAAGTAAATAACAACTAAACCTATAGAATATAATATATCAAGTTAAAAATCCCATTTTGATTAGTTCAAACATTTTGGCGACATTCTCAGTAAATCTTGTTTTTTCTTTTCCTATAAGCTAAACATAATTTTACAATGACCCACTTGTAGCCTACCTTTTGTAATGTTCCTTAACAGATATTGCACCTTTTAAATGGCCTGAAATGGACCTATCACCTATATGAACATTTAGGGGTGCAACCATTGCCACAAATATTGTAACTGAAAGATTCTCATCGCAAAAGAATGTCGAGCTATTTTTAGATTTGGAGTTTTTCTCAAAAAAGATATATATAAATATTTTGGAAAATAAGTTATTTTCTAAAAATATAAAATAATATTATTGTAAGAATCTACTGTATAGATTTTTCTCAATTATCTTCCAATTCTTATATATCCTAGCAATATTGCAATCTTCTTGACAATGTAAGTTTTCCTGTTCCAACCCTGTGTGAATAATACTGACTATTAATGTCGTCAGTCTGAAAACACTAGACTTAACTATCCCAGTGTTAAAGATGTTTAATCTTTTGACATTACCAGTGGTACACATACCCGCAAATCTATCTCTACATTGTTAAGTTAAAGTATCACAGCTGAACAAGTGACCTAATAGAGCCGAAAAACTTGCATGGATTAATTATATTAGTGGGATGACATTTATTTTGAATGGTTTAGAAATTTTTTAGAGGCTTCACGAGTGGAATTCGAGTGAGTGTGACCTGACTTAGGGCATCTGGACTGGATTTCTTAAATGCTTGGCTTGCTCAGAATCCATGTATAGATCTTTCAAAGAGTAGAGGAGGATGTAAATAAATGTAATGACTTCATGCACGTGTCTGCTTTTTGGGCACGTGCCTGGTAGTGCATCTTCTCCTGCATCAAGAAAGGCCGAGAGAAGGGCGCAATGGATGGGAGAGCACGTGACTTTGGCTGTACGACCCTTTGCATGTGACTGTTCTGCACGTGCGCTTTGGATGCCATTGGTAATGCAGCTGGGAAATCAAATCAGGTCAAAAGACAATGGGCCTCGGTCAATGCACACTTTATCTGGGCCCAACCTTTTGTGGTCCATTTGGTCGGTCCAATATCTGCTATGTTGGAACATTCTAGATCTAGCCCTTTGATTTGTGGTTGTGGGTGCTCATCTCAGATGGTTGAGAATTGGATTTTTAGAATCACAAAAAGGAAGGAATTGAACCTCTTCTTTACCACATTAGAAAGCCTTGCTAGGTTTAGTAAAACTTATTTCCTTAATCTCTTTAATCAAAGGGAGAAAAGCTCTTCATATCCATGTCTTGAAAGCAAAGTGCCCCTGATTAAAAGTCAAAAAGATATTTGGTGTTTTGAAACTTTCTCAATGTACTTCATGAGAAAATATGGTGCAATTCAGTAAAAGAAGATTTCTGTATAAATGCTTAATTAAGTTCGTCCATATAACCATTTAAACAAACGATAGAGGTCTGTGCATGTGCTCAAGTTTAAATCGCTCAAAATCATATGTACTTTCACAAGTAATGGCAAATATGATAAATTTCACCTCAATTGTACTGGAGTCTTTTATCATATAAATCAGAAGTAAAGAAAAAAAGATTAATGTATATGTGAACTAGTGTTTTCGACAATAAAGCCTAATTTGATTAGGGTGAAATTCGGCTTATTTCCAACAAAAGGGATGGTTTTGTTCTCCCAGCAGGGAGAGTTGTCTTAAAGTGGGGTAAAACCCTTACTTTGTTTTACATAAAAGGCTGACTCTTCCCTCACCTTTTTCGTCCAAACAGTTATTAATAAGGAAGACTTTATTTTATATCAATTTTAATCTTTTTTCACTTATGCCATTTAAAAATTAATCTTCAATATTTAAGAATGTGACTTTTTATTCATTTGACATAATTACGGATGTAAAAGAATGTGGGATGAGTGTCGCCTTACATTAAACTATCTATCATGAATTTATATATTAGCCATCTCAATTACCTTTTTAAGAACCTCATACAAAACTATATAATTACATGTCACTATTTATTTAAATCCTTTGAAATTTGTGATCATTACGAATTTCAGCATATATTATAATGGAGAGTATTCAAGTGCATCTATCCCTCACCATTTGTGGTGAGGGACACCCCTTTTTGAGGTGTTTCAAGTACAAAAGGGGATCTCTCCTTCAAGTACATAACCCCTTTTGTACTTGAAACACCTCAAAAAGGGGTGTCCCTCACCACAAATAGTGAGGGATAGATGCACTTGAATATTTTTCTATTATAATATTCAGCAATTGCCAAACAACTCAATTCAAAATCTATTAAATTCTTTTAAAACGGACAAACAACCACAATACTATCATATTATAATATTATACTATTAAATTCTATGAAGTTTTATTCTGTTGTTATTCTTCTGCTCTAGTTTTGTTAGAGCAATAAGAATCCGAATTCTACCTTTCAACCTCATTTAATTTTCAACCACCTTTGTCATACAATGCTCCTTCCTAAGAACTAGATTTACAAATACATGAACATTGTTAGATTAAGTGTCTTGTATTATGGGTTCATGGGTCTTCTAGGTCAGTTAAAACATCAGGCTCATAGTTTGGAAGTACTCTGATATCCTTCTCGGCCCCCTAGCTCTTTGGTGAGTAAACCTCGGGTGAGGTAGCACAGCCTTAAGTGCAGTGGTGGAGCTAGGATTTTGTTTTAGAGGGGCAAGGATGATCGACCAATACAATAGTGGGGCCCGCTTATGAAAAGTTTAAATCATCCAAAAAAATGTTCATTTCGTCTTGTTACATCCCACATCGCTCATGTGAGTGTCCAGAGTGAAGGCTAAATATGCGATGCCTTCCTAACTTGGTGTGACGCATTTTAAAGCCTTGGGGCAAGATTGGATGCGCTTGGTCCAGGTCCTCTGGTCGAATGGCCCATGAGCTAAAGAGGACAATATTGCACCGGGCTTGGGTTGGGTCGTTACACGTCTTAATCTTCATAAGATGTCACATTAATAGTCTACAATTAGAATCATAACTTAAACACTTAGATACAATTTTAGAAAAATATAAATACTTTACATAAATCAATTTGGTAGTGGGCTTACTTTGTTTTGGAGTGAAATTTATCACAAAAGGAGGGCATTTTTTCTGTGGCCCACAAATAATTTTAAGGCCCACTGATGTTATCTACGTAGTATAGATGGGAAACACTAAAGAATGATAGAAGAGCTCTATGATAATGGGTCCACTTATAAAACATCTAAATCACTTAAAAATTACCGCCTCATATAGCCCTCATTAAATTTCACTTAAAAGACAGATTGGTAACTTTAAAACACTTAAATAAAATATTATAAATATTTTAAAATTTTCATATAGATCAAGATGACGTCAGGCATGCATAGATCATATTCAGTTAGCTTTTTTAGAAAAAAAGGAATTTCTTTTGTGGTTAAGATTTTTTTCAAGTGGGCCTAGTCATGAGAATTAGTTCTAAAGGATCCACATTCTAAGTTATTTTCATTTTTCCTAAGCAGGCCCTACTTAAAAACCTAATGAAGAACTCAAAGATAGGAGAAGAAAGAGGAGTTTCATGAAATATACATTCTCTATTTGGAATGCCTAACAATTAGCAGGCAAGAAAAAATTTAGGAGAAAGATAAGGGATATGAAATGTGTTCTCTTGTGTGTCAATAGAAATCAAAGACAAACACCCTTATCACTTTTTAAAATTCTTTCTCAACTTAAAAGAGGTGAGAATGTTGAGGAGGGGCAAAAAGGGCAGTATGAAAAATGTTCTTATCAATTCCAAAAAATCCACAGTTGAGGAGGGACTGCCCCTCCTCAACCCCCTCTCCCTCCGCCACTGCTCGGGTGAGGAAAGGTGTTTGCCTAAGTTCAAACCCTAGACAGACAGGTAAGAACTCATGATACCTCTTACCAACTGGATAAGAGGATGTTCTTAAGCACATGATTGTTGATCCACATTAAATCTTGATTTTGTTATTCGTTTTGATTGTTTATATCGTCATTGTGATTGATTGCAGATTTTTCCGTGCGCAACAAAAATAAGCAAATATCATAAGAGCCAACCCACTTGTTTATAACAATTCACTATAATACCAAGTGTGTTACTTGTGTCCCAATATGACTGATCAGATGGAGAAGTGAAGCATTTTCTAATTCATCATATTTGGGTAATGTCACCAGAGATGAATCCTCTCCGACTTTCCTTAATTCCGAGGAAAGTCAAGATTTGGGTGAAGAGAGGAAAAGTTAGAGAGGATTTTCTAAATCCTTTGAACTCATAAAAAATCGTCTCTTCTATTGATTCTTCGGTCTCCACCTCCCCATTGAATTTCATAAATCACAAAGGAAAAGACGCAACAAATTTACAAAGAGTGACTTCTCCTAAGTGTTTTCCAAACCTAGAATGCAATGACTCCTCTCCTCAGAATTCCTTAAGATGATAGCATGGTTCATGGGGAATGAATAAATCCTATGAATAGAGGATTCCTCTCTTTTACCAAATCTGCCAGTCGCTTCTACTAAATTGTTGATTTCATTTGTGCAACCTATTGGCCTATATTCGGAAGCATTGCTCTCTCTCCCTTCCCCAAGGTTGTGAGTGGATCAAAGCAGCTTGGTCCCATCCTAAGATGCACATAGGGCTGGGTTTGGATTTAGCTTTCAAGTGCTTGGATCTGATTTGGGCTAATATAATTTTTTTTGCAGGACAACTTAACTGTTTAAACCTAAAAGTTGATTCTTTTGTAAAGGCCTAATTAGAATGGAGACTGTCGAGGGTCTTGTGGGCTTGTGCCTACATGTTTGACCCAATAACTAAAAGAGGTTGGACTTGGTTGTGCAATGACTCAACTTCATATTATCCTCACATACACACATATGCTTAAATTTGAGTCCAGATCCTGAGTGAAGGCTGAGGAAACCTTGAAAACTTAATTAATCTGTTCAAAATTATTGTCCCACCTTATTGTACCATCAATGAAGACTTCAATGTAGTTAAGAGAGCTAAACACTAGATTAAAATAAAAGAAAGTCAAATTAATTGTTTTAACGATCATAATCTTGGAGTAAAATCTTGATTGAAGATTAAAAAAGTCAGATTGGGACAGTAATTTTGAGCTGTCTAGATTTCAAAGATTAGCATGATTTATACATTGATGGACCAAGAGAACATGTGAGTCAAACCTTAAAAGTAATTTGGACTCTCCTTAGGTCCTGCAGTCCTACCAATGCATGCATGACGAAACTCCCAACAATCTTCACACAGGGAAGCATCGACCCTCATCTGAACCGTCCGTCACTCTCCTCTTCTCGGAGCACTTATCCACAGTTTGATTGGTAAATGACACTGTGGGGGTGAAGTTTGGACGATTTGGAAGTAGGTTTGGGCCAAAACAGACACAACTTACGAAATTAGTCCAAAAAGGGGAGGATTCATATGCCGTAAGACTATTTCAAACAAAGCCAGGACAGCTCGCAGAGGAGAGAGGGGCAAGAATGGAAGTGAAGAAAGAACATCCCATGAAAAGGAGCCGTCATCTTTTCACATGCTGTAATGGGGAAGGTGGGAAAGGACACGTGTCAAGTAACATGAGGAAGTTGGGGAAGAATGAAATAAAAGGGGGAAAAAGATGAAGGAAAAGGTATGCCAAAATCATATAAAAAACTAATCATTACATGAATTTCCAATTTAGGTGGCTGACTTAAGCATCGAAGAAAGTTCGGTCGGGCCAACCGATCGAGTTTCACTGAGTTTCCTTCTTTTTAAACAAGTATATCATCCAAGGAAGGAGATCCCGCAAATAGAAGAAGAGAAAAGCATCAAACCGAGAAGTAAGGTTGTTCCATCTTATTTTCTCTCTTGGAAATTGACCTTACAATTGGCGCCATCTGTAGGGAGTGAGGAGAGAAAAACCCACTAACGCTTCCTCTTGCTAAGAAAAATTGTCAGATCAAGAACAGAATCCAGGATCATCGTCCTGGACTGGACGACCTCCATCTCAGGTGGGGGAAGCACGGATCAGGGGACGACGTGAGCGGCGGGCAAATACCCTTTGACGAACCACTCCGAATCAAGAGCTTGGCAGAGCCGAGCTAAAGCTAGAACATGCGACGAAGGAAGTAGAATTTCAAGTTCTCGACCCTGGAGGGAGGGGGAGGCCGAAGTCCGAGCAGATGCATTGAGGTTGGCGAAGCCCGTTCGAGCAGATGCATTGAGGTTAGCGAAACCCTCAAGGAGGAAAGTACCCCTACAAGCACTTTCCAAGGAGGATGTACAAGCCCTTATTAAAAAGGCATTGGCTGATCGGAAACTCCCTCTAGACAATCCGACCAGGGCAAGGTACCTGGGAAATGCTCGAAATTTCGAGTCTCCATTCTCGGAGGAGATAGAAAAGGCAGACCCACCTCGTCGGTTCTCGATCCCCAACCTAAGAGTCTATAATGGAACCTCGGATCCCACCTACCATGTCCAGTATTACTAGTATTCCATGTCATAATGGATAGGAAATGAGCCACCGATGTGTAAAGTTTTTCCTTTGAGTTTGGGAGACCTGACCTTGAAGTGGTTTTCCCGCCTAAAGCCGAGATCGATTTGCAGCTTTCGAGAGCTTGCTGGATCTTTTGTTACACATTTCGTAACAAATTCCAAGCAACCAAAGGACATCGGGGCATTACTGCCTCTCAAGAAGCAGAGCTCAGAAAGCCCTGAAAAAGTTCAGCACGCGTTACTGGCGCGTCTATAATGAGGTGGAAGGGAGTAGCGAGCAGGTAGATGTGGCAACCCTTAAGCTCGGGCTGCCAAATGAGAGCCGACTTCGCCAATCATTAACGAATCAGTCCTTGACTACACAAGGAGAGCTAATGGAGCGGATCAAGGAGTTTATAAAATTAGAAGAAGACATGGGTGTATTTGACCAAGGTGGGAAGCTCATCGGAAATAATGTATGCCAGGCTCTTTGATAAGCTCGGCCTAAAGCATTCAGATTTAAAGCTGACCTTGATACCCCTGTTTGGGTTCAGTGGCCAATAGCGCATCCGATGGGCATGATAGCCATACAGGTAGGCTTAGACATGGAATTCCAGGTGGTAGATGTGCCATCTTCCCACAATGCCATTATGGGGCGAACATGGATTCATCTCATAAGGGCGGTGCCATCAACCTATCAGCATGAGTTTGAGTACTTTTTAAGCAGAAGGGGAAGAAAATCTCGAAAAAACTATGATGCTCAATACAAAAGCGGATATGGATATCTAAGATGAAGGCTTTTGTTTCTAAGGAAAAGCCCTAGGGTTGGACTTAGATAGTTTTTTGTAGGCCCTGAAATTTTAGGGCCATGCTTGGACAATATTGGCCTGACCCAACGTTGGCCCTCCTACTTTTATTTATTTTATATAATATATATTTACATATGTAAATATATACTAAAATCCCCTTACCATAGTCACTTAGTGGGAATAAAAGGGAGATATGATGACAATTTCATATACACCCATGACCTACCCATTACAAAATGCCCTAAAAATCCATACACACACACTTAATTCATTCATCTACATTTAATTACTTAAGTTACATATTGTACTTAATACAAAAGCAATAAGTGTTGCATGGTTTCTTCTAATCCCTTTATTTTACTTTTTTTGCTTCTTATTTAGGATTTTTTATATTATTTTTATTAAATTCTATTAGTGCAAAAGTGGGTATACTCCTTCCTATTAATAATGATACACCTTTTTTTTTTTTTTTTCTATAGAGTTACTTGAGATGCCAACCAGTTCATACAGGTAGTTTCTATGTGCATTGAACTTTAAAGATATGGGGTGATCCAAATATCATTTTAATTATATAATTATACCTCACAATTTTTAAAAGTCTAAACTATAATATTTTTTAAGTGCAGTTATTTTTGTGACAGAATTCCAACAATGCTGAATAGTGAGATCAGTGTGTTGAAAGTAATGTCAATTGATAAAAGGTATGTGAATGTTAATAGTTTAAAATTTTCAAACATAAGACATTGCTAGAATGATTTTATACGTGGAAACTCCTATGAGAAGTGTGAAATAGATCGGACTCTTTAACCAGTTTCCTTCTTTGAAAAAAATAAAATAAAATCGTATGTCTAGTAACCAACTCATCAAAGCGATAAAAGAAAATTTGTAGAGACAACTTATATTCTCTAAATACTTTCTTAATGGTTACTTCGCAATTGAGGTTAGACAAGATAACGCTTGGTCGACAATCGAATTTTGGTAATAATGTAAAGAAAAAAAATTAATGGTTTTTTTTGTTTTCAGGTTTTGAGCTCTTCCCTGACCCTTGAGGATCGGGTAAGACTTAGGTAATGCAACCCCTTTAAGAGCTTTGGCCTGCCCATGTAGGGCCCTACATATAATAAGGGTAGGATTAGGACAGCTCCAAGCCCGGCCTAACCTGGCCCTTAGATAGCCCTAGTTAGAAGTTAGCGAAGCTTCCACTCAAATAGAGGATAATAAAATTGAAGCAGATATTCAAGTGACAAACTTTTAACAATAGAAATTATGGATTTAAGTTGGAGTTGGAGGGTTTTTTTTATTAATAATTTGCACCATCTTGAGTTTTCTAAGCTTGAAGCAAATTTAACATATAATGCTACCTAAATGGTGTTATACAGCGATTTGCTTAGTTAGCTTTCAAAGATGCGCGCGCGCGCGCACACACACACACACACAATCCAAAATTTGATGAAAAAAATATTACATGAATAATTTTTGCTAAAAAAAATCCATGGTGCGACAATTTTGACTTTTGAGGGGAAGTATTTGCAGTTGTGGTTATGAAAAATATATTCAAACTCTCTTTCTCTCTCTAAGTATACCAATGAAAAATTCTCAAATAAGGCCTTGGCTTTTGTCTCATTTCAAAAAATGGGAACAAGTTTAAAAAATTCTGAAATTAAATCTTAAGTTTTCTAATAAATTTTCTAATAAGTTTTCAATTAACAACATCCAGTCATTTAAAGGTGTTTTATGTTGATTTTTCCTTGACTTTTAAAAAAAATACTCAAATTACCCTTCATTTAAATAAAACCCCAATTTGCTTTCTCCATCTTCTCCTCTTTTCTGTAGCTGACGTTTCATGGTGATCAAAGACAACTAACGTATCCACGGTGGTGTGCGACATGTAGTGGTTGCAAAAAATTATGCCATGACTTTAAAATAAAGGGTGGTTTAGGTGTTTTTAATAAAATTGAGGGAAAGAGTCACAAGAGAACATCTTTGAATGGATGGATGTCCATAATTGAAAACTTATTAAAAAAATTAGGCCTTAATTTGGAAAAAAAATTTGAACTTAAGCCCTACTTCTTTGACTCAAGGCAAAAACCGAATCCCTTACTGAAAAATTTTCCCTCTCTTTTAGTAAAACAACCTAAAAGGCAGGGGTGGACCTAAGTAATGCCATGAGGGTGCACGCGCACCCGCGAGATTCAAGAAACTCCTTAATAACATCTTAAAATAATAATATTTTCTTATTTGGCTTCTTAATTTGATCATTGCCTACACCACCCAAATGAAAATCCCGGGTATGCCATTTCTAAAAAGGGAAGCCCCGCAGCAGACATGTCATTTGGTTGAAAGAAGGAGAGGACTTCGAAAAAATAGAGGAGGAAAATGAACAAGAAGAGGAGGAGAAAGGAAAATGAAGCACGCCATCCCGGTACCTCTATCTCTTCTCATACATTTTTCGATTCTCTCATTGCTTAAGCAATCATTAGCAGCATTCATCGTCGAGATGGTATATCATAACATGCATATGTGTGTGTTGTGAAATTAGATGGAATTATCTGGTGTGCATGTCATCAAAAAAATTTGGGACATTTACCACAAAAAATCCCCTTAAATAGGGTAATCACAGTTGAGGACTCTAAACTTTTATAGTGACAGTCAAGGACCTTCAGCCCAAATCATCTCTTTTTTTCTCGTTTTGCCCTTTTTTGTTGATGTTAACATAACCAATTCCCTATTCTATCATGAGTAATATTTGTTGACATCAACAAAATATTCGTCGAGTGTGTTGATATCAACAAAAATGCCCAGTTATTACAATCAGTGACCCTGTGAAGATGTCGATAGAAGATTCGTCAACATCAATATAAAATTTTGTTGACGTCAACAAAAATGCCCAGTTAACAGCATGAGTGACCTTGTGAATTTGTTAACGTCAACATCAACATAAAATTGTGTTGATGTCAATAAAAATGCCCCGTTAGGGTCAACAAAAATTGATTTTTCCATTGTTTAGGGTTTTGTTGACATCGAGCAATCTCTATCTCACTGTGATTGAGAAAAAAAAGTGTAGGCCGTTGATCTCCTTCTTTCATTCCTCTCTTTCTTCTATTCTACTGTTGCTGTTGGTTTGGGGGTGAAGAACGATTTTTTTTTTTAGGGTTATGTTAACATTAACTAACCAAGGGCAAAAACGAAATAAATTATTGGATTTGGGGCTGGAGGTCCTTGGTCGTCATTATAAAAATTTAGGGTCCTTAGTTGTAATTACCCTATTTATTGGGATTTTTGAAGTAAATGTCCCAAAAAATTTATATGTTTTAGATGCAATAAAAGGCTTATTCCGGCTGTTATCATGAGCCAACCTCCTCTTTTAACTTGGCTTGGGACCAGCAGTAAATTAGTGGAATTAACTCTTTAGAGTTAAATGGTGTGTATGTGTATGTGTAATTATTAATATGGTTGGATTTTTATCCCCGTAGTCTTATAGTCATATTCCTAAGTAATCAAAATGTAATAGTTTAGCAAATGAATAAGAAGAATTTGTTGTACGTTAAAACATTTGCTATGTTATTTGTGGCTTAGATTTTCATATCCCGTCCCTTCACTCTCTCAATCTCTACAAACCCCGAGGTACGGCCAAAGGCCCACCTCCTCCTTCTCCCTCTCAGCCATTCCACAATTATGGACCCACCTGTGTAGCCCCCACCAATCAATAGGCTCTCTCCAGCCAACTTGCCACAAGCTACTGGAACCCACACGGCTTGTACGAACCATGTGGTTTCAATGCTTCTCAACCGATGCACTAATAGCCTCCTCAATCCATGGACTTAACCCACCTGAATATAAACCCAAGTTCAGTCATTTAACCCACCATCTCAAACCTCCACCTGGCTAACTATAGTCGGATCCGTTTTTAAATAATGGTTTCGGGTCCGTGTCCATTTTTAACTCGGAAATTATTTCGTTGGTTTTATGTATAATTTCGATAGGATTAGATCAAATTCCGGAACCGGATCCACTTAGAGGACTGGAATATAGCTCCAAAATATCAGTTATAATTTTTCTTTATTTTTTTTATTTTTTTAATTAAAATAAGCATCATTCAACTTGTAACAGTGCATTAAGTTTATTACGTTCAATATTATACGTAAAAAACATCTAAAAGTTAATTCTAAATTACAATTTGCAATATCAAATATTCATATATTGGGTCCCGGGTCTAAACCTATATGACTCAGAATTGGACCTGTTTATCAATTGGAACCTAAATAGGGTTCAGAATCCGTTTATGAGTTAGAACAAAAAATAGGTTCTAAACTTAGTTTTTGCGGATCAAAACTTTCGGGTAATCAGATAATCGGACGACTCCTTACCTAAGTGGTAAGGAACGTCGATTCTTCTTACCTGGCTGACTGAGATTCGAATTCTAAGTACGTCACCTTTTCACACATGTACGATTTTCTTTTCCACTTGTATGGGCTAGCTTTCCGTTTGTATGTGGAGACTCTTGTGATTCATGCTTAAGCCTACTTACTCAACCCATCTGCAACATATAGGGTTGCCAAAATCACGCCGTGATTTTAAATAAAGGATAATTTATGTATGTTTAATAAAATTAAATAAAAGATTTGCGAGAAAATACCTTTAAATGAATTTAAATGGATGGATGGCCATAATTTAAAACTTCCAAGAAAAATTAGGCCCAAAACTTTTGAAACTAAAGCCCTACCTTGAGAAAAACCCTACATTAGAAGGAAAGCCCGGGAGCAGCATCCCCTTTTGATGCGGTCGAAGGAGAGTGAGGACCTCGAAAAAACAGAGGAGCGTAAAACGAAGAAGAAGAGAAGCAGAGAGCCGCGGAGTTCTCACCATCACTGAAGGTATCTCTCTTTCTCTCTCTGGGATCCCTCACTCAGCGAGGCTGTATGTGATTCGATCTTCCTCACTGGGTCTCCATGATTAGGATCTCCAGTTTTTTTGATGAAAAGTTTGAATTTTTTTAGTGGGCACTGCTGTTCTGCAGCGATTTTGGCAAAAGGGGTCTGTTTTTGGAAGTGGGTTTTGGTTTTGGAGGTTTGGGACATGCGATTTGTTGAGGGTTTTGAGGGAAAGTGATCCGATTTTCTTAATTGTATTAGGAATTCTTGCAGTTTGCAGAGATTCTTCCCCCTTTTTTCTCAACTCGGCCACCAAATTGCTACATAATTGCGAAATTGATTTGCTACCAAAGTTGGTAACTTTATGGTCATCGACTTACCAATCCGTAAATTCATTCGGCTTTAATTTACCTTCATATTTAGGAATCACAAGTATAATTCCTAAATCTCGATCAATATTTACTGTCTGTGGATCCTGTTGATTCCGAATCTTTTCTCCATCATCTCACTGATTATCTACACGCATATTATTTCTCAAATTGGCTAATCGATTTTCCATCCTTGCAAGAGTTTCTTGAATTTGAGCCATCGTTGCGGAAAGTCGATTAACATTTTTCCTGATAAATCAGCAACTATTCCCGCCAAATCCTCCGCGCTTGTGAAGGAAGACTCCACTTCCGCCTTCTTCTTATGAACCACCATTTTTTTTTTTTTTTTTTTAAAGAAATCTCACTTACCTAAGGGAGGGCTGGAGAGTGGAGAGATGGGTTATGGAATATTGGATGCAGTTTGTTGACATTTGATTGCCATAACATTCTGGGTATTGATATGGGGGATGAAAGAACAACATGTTAAACTACTACTTATTATTATGCTTTCCATTCTCTATTCTGCCCAAATTATTTAGAAGAATCATTATTTGTATCTAGTGTACAAAGGAAAGTTCATTTTCATCAAATCATTTAGAAGACAATCTGGCTTTTTTGCAGACAATACCCAACATATTTACTCTGTGTAACGCCACATGTGAGCAGATGAGTGGATGCAATTTTTATTTTTTATAATGCCATTTAATTTTGCATTTAGGTGAGATTTCTGCTATTTATGAATAATTTGTGTGTTATGGAGGGCTCAGTTTCAGGCTTTCAGTGTGTATGTTTTTTTTTTGGTTTTGTTTATTAGCATCTGGGACTGGATGGATGGTTGGATTTTGGAAAGGGCAATTACTGGTGTTCTTCAATGCTAAAAGGGGGGTCCTTTGTAAATGTCAAACTATTATATGAGCATTATATTTATATTGATTATCAATGTAGTGGGCAGGGGTGGAAACATATGAAAAACTTCATGTAGTGTTTTTTTTTTTTTTTTTTTTTGGAATGGAAATTTTGGGGGGCCATGTGTAAAAAATTATAGTTGTTTGTGTTTCTATGGTCCTCAGAAACAGTTGATTCCCACGTAATTCAAGAATGATTGCAGCAAATGAAACATGAAAGAACCCATTTTTTATGGGGATTGCTTTTGAAGAGCTACCCTTGGAATTGGATTTCGGAAGGAAAACTGCTGCACTGCTGCTAGATATGACTTTAATATCCGAGTCTTCCTCATGTTAGCATTTCTATGCAGAGAGAATATTCTGATGCAGACGGGCCTTTTTGCCAGGAAATTCCTGGCTTCTTCATCTCCTTTGGCCTCCATACCACTGCCATCTGCAAGGTATCATGTACTTTAGCCTTATTTTTGTTGTCACTCTACTTGATGTATTTTAATGATTTAAACATGTTTGGATGCTCTGCTTATCATGAACATGTACTGGTTAAGGTGAATGCATAATTATCTGTTCCATTCAATTGTGACTAATACTGATTTTTGACATCAACTCTTTGAATAAAAACTTGGTAGAATTGCATCCGCATTCATTTCCGCCCTGAGTTACAGCTGTGGTATCAATGGGTTCAAAAATTTTTTTTTTTTTTCATTCAGTTGAGTTTGGAGGATGTGAATTTATTGTACTCATTTGTAAAATACCGCCTGTTTTCTTGTCACTTGAGGTTAGGGCAGAATTCAAATGCCCATGCACCACTAAGTTGTGATAACAAAGATAGCTGCAGTCATTTGAAAGATTCACTGCACCTGAAGAACTCTCCTAATTTTAGTCCTTAGATATAACTGACAAGACTTTGAATTGGGAAATCTTAATTCCATATGTATTTGGCATAATGCATCATTATGATTCTAGGCTATGACAACCAGACACGGCATGATTATGGTGGGGACACGCCATGGATACAGCAGGGACATTGATCTTACCCTTGAAAGTGAAGTATCCAATGTGATATGACAGGGATGTGTTACCTAATTTGAAGTATCTAGGTATAATAGATCTAGGACCATATGACATGTTATACTAGTCATTTGTTATAACTTATAACATCTAAGACTGGGTGAAATAACATAAACCTGCTTGTCAGTTGCCTATATTGACATTTTATTTCAGCTGTCATGTTTTACTATCTTGTGGTATTATGAACAGTGTCATTTGCTATACTGACTATCAATGTTGATAACATAAGCTCACATGCTTTTGAGAGATATGAAGTTCAATTAATCATTCCTCCTACTCCTCATCACCATCACCACCACAACCATAGCCTTATCTAATTCGCAGTCCGATTAATCATTATCATGGAGTTTTTTCTCTCTTAATGGGAAATAAAAGATACAATACAGCAGCAATGAGACAGTGAGATCACCCATCAAGATGCTCGCTTCAGGCCAGTGTAGCTAATAGTTTTTAATACTTGATCGGTTGTTTCTTTCTCAGGGAGACGCATTTTTGGTATATTATGCCTGATGAGGTGCATAATGCATCCCTTCTCAATCAATATTTGGAGCTACTATCACCATGTGAAAGAGAGAATGTTTTACGCATGAAAGGAGACAAGCTTCAGAAGAGAGCCCTCCTGGCTCGTGTCCTGGTGCGCACTACTCTTGCAAGATGTACACTCTGACACCCTGCTTAGAGCCTTGCTACTTGATTTTACTCCACAAGGCATGCGGCAATTCTTTTGATTAACAGATTTACACATAAGAAATGGATATTTGTCATATCTCATTACTTACAGAGGAATAAGACACTGAACCAGCAGATGTATGCAGTATCCTTTCCTTTTGAATTTACGTGGCACATGGTTCAATGATCGGGAAACATTGATCTTATTGGAATCACTATGATGGATCATCAACAAAGCCTTATCCCAACATCGATCATATCCAAAATTATCACTATGGAAGAAGAAAACCCTAACCTTTCATTCTATGGCCTTAAAAAGCAAAACATGAGAATGTAAGGCTCATCTAACCTGGTTTATCTTTTTGGCATGGACTATCCACTACTGTGGGGTTTTATATCAAAGGTCTTCATCTCTTGCCCATGGCCCTATATACATACTCAAGGCCTGAACATAATGGTGCTTAACCATTGGTTAGGATTAAAAACAACTCCCCTTGTCATAAAATATATACAATGTGTTAATTCTGATGATGTGGATAATATATTGCAGCCTGCAGATAAATAAACAGCAGAATTTAACATAGTAATGAATTTTAAATTCAGTAAGAAAGTTATTGTTTTGATTTCTGACAGCTAATTCCATATCGTTGTTCAGATACAAACAGTCAAGTAAGCCCGAGTGCATTTAACTTCAGGAAGAATCTCTTTGGGAAGCCAGAGGTAGTGCGTGCTCACCGTAATTCATGTTAGATGGTCAACTTGCCTGTTATCTTCATCATAGTTTTATAGTAAAAAGTGCTCAAATACAAGCGAAAAAATAGACAGGTGAGAAAAGTCTCATTTTGGAGCAGCCTTCTTATTAAGGTAGATTGTTTGATCAAATCTACACCCCTGAATTGCAGTTGGCCTGAATATGGATATCACTCAGCTAAGAGTGATATTCTCTGTTGCATGTACCCATCTTCCTAACATTGTGATCCCAAAATTTATCTTGCTCAAAGATCACTTCATTCTAGCATCATGACTCTCCTGAGCCACATTTAGGCTAGTCGTAATTCATTGGTTGTTTTAGTTAGAACATAGAAGAATGGCCCCAAAGTGCAAACTTTGCTCACATGACGTGTATCAAAGCTTATGGTTTTCTCTATTCTGTATTATTTTTTTTGTTATTTTATTTCCTTTTGTTTTTGCATGTTTGCCACAGTTTTTATATAGTTCTACTATTTGTACTCGTATTGGACCTAGTCAAGGGCATGATGTCAATGTGATGATTATTCAGTTGGACCCACCAAGTAGATTCCCTGACCCAAAACTCTTGTATGCCCACTTATCAGGTGGGCCTCACAGGTACTTCAATTGTGGGATTGGCCTTCTTAGTTCTTTCTTTAACTCTCCATTTTTTTCTTCTTGCCTTTTGATCCACGTGATTCTGGACCCCACCTGATGAGTTAATTTTCTAATTTTTGGGCCAGATAATGTATCCCTTTGACAGTGTTTTTGCATCCTGTACATGTGTACATGTTGCAACTAATCTTAAGAGCAAGGAGGTTTGAGTAGGTTCATTGAAACTGTTTTATGAATTATTATGGTCATGCCTTTCATGCTATGTTTTACACTTGAGAATAGGTACTGTGGCAACACTACGAAAATTGGGAGCCACCACCCTTGCACTTCAATCTCTCACACACATCATCTTTGATAGCTTGTGGAGTAGCTGTTGATATACCGGTACCATTCCAATCCTCATTAGCAATTATTTCACTCCTTCTTTCAAAATTTAGGGTTTGCTTGTAAGAAGTATAGATTGACTGAGGCTATTATGTTTCCTGCTCATAGATAGGCATTGATGTGGAAGAAAAGCAACGGAGGTTGAGGAGCGACATCTTGTCTTTTGCTCGACGTTACTTCTCACGCCATGAAGTGGAATTCTTGCATAACATTTCAGATCCTGATATTCGACGGCAAGAGTTCATTAAATTATGGACCCTCAAGGTGACTGATCTCTTCATGTATCTTGTTCTCTTTTATTATTATTGTTCTTTTGCTGAAGTCTGTAGTTGTAAAGAAATTGCTTATGTGTTTTTCTCTACTTTATTACCAATTACATGTGTCAGTTGCCTTTTGGAACAGGCTTATGTACATGTGTCAATATAAGTGAGCATAGGAAAATTTCTCTTGGTTTTTACCATGGCATCCCTTTTCCCCCTCATGGAGGAAAACCCAAAATTGAGAGAAATTGCTTTATGCTATTAAATCACCCAAAGCGGCCTAGAAATAATTTCATGGTTTTTGGATAGTCAGAATGAGGGTTGGAACATGCCACTAAAAAGTAGAATCTAATCAAGAAGAGCATGAGATAGTTAAGAGTAGTGATACTTATTCTTTTACCCCTTCTTTGTTTTGGTAATTGGTATAGGTTTTGGTCTCATCTTTTAGTAAGGCGACATAATACATTAGTGCTTCAATGGAATGAAGTCACCTGGGAGCTGTTGCTATATTCAATTTATTAACAAAAAAAATTTCATGCTCTACACCATATTATGCATGACCCAAATAATTTGCATTTAACACATGCTAATTACCAGGAGGCTTACGTTAAAGCACTTGGAAGGGGATTCTCTGCTGCACCATTCAGGACTTTTACAATCCAGTCTAGAGCCAGTAAGGGTTTGCAAATTTCTTCAGAGACCAGTTCTGATGTATGTCTGTCATTTCAACTTTCTTCTTATCTAGTTTTCTTGTTGTTTATCACACACTTTAGTTGATATCTGATGCCTTTGCCCATAACAATTATCATTTTAATTGAGGAAGGAATATTGTGATTCACATTTAACTCTTCTAATGTGTACCTTCAGGAACTCCAAATAGTTTTAGAATCTTCTGATGATTCTGGAAACCTAACTGACAATTGGCAGTTTGCACTCTTTGAACTGGCCAGTTCTCACTATGCTGCCATTTGTGTGGAAAAGGATGTCAACATCAAAGGTGCGTTCTGTCTCTGCAATTAACTGGGGGTATGTTTTCATGCCCCATGTTGTAAATGGCTTTGAACATTTTTGCACAATAGATCTGTTGCACAAAAATTTCAAATCACAGTAGCCTGGAGATTGTATTTTCACTTGTTCATTTATTTTCACTTATTTGTCTTTAATTGAAAATAGAAACTATCAATTTGCTTTGGGGTGGCAATCATGGTAAAACAGTAACCCACCAAATATGGTTTCTGATCCTGGACCAACCAAAAGTTCATATCAATGCAGTGTGTGACCACTAACCATTCATTCTTCCAGACTATTCAAACCGCTTGTGACTTTGGGGAAATTGAAATGCACCTTCAACAACATTATCTCAAATTGATTCTGATAGCTATATGATGCGCTTCTCATTGTAGGCAAGGGAAGCAGTTCACTAAGACTGAAGGTCTGGAAGACCCTTCCCTTTGTAGAAGATGTGTGTGTTTCTGGAACAGAGGAAATTGTGTCCATCAGTGGTTTATCATGAGTTTGGCTCATCTTTCAGAGATTCAAATTGAAGCTCATGCTGGAAGCGAAGGAACAAAGAAACCAGTTGTGATCATTAGTGTCTGCATGCACATGCTATCTACATTCCAATGGTCCAGAGACCTCTCTGGATTCCTCAGTGCCCAAATCAGCAGTGGAAAGTATGGCGTACCCCAGTGCAGGTGGCTATTTCAGTGAGTTTATTTATTTTCAATTTCTTTGTAGTATTGATTGTAACAAATGGTTGCAGCAATTCTGCAAGTCTCATTATTCTTTAATTGGATGCTGTTAATGCAATGTAAAATTTAAATTTAGAAATTAGAATAGCTAACATTGGATGAAAAATTGATTGCTTTGATATGCAATGGAGATTATAATTTTACATTTGATGAATTTTATTGCTAGGATAACTGGGCAGGAATTTGGGCTTCTGCTAATACCATGCTCCATTTTGGGTATTTGTTTGCACGAGCCTAAGTGGTTATGTGTTGCGTTTGATCGATCTTGAAAAACCAACACCCATCTTCAGACTTGGTTTCCACAGAAGGGGAAACACGTCGGCCATTACATAAACAAGCCCTTATCATCGTCATCAAAGCCTTATCTCAACTATAGTGGAATTGGTTGTATGAATTCTATTTCATGTAAAATTGGAAGCTTGTCCACCAATTAAAATAGCCATGGTGGTTCCTCTTTAACGATAGGCCATCTAATTAAAAATTATCTACTGTGAATTAAAAATTGCTTCTTTCAGAAGGGCAAAGATTGAATATTCGAAGTGGAGATCTAAAGGGGGATCAAAACAATTCTCCTTTGTCTAAGGCTATTTCCTCATAAGACCCTTGTTGGATTTCCGGAATTTTGTGGTGGGTCCCACTTGTTATTAACATGCGTGTGACAATGTTTTTGTTTCCAACATTCATAAAATAAAGTATTGGTTACCCTTTCATAAGTCATAACTTCCATTTAGGGACCTTTAGACCTGCATTTTTTTTTTAAATTTTTTTATGGAAGAAACATTTATAGAGAAGGTCTATAAATAGGCAGATTTCAGGGGTAACTCTCCATACTTCAAAAACTTGCAGAACAGAGAAGTGAACTAGAGTTGTGAATCCCATTAGAGGAAGAACAGAAGACAAACAGAAGTGATCAGACAGAGGTATGTGGATTTATATTATTTGATTTGTTCCTTGTTATTCAAATTAAATCAGTGAAAATGTTGATCCTGAGGTAATTGGAATGTTTAAAACAATCCTTTGAGTTGCTGGAAAATGGGTTTCAACTGAAGGTGCTCAATGTAAGCTTTTGTGGGTGGAGATCCACAAACATATCTTCATTTTCATCAATAAGCACACGTCAAGGGAATCAATGTTTTATGCAAGTTCAAAATGAAGAGGAAAATTGTGATTTTTTTGGGTTATTACAATCCTTATCTTATTGATAAGAAGACAGAAATAGCGTTACCCACAGAAGCCTTGTTAGTCTTCTTTCATCAGAAACACTGCACCAAATTAGAGAGCAACCATGCACACCATTCCCATGAAAACACCAACGCACGTGCCCAATGTGATATGTGTAGCCCAAGCACTAGCCACTTCGTGGGATGGACTCAGTGAATTGTCTGAGGACGGCCCATCAGGAGAAGGCGTCGGAGATAAAGGCGCTGGGGAAGGGGACCTTGCTGGTGATGGTGAAGGGGACTTGGCCGGTGATGGTCCATTTGATGGCGAAGGAGACTTTACTGGTGATGGTCCATTTGATGGCGAAGGGGACTTTGCTGGTGATGGTCCTTTTGATGGCGAAGGGGACTTTGCTGGTGATGGTGCCTTTGATGGGGAAGGGGACTTTGCTGGTGCCGGCGCCTTCGATGGCGAAGGGGACTTTGCTGGTGATGGAGCCTTAGATGGCGAAGGGGACTTTGCTGGTGATGGGGCCTTGGGTGGTGGAGCATTTGTCCCATTCTCAATGCCAGGAGGGACAATGACATTGCTAATCTGCAAGACAGAGATGTTGAATGGTTGCGCTTCGACTGATTTAATGAAAGAAGCAGTGAGACCAGCGCCAGGAGAAGCAGACCCTAGTCTAATTTCACCGCCCGACTCAACAGCAGTGACGTTGATGAATCCTTGCTCATTGGTTGCCATGCCAGTGGACTGGAAGAGAGTTGTGAGGAGCGTCGATTTGTTGCTTGTGAGCTTCTTGAGCTTTTCCATGTCATAGTAGTCAAGAACTACATGAACACTCATAATCTTTTTCATCGCCTCCTCAGGCTTTCCTGATAAAGCAGATGCAGCACCATTGTCAACCACTAGGACAGTAAGTGTCTGTCGGCGATTAACTTCATCGGCGATATGAGTCTGACTGAGGAAGCTATTAAAGGTTGAGAATTCAGCTTGTTTCTCTAGGATCTTAGTAATGTTGAAGGCAGCAGCTGAGTAAAAGAGGAGGAAGAAAGAGAAGGCAATGAATGGAGAGATGGACTTAGATGAATCCATGGCTCCTATTCCTCAATTGTTGTTGTCTGGGTTTAATGTTTATGGGAGAACTAGGACTGTGTAAGATGAGTTTGGAAGAAGGGAGAGGTTTTTTCAACTGTCTTAAGAATGGAAAGGGAAAAGGGACCATATAAAGGGTAATGGGATCTAACTGAATTTTGTGAGTGTGGTGGAAGAGACATTCTTCCACTCAATTCGGTTGAGAAATGTGATTGAATGAGTTTTAATGGTTGACACTAACTTCTGACTAGCAAAATAATAAGACTTTGTCTTTGACAACTGGGAAACTTAAATATGAGAAATCCTATTCTTAGACAAGTCAATAGGCCAAATTTAGGCCAAAATCACTTGGTCTTGAATTTAGGATCCATAAGGATTTTAGGGCCATAAGTTAAAGACCAACTCCAACTAGGAACAAGGCTCTGGATTGGGCCCATATCTGATAAGGGTTATGGCTGGCTTGAGTCCGGTTGATATAGGCCATGACCTCAATGAAGGCCCATGTTATAAAAGGTTGACCTTGTGATATGGGTCGAAGAAGGGTTTCAATCTTAAAATTAGAGTCATGCCTCTCTCTTTTGTCCTCCTAGACAATTTGGATATGATGTTATGGAATTTAGACTCAGGCGGATCAAGGATTTGCCTTCCAATTTACTTGCATGTAGGACCGATTGGCCCTTATTGGGATCTAGTGTAAGTTTTAGTATAAAAGGATAGAGATGGACATCCGGTGTAGAAACTCATTTCAATCTACCGACCATGACCTTTGATCGGATAACTAACAAAGTCCAAATAATCGTATTACATATATCAACTTTGGCAGGAGCAACAAGTCCCATTGGGAGGTCTAGACTACGAATCTGGCCTCCCACTTTTTGCATATGTGAGTTGCTGTTACCTCAAATGTGTAAGTCGTGTCTCCTTGCATGTGCCAATTTCTATCACCTCTCATATGCGGTTCTTAAATGGTCTCAACCACTTAGTTGGGATATATAGCTTTTATGGCCGATTGTTTGTTTGGCACTAATCCTTTTTTTGCCCTCTTTTTCCAAGTTTGGGACCTAGCACATGACATGAGAGAAAGAATTATCCAAAGGGACAATAAAATAAGAGGGATGCTACATGGACCAATCGGTCCATTTAGACTTTTTCATAAAATAAAGCATACAAGATAACAATATAACCACCTAATTAAATGCTTGCTTGGGTGAAAGGGACCTACCAAAATTGGAAATGAAGGTACTTATTAATAGGCAATAAATTCAGCACAAGACCAAATCACTATAAAAGATAATAATGAATGAATTATTATAAACCATCAATGCATGATTTACATTATTTTAATACAATGGGTGACCTACATCCATGGGAGAATAATTGAAAGCTTTTTTCACACTTATAATTGAGACTGCACGGCTTTAAAGTGAATCCTGAGATTTTTATCAGTATCATCACCTTGTATTTAATCCTAATGATGCCATATCTAAGAAAACTCTTATCATTTTAGCACAAGATTGAACAACTCAAGTGGAGATCATCAAGTGATCAAAACAAATCTCTTTTGATAGTGAAGTTCAGAGGAATTAGGCGAGTATTGCCTCATCCTAATTTCCTTACGAGATCCCAAGATTTCCTAGAGAATGGGCTTCAATTGAAAGGGCTGTGTGTAAAAGACATGGGTACGTAGAGATCCATAAGAATCTCTTCATTTTTGTCATTAAGCACAAACACAAGATTAAAATCAAGAAGAAAGTGCTCATTATCATGGGTTTCCCACATCCTTATCCGATTGATAAAAAAGACACAAAACATTCCACACCAAATTAGAGAGCTCTTGTCATTTGATTTGAAGTCTTGTCACTCTTCTTTCTTTAGAAACACTGCACCAAATTAGAGAGTAACCATGCATACCACTCCCATGACAACACCAAGGCAAGTGCCCAATGTGATATGTGTGGCTCAAGCACTAGGTATAAAACCAAAAAAAAAAAACCTTTTGAGTTGTTATTCCATGGATGTAGGATGCACATTGTAGCAGAGCCCATAAATCTTGTGTTTTTATGGTTTATATAATGCTTTGTTATTTCCTTTCATAGGTTTGGTGTTATGCTAATTTTATTGGCTATCAATAAGCATGATTTTGTAGGTAGTCTTATTGCCCATCAATTAGTGATGTACATGAATAGATAAGTAATGGTTTCCATGGTTCTTCTCAATAGTCCCTTTGGATAATCTCTTCTTGATTGTCCCTTTTACTGATTTAATTTATTCATTTTCTCCAAGCGGCGAGTTTTGTTCTTAATCCCTTGTATGCTTTGTTTTGTTGTTCACCTCGGATAATTCCTCCTGCAGCATCATCCTATGCCATTTGCCAAATTAGAATCTAAGTTTATATGCTAGAATCTAAGTTTGGTGACATCAAATTCAATTTCTCTAGTAGGCCAGGCATGGCTCTGGTTTAGATGTTGGTAAACCTTATTGGACCTTGATCATAAGGTTAACCTTTTTTTCCATCCATGGGCCTTTATCAAGCTCATATGCCTTTATTAGCTAGACTCATGCTTGCCCATAACTAATACCTCTTCAAGTGAGTTTGGCCCAAATTTGACCTATTGACATATCTAAGAATAGGATTTCTAATACTTCAGTTCATACAGTTGTCAAAGACAAAGTCTTTTATATATTTGTCTTACAATAGTTAGTAGTCTTAACCATTAAAACTGAAACAATCACATTTCTCAACCCAATTGGGTGGAAGAAATGTCTCTCCCACCACACTCTCAAAATTCAGTTAGATCCCAGTTCCATTTATATGCCCCCTTCTCCCTCTTCTCTTTCAAGACACACTCAGGAAAAATATCTCCCTCCTTCCAAACCTCCAAAACACTCTCTCAATCTTATCCAATAGCAGACATTAAATTGAAACAACAGGTGAGCTAAAAAAAAACCTATGTCCATGTCTCCCTTCCTTGCTGTCTCTTTCTTCCTCCTCTTTTGCTCCGCTGCGGCCTTCAACATTACTAAGATCCTCAATGAACACCCTGACTTCTCAACCTTCAACAACTATCTTAGTCAGACACATCTCGCCGATGAGATCAATGGTCGGCAAACAATTACTGTCCTAGTGGTCGACAATGGCGCTATATCTGCTTTATCAGGAAAGGCAGAGGAGGTGATGAAAAGGATCATGACTGTTCAAATTGTCCTTGACTACTATGACATGGAAAAGCTCAAGAAGCTCTCAAGCAATAAGTCCATTCTCCTCACAACTCTCTTCCAGTCCACTGGCATGGCGACCAACCAGCAAGGGTTCATCAATGTCACTGTTTCCAAGTCAGGTGGCGATATCAGGCTGGGGTCTGGTGTACCTGGCTCTGGTCTCACTGCCTCTTTCATTAAATCAGTCGACGCGCAGCCGTTCAACATCTCTGTCTTGCAAATCAGCAATCCAATTATCCCACCCGGCATTGAGAATGTGATAAAGAATGCTCCACCTCCACCACCCAAGAAAGCACATACACCCACAAAGGCTCCATCACCTACAAAGTCACGTTCCCCAGCAAAGTCCCCTTCCCCAGCCTCATCTTCACCTAGCCCATCTGCTGATGGGCCTGCCTCAGATGAAGCTGGGTCACCGAGTCCATCGGACGTTGCGGATAGTGGTTGGGCCGCCGCACGTATTACATTAAGCACATGCCTTGGTGTTGTCATGGGATTGGTGTGCATGGTTGCTCTCTAAATTGGGGGTGGTGATCCAAATGGAAGAATAGTAACAAGGATTCAAATCAAATGGAAAGAGCTTTTGCCTTGGGTGTGCAACATTTTCTATGTCTTTGATGGAGAAAGCCCAAGAATGAGCATTCTTTTCCTTCATTTACATTAGTTGATATCCTTTCATTAATCCTAATGTTTATATGTGATGATAAAAGGAAAAATGGACTTCATTGTTTCACTGCTTTTCTACTTCATGTTTCTTTTAATCTATCGATCCTTCTGTCTATTTTTTCAACACATACATATCGAATTGCAAGCGTATCTCCCTTGAGATTTACAAGTGATTTCTACTTCAGCCTGAGCCCTATCATCAATTATGGGTGTTCATGGGCCGGGCCAGACTGCACCCAATGCCGACTTAGCCTAGTTTGGGCCAATCTTGGTATATAATCTGGGCCCTCTATTATTTGGGACAGGCTAGGATTAAGTGCAAGAAAGCCTAAAGCCTGGCCCGGATTGGCCTAATAAGGAGTGATTGTAATTTAGTGATAATCTGTTCAGAACTTGTTAGAAAGACCACACAAATGAAAAAAATGTCCCAACCTTCACCAAGGTGCATAGACCTTACATTTACAGCCATGTTGGAAATGTGCCAAATACAGGCCTGTGTTCCTAACATTGGACAGGGCCTGGATATGTCTCAGCAGGCCTGGCCCTGCCCGGCCTATGAACTCCCCTATCATCAATCAAATCCCTTCTCAGTCATTGCCTTCCCAATTCCCATGAATTGGCACAGTCAATGGACCTATACTCACCAGTGATATGATCTTTGGAAAATGTATCATTATATATATGCCAGGGAAGTTTCAAGTGCATCTATCCCTCACCATAAGGTGAGGGACACTTCCATAAATGGGGATTTTCAAGTACAAAAGTGAGTTTTCAAGTACATAGGGTGAGGTACACTCCCTTGTTTTCATGTGCAAAAAGGAAAAGTGCCCCTCACCCTATGGTGAGAGATAGATGCACTTGAAACTTCCCCATATATGCCATTACAAATTATGGCTATTAAATTGAAGGTCAGAAGGATCAAACCAAGTTTTTTTCTCTCTCAAATTCTAATCCCACTCCATTTCATCATGATTGGCATACATTCAAGTGAACCCAAAATTTAGGTATTTACCTTAATTTTCCATTCCGTATTCCATATGATTGGCATGCATTCATATGAGTCAAAATCAAGATACTTACCTCTGTTACACTAGGCATGATGCTTAATGCATCTTAACTATATCACATAGTGTAGGCCCTGATGTTTTGGACCACAATTAAATGAATGGTTCTCAGTCCCTTGATCATGGATCGGACTATGAACAGAGTCTGCATAGGGTTGAAATCAGGTGTGCCGGCCAGGGCATGGACCCCCATTGAAATTGGGTGCACTGGCCTGTGCACATACAGGGAGGAAAGACTCAAACATATGAGGAGAGGAGACTCACACATGCCACTAGGGCCGTCAATCACGTCGTGTTGATGAATTGGAGTTAAAGGTTAATGAGTTCATGTTAAAATCACCTCAACCTGTATACAACCCCGTTAACTTAATGGGTCAAAAAATCCAACCCGAACACGATCCATTAATTTAACGGGTTACACGACCTAATCTATTAATATATTAAGTAATTAAGTCATTTCGAGAATTAAAAGAAAATCCATACAAAAATATAGAAGGAAAGAAATATATAAGCCACACAAAACCATAAATGAGGATCTCGAGTGGATCCTACCTAAAACCGCACTATAAAACAATAAATTTCAATTTCTCCTTTATAAATATAAATTAATAGGGGACTGAAAAAAAGTTAACAGGTTTGACCCGTTAACGACCTGAACCCATTAAGAGTCCACCCAAACCCATCAATACTTAATATTACGGCGTCAGTGTAGGTTCGTGTCGTGTTATCAAATCGTGTGGCATTTTGACAACCCTACATGTGAGAAGAGATAAATAGAAGGATCGATCTTTATTCGTTTGGGTGAGAGGCGGGATTCAACCCTAATCAACTAGCCAACCTCTCGTTTTCAATAACACAACGTTGAAAAGAGAAAATCGATCTTACTTAAATCTCTCCTCTCTCTTCTATAGTGTCGTAGATTGAACTTTGTTGCTGGTTCATCTCCCCACAGTGGGTCCCTTTGGATCAGATAATGAGATGACCACTTCAAATCCAATCAAACAAAAAGAATATCAAAGAAACCACGGACTCCACGCCGGGCCTCAACCCTCTTTCTTTTGTCCTGAATACTCTTCTATCATGAATATCTTTGACCTTATCGTCCTTCCCATGCAACAAGAGAAGAGTTACATGTTTAAGCTCAAACAAGAAAAGAAAAAAACAAAAGGTTTCTGTTGTGTACTTGTGTTTATACACAGTAATACATAGTGGGCTTGTAAATCAAACCATGTTTAAGCTGTGTCCATCATCTCCTGCTTGAAAACAATAAAGGCCTTGAAAAAAGCCAGAACTGAAATACCTTTTGGAATTCTCTGTCTTGCATGAAATTGCTATTTTGGGTTTGTGGGTTTGTATGAATATTTGGTAAAAAAAAAAGTATATAGCAAGCAGTATGGATGAAGATAAATTGCATTTTTGGTGGAAGAACACATTTAGGGCCCGTTTGGATGTCTACAGAATAAAATAATTACAGATTTAAATATTGCAAGAATAAAATAGTATAGAATACAATAATGTAATATTATAATAGTATAATATTTTTACTGTTTGGCAATTTTTTAAGAATATTACAAATTTCAAATTGAGCAGTTTGGAAGGTGTTATGATTAAAGTAAATTACATTATAAGAAAAAAAAATATTTTAATTTATATGTAATTTACCACGTCTAGATAAAAAAGTAATGTAGTAAAGTAAAGTTTAACTTTCATATTTTTACTATAAGTTACTTTCTTTTATCATAAAACCATGGCAAAGTATAGTAAAGTCAATAAAAAAAAAAAAACTACTTTATAACTTTCTCTCTCTCCGAGTTTGCTTTACCACGTACCTCATCTGACTATACTTTACCTCACCTTTTTACCATGATATGACATCAATTAATCTTTATTTTACTTTACCACACCCGTAAACAAGTCATTTTTTCTTTACCATATAAAACTACGATAAAATGTGATAAAGTAAAGTAAAGTAAAGAAACTACTTTACCATTCCTTCCCACTTTACTTCACCATGCACTTTATCTCACTTTTACTTTACCAGACCTTTACTGTCCTGTGAGATTTACTTTTAATTTACTTTACCATATGTATAAACATAAACATTTTGATGAATTTGGTGAACTAAAGTCTTTACTTTACTCTACCACTTTGTAATAGTCATTTTAAAAGATTATTATCTTGTAAAAAGTTTTCTACAGGGGGGAGCTGTAGGAGAGAATATTGAGATTTTTGAAAGAAAATAATCTTTTCTTCAAATTTTTCTTGAGTTGCCAAACGCACAAGATTTTCTTCTTTAAAAAATGAAAGATTATATTATATAAAATATTATTTTCTTGTGTTTTCTTGTGCATCCAAACAGGCCCTTAAGAGTTTCCCATTTCATAGGAATCTCTAGACAAGTGATGTTTGGGTATAAAGCAGCACGCAAACTATTTACATTGTCCCTAGAAAGATTTCTCAGCTTGTATGACATGCACTAAGGCAAGATAAACATATATAAGCAAGTACTAAGGTAAGAAAAATCTTCAATTTGACTTCCATTTTTTCTCTCATTTATGAGCGCAATATATTCTTGCAAAATTTTAAGGGTATGTTTGGTAAATGGCATGTGCGCCTGTATATTTGAGGATTCGTCACTGGCTTTGAAATAGGGATTCTTGGTTGAGAATTGAATAATTGAGGATTTTAAATTGCTAATGGTGTGTGCTGATGGCTATGTTTGGGGAAAATTAGTATCATTATATAAATTCACGAAAATGAGGATTTTGAGATCATATGAGGGGGTTTGGACATGAAAATCCTCGAAACATGATGATTTTCACTCTCCTAAATGTTCAAGGATTTACAATTGCCAAACATAAATTCTACATGACTTCGTAAAAAAGTGAGAGAAAACTATTGAAAATTTGATTGCTAAACATGACATGAAGCTTTTGCTTAGGAACAGAAATTCTCCCCTAGCATCCAAGCAGACGCCTTTAATTAAGGGCGTTAAGTTTTTTTATTGAGTTTCTGACCTTTCCATGTGGACATTCTCACAAAAGGAAAATTAGCTTAGTAGAAAAATAGAAAATGGTGTTTAGACAGAGAAGTAAAGAGTGCAAATTTAATAGAAATATTATTATAATGGTCCCTTGTAGATTTACACCCATGATCCTTCAAGACTTTTTTGATCCTTAGATCTTTGACACCATGTACCTTGGTTACCTAGAATTATAATTACTCCTAACTCTTGGTTATCTATAATTGGTGAACAAAGTAGCTATAATTATGAGAAACTCAAATCATCTATCATATGGACTTTCACCCTGGCAAGAGGGACACTTGGGCATTATTTGTACACAATAGGGTGGATTCCTTGCAAGACAAATCTCAACAATTATAACAAATCTTTTGTGTGAACTCCATGAAATCCAAATATTATCACATGATTGATATAGCCACATTGTCCCCTTTAGTCTCTAGCTACCCAACTACTTGGCCACCCTATTAAAAAATCCTTGACAAAAATGTCTTGTTAATTTTAGGCCCAGCAATTCAAGCATACTGTTCTCAGAAAATAGTAGGAATAACTGAGATTAGACTTGGTTACTTCATTCCTATAGTGAATTTTTTTAGGGAAAATGGGGGCTTTAAACAATGGGGGTAAGAGGGTTAAAAAAGTGAAGATCTGAAGGGAGTTAACCAATTCTTAAATTTTAATTTAAGTGAAAGGTGGGCAATCATTTTGTAATTCTAATAAAAGAGAATATAGTCACAAAAATAGAAAAAAAATTCAAAAAGCTAAGTGCTTGTTTGTTTCATGTAATTAAACGCCTAGGATTATATTTTTATAAGTGATAAAAAAAATGATGAATCAAATGTGAATATCCAAAAATAATAATTAAATAACCTCCCTTTAATGAAAATCGAATGAAGAAAAGATGGAAAATGAAATAATTCATTACCTATGAAAGTGGAGGTCTCATCTATGTCTCCACCTTATATCCTTCACTCCAGACCTCATATCCATCACCTCTCACCTCTTTAATAATTCTTCGGTGGAGCTAATCTCATCATAAATTCCTATATATTTATACAAACAAACATGCTCTAAGAATTCTTTTTTTCATTTTATGGCTCTTTGTAAATCTTAACCTCTCATCCTTAACTGTTTAGGGCTTTTGATCAAAATCAAAGCCCCATCGAGTATGGGATGTCCTAAAATTTCACTTGGATAAGAGTTCTCGGCACCATTAGATTGACCGTATAATTAATAACATGATGAACACAATCTTAGGGCCTGTTTGGCAAATTTTATACGTTTGAAATAGATCTGCATGAAACAGATCTGTATCAAATGGCCCTGTTTGAAATAGATGGTTTAAAAATAGTCCCGTTCTACAGAGCATGGCCCCATCTCAAAGAAGAGAAGTTGGATTGAAGATGCACCACCGTACAAGATGCATCCATTGGAAAAAAAAAAAAAAAAGAAGAAGGATATCATTATCAAGGATATCTGGTGGGGTCTAATGCTTGCCAATGATGCATAATCTATGTAATTTTTATAAGGGAATCACAAGCCCCTCTTTCTTGTAATGATGCTTCCAATAAAGCATAAAAGTTCATGTTGTCTCGTGGAACACGACTCCTTAAAAAAACTATGAATCTTTTGCAACTCCATCATTGAATTTGAGACCAAAGCACTCATCACACACATCTGGGGATGGGACCCACTAAGAGAGTCTTACTGTAATTTGTGTGGCCATGAAGTGGTGATGATGATGACTTTAACTTTGATAATAAGATATTCATAAGGCTGAATTTTGAGTGGACTACTTGGGTGGGTAGACTATAAATTCTAAATTGGAAAACCATGAAAAAAAAAAATTTCTTTGAGATGTTCCATCAATTTGGTTGGGTGTCTGGATTGGACTCCACATTGGTTTGTTAATTTCTTGTCATCAACGTCACCATTGTCTCATCACAGTTAGCCACCTTAACCTGGAGAGTTTAGATACTTAATCAGCTTAAATGGTACTGGCCAATCTCTCAATAGTGGGTGCATGTGATATGTGTGCACTAAGGACCCAAAAGAGTCCAGTCTTAGTGGGGTTGCTTTGGATAAATCATAGGTCAAAAGTCTTGCCAGTTAAACAATCTTGTTACCTTTCTAATTAGAAAATATTCTCATTAGGTGAAAAGAAGAAAGGGAGAAAATAAGAAATACGGTTGATGGCCCCCAAAGAGGAGAAAATAAGAAATATGGTCGAACATGGCATGGAGACAAGTAGTAAAGATTGGGGCCGGCAAAAGGCTGATAATGGGCATCCACAAGTTAAAGTCCAAATCGTATTCGATCTGTGTTTAAAACGAGTCAAATAACTTCAATCCATACCCGATGCAGGCCAACCCGATCCGAGCAGCATAAACCATGTCTAATACGGTCAACCCAATCTAAGTTGCATAAACCGTGTTTAATACGGTAAGCTCCTTTGACCCAACCCAACCCAATTAATAGAAGCTTAGTCAAAACCCAGTTCATTTTAAATATAACTATTAAAAAGAAAAATGAAAAAAAAAGGCCAACACAAGCTCCACTCATTCTATATAAAGTAAACTATTCTAGGCACTGACCCACATATATTACGTAGTCTGGCATAGAAGTCAAATGCGAATCACCTCAGATTTGTCACCCATAATTGAGGCGGATTTAAAGAAATGCAAGCTATTTAAGAATTTGGTTCAAGATTAGGTTGAAATGATAAAATGGAATTCATCTAGTCGGCCTCAATTTAATTGAAACATGCAAGGGTGGTTAACAATTGTTCTCAAGAAGAAAATGAAAGAGACACAGAGGGTGTCAATGGGTCAAGCCTGACTTCATTGAACCCTCAAGACTCTTTTCAGCTGGTCAGTTCTGTCTGCAGCCTGGTTCAATTATTTTGTAGGGCTTCTCCATGGACCCCTCCAAATTGGACCTATCAGTATAAAGTCAGTGACAAGCAACGACCTCTTCTTTACCTCTTCTCATCTTTTGAAAATTTTGAAATGTCAATCACCACACTGGATATTCTCTGTGGGCAGTTTTGAGAAGATCCAGTCAAGACTGACTGGCCAAGGCCAATGGAGACAATGGAGTGAGCTCAATGACAGTGAGGGCATTTTGGTCAAGAAAGTCAGAGAGTCTGATGTAGAAGCAGTTGAATTTATATGGTCTGCGTTTGGTTGCACCGGCTCTTCTTACCTCTCACGCGCTCTTTTAAGCAACTACGTATGGGTCTGAAGGCTTTCAACTACCCCCCTGGCCTTCTATTCTAGTCTCCAAATAAAACAATGGCTTTGTTAGATGTGTGTTTCACCAAAAACAAAAAAAAAAAAAAAAAACTAAAGTTACCATGCGTGGTGCCTTGGATAAAGGAAGGGGACCAAAAGGTGTTGTGCGTGACTCTAGTAGGAAGATGGGATCACACCCCCCCACTTTCACAAGCTTTATCTCTCAATTTTTTAGAATTCTAACTTGTCCCAAATCAACCCCACTAAGAAGATTATCTTAAATGGGAGTGATCTTAGAATTGGATTGATCATGTGTTTCCACCTAAGAATTGGTGGAGTGACATAAGGTGTGGGTTTAATTTGCTTCCGACTTCTTATGTTTGAAACTGCCTTGAATTTACCTGGTTTGAGGTTGTGTGGGTTTAATGGGTGCCGTCCGGGGGATTAATTCTATTGGGTGTCATCAATAAAAAGAAAAAAAAAATCATGTGTGAGATTTAGTTTAATTTTGTAAAGTTAATTATATATTTTAGATTTGATCAAGTTGATAATGGATTCAGAAACTTGGCCCGCTCAAGCGAGCACTTCATGATGTCGTAACACTTTGAGACAGATTGATCACCCACTTGAGCGGGCGATGAGAAAGTATCATGCGCAAATTATGATTTCTATTTTTAATTTCTCTCAACTCGCCTGTTTGAGCCGTAATTATCTTAGAAAACCCTAAGCACGTCCCCAAGCCTATTTAAATGACTCTATTGACAACTCGGAAGAGATACCTCTCTCATTTGTTTTGAGTTAGAAACCCTAATTGAGAGAATTCTTCAATAGAGCTTTTCATTAAAGATGTGTACTGCATAGTTCACCTAAAGAGCGATTTCTTCTACATCCCTTGTAGAAGATTATCTTTTTTCGTTGAAGACCTGAGGAGACAAACGGTGTTGAATCTGCTGCGGTCAACAGTATGAAGTCGTTGAGGTGTGAAGTTACATAAGAGGTAACTACAGCTGTTAGGTAATGATTATCTGAAGAGGAATTTATTATTGTCTTGTAACTACGAGATTTATAGTGCTTGCTTGTTGACCCAGTTTGGATCCGTGGTTTTTCACTCGGTTTGGGTTTTCCACGTTATATTTGGTGTCCCTTGTGGTGTGTGATTTTGCTTTAATTCCACTGCATATCATATTATTTCTGCATGTGTTATTTGGGCTGTTGAGTTGACCAATCTAAAGATCAACAATTTATAAAAAAAAAAACCTTCAAAGATAGTTGGGAAATGCTTACCTACAAGCATATCGCCTATAGGTCATATGTAATGTAGCTCGTAGGGCATACTTAGATGCAAATTTACCGATTGAAGGAAGGCAAATTGAAAGGTCTCCTTATGGCCAACGGGGATCAAAAGATCAGCCCTACCAGATTATCCTATTGTTTGATCTGATAGCCTCAAAGTTTAGTGGCATCTCAATCATAGATTTTCTTGAGATTCAATCCAACAGTGATTGAAGATTCAGTGAGTGTAAAATTGGGGCTAATGCCAAATCATGGGATGAAAAGACTATCAAATGAGCTACACTAATGAAACGTTTGGCCAAGTGTGCCCCATAGTGCTGGACTGCACATGCCATTGCTTGTAGGAGAACATTTCCATCCCTAAGATGGTTTACTTATCATTCATGCCATTAACTAGGAGGAGAAAGGATAATTATCTTTTTAATGGTATGGATGTCTAATTTAATAACTCGAGATTCAAACGATCCTAGTCTATATGCAAAGTACATATTCAAACATTTGATCTTGTCACTTGAGAAGGTCTTCTTTTGAGAGGTTCCACATTTGTATTGGATGATAGGATTTTCAACCCCTAACGCGATTTTTATAACTAATTTCACATAATGAGCTTTATAAAGCATAATTAGTGAGCTTTATATAATTGGATGGTGAAGAGTAGCATATATTTGTGCTACAAGTACAGAAAAGGTAAGCTACTACAAAATCTTCCTTTCCCCAAGTTACACAAAAGCCAGTTGCTTGTGTGCAAGTGACCTACCCTCTAACCTTCTCCTAACTTGAATACTTGTCTACTCCACATACTTCTTCATGTGTTACTTAGGGTGAAAGAAAAAAAAAATTAAAAATTAAAAATGTATAAAGAAACATTTTGAGATGATACTGAAGATGAAGTCCTATCATATTTATAATAATTGTGTGTTTTTGTGAATATAATACATTGTTCAATATAATAAAATATTTGTCAATCGGTTAGGTATTAATATATAAATGTATTTCTCAAATGTTTGAGTAATGTATAGGAACTTATTGATGGCAACCTTTTCTTCTAAAAAAGATCACACTGTTCTCTTTGTTATAGAAATGTAGAAAGAAAGTAAAAATAGAAAAAAACAAGCAACATCACGTCATAAGATTTTGTTGTTTGTTGAGTCCCACACAACAATTACAAAGAAAGAATTCTTATGTCACCACCTAACCATCCTTTTGTTTGTTTGCGAATGGAACCTTGAGACGAAAATGTCAAAATTTTTCTTCAATGTTAATTAACCCACAATCCAAATCAACCATTAATGTGACCAAGACTGGAACCGTAGGGCAAGTATCTAATGTGATCTTTTTTACTTCACCATTTTTTGATGAGAAAGTAGAGGGGAAAAGAAGACTTATGTTGTGACACCACTTACCTTTTACTCCTCAAGCCTCTTTCTTTTTACCACTAAAAAGTACGGTGGAGTAAAGTTTACGGCAAGAAGTGCCTTTTAATTTACACTCCCTTGAGAACCACGGGCTGCTTAGTTAGCTATCGACTCTATCTTTGACCCATCTCATGCCCAGTGTTCAGTTTCTCTGTATGTTACCCTTTTCTCATGTGTGGTATCTTTTATGGGTCTTCTGCGCTTCTATTTTTACTTTAACATGCCTTACTTTTGCCCTTTCCATAATTTAATTTGATGTCCACTTCACTTTTACTCCACATATATAAACAAGAGATAATTAGCGAAAGGTCCCTAGAATTGAATATATCCAGCCTCCAGTCCAAGAAAATTCTTTTTAAGGGCTCTGGTCCACTCAGCTAGATTGTTTGCAGTTAGAGGTCCATAAATCCACACGATCACATATTTGATGACTAATTTGCCATTTTAACTATTTTAGGCATAAAATTATGAAATTTAAAATTTCAAAATTTGTATTCTCCCTCCTTGGCTTGGGCAATTCTAGCGCGTGGTTATTCCTTGCAGAAAAGAGAGATCGGAGAAGAAGGATTCCGGAATCAGTTCGTTGCAGTGAACTGATCCAGGATCGCAAAAGATCAGTCTGTTGGTGGGCCACACATATCGAAGAACTGGAGGACGCATTGGATCTGGCCTGGTGCTTGCAAAGTTCTGTTGTTTCATTCTCTGAAACAGAACGAGGAAGAAGAGGTGATGGGGCACTGTTTCCCGGACGTCGCCAAAAAAGATCTGGCGATCTGGTCTCACGGAAGCCGAAGGTAGTCCAACAGAGAAAGCCTTCTGGTTCTTAGCAAAAGATGGCCCAGATCCCTGTTGATCGATCTCGTCCCTGGTTGCAAAAGATTGCCGAAAAAGAAATGACGCCATTGCTCTTCGTCAAACTACGAAAATCTCGTCAAAGAAGCGTCGTGCGTGGCCGGAGTGGAAGAAGATAGCAGGAAGGGGGGTGGTTTGGGTTCTGTATTCTCTGTTTGCAGACCGGAGAAGATCGCCGAAGTCTGTTTTTCGGCTGGGCCCCACATCACCAGGATTCTGCGTCCATCACAGGAGTCTCCGTCGCCGCTGGGTGTCACCGGAGAAGAAGCGCTGCTGCACTGTTGCTGTGGAAGGAGGAGAAGACAGCAGGGAGTTGTCTTCCCAGTTGCAGAAGGAGAATAGGAGGAAGAAGACGACCTTCTTGGGTCAATTGGATTCAGTTTCGGGTTTGGGTCAGTTTCACCCGACCTGTGAAGCAAAAAACAATCTTAATTTATCTGAGTTTTTATGAAATTTATCTCGGTTTTTATGAAATTTATCTAAGTTTTTGTCAAGTTTATCTGAGCTTTTAACAAATTTCATTAGTTTCTGTCAAAATTAGCTAAGTTTTTTCATTTTTTATCAAATTTATTTGAGTTTTGTGTAAATTTATCTAAGTTCTGAAGCAAATTTCTTTGAGTTATGGACAAATCTATGAGTTTTTGGCTAATTTATCTGATTTCTGGAACATATTTATCTAATTTCTGAAACAAATTTATCTGAGTTCTGAAATTTGGAAAATTGGTTTATCTTAGTTTTGGCAAATGTATTTGCGTTTTCTTAAATATATTTGCATTATTTTTTTTTTTTTGAAATCTATTTGCATTTTTTAATTTTATTTGCGTCTTTTGAAACTTATTTGCGTTTTTTGAAATAAATTTAACTGAGTTTTGGCAAAAATACTTGAGTATTTGGCAAATTTTTCAGAAATTTGAAAAATGATTTATCTTAGTTTTGGCAAATTTGTTTGCGTTTTTGAATTTTATTTGCGTGTTTTGAAACTCATTTGCGTCTTTTGAAATTTACTTGCATTTCTTGAATTTTATTTGGATCTTTTGAGATTTATTTGAGTCTTTTGAAATTTATTTACATTTTCTGAAATTTATTTCGATCTTTTGAAACTTATTTGCATCTTTTGAAATTTACCTGTGTTCTGTTGAAATTTAGTGTTGTTTTTTTAATTTATTTTTTTTAAAAAAATTTCTTGATTAATTTGAAATTATTACATTTTTTTAAAATTTATTTGCGTTAATTTTATATTTACTTGTGTTTTTTTAGAATTTATTTGAAAATCTTATTAATGAGATTCCTTTAATCGTGGGCAATAAAAATGGTAGTTGGCCATTATCAATGGGATATCCCACTAATTATGGGATATGATTTAAAGAAAGGGCAAATTGAACATTTCAGGTATGCGAATGTGTGTGAGGGACCTTTGGCTGCATGAATTTTTTTTTTTTAGACTGTTTGCAACAAAATTATACTTTGAGGTACTTTTCGCCGAATCCCCCTATAAACAAACATAGATGATAAGAGTTCAGTGAACTCCCAACCACTGGGATGTCCCCTTCTTTTTCCACCATAAGACTTCTAAGATGCTTGATGAAGACATGGGAGGGTTTTCTAGTGCACCTGTGTGGACCTTGAAGTGACTAGGGCCATTTGCCAATGGGTTTGTCACTTTTCTATGAAAGAACCTGCTACACACTTCTGGGCATCAGATAGCCCACGTTTTCAAGGTACCATTCAGCCACAAATAATTGCTCTCAAACATGTGCACCAGATTTACAGTTGGTGGTCACCTGCCCGGGTCATGTACTCCATTAATAGGTAGTAGAAAATGGGCCTTAATTATTCAGGGAAAGACATCCCTTTCTTTTCAATTTTTTTTTGCTAGATGGGTAAGTGGTAGACAACCCATGAGACAACCTTCTTGCCCAGACACCCTTACCACTATGGCTTCCCATGTTTCTCAAAACCTGATAATTAAGTATGGGCTATTGACATCAGTTGGCAAAGGACTCTTCGCCTCAAGAAGTGGAGATGTCTTATATTTGATACCTTTCTCTGGTGGCCACCTCTCATGGTTTTACGCGGTGCATATGGATAGGAGGTTTGCATGTACCCCGAGGGATTAGTTTTCGGCTGTCTAAAATCAAGTGTCCTTCACGCTCATGAACAAAGGCTTCTGGGATGAGGTGGGTGGGAGATATTCTGGGTTTAAAAAAAAAAAGTATGGGTTATTGATAAAATTCTCTTATATCATTTTTTTTTCTACTATATTATCCATTTGCAACCTGATCGGTTCATAGCTTGGGTTTTTCTATCAGTGGACCGTATGGATTGCCTAGACTGTAAAGAAAATTGTCATCACAAGCAGGGGTGAAACTAGGTGGGGGTTAGCATGGCCACCCAAAAAAGAGGAATTCCTTTATTACATAATGGCCTTTCCAATGAATATTATCTAGTTCCGCCCTTGAACACATGTCCAAGTAATAATAGAATGTTCCCGGTAAACAAATTGTTGATTTATTGCAGAGCATTATCTATATTTTTAAACCTATACTTTCATTGGTGAAGCCCGTATCTAAAATCCAAACCACCCAAAAGCGTTATCCCGATTTTTGTTACCTTTGGGCAAATTCTCATTTTAATTAGAGTGAAATTTGGAAAAAAGCTTAAGCAAAAAAGAATTACAGTTTAAGAAGTTGGGATTATATATTAGCAAACAAGTCGTGGACTTATTGCAACGCAACACCTTGTAGGATTTGGATTTAATGAACTGCAGCTGCCGACAGGTCCCCTATATTTACAAGCACCAAATGTTGGAAACCCCACACCTTGAAATGTATTTTCATGCTTTTACATAGAAAAAAATGCCATCCACAAACATGTCCAGACAAGAAAACAAGGAGAACAATGGAAACTCACATAAAATGGCAAAATCTCTATCCCTGGTTCCTATCTTTCTATTTTGTAAGTACACTGATTTTACTTCTCCAATTAACAGAAACTAGAGGATGAAATGGGTGAAATGCCCTCTATCTTTGACAAATCTTTTCTGTGAAAGTGTAGTTTATTTTCATGTAAATGCATTCAATACAGTTTTCTTTTATGAAAATACAGCTAGCTCAACATGGAGCACATTCAATTGATTAAATGTTGCTGTCATGTCATTAATACAAAATAGGAAAGAAGGGGAAGAAAAAGCAAGCATAAGTTGCAAGGGTGGCCATAGAAAGTAAAATTAGGAAAATGTGTATGAAAAAGACAATTTTGTTTCTGAATTCTAATTTTTGTATATTTTGTTTTTTCTTCATTGGAAGAAAAGGTACTTGTTCACTACCTAATTCTCAGAAGTCATCAAATGATCCTGCTTAGGGTGTCACTTATCAAAGTACTTATGAGTGCACCAGCATGAGCCAAAGTAGACCCAACTAAACAGACACCATTGTTGATAGAACTATAATGTAATGGCATTCTAATTTTTATTCGGGGCAATTTGTTTGCACAAATTTATATATGTAAAGTATGCATGCATCGCATTTATGCTTGATCGTTCTGTTTTTTTTTCCTTCATTTATGTTTCACGTAGGTAAATGAGGGTGTGAAAATGCCCACTTTGGAGTTAGTGGAGGGCATGAGTGTGCTACCCATGTTTTGTGTTCGAAGTCCACCCCAAATTTATCCGGTGTATGTTTGAGCGGGGTGCCACATGTGGGAATAGCCTTTATTGGGTCAAAGACATTAGGGATATCCAAGTCCAAGGAAAAAAAAAATTGGTGTGAGAATAGCATATGAATAAAGTCATTTTCATATGAAAATTTGCGCACTTGAAGAGGTATGAGTGTTACACACCCAGTACAAGTAACACATCTGAGAAATCACGGTTTCAAGATTTGTCATCATTTTCTTATTTTTGGCAACTCTTGTGCCCCTAAAATTTTAATCCGAGCTTTTCAAATTTTATGATCTACTCATTAAATCCTTAAATATTGAATTTCATCTCATGTCTTAAATATTCATAGATTTTTAGATAATGTACAAAGACAAATGAATAAACACCCCTAGTTAACTCATGTGTGGGTTTCATTGATGAGAAATCCAAGCCTACTATAATAAGTGAAATATCTTTTGGATCTATAATAGGACCAGCATTGGATTAATTACATGTTCCACACATATTGGTGAACATGATTAGCATCATTCATTTGCTTTCCTTTTTTTCTTTTTTTTTTTTTTTTTTTTTTTTTTTTTTTTTTTTTTTTTTTTTGGAGAAAGTGAAATGGAACACATCACTTATGAAACATGTGTGATCAATCATCAGTGGACCCCACTGCTATTGACTCAAAGGACTTGGCTGCAGTCAATATATTGGTTCTTAAAGGTGGTGCATTTCAATAAAATGCTCAAATCGAGACTCCTAGTTAAGGTGCTGCACTTCAATAAAATGCAGCCCTGCTACACTATGGTGCTGCCTCAAAAACAATTTCATGTCACATTCTTAGTATTGATTCCTCTTTATTTTAGAGATTTTTATATAATCTACTCCACTCAACACTTTGCAAGAAAGATGAAGAACATTCCCTCTAGGCTCCAGTGGATGATATTTCTTTCTTTCTTTCTAGTACATGGAGGTCTTAAAACTCATACACTCACGTATGTACTTCCATATCCTTAGCCAATTGAACTACAGTTGGGGATATCCATTCTTCTGTTTGAATAACGACTCTATGATAGGAATGTATAAAGACCTACATTATATGATGAGTAGAGCGGGTTATAAGTAGACCTTTCAAATTGATAGCGGTTCAACCTATGGGTCCCTTGACCGAATGATTTTCAATTTTTTTGCATAGCTAGTTTATAGCTTAGGAATGCCAAGTTGTTATCAATTAATGGTTATGAAACCCATATTTAGAGATTGGTCATGTGCTTTGATCTATAGACCTCTAATCTAATGGGGTCTTACTATGGATAGCCTAATGGGTAAGCGTTTAACCATGCATTTTACTTTTTAGAAGATTAACAGTTCTCTATTGATAACTCACTGTTGAATGAAGAGGTAGGTAGCAAGCTACATGCATGTTTTATCTGATCAAATCAGTCTGCCACAATAAAAAAAAATAAAATACTTTGATTAGAAAGATTCTTAAGCCTTCCAGAAGTACATCATATATATATATATATATATATATCTAGCTCTTGGTGCAATTATTATTGACCCAAATTCAGTTATGGTTCGAGCAAAAAGGCTCGGAGAGGCCCACTTTTTAGTAAATTAATAAGGTCCATTGTTGTTACTTGTTGGACATGTCACACTTAAGTAAGCTAAGTCATCTAATTGGACCTTGATCTATTAGCGAACCCCCCCCCACCCCAAAAAAAAAAAAAGTATGCAAATGGAATCCTATCATTTAAGATCCGAAGTCTTTGATTCCAAATAAAGAAGATATGAATCCTCTTTCTAGATTCAAGAGAAGTTTGGATTCATGCATATAAGATTCAGAACATTAAGATCCATAATCATATTTTTATATTTTTTATTTGAGGATCCAAATTCCGAAATATATGTAAGTTTTAAAGGCCTACATAGCTTGAGTTATAACTATATTCAAGAGCCTATCTAGTTTTAGAGGCAAATATTTACCTTTGCATGGTGCACAGGTGCGCCACACATAAAATGCATGTCAAACTCAACCTGTAAAAAGAGGGTGGTCCCTCCTCTAAAAGGAAGGTCCATGTATCAAGTACGCATGCACACTCTGTCTGAGTGAAAATCTTCCCTTCATCATCTGCCAATCAATCGCCTTAATCATATATTTAAAACATATATTTTGGACCTCTTTATTTAATTATACCAATGCACTCTACATCTTATTTCCAATCTTGACCCAAAATCAAATCTTTTTATCTCTGAAGTCCATGTTAAATCTGAATAGAACACATAAATTTTATATTGAATCCAAAATTCAAACTATAAAGTTGACTCTTGTCGAAATTCATCAAATTGATGTTTGGACATAAATATTAAATCAAGATGCCAACACCAACCAACGATGCACGCACGGGCGAAAAACCTTCATGTCTAGAGTTGTAGATTGAGGGCTAGCCTTGTCCACCCTATTTAAAAGGACATGGACAAAATTTCCAACTCACCAATCCCCATTTTTGGGTTGATGATATATTTATCATCCCATCCCCGGACACACAAGAAACTTGATAAGGAGAGGGCATTCCGGTCAATTCACCTTAATCTAACTCAACCAGAGTCTTAACCAGTCTTAACCAGGGTTAAGATGTGGTAGGTGATTTCACCAGTCGAGTTTGGTGGGCGTTGGTTCGAGCAGAGCCGCAAATATAACTCCACCTTTACTTTCCCACTTCCTTTCTCAGGAGAGTCATTTTATTTCCTCTGCGTCTCTCTCTCTCTCTCTCTCTCTCTCTCTCTCTCGCGCACGGCTCCGATTCCTCCGAAAACCTTCTCGTATCTTCCACAGATTCGATCTCGACCGTTGAGATTCTATCTCGACATCTCCTCCGTCCGATCTCGCCTGCCGGAGACCATGTCGGGCTCGATGAAGATCTCGCCTTTCGAGCTGATGTCGGCGATCATCCAGGGGAAATCCGATCTCCTCGACTCCTCCGGCGCCGCTGCGATCTTCGGAAACAACCGCCAGGTTCTAGTGGTTCTGACGACCTCGATCGCGGTGTTAATCGGTTGCGTGTTCTTGTTCTTCTGGCGGAGATCGAACGGCCAGAAATCGGTCAAGGCCACGGAGGCGCCGAAGCCGTTGATCTTGAAGGAGGAGACGGAGCCGGAGGTGGATGATGGGAAGAAGAAAGTGACGGTCTTTTTCGGCACTCAGACCGGCACGGCCGAGGGATTCGCGAAGGTTAGAGCTTGATCGGTTCTGCGTTTTGAATTTGAGTTTTCTGCAAACTTTCTGAATTTTCTTGATATATCTGTCGATTTCGTGAGCTGAATTTGAGTTTTTCCTGAACTTTCTTTGATTGATTTGTCGATTCTGTGATTTTTTTTTTTGGTCAAGGATTCTGTGAGTTGAATGAGTTTTCTGTGATTTTTTCTGAATCTTGTTGTTTTTTGTTGGTTTGGTTTTGATTTCAGGCTTTGGCTGAAGAGGCGAGAGCGAGATATGAGAAAGCGACCTTCAAAGTCGTTGACTTGGTAATTTGATTCTTCCCTTTTCGAATCTCCTTTCGTGATTTTGGAGGATTTGTGGCCGTCGGATTGGATTTTGACTGTTGATCTGGATTGAACTGTTGATAGGATGATTATGCTGCTGATGACGATGAATACGAAGAGAAAATGAAGAAGGAATCCATAGCGTTTTTCTTTTTAGCGACGTAAGTTAGTCTCTGTAGATTGTTTAATGTCATCTTTTCAAAACTCTCTCTCTCTCTCTCTCTCTCTCGTTTGATTGAAGTTTGGTTTTTGAATTTGTAGATATGGAGATGGGGAGCCAACGGATAATGCGGCGAGGTTTTATAAGTGGTTTACGGAGGTGAGTTTTGAAGAATTACCGTCGAAATGTGTTTTATTTTATCCAATTTTCGTCTCTGGTTGAGATTGCGTGGGAATTATTAAACTGTTTGGCGGTTTCAGGGGCAAGAGAGGGAAAACTGGCTTCAGAACCTTCAGTATGGTGTGTTTGGGCTTGGAAACAGACAATATGAGCATTTCAATAAGGTGGGTGAGAGCAAATAACCATTAGATTCTGTAGTTCTTGGCTTTATGAGCTTTAGGCTAGTCTCTGATGTTTTATCTTTGCGTTTTTCATTAAAAAATAAAACAGATTGCGAAGGTAGTGGATGACACGCTCGCTGAGCAGGGTATGTGTGGTTGTTATTTAGTTATTTATTTTTATTTTTTACTTTTTGAAAAAAAAAAAAAAATTGGTATGATGTGGTTTATTGGTTCTTTGAACTTGAATTGTTGTGGTAAAAATAGATACTGCAGATGCAAGTTTTTTGTACATGCAAGTAAACAACTTTGGCAATATGAAGATGGATTTTGTGTGGTTTGTTTGGGTTGTTTTATCAAATACATTTGGTGTTTCTTCGGTTGACTCGTTGCACATTTGGCAACATATTCTTTTATAAGCTAATGCTGCTAATGTTGATTTGGTTACGATATTCTTTATTAGCTGGTCCTCTAGTACGATTGTGATGTTCTCCCTAGCTGCTTATTGGGCTTGTATTTGTGGACCTTCGTTAGTCTTTGATGATGTGTAGCAGTGTTTTTGAAATTTCATTACTTTTGTCAATGCTCATAGCACTGGGCAAAGAGTGCACATCTTGAATCAGGGACTGCATTTTCAAGATTTTACAACAATATTTGCCTATTCATATAGAATTGTGGAAAACACTAGTTTGAATTATTACAGATATTTCATCTCTCTTCATATGCATGATTCATTGATGTTTTACTCATTCGAATAATTCTCCAATCTATGCATGCAATGCTCATCATCATTTTAATCACGAAAGGAGGAGAGAGAGAAAGGAAGGAGGGGGCTTTTACTTTTGCGCTCATTCCTATTTAGTCGTGGTTTCTCTCTCTCTCTAGAATCCAACATGTTACTTTTCACTACTTAATTCTCAGTCTTTATTGGTTTCAACTTTGTTCACATTCTGAACTGCTACATGCCTATTAAAAAACTGCCTTCTATTTTGGTAAGAATGGTGTTCTGAAAACAGAAGTAGACTGGCCGGTTACTGCTTAAAACTGACGCTTGAACCAGCTGTGCTTACAATTAGTTATTTTGAAGTATTTTTTAAAAAGTCGTTTTATTATTATTATTATTATTATTATTTGTTATGGTTGAGCCATGTCAAAGAGGATGGTCAAACCAGGTTGGGTTAAATTGTCCATTCCATTGGTCCACCCTCTGATCTGATTTTTAAAACATTGAGTGAGGTTTCTCTCATAGGTGTCTCTGCTTGGAAGCTGCGAGCTTGGCATTTATAAGAATAAGGTCAATGGTAAAAGTATTGTTTTTAATCTATCATGTCCTGATATCTTGCCTCATTCATTTGTTACTTTGGATGGTGATTCTTAAATACTTACTGTTCCCATGGTTTTAGATACTTTTTGAAAGCCTATTAGGCTGTGTTAGTATCTTGCTGGTAAGTTTGTCATTAAGGTGGTAGCAACTAGCAACCATCAAAATTTTGTAGAGCTTTCTTAAATAATAGAGAAAGAGGGGAGAAAAAGGAAAAGGAAGAGGGGCTACTCTAAGATGGACTAGTGTCTAGAATTCAAAATTTTCACGACAAACTTAAATTACCGTGTAGTCTCTGTTGTATTTTTTTTTTTTACAATTTTTTTTAAGTTATTAACTATAGTTGTTTTAGTGTTATATATATATATATATATAGTTGCCAATACTACTTGTGGTCTTGTAGTGATTAATTTGTTTTTCATTGTTTACTGGTGAGATGTCTAGTGTAGAAGACAATTGATAAAATGGTGGAAGATTTGATTGATGTTGATTATTTTAATTTGATCCATCTCTGGGTAGTAGCTTTCTGTTCTCTCATTTTCATATGAACTATACATTTCAGTTCTGCAGCATGTTAATTCTAAATGATTAGAAAATAATATTCAAAAGAGCAATACAGGAACTATGACATGAAAGTGTAATTGTAGTGGTGTAAGATGTGTGGTAACCTTATCATTTTCTTATGTTGTGAGATGTTGGACATGGAGTTGCAGAAAGATAGACCTTGAAGCTAAAAAGGTGGTTTTTTTGTTTATATGTATCTGAAAAGGATTATGATAAATGATATACATGTGAACCAAAACAAGTCTCGTTGTCTATAATTATACTTTCTATCACTTGTGATAGCTCATTATTCTGGTAATGGAGTGTGCAAAATCAACGCAGTATTAGGAGGCTACTTGCATCCCCTCATCCACTGTAACTTTTAACATTTATCATCTTACAGGTGCAAAGCGCCTTGTCCCAGTGGGTCTTGGGGATGATGATCAATGCATTGAGGATGACTTTGCTGCATGGTGTGTAGAACTTCCATCTTCTGATTTGTTATGTTGCAACGTTTAAATGGCTGTACATTTTCATACTTGATTATCTTGGATGAGACTTTTGCTAAAAACAGGTTTTTGACTCACATTAGATATTGTTTTGCTATTTTAGGCGAGAGCTAGTATGGCCTGAGTTGGATCAGTTGCTTCGTGATGAGGATGATGTTTCGGGTGGTTCTACCACTTACACTGCTGCTGTACCAGAATATCGAGTTGTATTTTATGATCCCGAAGATGCACAACTTCACAACAAGAATTGGAGTCTTGCAAATGGGCATGCTGTTCATGACATTCAACATCCATGCAGGTGCTAACAAATATCATACACCTTAGACCTCACATTAACCTTAGTTTCTTTGTTTCTTCTGCAAGCTGACTTGTTGCATGCTATCTAAAGAGCTAATGTGGCTGTGCGGAGGGAGCTTCACACCTCAGCTTCTGATCGCTCATGCATTCATCTGGAATTTGACATATCAGGAACGGGACTCATGTAAGCTCTTATTCTGCTCCATGGTGTCTTTTTCCCCCTTCCATAAACTTGTGGCCATTTTTTAAATAAAAATGCAGGTTCTTATTTCTTTTTATTAAATACAACTGTGAAGTCAAGTAGTAGCTATTGCAACTCATCTCTTTATTTTCTGATTAGTTCTTGGAAAAATTTAACAATCTGCTATTTTGGTGATCATAAAAAGGATGAAAAGGGGTTCCTGAATATACGAATTCCCAAAGGACCCAATTTGAAAGTATCGGTTATGGATCCAGCATATAGAATATGTACCCATTTCCAACTCAGGTTTGGGTTCAGGTCCATGAATTTCATATCTAAGAACCAAAATGCCCTATGCCTTGACCACATATATATATTATAGGTGTATGGTGTAACTAAAACAAGGGGCAATCCAGATCCACTTTGACTAATCCAGATCAGTCTGATCTACCCTGAGTCCCAACTTGCAAGACCAGTTTAGTTGTAGTAAGCCGCAGGGTGTAGGAAGAAAAACAACACTACTTTTAGAGGCACAGGGACCACCATTTGTGAAAGGAATTATGGGGACAACAACTGCATTGATATTGAATCAGTGCTGTTTGGGCATTCCAGTCAGTAAGTACCCGCTAAACCAGTACCAAGCATTCAGGCCTTGATTGGGTCTGGATCCATTCCAGGCCCTTTATTAGGGTCAGGTCCAGGTTGGCCTAGGACTTAAATGTGAATCTGGATACAGGTCTTATTACCTGGACCCCAGTTGGTATGTGTGAAGTCTTCTAGTGGTATATCAAGTTTTGGTATGTGCACATTATGGCCCTGACCTGAACTGTCCCATTTTCATCCTATCTACATGGCAGCTATTAAGATGCATATGTTGCCAACAGCTTTTTCGGTTCAAGCAGTGTAGGAAGTCAATAAAATGTCTTTCAAAGTCATTAAGACTGACACCTTTAACTGTCCTAGATTATGTTGTAAACTCACACATATTGATGTATGCGGTTGACCATGGGATATCTAATAAGCACCTTTCTAATTGGTGATCTTCGGCTTTTGTTCTGGGAAGATAATTAATAAAGAAGCGGGGTTCGAGTTCAGTCTATACATGTTATTACCCTCAGTGCTCAATTTGAGACAAATCCTATCGAAGTGGATCAATTGTCTACCCTTCATATTTAGTGGCGGGCCAATGTTATCAGATTGTGGACTAAATAGTGGGCTGGTCAACTTTTCACGTAGATCGCATGCCATCATCTTAACTTTATAGCATTGATTTATGGTCATCATCATCACAAAGACCACATGTGGATTGATTTTGACGAGTAATCTACCAAATACCTTTTCACACATGTGGCCCACATGATCGGGTAGACCATTGCTTGCTTGCCCCTGTGAGAATATGCTGGCTCCGCCAGTGTTTTTATTACGTATCATTAAACAATTGTTCAAAAAATTAGTGTCATTAAAAACTGTCGCTATTTACACTGTTTAAAGGGTGTATATTAATAGAATTGTCACGGTTATCTCTCAAAAAAATAAAAATAATAATAAATCTATAATGGTAAGCATGCTTTTGCTGTTTTTCCATTGTTGGAGTTGTCATCAATTATTATTTTTTCTATATATTTTTTTAGGTATGAAACAGGAGACCATGTTGGTGTTTTTACTGAGAACTGCACTGAAACTGTGGAGGAAGCAGAGAACTTGTTAGGTTGTGTTGCAGATACTTTCTTCTCCATCCATACTGACAAAGAGGATGGAACACCACTTGGTACAAGCTCCTTGCCACCACCCTTCCCATGTCCTTGCACTCTCAGAACTGCACTTGCACGATATGCCGATCTTTTGAGTTCTCCCAAAAAGGTATTTTCCTTTAGCTGTGATGCTATATTATTGTTTGTGGCATCACTTCAAGAGTAATGGTTTGAAGTCTAATTGTGCATCAATTTCTCCCCTCTTTTTTCAGGCTGCTCTCCTTGCATTGGCTGCTCATGCTTCTGACCCTAATGAAGCTGATCGGCTAAAATATCTAGCATCTCCTGCTGGAAAGGTTGGGATTAGTCTCAGCAACTATGGTATATGCTCCTATTGAAACAACCATCTTTTAACAAGAGTCTTTTGGTGCAGGATGAATATGCACAGTGGATTGTTGCCAGTCAGAGAAGCCTCCTGGAAGTCATGGCTGAGTTTCCTTCTGCAAAGCCTCCTCTTGGAGTTTTCTTCGCAGCAGTAGCCCCTCGCCTGCAGCCTCGATATTATTCGATTTCTTCCTCTCCAAAGTGAGCACTCTCTCTCTCTCTCTGTTTTTTTTTTACACAAATTCCTCTCCAAATTGCCACAAAAGGGAAAAAAAAAAAAAAAAAAAACCGACAAAAGAAAGGAGGATTGTGTCTGATTTTGCTACTCTCTCTTCATGAGCTCCACTCATATTGTTTCTTAAGTAGAACACATTAATCCAACCCCAGATTGTTAGATTAACAGGAATAAGATGGATGATTCATTAGCTTTGATGTACTTATTTTTGCCTTTTTTTAATAGGATGGCTCCATCAAGAATTCACGTCACCTGTGCATTAGTTTATGGACCAACACCAACAGGAAGGATTCACAAAGGCGTGTGCTCAACTTGGATGAAGGTAGTGCCTATTTCAGGATCTAAAAAGCTTGGGCAATATAAAACTCACGAATAAGTGTGGTCCTGCTAGCATTATTCACTCAAAGAGGATCTGAAGTGTATCTTTGCAATATGTGTGAAATGCTTGACAAACTATATCTGGGCCTTCTGTCAAGTGGGTAGAGATGTGGACATGCTTTGGCTAAAAAATTGTGCTAGTTCTGTAATCGGTTGGACTGGATGCTGTATGAGGATCATCGGTTATCCTTTCTAATCAATGATTTTTAGTCTGGGTCAGACCATTAAAGAGAGAGAGCTGGGTCAGGCTCATGTATGGCCCAGATCTCTGTTGGGAGAGGTGCTTCTAATATCCTTTCCAATTGTTTGTGTGTAGATCTTTTGCGTGTTTTTGTTAAGACTGCGATGAAGTCCTTTCAAAGTTTCACTTCATCCAAACCGATTAATAAAAAAAAAAAGTCGCACTGAAGATATTCAAACATTTTACTTGTACGATAATTTTTAGTCGTGGATCAAATATCAGTAGGCTCTGGAAGTAGCAAACAATTGTTTGCAGAATCATACTTTTGGAGTTTGTGCTTGGGAGATTTTTATATCACCTTTAAACCAACAGTCATTGCAGCCTTTGGACACTTGACTCTACTAAATTTAACAGCAGGTCCTTCCAGGTTTTCAGGGTTAATATCTAACCTTATTCATGGCGCACATGCCAAAAATGCTTTGGTTTGATGGATGGTCACTGCATGCCCACTCAAACTATGTTGAACTTTGTTATTCTATTTCATGTTCTTGAGCTTGCACCATCGGATGTCGCATTAGTAATGTTCTCTTACAAAGTGCGTGTTTAGTCTATTCATGAATGGCTTTCTTCCTATTTCAACTGGTGGAACTTCCCATTGCAGAATTCTGTGCCTTTGGAGGAAAGCAGCGATTGCAGCTGGGCACCTGTCTTTGTCAGGCAATCAAATTTCAAACTACCCGCTGATTCTTCACTTCCAATCATCATGATTGGCCCAGGCACAGGATTGGCACCCTTTAGGGGTTTTTTGCAGGTTTGTACTTTTTTCTTTGTACAATTTCTCTATCTGTCACTAATGAGTTGTTTTTGACTGAGAAGTTATGCTTTCTATTTGCAGGAAAGGTTTGCTCTGAAACAGTCTGGAGTAGAACTTGGCCCTGCCATTCTATTTTTTGGCTGCAGGAACCGCAAAATGGTAATAAACATTCCAATTATTTTATTTTAACGGAGTTAGATTTAGGACTCTAGCATGTCAAGTGTCAACAGGTGGCCCCATCAATTCCTTGTGCTTGATCCATTTAGGTCGAAAGGGGCTTGGGTCTCTGATTCTTGATTGGTTGGTTGTGTCCAAAATATAACCTATTTGAAAGTGGTTGAAGCTTGCTTCAGTATCATTGGCATAGAGGGTTGCTCTTTTATGCTTGATGGGAGAAAATTTCAATCTTGTGTATTCTGTTTTCAGGATTTCATTTATGAGGATGAATTGAATGGATTCCTTGAATCTGGTGCGGTTTCTGAGATGGTTGTTGCGTTCTCGCGTGAGGGGCCAACTAAGGAATATGTGCAGCACAAGATGGCGGAGAAGGTCAGTTGAAAAGATGTACCATTTTTTGGGAGAATTATGTATTGCATTTCCCTGTGATACTAAACATGTAAGATTGATTGTCTGCAGGCAAGTGACATCTGGAATATAATCTCTAAAGGTGGTTATATTTATGTCTGTGGCGATGCCAAAGGAATGGCCAAAGATGTCCATAGGGTTCTTCACACCATAGTCCATGAGCAGGTATGTGTAATGATTCATTCTCAGAAGTCTTTTGCTTAGATTTTAAATAATTTTCCAGAATCCCTTTTGGGTTCAAATCAAAAGGGAATAAGCAAAACTGTGCTGATTGTAAAAGAGGAAACGGTGCGGTGATTTGAAATATCATTACTGAACGAGTTGTGGAAATGTTCTTCAGGGATCTCTTGATAACTCCAAAACTGAGAGTTTTGTGAAGAATCTGCAAATGGATGGGAGGTATCTGCGCGACGTATGGTGATTTTCATCTCCAGAAATTTCATATGTAAGACGCTTTGAACATTTATTTGCGGTACTGGTTACCGTGTGTTACTATACAATGAACCCAAAAACTGGGAAAGAAGGTTCCCGGGGATGGGTATACTCTGTGGTGTCTCTTCCCCAAACGTTCATTGCCGTAAAAAAGAGGAGTTTCTCTCAACATCATCGTCAATCCCGTAATTCTTTTTCCATTAACAGGGATTTTGTTCTTGTAAGCTGTATTAAATTTATTAGGCTGGATCTTTGAAAATGCTACCTTTTTTTCTTTATAAACTTTATTTGGTGGATTTTGAGCTAGTAAGGCTTGTGAGGGCAGCTGCTATACAGATGAATGCTCTTTTGTTATATTTATAGATTGTATAAAACTAATAATATATGGACCATTCCTTTTCGTGCTGTTTCTCTCTATATCTGCTACTGTGAAAATCAAGACGTCTGGTGTTGGGGCTTCATTTTTTGGGCATGGTCATTCTAATCTTATTCATTGAGTAGGATTACAGTGATAATGGGGTGTTTGTATTTTTCTTACCTGATTAATAGCCTGTCTTCCACAATTAAGAGTTTTTCTGAAAGTTATGTTTTTTATGTGGTATCTTTCATAGCACAGGCCTTTGGAATTTTCAGACATGTAAGTAATTGCTGAGAAATTTAGTCTTGATATGTAATTTATAATTGTGCCTTAAAAGTACCTTATTAAGGTTTGAATTCCCCATCCCATGTGAATATAAAAATTCCACTAGTGTGACCTACCAGAAGGAATGCTTAATGTTGCGTCCATTACCAATCGCCAATTAATTACGGTAGAAACTTTCTGTTTCTTCATCATCATCTTCTTCAAAGTGATGTCCAAACTTCCCATCATGTTGGGGTCGGCTATATGAATTCTGTTTTTCCATTTCGATCTATCCTGATGTGCTAAATCATCCAGCTATAAAATATCTATTTCCTTTTCATAGATGTACATCTTCAGTGGCTAGACTAGCGTTTAGTGCAATGATAAATGAGACTCCTGCCGTGGAAGAGGTTGTGGGATTTCATATTGTTCTAAAAAAATAAAAAAAATAAAAAAGGAAGATGGTAAGAATGCGGCTTTTGGTCCCCATTTGTAGAGGAGAAAATCGCTTTTCATAGGTTGATCAGAATTTACGATCAGGTGTCCATCTTCGCGCTCTTGGATTATGAGGAGTGAGCGAGGGAAGTTCATCTCTCTAGTAAGGTGATCTCTAGGCTTCATGACGGTTGCTTGATCATACACGATACATTGTTCCGTTTTTCGTGTTTGTAGCTTCTGTGACAATCAATCTTTTCCTCAGTTGCTGAGCAACAAAAGTTGGAAGGAGGACTTTTAGATTTTGTTTGGCTGCTGACCCTTTAAATCCTTCTGATTAGGAACTTGATGAGAAATTATATTTTAAAATAATATCAAGATCTTTCAGCCCAAAGTCGGGCTCAGAATTAGAAGGTCCTGGCATTTACTATTTGCACTATTTTCCTATTGAATGTGAGAGACTACCAAGCTGTATATTTGCAACTGTTTAGTTGGAATGTTGTTGCAAACATCATCGATTTAGTGGCGAATGAACTATTTCAAAATTTTGCGCCTCTATATCTCTGGTTTTTAATGGAAACCAATATATATATATATATATATATATATTATAAATGCAAAAAAAAAAATGTTGAGTTTTTAAGAAAATGTCATGAACGTATCATAAACTCAATATTGTTTTCTTCTTAATCTTGTCGGGTCCAATACCACAAGGATACCCTTGTTAGCGAGAAAAATATTGCTTTGTTCTGAGTCTTAACAGCAATATCAATTTATCATGATGAATGTCACTGATCTTTTGAGAATCAATACTCACTATCAAAATAAAGACGTAGCACAAAAAAGTAAAAGAAAAAGGAAAATAAAATAATATATATATATATTTTTTTTGTCTAAAATAAACAAAATGCGCATCCAGGGAATCGAACCCTGGTCAGTACCGTGGGAGGGTACTATGATACCACTACACCAGATGCGCTGTTGTGTTACTAGTGTAGAATAAACTTTATATAACATTTTGGTTTAACCATATTTTCACCCATTCACCATACCGGGAAAATGGTGGGATCCATTTATATATAAAACATAGGAATTTATACTTATGTCATCAGTACATTTATCGGCAAAATATACTTAAGTGCCAATCTACTTAGTTGCTTAGTGGTGATTGATGAGGCACATCCTCTTTACAGAAACAATTAATGATCAATTTTTATATGTAGGGCCGATGGTGAGGGACTTATTATGATAGGTGTGTGAGGAGGAAAAAAAAGGAAAAAAAACCTTATATAGGTATAGGGCTCATCATTAGGCCCAGGTGCATGTAAGGCCATAAGAACCTCAACGACCGAATTGAGCAAATATATTATTCAACAAAAATATTGTAACCTATATTTTCTCTTATTTACTTGCCATGATGAGAATCTATCGTTCCTAAAAAACTCAAAAAGATCTAACTCTTATGGGAGGATATATATATATATATATATATATATATATGAGTAATATTCAGGTGAAAACTAGTTCTCACATTTTATATGAAAACTTTTTTGTGGGGCCCAATTGTGAGTCTCATTTGGCGATGAGACTAGGGGGGATGAAAAGATCTATATGAGACCACCCTAAGTATCAAGTTTGACCCCTAACCAATGCCCCTAACCCCTTCATCCGTGGTCCATAAATTTAATGGCTTTATATTCAAAAAAATATTCAACCTTCGATTCAACGGGTCAGTCCATTTTGGATGTGTGCCAATCCTTGTGATTAGTGACTATCACGAGGTTCCCTATTGGTTGCTAGGTTTGGATGAGTTGCTAGTTGGGCTCCGCAAAAAAATTTGTCATATAATAGGTAAGAACTAATTCTCACTTGAACATTCCATATATATATATATATATATATATGGAAATATACATATATATATATATATATATATATGGGGAGGGCTCTCCTCAACTGCAGTTGAGGAGAGCCTCAGCTGCAGGCGTGTGGATGCCTCGTGTGGATTAAAAACGAAAGACCATTCATTTCATTCGTTTGGGTCAAAAGCATTTGACGCCCCAGCCCGCCAGAAGTTTCATTTCCCCCCTTCCATTCCATCGTCCCTGATCCCAGCCATCAACGTCGCCAGCTGCTCTGCTCTCGCCCGTCAGCTGCTCTCTCCCTCCCATCGCTTCTCTCTCCCAGCGCATCTCCTCCCTGCTCTCTCCAAACCTAATCGCTCCCAGAGCCTGCGATCAGACATCGCTTCTCATCGGCATCGCCTCTCCAGCTGTTCATCTCCAGACCCAATCGCTCCCAAAGCCTGCGTTCTGCCGCGTCGCTCTTCCGCTGTTCCGTTGTGTCTCTGCTGCTGCGATATCTGCTTCTCTGCTTCACGATCGCGATCTCCCACTGCTGCGGTGCGATCCTCTTTCCCTGTTTCTCTGGCGACCGTTGCCCTGCTACAGTGTTTCCCTGTTTCTCTGGCGATCTCTCTCTCCCATCTCACTGCGATGTCTCTCTCCCATATCTCCTGCGATCTCTCTCTCCCATTGGCGATCTCTCTCTCTCGCATGCGATCTCTCTCACTGCGATGTTGTGTCCCTCTCGCCTGCGATCTCTCTGTCGCTGTTCTGCTGCGTCGCCTCTCTCTCTAGCTCCGCTGCTACGCCTCGCTAAGATCTCTCTTGCTCCGCTGCTGCGCCTCGCTCTCTGTTTCTCCAGCTCCTGCTCTGATCTCTGTTTCTCCAGCAGCTGTTTCGATCCCTATTTCTCTAGTTGCGCGATCTGTTTCTCCGTTGCCCTGCTACAGTGTTTCCCTGTTTCTCTGGCCACTGTTGCCCTGCTACCACTGTGTCGTCTGTGCTGCGATCTCTCCCTCTCTGTGCTGCGGTCTACGGTTCTCCCACTCTCTGTCTCTCCCACGCTCTGCTTCGATTGCTCCTCATCCCGCTGCTCCTCTCCTCCTCTCTGTTGCGATTCCCCTCATCTCTCCCTCTCTCGTCGCTGAGCAAGGTAAAATAGAAGTTACTGTTCTTAAGAACATGCCAATGGATCACCACTGGGCACATGAAAAAAACCGAAAGCCCTCAAATGGTTCTATTTTTCCATCAAAAGAAAGGTTTTTTTTTCCATCGAAAGCCCTCAAATGCCAATGGATCCTTACCTCTTTCTTTATACTAAGGCCTAAATATAATAAGTTGGAATAGAGAATCCATATTATTATTTTTTATGTATTATCACAATAGAATTATTCAATTTTTTTTTAAACAGATATATTGAAACATGCTATATCTTGCCTGTCTCCATATCAGTCTCAGAATTCTACTCACCAGTTGTATTGTAAGCTTCAAAATTTTTTAATTTATCTCAAACGGTACAAATTGTAGGATAGATTTTAGTAAAATATAATCAGCATGTTTGAAATCATATAGAGAACTCTTGTTTTCTCATTTGTGGCTAAATCCAAGTTTCTCCTTTGCATGTCATGGAGTAGTCATGGTTTTAGAATTTATTCTTTGGGTTTGTTATTCATTTAATTATTTGTGATCCAGATTGGATATTGGATATGGATATGGATATGACCTCCTCCTCATCACCAGTTGTCCATTACCCGGTTGTGGATGAAGCCATGACACCAAGATTGGGCATGCATTTTGAAAATTTAGATGAAGCATATAACTTTTACAATGCATATGGAAAACTCGCTGGATTTAGTATAAGAAAAGAATCTAGTAATAGAGGCAAAGATGGGGAAGTCGTATGGAAGCGATTTGTTTGTTCAAAGGAGGGTAAAACAGATGAAAAACACTGGATTGATAAGGAACTTGTTCAAAGACGTCGAATGGAAACAAGATTCGATTGTAAGGCTAAGTTGCAAGTGAAAATAGATAAGTCAGGTGGTTATGTGGTATCCAAGTTTGTACCTCAACACTCTCATGCCCCCGCTACTCCGAGTAAGAGATTTATGCTGAGGTCGCATCGCGAAGTGCCAGAATCAAAGCGACAACTTATAAACACATATGATTCAGCAAACGTGCGAAGCAAACAACAAATGCAAGTGTTTGCATCTCAATCTGGGGGACTAGACAAAATAGGATTTACAGATAAGGATGCCAAGAATCACCGTAGGGATGAAAAGGAAAAGAAAAGGGGGCTAGATGGACAGTTGTTATTTCAACTTTTTGAAAATCGCAAAGAAATGGGAAATGGTTTCACATATACCATTGAGCGAGATGCAGAAGAGAAGATAACACGTGTTTTGGGCAAATGGAGCATTTCGTTCGGCTTACAAAGTGTTTGGCGATGTGGTGACATTTGATACAACCTACAAGACAAACTGTTACGAACTTATTTTTGCCGCTTTTGTAGGTTGCAATCACCATGGGCAAACTACTTTATTCGGATGTGGGTTTCTACCGAATGAAAAAACGGAGTCCTTTGAGTGGTTGTTTAACACATGGCTTGAGGCCATGTCATTTGGTCCACCAAAGGGTATTATAACAGATCAAGATCTGGCAATGACAAAAGCTATAAAGAATGTCATGCCAAATACTGTTCATCGGTATTGCCTATGGCACATTTTGGAGAAGTTGCCTACGAATTTAGGAGGGGTTCATATTCATAATGAGGGTTTAATAGAGCAAATAAAAAAATGTGTTCATAACTCTGATACTACTGATCAATTCGTGAGTTTTTGGAATCAGATCATAACAGACAATAAGCTTATGGATAATGATTGGTTGGCAGATATATTTAAGATTCGTCATATGTGGGTTCCGGCATATTTAAAGGAAAGTTTTTTTGGTGGCATGTCAACCACTCAAAGAAGTGAAAGCATGAATGCATTTGTAAAGCAGTATGTAGAATACAAGAATTCCCTCCTTGATTTCATATTGCGTTTTGACGCCGGGGTTGAACGTCTAAAGTATCTTGAAAAGAAAGAGGATTTTGAGAATAGCAATGGGAGGCCTAAAATGAAGACATGTTCACCAATGGAAAAGCAAATGGCCGAAGTATATACAAGAAACTTATTTTATAAATTTCAAGATGAGTTATTCACCACCATGTCAGCTGCAGGAGTTATTGTTTATGAGGATGATGTGACCTGTAAGTTCGTCGTGAAAAATTATTCCGATGAGAAGCAAATTGATAGAGATGTCTTATGGAAAAAAGACGAGAAGCATGCATATTGTTCTTGCAAGAAGTTTGAATTTGAAGGCATCCCTTGTTGCCACATTTTGTGTGTCTTGAAGAGATGTTCTATACTAATTTTACTCGAGCGTTACATTTTGAAGCGATGGACGAAGGGTGTTACAAAAGATTCATTTGTAGATGTTGAATCGGGTGAATCTGTCGGTGTTAACCAATGCTTGGCTCGACATAGTCACTTGTCATGTATGTTTGCAGGACTAATTGACATAGCTAGTCAATCTAGAGAAGCGTTCGATTTTTTAATCAGTGGTCATAAGGATTTGGAAATGAAATTAAGGCAGCTGACATTAAACGACCCATCAAATACAAGCATTGAGAAAGGGAATGGACTTGTGGATAGTAATGTGGTTGAATACCATGAGCCGGCACATGTTGTAACGAAAGGACGTGCGAAGAGACTTAAATCATCGAAGGAAAATGCAATAAAAGGGCGTCTTTGTAAGGGTTGCAACAAGCGCGGTGTATCACATGACAAGCGAAATTGTCCGGTGTTATTGAACAGGTAAACGATTTAATGTGAGTTTTCTTTTTATCTTCCATGATTCATATAAAACTATTACTTATAAAAAAATATTTCAGGTTAGTTGAGGATGATCCATGGAAGAAGCTAGATTCTAACTTGGGAAGTAGAGAAAGCTCTGATGATGATACAGGTAAATAATTTATTTCTTACTTTTAAGAATTTTATGATAACGAATGTTGATGTTTATGTTTTCATAAGTCCTTTCCCTCCATAACTTATCACAAGTTGCATGTCTATTGCAGCTCAATTACTATAATGCAGATAAAGTGCGATTCTGTATTTATGCAGAGAAGAAGCCATGAAGACATTATGCAGAGAAGCCATCAAGACTCCCATCATCTTCTTTGTTATGCCCACCTTTTGTTCCTTTTGATGTTGATGAAGATTCACACTGAACAGGAATTTTGTTTATGTAGTTTTATGTCTGAATTTGATAGGTTGATGAACAATATTGTGTAATGAATGAATGGATTTCTTTCTTTCTTATTCTAGTGGCTTCAAGCAGACATTGGAAATGTGTGCAGAATGTTGGTTATAGCTGTGTGCAGGAACTGTGTTTGTAGACTATATGAAAGAGCTTGATAGGTTGATGACCAATATTGTGTAATGAATGAATGGATTTCTTTCTTTCTTATTCTAGTGGCTTCATGTAGACATTGGAAATGTGTGCAGAATGTTGGTTATAGCTGTGTGCAGGAATTGTGTTTGTAGACTAAATGAAAGAGCTTGATAGGTTGATGGATTTCTTTCTTTCTTATTCTAGTGCCTTTATGCAGATTTTGGAAATGTGTGCAGAATCCCTGCAGAAACCATGCTGAGTATCCCTTTTGGAGGCAGTGGTTGACCCACTTCCCGAGGGTATTTTCGGATGAAATTTGGGGTGTTCAAAGCACATATTCCGGACATGAAATCTGCTTTTTTGGGGTATGGAACGAGCGCGTTTGATCCATTTTCTACTCGTGCACCTTTTCAACTCAGTCCAAAAAACCTGCAGAAACCTTGCTGAGTACCCCCTTTTGAGGCAGTGGTTGACCCACTTCCCGAGTGTATTTTCGGATGAAATTTGGGGTGTTCGAAGCACATATTCCGGACATGAAATCTGCTTTTTTTGGGTATGGAAAGATCGCGTTTGACCCGTTTTCTACTCGCGCACTTTTACAACTCAGTCGCCAAAAAATGTTGAAACCTTGCTGAGTACCCCTGTTTGGGGCAGTGGTTGACCCACTTCCCGAGGTTGTTTTCGGGTGTAATTTCGGTTTTTCGAAGCCCATATTCCGGACTTCATATCTGCTATTTTTGGGTATGGTAAGATCGCGTTTGACCCGTTTTCTATTCGCGCACTTTTACAACTCAGTCGCCAAAAAATGCTGAAACCTTTCCAACTTAATCTCTCTATACAAAATGAAGTCATTCTTACAGAATGCTTTATTAACTATTCACTTCTTTTGTCATTTCCATTGTTTTAATCTCTCTTTTTTTTATTTTTATTTTTTGTGCAGAAAATCTCTAAAATAAGATCCAGAAAAATAAACACATTCAAGTAGCTGACTCCATTAACTACTACTCATTACACATTTTAGAGATAATATACATGTGCGTCTGGACATCTCCCAAAAAAAAAAAAAAAACAACAACTAATAGGGATAGCTATCCTCATGTTGCAACGTTTGATCCCCATACATATGCAACAAATACCAGAAACATCATCAATATAATACTGCTAAATTTTGAGTGTTGTTTCTGAGCTTCTACCCTTTCTCTCAAAACTTTGATTTCATTCATAATCTCCTGCTTCATCTCTTGAATTGACTTTCTGATTTCATCTTCTCTACTTTCGTTTTGCACACGGTTGAAACTTCGTCCCTGTGTATATTCAGTTGCGACCTCGTCCATCCAAATCAACAACCCGCAACCTTTTTCTCCCTATACACAGATTCATAGCAAATGCAAAATTAATATTTGAGTGAAAATAAATACTAATTTAAGGAGCTGGAATGAATAGACACTTACTTGTAAATCTGGACATTTCCAAAATCTTCGTCCCGGATTATGGGCTGTACGAGATGTTTTTAAGATCATATACCCATACCCACATGGGCACTTTGGAGCCCATTCTAAGTTTCGTACTGAAGACGATGCTGACGACATTTTGTTGTGGTTTTGTGGTCTTGCACTAATCGATTTAGAACTGCGAGCTTAAAACGCCGTCTGAAGATGGAACCAACTTCGCTATAAAATGATTACTAATTTAAGGAACTCGAATCAACATACAATGGCATACAGTGGCATAAAGTTGTTTCATTCATCAAATTAAGTCCATGAAATGTTTAATAACAGTAAACAATATACAATGGCATCCACAACCACATGTATAGTTTATTCATCATCTATCCATGTTTCTCCACAACCACATGTCTATGTATACTACAACATTGTTCATCCACAGCCATATCCTACAATAGAATACAAATCTTGTTCAAACAATTACAGATTTTCTTCATTGAAACTATTACATTCACGCCCATAACTTTGAACAAAACACAATTTTTTTATCTGCATCAATCTCATATCATTTCCATTAATACCTAGAGATATCACTATCATTAAGAAGGCTCATAAAAAAGTAGAGAGTGCATGCTATAATGCAGGATCAACGAATGGCATTTGGAGCACCTTTATCTTGAAGTATAAATTCTCTTATGCAAATACATGAATGAAAATTCCACAAGGATGCTCCTCTCCTTTAGTTGGTAGGCTACAGTTTACAACCATGCCAATGATCTCTGTTTTTTTGGAAAAAATCAGAACAGTTACCTTGCTGATCTGCGACAACGACAGAGGGAGAGATGGGTAGAATCGCAGCAGAGAGGGGGAGAGGAGCAGCGAGATGAGGGAGATATCGCAGCAGAGAGGGGGAGCAGCGAGATGAGGGAGATATTGCAGCAGAGAGGGGGAGAGAGTGAGAGAGATGGATCACGCAACCAGAGAAATAGGGATCGAAACAGCTGCTGGAGAAACAGAGATCAGAGCAGAAGCTGGAGAAACAGAGAGCGAGGCGCAGCAGCGGAGCAGGAGAGATCTTAGCGAGGCATAGCAGCGGAGCTAGAGAGAGAGGCGACGCAGCAGAACAGCGACAGAGAGATCGCAGGCGAGAGGGACACAACATCGCAGTGAGAGAGATCGCATGCGAGAGAGAGAGATCGCCAATGGGAGAGAGAGATCGTAGGAGATATGGGAGAGAGACATCGCAGTGAGATGGGAGAGAGAGATCGCCAGAGAAACAGGGAAACACTGTAGCAGGGCAACGGTCGCCAGAGAAACAGGGAAAGAGGATCGCACCGCAGCAGTGGGAGATCGCGATCGCGAAGCAGAGAAGCAGATATCGCAGCAGCAGAGACACAACGGAACAACGGAAGAGCGACGCGGCAGAACGCAGGCTCTGGGAGCGATTGGGTCTGGAGATGAACAGCTGGAGAGGCGATGCCGATGAGAAGCGATGTCTGATCGCAGGCTCTGGGAGCGATTAGGTTTGGAGAGAGCAGGGAGGAGATGCGCTGGGAGAGAGAAGCGATGGGAGGGAGAGAGCAGCTGACGGGCGAGAGCAGAGCAGCTGGCGACGTTGATGGCTGGGATCAGGGACGATGGAATGGAAGGGGGGAAATGAAACTTGGCGGGCTGGGGCGTCAAATGCTTTTGACCCAAACGAATGAAATGACTGGTCTTTCGTTTTTAATCCACACGAGGCATCCACACGCCTGCAGCTGAGGCTCTCCTCAACTGCAGTTGAGGAGAGCCCTCCCCTATATATATATATACCATAAAAATATGTAATGTAGCCTTCAATCCCAAAGTCGGTATGATTCCACTAACATCATAGAAAGGCAGTTTGGACATACTAGAGTTGCTGATGATCACCTTATATTTATCTTAGTAGTTAGCTATTTTATGTCTACCTTGATCCATTTTCTACTTTACTTGTGGCTTGTTCTGATACCAGCAAAATAGTAGCTTTGCGAGTTATAGAAAGAAGCCCACATAAAAACTTTCTAGTTCAAAGGATCATCATGCCATTACACCACCACCACCACCACCGTCTCCCCATACCAACAAAAGTCATTATCATCACATCAACTATTTATAACAAAAACCTCCAACTAAAACTGAATGTATCACTACCAGCAACCAATCAATTGAATAAAGGTCTTACAATCAAACTCTCTCTTAAATTGAATGAAGGTCCTACAATCAAGTTCTCTCTTATACTGAATGAAGGTCCTACTCTCTCTCTCTCTCTCTCTCTCTCTCTCTCTCTCTCTCTCTTTCCCTCTCTCTCTCTCATGTCTTAATCAGTACAAGAGAGAAACAATGTGCCAAAAGAGCCTTTTTCTTCCTTTTCTGTTTCCTTGATGTATATATGGCTATGTCCCTTTCAGGTGGAAAAGGATGCATTTTAAAATGTTTCTCTAGTTGGAGTTTTTTTTTATATATATAATTAAGAAAGTTTATTTGGTTTGTTTCCAAAGTATGTTACAATAAGAAACAGACCACGACACATATGGAATGTCTCAATTAAATTCCTCAAATAGTCTTTTTTTTTATAAAGAGGTTACTGTTTTGACGGTTTCCTTTTTTCTTTTTGTGATTCCTAATCCTTTATATGGTTGTTTCCCTTTTGTTTTTTATGCATTTTTATATTGTATTAAATTCCTCCAAACTAAGGGGGAAAATAACATATTTTTCATAAGTTCTAGATGAGTTTTAAGGCTAGAACAATTTTCTTTTCAATTTTCTCCATACATTTTGAAAAAAAAAAAAAAAAACTGAAAAAGAGTATATTTTTTTTTTTTTACATTTTTCATCTTTGAAAGCATGATGTCTACATTATTTTATTGCAGAGAATAAGAGGTTTTCCATGTATGCATCACCCATGGTTAGTAATTTTATTAGACATAAGGCAGAATTCTGGTTCCAAAATCTAAAGCATGCCCGCCGATATTGTGTCAACTAATATTTCTTGAGTTAGGAAGGATGTGGTGTAGCAGTTACCAATCAATACTTAAAAGGTTCTTCATTCTTAATGGTTTCTAGGGTGTTTTGAACAGATACAAAAACTTTGAATGTGATCTATTGTTACAAAATGAGAGTTGCAGTCAAGTTTATTCACTCACAAAAGGCATTAATATTAGGTGTAATGTTTGTACCGTTAAGGTGGTACATGGGCTAAAATCCAGTGAACCCATTAATGTGTTCGAATTTATGAGAATATGTTTGTGTCTACATATGGTCATTTGGTAACACACATTTTTTTTTACTGCGCTTTGTCATTCCTCGTGGGATTTGAACTCGCGAACGGTTGGTTCTTATACTATATTAAGTTTCATTGGCTAACAATTGCTACTAAAACCCTTGGGGTATTAGTAGAGGCCGTATAAATACTGTTTAATATGTGCTTCAAAATCCTCTAGCACCCAAGAAGTCGCACTTAATTAAATAAGCAGCTTTGACTTGATGTATACTTTATGTTTCATACGGGGCTAGAAGAGGGACCGAGACTTGCTTTAAATAGGCATGCGATGGATTTCTGAGGAGATCCTTTGTTCCACAAGGGTTTGTTATGGATACAAAGACTTTCTTCTTAAGAAACTGACTGATTTAAACTTCAAATGAATTAATGTAGGATAACTTCTCTCAAAACAAATGCCAAGGTTGTTGCGGGACCACTTTATGGATAGGTTTCTACTGGTTCTCACTTGAATTGGAAGTTAGCATGTTGCAAAAGGTGATGGTGTCTAGTGAGGTGATCAGGTAATAGTCACCACCAGATTCCTTTTCTAAATTTATACTACTAGTCTAGACAGCATTAAGGTGAAGTGCTTGTAGAACTACTTACTACTACTTATTTTTGTGGTGATTATTCAGGGAATCATGTTGTGGATAACCCTTGTGTGTGAGAGAATCAGAAGCAAGGGTTGAACCCTAGCAATGTAGAAGTCCCTTTCATAACCATGGTGGTGTACATGGATCTATCCTCACTCTCTAGTCGTACATACTAATGCAGACAATTAGAACCATAGTATATTGAATAGGGGAAGATAGAAAGTGACAGTAGTAGCAGTGATAATGGTGGCAGCAACAATAACAATAACAATAACAGTACTAGTAGTGAATTGTATTTATTTGTAACATATAGAAACAATATATCATAGCATTAGCGAGCAGTAATAGGAATTTCTTACAATATGCCCTCTTCAGGATCTTTCAGTTCCCCATGCCCTTCATGGTTGGCATTCATCTCAGTAGACGATATACGTCATCTTACCATCTAACCATAAGATTTCCCTATATAATATAACCCTATATAATATAATATATATATCTAAGCAATGAAATATAGCCGAGATGTAATAGAAATTATAGCTTGACATAGCAGCAGCACTAATATATTGTATAAACAAGGAGAGCTGGAGAGGAGAAAAAATGACATCAGATAGAGTCCGCAAAGAAAGAAAAATTCCAACAAGAGTTAGAAAATATGGGTGAAATATGCGATGCTTTTGACAACAACTTCTTTCACTCTTCAAAGGGAGGACCTTGTCGTTAAGCCCTCTTGGCCTTTGGAAAACAGATTGATGATCATCACGCCGGCAACATATACCATGTACCTTAGGGCCCGTTTGGCAATTTACTGTAAAAGTAATGTAAAGTATCAAATTAAGAGAGAATAAAATATAAGAGGGTTATGATGATATTTTGTCCTTAATAGATTGGTAGGGAATCTTTTTGACTTTTTATGTAAAAAGTGGGTGCTTTTTTATGGGAGGACCACTCATAGCTTCAATTATATCCATTTGTGCCACCCAGAAAACAGGTCCTACATTTTTGCGATAGGCCATTTGAGATTCAGATTTGGGTTTCTTCTTTATGTCAATGAATGAAAGAAATAGACACAGAAAAGTAGGTTCTCTAACATTTGAATAGTTGCAGTAATAACATATTTGATTGCAGCTCTAGAACTTTGACTGTCAAAGTTGGCCTTAATTGGTGAGTCATTAGTACAACTCAGTGTAATCTGAATTAGAAGGAATTTGCAGATATAGGGCACTTTTTGCAGTTACTCAAGTCTTTCTCTAATACTTTATGAATGATGCATAACTTCCTTTCCAACTTTGCTACATTCATATGTTGGTTCATTCAATCTATTATCATAGTTGGTAAAACTTGACTCACCCTAGTGAGCCATAAGATCATCTTGTCAAGTAAAGAAAGTTTGACAAAGTTTATTAACCACCAACACAAAGTCATGTTAATTGGCAACATCTAATGAACTTGATTTCTTTTTTCTTTTTAAAGATGACAAGTCCTTAAAATTCCTCTTCTATCTCCTACCACCAAATAAACCTCGCAAACTTTATCACACTTTCTATTCTAAAAGGCAGTAGAGAGCTTCTTGCTGACTATGTGGTAGCCGATCCAGATGACCTAACATAGAATCATTGTTTTCTAGTAAGGGCTGAGGGGCCCTTTAGAAGATCCTAATGTCCTTTTGAGCTTGGCGCCAGAAAAGCTATAAACCTCTCAACATCTAAACTGCTTGAAAAATTTTAGAATCAAACTCAAGTTTCTGGAATTTCCACTAGAACATCCATATGAAATCACCATTTATACAATGTGTTTGTTTCTGTTGTCATCTTCGTCATCATCAATGGAAACCTCATGCCATCAGTTTGGGGTTGGCCCTATGTGCTGACATATAGCACATAATTAGTGTAGGACATTGTTGTAGTCCCCTTGGATGCGGTGGGCTTACCTCCCTAGTGAAAATCTGGTACACATTTCCAAAATCGAAACAATCCATCAGGCGCGTCATGAATGATCAACAACAAAGACTTATCCTATTTATTTAGGGTTAGCTTTGTCAATTCTACTTTTGCACTCAACCTTATTAGAAGCTTTATTCTTGACAAGTCCACTATTTGTCAGGTAGATCACTATAACATGAAAAATGATTCAAGGCATTAAAGCATTGGCCGGGGCATTAATGTGGCAATTATTGGATAAACAACCTAAAAATCTGTGGCACATGGGGGCTAGTTTCAGTTGCCAAACACCAAAACACCATATATCAGATTCTATTTAATCTAAGTCCCACAGATGGTACCTGTGCTCCAAACGTGACCCAGACAGTATCCTTGTACCCTCTTTATACTAATGGTCCACATGAGCCCCACCAAAAGCAAAGACACACAAAATAAACACACACCCCTCAAAAGATCTTATTTCTGTTTCAAACCACCCTCCCATATTCACATGTATATAACTCTCCTTGAGCCCTCCCCTTCCCTCTCCATCACCTTCATTACCTAATACCAACACACAGATCAAAATGTCTGGAGTCTGGGTTTTCAACAAGGGTGTGTTCCGCCTTGTTGAGAATCCGGGGACTGATTCCACCAGCGGGCAACAATCCAGCACCCGGCGGAAGGTCTTGATCTACACACCGACCAATGAAGTGATCGCTTGCTACAATTTGCTTGATGAGAAGCTCTCTGCCCTTGGGTGGGAACGCTACTACAGCAACCCAGATCTCCTTCAATACCACAAGCGGTCTTCGGTCGACCTCATCTCCCTCCCCAAAGACTTCACCAAGTTCAGCTCCGTTCACATGTTTGACATTGTGGTGAAAAATCAAAACTCTTTTGAGGTTAGAGACATGTAGTATTAGCAGTGTTATACCAAAAAGTACATGGTCCATGTCCTCTGATAAAAAGAAAAAAGAAAAAAAAAACATGGTCCATGTCTACCCATGGCCTGCTACTTAATATATTATAGTAGTGTGAGTTTCTTCTTATTCATCAGCATGTAATATTGTTTCCTTGGTGGTAGTCAGTACTTACTCAACTGCAATGAAAGGAAATAGAGGTTGATAGTGTAGCCATTTGAAGTGAAATGGAGTACCATGATTTGACATGTAAATTATAAAGTCTCACTGGATCTTGTAGGATCTTACACCCTATTTAGCTGTCACTTATCCCAAAACCAATTGGTGATAGTTTACAGCGCAACAATAATTTTATGATGAAGGCGAGGGCTCGAACACAATTATAACCGCTCAAGAGTGAGGGTGGACGTTAACCTCAACAGATCTAATCATGATACATGATACATGCAGCATATTAAGCTGTCCAAAGATGCGAGGAAATAAAAGAAAGAATTTAAGAATTAGTCATCTACCAATTTACCTCACTAGACATTTTTAGCCATATTCTATAAATATAGGAGCAATAACATTGGGTTGAGTCATGTAGAAAAGCCCTGCTGCAAAACAAAAGAGTCTTGAAGTGCTCGTGGCTGTAACACACAATGTAAGGTCCAATAGCCTGACACGTTGTCGCATTTTCTTAAGCCATTGGACGGGTTGCTTTCACTAGTTGCTGTAATTCTTGAATTAATTAATTTAGAAGCACAGCAGGAAGCCCAAAGGCAGCAAGTGGCAGTGACCTGGATTGCACACAATCATTACCTTAAATCGGCTAATATACTATCTATTTTGTATTTTGTGGAAGCTGTGGACCAATATGTTTAAGTGTAAAATAATAGGCAGCTAAGCATTTATGAGCAATTTTGTTTTCAGATGGTGTGGTTTAATGGTTTAGACTCTGGAACCAGGAGCCACAGAAGCACAAACTGAAGATTAAAATGTGAACAATAATTCCACATTTAGCATGTTTTCGATCCCAACATAATTAATTAATTCTTTCATACATTAGCAAGCCTTGGGAAGAGAGAAGCTATTAGTTTTCAACTTGTGCAAATTACAACCGACTATCATCATCATCATCATCATCATTATCTCAGCCTATCTGACAATCTGGGGCCGGTGCAAATTATATCAGATCATTGTATGAATTGTTTTAGTACCCCCTGTGGGTCACAATGGGTGCATGGCAATGAAGGGTGCCAGTTGGGGATGAGAAGATTTGAACATTGATTGCAGTAGACTTAATATTATTCAAATGATTCTAGACAGACCAGGGCCTCAAAGTTTAATGCTTTTGTACAGTAAATCTTTCAACTTTTCTTTATTTCATAATGAAATCTATAATGGCCAAATTAATGTCAAATGGGGACCAGAGTTAAATTCATGAAAGATAGTGTGAGACAGAAGGGTATTACTGATGTTACTTGTATGCAATATGGAAGATTTGGATTGATTGTGACGAAGAACATGAAGACCAAACCACATAAAAAGCAGGATCGAGCACTCTTCATCAATACCAGAAAGTATACACAAGATATCAACTTTGTCTAGTTCTTTTTACCACCGATAATAGTTCATGTCAAAGAAGACAACAACAACAACATCATCAACAACAAGAACAACAACAACAATAATAAAGAGTAAGACATGCCCCAATGAGAGTGTCATTTTTAGCATGGAAATTGCTAGTATTCAGAGGCCCACCTTTTGGTTTAACCATGGTCTGCCATCTGTCATAATTCTCACAGAAGGGGTGTGCCCCATCTTGTATTTAGCCTTTCTCATACATTGATCAGAGTTGTATGCCTAGTGGGCCTCTGCCTCTCCATGGAAGATAGATACCAGTTAAACGTTGTGAATCTCTGTCCCAATGTCCTAACTTTTACAGGTTCAAGGACACATTCCTTTTTGTTTTTGGTACAATGGCCTTTGCACCCTACTGGAGATGGGATCCACATGTAAAACTAATTGAGCCACAAGTAGTTTCAAGCTACGAAACTCCACCGTAGAGAGAGAGAGAGAGAGAGAGTGTGTGTGTGTGTGTGTGGGGGGGGGGGGGGGGGGGGGGGAGTTTGCAGTCCTCAAGTTTCACTTCAATAGGGGTTTGTCCAACCATTAGATTGTGTACATGATTGATCATGGGATTAAGGTACTTGATTAATAATATATAAAATCGTGTTAATCATGTTGTTAGTCATGTGCACAATCTTATAGTGGGATAAACTCCTATTGAAGTGATATTTGAGGATATTTCACCGAAGGGGTGAGATTGAGGATGTTTCACCAAAGGGGATGGGATTTAAGATGAGTGATATGGATAATCATCATGTGGGCCATACAACGGAGTTCCAGACATCTGTTATAGGGAAAACCTGTATATATATATATATGCGACAAATGATCCGAACTCTGGGAGGCATATGGTGGAGATGTAGATGAGATCTAGCTTTTCCAAGATTTAATTTACTAAAGTCATGGCTTGATTTACATTTCTAGTCTCCCGGTTAACTCATTTTCCTATTAGAGGGAAGAGTATTTAAAGGTTATTTATAGATGTTCACCATTGCTTTTTCAATATTAGAAATTCAAGTTTGTGCAAACAAAATGTCGCTTACAAAGATAAATATAAATAACTTATGTGCTTTTTTTTTTCTTTCAAACTTAAATATAACTGAATTAATTTTTGAAAACTACAAATAACCACATTAATTAATCTAAAAACCTCAAATAAACACAGTAAATTACAATCTAAGAGCAATTCACTGAAAATCAACCATTGACCGATAGTCATGGTGATTGGTTGAGATTATAAGATGATAATTTGTAAAATAGATATAGTAGTCTCTTACTTGTATTGATAAAAAAAACACAAGTGATTATATACATATTTCTCATTTTAAAATAATGTAATAGTATATTAAGAAGCCTGAGTTTATTAAGTATCTGTCCTCTTATATTAGAAGGATATCTTTACATTCTTATGCATAACAACAAATACACACACAGAGAAAGATAAGATTAAAAAGGTTTTGTTTAAGATAACTCAATGTTAAAAATTTTAAATTATTGTTAAGTAGTTGAAAATGAATAAAACTAATTCTTAAATAAAAAAAAACTAACAATCACCATTATTTAATAAAACACACTTCACTTTCTGCCACAATTACATATTATTTTTTATGATTGGTTCTCTATCCTTTTCCTCCACATTAGCAGTTTTTAATGTTTTATAATGCGTCTTTTGTAATATCTAATTGTTATATATATAATATTTCATTTTCTCTTTTAACTAATGCAAAACGAAAAAAAAAGAAGACATCTTCCAACAATTAGGGATTATTTGTTGACAAATCTTCCGTTAATTATACGAATCTTCAATCTAATCTAGTCGACAAGAGATGATGTTTAATTTGTATTGAAGAGAAGATAAACTTTTGTAAAATCATTTCAGAAACGTAAGAGCCAGAACTATGTCCAACTTTATTGTTAGATTGCGACTAAGACATTTTTTCAGAATAAACTTTATGGAATTTACCCTAACTTTAATAACCCAAACTTCTCGATATATATAATAACTCAATATTCAAGTAAATAAATAAACAGTAATACCTCAATATCCAACTCTCCTTAACATCTTTTAACAAATAACAAATCCCTATTATCTCTTACAACTGGTAAAATACAACATTTTAACTTACCAATTGATTAGTAAATCTAAGATAATGTAGTTAGGAATGAGTGAAAGATGCACACCATCAAATCTATGAAAAAGTCAAAATTACACTAGCATTGAAAAGGAAAACTCCTCCTCTCAAGTTGGAAATGGACAGCCCCACAGGACCATTTCCTTAAATACATATTGACAGATAAGATTCTTAACAAGCATCCATCCACCACACCATCAAGTTGGTGGGCCACCCCTATCAGGTATTTGGGCCCCACAATGATCTGATAAACTTGATGTGAAATAATTCACAGCAATCCTGTGGCTGTTAAGAGATGTTAATTTTGGAAACAAATGCATGGGTTCGTTAGGGCTTCCGCATTATATAATATCTAAAAGAAGCAAAACATTGGTACTGTGGACACGTGTTAAAGCGTATCGGTCTCGTGACGAGCCATGTCTTGCGGGACGAATCCCATGTGACGTGAAACCGCAACCGACACGACTAGTGGCACTAGAAAACACGACTGTTTTGACAGAAAGCGTGCCACGTAAGCGGATTGACCACGTGGCGCCATGTGACGCACACTTCGTGAAGGGGACGTCCAATCCGATGTGGCTCGGGACGATTTGTTGTACTGCTACAACGACATCTGCTTCACTTGGACTGTATGTTAGAATTGACGGCTTGATTGATACTCATGACATGATCATATGGGGAGTAAGATCCACTGGATTGGATATTTTCTTTTCTTTTAGATTTTTTTTTAGTGACCTTAGTTTGTATCCACACTTAAATTGTTGGAATAATTAGAAAGCTCAACAATGAGTGGAAAATTTGTAAGTCGTTCCTTAGGGTCGAATTCCTAAATTCTCCTCTTAGGTGGCAAATTTTCGAATGCAAGTGAAGCTACGATTTTGATAATTCCAAAGGTCATTTGATGCTTCTTTTGATGGTTGGGCTTTCGAATTAAATGAAAAAAACATGCCATTTGCAAATGCCATGAGGACAAGCCATCCATTGTATCAATGAATTTTCTACATCTTAAATTTTTATCCAAAACTCTAATAAAACAATAAGCTATTAGCTGATCCAAACATAGTTGGAATAAGGCTTTGGTGTTCTTGAATCGAGAATGGCTTCTACCAATTCAATTTGCCAATCATAGCAAGCCACTTTGGGAGACATTTGAATAAATTTTATAAGTTTAGCTATTTGTCGCGAAGTAGTAATCCTGAAATCCAAATTATAATTAAAATCGGTTACAGCTGTCGGGGGATTTGAAAATCAACCATCCATGAGCAACCCTTAGACTTATAATCATTGGAGGACAAGAATCCCTTGGATGATAACTACCATTATTGCTTAATGACCAGCAATAACTATCTCCAGATCTATAAAGCTTAACCAAACTCAAAATAATTCTGACTCAGCCCAATAAAGTACTAGATCCACCAATTCAAACCTAATTTACAACAAACTAAAGACATTCTCATTATAGTTAGCTAAGCCACCAGTTAATGTACAAGTCTACTAAACTAATATGGTTAGTTAAAGCACACATACGGAAAGATAACTCGCACAAGCAGTAAAAAGGCTCACACAAGTGGGAAACAAGCCCACACAAGTGGAAAGAGGCGGTGTACCCAGGGTTCGAACCCTAGACAGCCCAGTAAGAACTGCTGCCACTTACCAATGAGATAAGTAGTCGTTCTCCCTTTTCAACTTATCTGATAGGAGACTCTATCTAAAATGGTCAAAAGGCAAGTTTCCAAATAAGAGATGTATGGTTCTCAAATTGGCTATTTTTGATACGATGTTCAACCCGTCTTCTAAATTAGAAATGCATGATTATGAGAAAGTTGTCCAAGAAAAATCAAGATTCAAACATTAGATTTCATATTATTGAAGATTTTCAACATGGCATGCATCCATCAACTCACAAAAAATAAAACAATTTATGATCACAGAACAAGATTCAGCCACCATATGGTGCACAACACTTTTTTGCCCTTTTTGTAGCACAATATAGTTCATGCATGGAACTCATCCAGGGTCTATTAATAGGGTATTCAATTCCTACACTCATTTGTACACAATTCCTAAAGAATTGTTTAGAGAAAAGAAAAACTTGATTTCTTAAATTTGAATTTGAAGAGTTTTGTACTCTAAGAAAAGTGTCTAGGGTCGGGTCTTCAGTGAGTTTACTTACACAAAAGGGTTATTGGGGGTCTATTCTAAAACTCACACTCTTTGCCTGGGGTCACTTGCTAGGCAAAAGCTTGATTTATCCGGTGTGTGGGGGAGGCAGGGACTTCACGTGTACAGAAAAATAGCCGGTTCTCGAAGAGACCACGTCAGTTAAAAAAAAGAAAAAATAAATAAAAGAAGACAAGTCTTTTCCTATTGAGTGCGAATTCGATGCATCCTTCTCCTTTCGAACCGTAAGGGAACGTTAATTTGTGTACAAGCAATTTCCATAAAAAACGAAATCGCCACATCGGCATAGTCTATGGTTTTTAATTAACTTTGAAAATGGTTTTTTGTGGAAGTTAGAAATTCATGTTTGGTGTAAAAAATTTATCCTCGATGAATTAGTGCTAATGTTGTTCGGTGCGACTGCGGATTCCTTATTGAAAACTAGTATTAAAGAGGTGAGTGAAGAAATGAAGTAATAAAAGAGGGGGGAAGTTTTTTACGGAAGTGGACTTCCCATACCCCCAAGAACTCTATTTCTATGATTTTCAAGGAAAATGCTGACGTGGTGAACAAGTATTTCCGCAGAAAATCGCCACTCCAAACACATGAAAAAATAGTTTTCCATAGAAAAATAGTTTCTTTTTTGCTGAAATGAGTTACACAAACGTGCCCTAAATGAAGGTTTAACACATGATTTTAAAGTACAAGTATGTTCCAAAAAATAATACATACGTATTAATCATCTAAAATATATCGAGTGATTGCATATACATCTGAACCGTATGTAGCGAATACATATCTTATCAAATTACATGTTTGTTTGTCATCAAATTGCCAAATCATAAATTTTTATTCAACTTCTTTAGGTCATATATCATTATCAGCAACCCTCGATCCCAAACTCAAATCCCCATCAAGTGCATGATGTGGGACTCACATTTCTTCAACCCACCTGTCCTAGTGATGGCGCTTCCATTTCAGAATCTGACCACCACTGCAAAATTTTCGCCAGAGAACTTCCTTACATCGGTCCCATTTTTCACGCTCATCCGAATAGACTGTATTGTTGGATCGATGTGTTGATTTTTAAAGGGATGAAGCTTCTTGGTCATGATTAAGGGATTGAGATGATTAGATAGAGCCCATAGTTTATAAAAAAGTAGCCCCTAACAAGATAAAGAGATCCCCACCGGTCCCATCCCTAGTTGGGGTCATACGTAAGCCGCATATCCAAAACCCACCCCCCCAAATCAGATCTTTTTCACACACTACTCCCCATCAATAGTCACAAGTCCATATTTAACACTCATCTAACGTTTCCTCACTACTAGATTAAAATCGTAAGAAAATGATGTCTCTAAAACCATTAAATTTTAAAGTCATGGTTGAAATGGTTAAAAGATCTTATGGAGAGTAAATTTTGCATATATGTAGATCTCATATAGTTCTTTCTATTCAATGGACTTCCATAATTATAATCATTCATCCTAATGGCATCCTGCTATTTTCTTAACTAACCTTGGGGTGACTCCATTTCAACCCAACCCCGTGAAGAACTGAATGGTTGGAGGACGAAATGATTGGCGGCAGGAGGTCGGAGTCTAGGCACTGAGGGAGATCTATGATATGGTGAGTTCACATGAATATATTACTTGATTTATAAGGGAAGGAGAGGGGCAACAGTAATATATATATATATATATATATGCATTCAAATATTAGGGTAGGGCTGCTGGTAAATGAAATGAGGACTTTATGTATGTAATTAGGTGCCCAATAATTTAGTTCCTACTTATTAATTGCAACAAGTTGTATGGTCAGCTGGTCAGGACACCGGAGTGTATATGTTCCTGTGTATCAAAAAGAAGGAGAGGAATGGTTACTGACTGTTACTTATTTATTGAATTGCTGATGTGAAAAACAAGCCCACCCTTAAAGTCTTAACATTACTCATGTCATAATTGTTGACTCTCTTATCATCAAGGGGCTGGCTATAACAAAGAAAGTATAGATATTGGACTACCTGCATTCCATAGGAAGGCTAATCCAAGGGGTCTGTGGAGAAAGGGACCTTTGAAATGGAGCCACCAAAGAGAGACGTTCCATAGGAGAAGTGTAGGTCGACAAGATTCCAAGGCAAATCAACAAGTTGCCCTACCTAACTTTCGGGTCAGGGCATGTTTGTGATGGGCTCGACCCAACTAGAAAATTTACGTGCCATGTTGGTCGAGCCCTCTTCAGAATAAAAGGACCTCTTTGCTCAACTTAGAGCCACTATGTGTCAATTCTTGGAGAGAGATGGGCCCACAAGTCCATCGAAGGCCCGAATCAACTTTGGATCAGCAAGTTGAGCCCGACCAAAACCAACACATGTGGGCCTGAACAAGACCAAAACCACAATCTATGGTTTCTAAAAGGGCTATTTGGTTTACAGGATTTGAAGAAAACTACGTGCTACTTTCTGGTTCACATGTGTTAAATGATTGATAATAGTACAAGGTTATCTGCATATCACAGCCACCCATATATTCATGTGCCATGGAATCTTAAGTACATAACAGAAAAATATCCAGCCTTTTGCTTACTACTGGGATTGCAAGTGCGCCAAAAAGGCAGAAACAAGGACAAGGTTACTTTCTTACAAGGTAGTGTGTACAAGACAAAGTAGATGAACTCGAAAGACTTCATGTGTAATAAACTGAGATGCAAATCAAGGTTTTAGATGTTGCTTTCGGCTCATGATAATCTCCTTGTGTTAATAGGAAAAGTTTCCCATTTTGTTGGGCTCAGGTCAGCTGTGTGGTGGACCTGGATTGGAACAAAACTCGATTGTTCCGACCCAATAAAGACCTGGCTTTTAGGTATTGACTTGTTAAAAACTATGAATCTAGAGTTGAATCCTGAAGCTAGAGTTCACGGTTCCAAGCCAAGTCGATCTAACGGTCTCATTCATTCGGATGGGTGCGAACTCCGAGATTTAGAGTTAAACCTTGATAAGCGATCCACACAAAATAATAGTCTATGGCTAGAACTTCTGGGGTCAGCCCCTTTGGTAGATTTGAGTAATGATAAGCCCATTAACATCCTTTATAAATCGTTTACAATACAAAACAGGCCCAAGTGCAAGCCATCCCCATAGTTTCTCAAGGGAACATGGGCATGTACATGTGCAACTTCTAAATGAGGGGTGTGGGGTGAAATGTGTGACAGCCACGTTAGAGATTTTAGGGATAGATTAGAGTTTGAATTTTAAATTATTATCTTATAAGTTTATCTCCCTTGTATAAATTGAGAAGTCTATGTGAATGACATTTACGGTAAAATTATAGAACAAAGTGATTCTTTAAATTTTTTAAACCACTCGTAGTTCAGTGGTGAGACATTTCCCTCTCGGTAGAAATAATTAGAGATATGTAGCTGTATGTCGGCAAGGAATGGATGGTCTGTGTTTATATATGTGGCATCTGTGAGGATGTGTTTGTTAAATAAATAGAAAAGCATACAGTGGAATGTGTCGACAAAAGTAAGTACTCATCCACAATGCTTTAAAGGGAAAGTTTCTCCTACAGTTGGACTTTCCCACCCAACAGATGGGCACTTCTATTAATTTATATAAGGAGGTCTTGCAGTCTTGCCTCTTCTGACAGTTGGATGGGATGTTCACATGCAGACATGCCCTTTCATTTACAGAATTGTATAAAGAAACTTCTCAAAATAGATGACATGCAGTAGGTTTATAGATGCTCCACCTAATTAAGAGATGTTACAATTAAGAGAGGTTTGATTGGCTATCTACTAATGAGTGGATTTATTGAATATTGTTTTCATTCGACCAAAACCATCAAAGAGATGGTTAATTTGAACCTCCAGTTAAACTTTTGATTGCTGTTTTTCGTTTCTTTCCTTTTGTTTTCCCAGCGAAGCGGTTGGGACCACGTGAGACTCACGTATGCGAGATGATAGAAGTTCGAATGTGCGAGAAGACACAACTCACATATGTGAAAGAGATAACAACTTGCATATGCAACGAGGAAGTCATGTTCGAACCCTGAACCTCTCAATGAAAACTGCCGCTACTGTGTTGATTTGATGGTTATAAAGTCAAGTTAATCAAATCTTTCTTAGATGGTTAATTTGGCTACAGAAACCAGCCTACGGCTCCTCTTTTTTGCAGCTTCCAGTCGCTTATTATAGACAACTAATACTAGTATATTACTAGTATACTACATGGGGACAAACATGTGGAGCCCACCTGGGCATTGATCCAAATGAACCATCAAAACTCCCACCCCTATTTACATCGGATTTATTGGATTCGCACTGATCCGAATGGACTGGACTGTTGGAGAAGAAAATTAACTTTAATTTTTAGACAAGGTTCATGAGCAATGAGTGTGAACCTAGTGTTAACCTTCCTCCTTTATGCTTGGGACCGGCAACATGATGTAGAAAATAAAAACTGATCTCATGCTATTAAGAGCCCACATAAGACTCATGCTCATATAAACCCTCATATATTATCAAATGAATCTACATATACAAAAACTTTATATAGACAAACCATTTTAGGAAAAATATCATATAAGAATCATGCATGGATTATTTATATAAGAATCACATAATAATCACATGGAAATCACTTATGGATCATATAAAAAAGGCTTACATAAGAATCACTAAAAAAAAAAAAAGCTAAAATAAATCCATATATACATAGATATAAATAATATAAATGAGAGGTCAAGTCTAAAATTGTCCAAGCCAGACCCTTAAATTGGCAAGCTCCGGCTCTCAGACTTTTTAAGGAAGACAAAAGTCCCCATTTGTTGGCTTTTTTAGGGCCGGGGCGGGCCGGGACTTGTATTGTTTAAACTGGGCTCTCAAATTGGTGGGCTAACTTCTGAAACTTAAATTAAGGAAAATAAGGCCCTCGTTTTACATGCTTTTTAAGGACCAGGCAGAGTTGGGTGCATCATAGGAGGGCTTGAGTGACAGCCCTACATGGGAAACAATTGATTTAGGTGGATCTATTTGTTTGCATGACATTAGAACAAATAAGAACTCAGAATTACATAGGCTTGTTTATTTGCATGGAATTGGAATACATGAGTATTCATTGTTAGAATGGGCATGTCCCATTCAGTCAATTATTTCTCAGATCTCTTCAACTCCCATCAAGGTCAATTACCCCAAGGTAAGTGACTCCCAAAACTCCTATCTGGTTTCAACCCCCTCAGATTCAGAGTTTAAGATTCCAGTCTTCTCCCTCAAGAAAAATAGCTCTCCGGATCGACCTAATGGTTTCAACGGGATTTTTTTTCACTGCAACCTGGGAAATTATAGGAAGCACTGTTACTGAGGCAACCCAACATTTTTCTACATCCAAAAGACTTTACAGAGCCTCAAATGCTTTCTTCTTATCCCTCATCCCAAAATCCAAGTCCCCTGAAACCTTTGCAGACTATGCCTATTACAATGTTAAACTTCTCCTATAAAATTATTTATAAAATCCTTGTTACTCAGCTTGCCACCATCATCCCCACCTTAATTTCCAACCACCAAGCAGCGTTCATCAAAAGTAGATCCATCCAACGTCACGCAGCCAAGGCCTTTTGTTAAGATTTTGGGTGTTGGCTAAATTCATGGATTGGACAAAACTCTGTGTCTTTTAAGTTGTATTTTTTATTTAGAAAAGGACTATGAAGATAGAATATTGGAAGGACTCAGAAGAAGAAAGTTTGAAAGAATTAGAAGAAGAAAGCTGGTGAAAAAAACTGTATTTCCGGATCAATCCAAAGAGGGGTCCGCTCAAGCGACCATTCTATTCGCTCGAGCAAACAGAGTCGGAATAGCCCAGTTCTGAAACAGAGACTTATCCGCTCGAGCGCACGGAGTGACCGCTCGAGCGAACAAGGCTCAGTGCTGTACGAATTTTGGAAACCTGTATTTTTAATTATGTTTAAACTACTGGTCTCAATCCTAATCATTTTTGGCAACTTTAAGCACGTCCCAAGGGCTATTTAAAGGACTCAAGAGCTATTGTAAAGAGACACCACACCTCACCTCTCAAAGTTCTGAGTTAGAGATTGTTATTGTGAGAATTCTTTTCTAGAGAATTTTATGAAGTTGTGCTGCCAAGTTCTCTAAAGCCAGTTCTTCTGCATCCTTGTAGAAGATTATCTTCTTTCGAAAAGACTTGAGGAGTCAATCACTGGATTGAATCTGTTGCAATCAACGGTGTAAAGTCGTTGAAGCGCGAAGCGACACAAAGTAATTTCAGTCCTTGGATAGGGGATATCTGAAGAAGAGATCTAAGTTTCTTGTAATTGCGAGATTTATGGTGTTTGATTTGATCCAGTTCGGATCGGTGATTTTTCACCCGGTTAGGGTTTTCCACCTTAAATTTGGTGTCCTTGTGGTGTGTGCTTGTTGATTTTATTTCCGCTGCATATTGTTAATTTTTGCACACTTTTGGGTTGATTGTTTGAGTAGACCAATCTAGAAATTGCAGACCCTAAAAATACTTTCACCTTTGAGCTATATCAAAAGCTGAAAGTCAAATCCAAACATGGCTCAATTTGCCTAAAGCTGAACATCACCAAAGCCTTTGAAAAATTAAATCGGCTTTTCCTCTTTCAAGCCCTCAGATTCTTCAATTTTTATGATACATGGATCTCACTCATCAAGAAATGCATTTGCACATCAAGGGGTTCTGTTCTCATTAACCGTATCCCTCAAGGTTTCTTCACTTCCAATTGTGGTCTTAGGCAAGGCGACCTCATATCACCCTACCTATTTATCATAGTTGAAGAAATACTTAGCCTTCATCTTCAACACTAACAATCTCAAGGCCCAATCCAACCTCTTTCAAAGATCCCTTCCACCCCTTGCCACCTTTTTTTTGCTGATGACATTTTGATTTTTGCCAAAGCGGCCTTATCCAGTCCTTGCGCTCTGCAGGACCTCTTGGACATGTATCAGTCTGCTTCAAGCCAACATTTTAACCTCCAAAAAAGTCAGCTGGACATAGGTAAATGTGGTCGCAGAAGAAAAAGAAGGATCATCTCAATACTTGGAATTCAAGAATCCACATCGATGCTCAACTACTTGGGAATACCGGTGGTCTTTGGCACTCCAAAAAAAGTGACACCTCCTTCCCCTAATAGACTCAATCAATGCCAAACTCTCATCATGGAAAGCGAAGTTCCTATCATTTGATGGTCACCTGATTTCAATTAAACATCTCCTCTTAAGAATCCCCATACACATTGCTTCAATCTTACCATTGTTAGCTTCAACATGCAAAGAGATAGAGAGACCGATGGGGAACTTCCTACGAACAGGTAATGCGTCTTCGTCTAAACCAAATTATGTCAATTGGGCTATGGTATGCCTTCCAAAAGCTGAAGGTGGCTTGGGGGTTAGGAAGATTGCTGAAATTAATGATTCATGTTACATCAAGTTAGGTTGGCAAGCTTCATAAGCAGACTTTCTTTGGTCGTAGTGGTTCAAAGAACGCTACTTCAAGAAGAGCTCTATTTGGAACCCTACCAACACCTTTTATGGCCCTTGCATATGGAGGAAGATGCGTCATCTTGGCTATTACATTCAGAAGGGCAGCAAATGGATTTTTGGGAATGGGCAGGAAATTGACATTTGGCATGATTCATGGTGCACAGATATCCCTATCGCTGCTTCTTTTATGAACCACCAATTCCCAGAAGACCAACGTCTCTCCTCCCTCTTTCACAATGGCACTTGACATATTCCTAACAACTTATATAGTTATGTTCAAAATCTGTTGTCCCAAGCTACATCCTCTCTCATTCCATATCCAAATTGCCGTGATACTCTAATTTGGACTTCTTCCACAGATGATAGTCTCTCCCTCAATTCAGCTTGGCATGCAATTCGGTCAAGAGCCATTAAACTAATTTGGTCAAATCTAATTTGGAATTACATTAATCTTCCATGAATTTCCTAATTTGGTTGGTGTTTGATGCTCCCCAACTCAGGAACATTTGCAACGTTTGGGGATTTCTCTAGCTTCAAAATGCAGCCTTTGTTGCCAAGGGGAAGACTCCTTTTTGCCCCCACCTCTTCTTCAACTGCAATCTTGCACAATCTCTCTAGATATGGTTATTTCAACTTCTCAGAACTCAACCTCCTCAACAGCTTTCGACGACCTCCATTTGGAAGAACTTATCTAAATGGTGTGACGTGGAGGCTTTTAAACATGTAGCCTCCATTTTCATCAGTGCAATCTACTACCTTTGGAAAGCTTGGAATGAAGCTCTGTTAAACGACTCAAGGCCTTCTCTCAGCAAAATCAATGTTCAGCTTTAGGAAACCCCTTTTCCTCTTTCAGAAGAAAATCTTTAAGCCTTTTCAGAGCAACCAACTTTGCTCTCTTCTCGATTTTTTGGAAATTCATGATATTCCATACACAACACACTTGTAAGTAGTGCTTCAATTACTTGCCTTTATAGATTTACTTTTTGGGTCTTCTTTTGGTTCTTTCCCCTGAATTATGGAGCTCAAGTAGCTTATGTAATTTCTCTTTCTTCTTTTTCTCAATACAAATAACCTTTTAAGGAAAAAGAAAAAGAAAAAAAAAGAATGAGAATGTCCCTTTTTTATAAATAAAATGGTTAATTCATTAGAAACTTGGAGTAGCATACATTATCAAGATCACAGAAATAGAAACATCACTACAAACGACTTTGCCCTTCAACACTTTGTACCTTGAAAATTTATATTTCTACCTTAATGCAAGCAGAGGTCCCAATAACCTAATCTTTATTGAATATCAATTTACAAGTGATAAAACTAATAATTAATCCTAATTCAAATTAAAAGCAATCAAAACACAATGAGAGAAGGACACATGATTTTTACGTGGAAAACCTTGTTCGGGAAAAACCACGGGCCTTATCGTCTAGGCCAACAGACAACTAAGCACTATATGAATTGAAAGTTACAAAGACACTTACAACCCTTTCCTAGTTGTTGACTCAACTAAAGGACTGCTTTGGTCTTGCCGACGGCTTGCCGTGCACCTTCACCGTGCTTGAACCAACCACCTTGAATGCCTCTTCAAGATGAATCCACTACAGAAAAGTAGCGGGAAGAACCTCCAAAGACTTGAAGTTCAGCACAACAACTTGAAGTTTTGGAGAGGAAAACAATCTCTCAACAGATCTCTAGAATTTATGATGGGAGAGTGGTCCCATAGAGTTGAGAGAGGAAGGCAATAAATAGGCTTTAATTCGTGCCTCAATACTTGTAGAGCAAGTAGGACTCAAAGAAGTAAGTTTGAAACAATTAGAAGACACTTTCCTACTCAATCTGGGCTTTCTGCGCATTGGTCGCTTGAGCGCATAAATGTGCGCGGATGGTTTACTGCCACTTGCCCATCCATTCTGCTGTTGCACGCTGAGCCTCTCCTCCCTTACCTTTTTTTATTCCCATGTGATGTCATCAAGCCAAAAGTTCTTATGAGATGACACATGTGATGATTCCTCCTTTCTTGTTTACTATTTACTTTACCTTGTGATGTCACCATGAAAATGGCAAGAGTCCACCACGTGTGATTACATGGAAAAATACTCATGTGATGTCATCATGATGAATTCTCATATGATAGTCCTCATGTGATGATAATGGGAAACTCCACGTTACAAATCATGTAGCAATCTTCCTTAGGCAGTCCCACTAAAATTACGATCATAAATAAATCACAGGTTTTGTCCAATACCTAACGAATTTGCCAATACTAATTATAATAAGATTATAATCCTTACATACTTGAATCATGAATTGATATGATTAACCTTGAAGAAGATTGGTCTTCTTTTCCACTACACTCTGATGATCTATTTGATCACCTGCAACTAGGAAGCATCACAAATTGTTTTCCTTAAGTCCCTGCGAGCAACGCAACCTTTAAGAATTGATCCCTCATTATTTCTATAAAAGAGAGGTGCCTCACCGAGCTAGCCGGGTGAAATTGCTTCTCATCTACACAACTTCACGTGGAGTTGAATATACATATAGATGAAAAATATCCATTTTTATTTAGTAATCACAAAATTTAATGGACAAAAATCATGTACACATAAACAAAGAGAAAAAAAAAATATAATATATAAACAGTGCGGCTCAGCTAGGCATGTTTTTGTCATGGGCCAGCCATGCATGGGCTGTGCTATGCCGGCCCATGAAATTTCATGGGTAGGGCCATGCCAAGCCCCGGTTAGTAGGGGCTCGGCCCAGCACGACCATCAAGCATGAGCCTGGCTGAGTTGGTCCAATCCAGAATTTGCTGGCCCAGGGGCCTTTCTTTTTTAATTTTTTTGTACTTTTAGTGAAACTTCTATTTATATTGGTCGATTATCTATTTCTTATAAACTATAAATAGACGTTTAAAATGCATCTATTGTTCCACCAACATCCATGAGTCTACCCACCCTTTAAAATAAACATGCCCACTTATCCCTACCCTAGCTCCCATGTCGGCCGCGGAATTTTCATCCTTGGCTCGACACATGATACAAGTGTGTTTTATGCTTGCATAAGTGAGACCCTTTCTAGTTGTGGATACACAGGAGAAAAGTAGGAGTCCTGAAAGCCTAGGCCCAAAAATAAATTTTTAGCTTGTTTGATAGATGGATCAAGATTGGATCAAGTGATAGAAAGCTCAAAACCAAGCCCAGCCTAAGTAAGTATTATTATTGTTGTTGTTGTGGTCGTGACATGGATATCCTTATGGTATTGTTACCCAACACGACTATTCCACCTGGAGCATGCATGACCCCACAACACACGCGAAGTGGGACTTAACCCTAAAACATGGGGAGCGAACCCACCCTGCCACACCATATGCTAGTGAACCATCACCTACGCAGGTACCATTACTAGGCCTGAAAAAATTTCATGCAGTTCAATGCCTATTTTACCTACACAAATGATTAGAAAAGCCCAAATAAGTGATAGAAAGCCAAGCCCGGCCCAAATAAGTTGCCTATATAGTTTGCGATCGATCTACCTAAACAAGTGATCAGACAACCAAACAAGTGTGAAAAGCACAGCCTGATGGACTAAATAGGGAGGCTCAGGCCTGAAATGCATTAGACAGGTCAGGTTTGGTCCGGAAAAGGGCTTATGTTATTGAAGTTGAACCAGGCCTGGATATGCCCAGCCCAGCCAGCCCAGGAACACCACTTTAAAGGGGAAAAGCTTAATCCCCTCTGGCCCTCCCAAAAGCAAGATCTTTAACCATTAATTTATTTGAAGACAAATTCCACAAATCAGAAGTCCTAAACAAAAATCACTCCATTTAGGTTAGATCAGCCCAACTCACCCATTGAACAACCAAACCAGAAGCCCATTAAAACAAATGGTCTTGGTCGGATCCCATCGACATCATATATAGCATTTGGACCCAACTCAATCTGTGCCTTTAGTCCCAAACCCTAACCCAGCCCATTTAGATGAACATAAATAAGTATGATCAAACACATCCAAATCTCAAAACTCATCAAAACAAAGCATATTTCAATCCAAACACAACCAACCAATACAGACTTACACATACACACACCAACCAAAAAAAAAAATAATCATATTTCTTTCCTTTTTATTTATACACAATCCTCCTAACAAAACTCTAATTTCGCATTGTATCTATTTAAGTGGTCACTTCAAAAATATATATTTTTAAAATTCTTCTTTAGAAAAAAATAGATATGCCTTTCTACTGAATGACAAAAGAAAAAAAAAAACCCACACATTTTATACAAAAAAGTTAAAAATCTCCAATCGATCTACTAAATACAATATAAATCATAACTTCTTTATATTTTATTCCTTCTTAATTTGATACTTTACATTTACGTCACTTTTACTTTAATAGTAAATTGCAAACTTTCCTTAAATAATCCTCTAATGGATCACCAGATGGGCCCCAATAGGTATATATTTAAACTAGGGTTCCACACCTTATTGTGATCACCTGCACTCTCATGAGGTTTTCCTCTTTTATGCATAAAATTCAAGCATCAATGTATTTGGACAATAATGTGAGGATTGTGTAAAAAAATTAAACCAAACTTGTCATATAAAAAAAAAAAAAAAAAAAAAAAGAAAAAAAAAAAAGAGATATTCATTCAACAAATTCTTCATTCAATCAACATATCCAAATCTCCAAACTCATCAAAACAAAACCCATTTCATTCCAATTTCATTAACCCACAAACATCCAAAAAAAAAAAAACCCAACAAAACCCTAAACCCTAATAAAGGGGCTAATAAGACCAATTAACCCCCAAATCCATAGAGGGTGCGGCCTTGGCGCTTGAGGGCATAAACAACATCCATGGCAGTGACAGTCTTCCTACGAGCATGCTCTGTGTAAGTAACAGCATCTCTTATCACATTCTCTAAAAATATCTTCAAAACCCCTCTTGTCTCTTCATATATCAGACCGCTTATTCGCTTCACGCCGCCCCGACGAGCCAATCTTCGAATCGCCGGCTTCGTAATTCCCTGGATGTTGTCCCGCAGGACTTTCCTGTGCCGCTTTGCTCCTCCCTTTCCCAGACCCTTGCCTCCTTTCCCTCTTCCTGACATCTCTCTCTCTCTCTTTCTTTCTCTGCCTTTGTTGTTTGGACAGTGGGAAAAATGATGAAATGGGGATTCCTTGATTTCTAGGTTTCTGTTGTGATTTTATCATATGTATAGGAAGGAGTGGATTTGTGTTGTGGGTCGTTGGATGGAGGAGTGATCCTTGTGAGGGGGTTTGGTTTTGTTTTGAACCGTTGGATTCGGTTTTGCTGTGTTTTGATTGGTTTAGAGGAGACTTGGCGGATTCAACAGGACTTTGAAAAATCAAACAGAAGGGCTGAGTCAGAGTGAGTCTGAATGAAAGTTTCAATGGGAACTACTGTCTACCAAATTAGAAAAATTGGGACCTACTTTGAAAATTCAGGCCTTATACTAGCTGAAAGTTGTGGGACCTACTTTGAAAATTCAGGCCTTATACTAGCTGTAAGTTGTGTAACACTTTTGTTTTTCTACAAGGGTGTCCGAGGCACTCCAAGCTATTTCAGGACCTACAATTCCTCCGGGCACGTGAAGTTCCTGTGCCTCTCTTAGCTCCGACTAAATTAGGTTTTCATATGGGCAAGTGGACGGTGGACTCTGGAAAATGCACAAAAGTGTTCACAGCTTTTCGACCGCCTTTTCTTTTCCTCTTCTTAATCAATCTAACGGTGGATAAAGTTCCATTCAAGAAGAAATCGAGGTTGATGATAATTTAAGGAATATGTTGGATTAATTGGAGATAATGGCAGGCCCAGGGTTTTCGTTGGAAGGGGTGGGCCCTGAGCTATTTCATGATTCTCATATGGCTATGTTTTTTTATAGATAACAAAACTTTCATTAAAAGGACTGATGGAAGAAAAAGGATCGGAAAACCACTTCAATTACAAAACAATTCCATTGCATGGCTACCTATCAACCCCCCTCATTGGCTAAAGCATCTGCCATAAAGTTGGCTGATGTTTGCTCATGACTAAAAACAACATCCAATGTAAAAGATAAACCATGGATTTCATTAAAGTGAAATTGAAATTCCCAAGGGAAAGCCTTCCGATTTGACACCCCAAGTAATGACATTAGAAAAGTCGTTCTCCATTACAAGGACTCTATAGAATAATTTTGAAAAACACGGGCTTCTAAAATAGCCAACACCTCTCCTTCGTTAGTAATGACATAATTCTCACATGGCTAATCAGGGGCGGACCTAGGTACAACCACGTGGGGGTGGTTGCACCCGTTGGACCTCGGTTTGCATATAAAACCATATTGAAAAATCTGACTGTGCTTTGGAAATTCACTTAAAAAATTCCACGTCCATCCCCAAAAACCACATAAAAACTCTAGGTTTATGCCCAAAACCCAATTGCCTGTTTGGGTCCGCACCCCTCAAATAAAAATCTTGGGTCCGCCACTGTGGCTAATTCCTTCCTTCTCATATGGCTTGTTCCTTCCTTCCTCCACTGCATTATGCCCATTTTGCAGCTTCTATGTGAGGCAGTGTTCATTTGATCTTATTCTTTTTTGTGGAGTTAGATTCTAAAGCTTTTTTTTTTTTTTTTTTTTCTGTATATATTTGATTTGATGGGACTAGTGGGCCTCACAAACTTAAATCACATTATATGTTAAAAAGTTAGAGAGAAGAACAGTATAATGGAAAATAAGTATCTAAGTGGTGGTATTAGATTTTTAGAAATCGGATACTAACAATGAGAACTTTAAAACATCACTATGACTAACCTTTAGAACCAAAGTTGCTCAAAATTATAATCCCACCTTGCATTACTTCTGAACCAAATGTTCATTTCAACCTGAGTTATATCCATAGTGAAACTGATTAGAAGGTAAAAAGAATCAAATCATGTGTTTTACACATGATAAAGCTTATGGAGGGCCTAACTCAAATGATAATGAAATATGAAATAATATGCCATATATAATGTTAGGTGGGACATTGATTTTGCATGGTTTTGAATTTCAAATGTGAACCCTTCTGATGGTTTAAAGAGATGGTCTCCAACAATCTCCAATGTCAGATCTAAGATCATGGAGTCTCCACTTCCTACCAGTTTTTAATTAACAAGAAACGCTATTCTCATTCTTCTAGAGAATATATAAAGATACAGTGGGATTCTTCTCTCTCTTAAAAAACTGACCACTAACATAGAAAACTTGATTGCAATAAAAGCTATTAACGGCCATTAAACGGTAAAGCCCATCAGCCTACAGTCATTCCCTGATTTTCCGGATCCTCTTATATTACAATTTTTCAATCCCACATATGGGAAATGTGTGGGAAGAGCAGCATATTCCGTGAATAGTAAGGTTGCAAACAGAACAGCTTTGGATCGGAATCATAGTGGAACCGGTTTCGGATCCATTTTTAAATAACGGTTTTGAATCCGATTTTGAATCGGAACCTGTTTTGTTGATTTCGGATCCGGTTTCGATAAGAAGACCCGGATCCGGTTCCGAAACCGGATCCACCTAGAGAACTCGAATCTAGTTTCAAAATCAATTCTATTTCCTCTTTATTCTTCATTTTTTCTTAAAACAAATATATCATTCAATTTATAACGGTGCATCAAGTCTACAACATCCAATATTATACATAAGAATGCTCAAAAAAGAGTTGAGTTTAAAGTATAAATTGCAATATCAAAGACTCATATGCCAGGTCGCGGGTCCACGGATCCGAACCTATATGGATCCGGAACCGGACCCGTTTATCAATCGGAACCGAAATTAGGTTCCGGACCCGTTTATAAATCAGAACCTAAAATAGGTTTCAGACCCGATTTTTCGTGGTTCGGAACTTTCGGATAATCGGAGAATCAGATACCCGTTTACAACCCCAGTGAGCATTGGGTGAGAGGTAATCAGAGAATCAGATACCCGTTTACAACTCCAGTGAGTATTGCGTGAGAGGTGAGTTGCCTAATAATGGTGATGCATTAATAGGCACGTTCCTAGTGAAATTTCTAATTTCTCTGCCCATCACTGCAAGAACTTTCCTTAAAATTATAACTAGGACGTTATAACACCAGTTATCTTTGAAGTTCTAAACCATTTGTTTCATGGACATGTCGACGAAGACTCACAGAAAACCAAGTTTCAGATCTATGCTTTTACCAATACCAAGTTCCAAAGGAACGTGCGAGTCTATTGATTAACGAATCCAATTACAAAATTCCCTTCTTTCATTCATTATATGGTATGTTCATACTCAATTGGATACCATTTGATCTAAACTCATCCAACAAGTGTTGTGTTATAAACCTTAATCATCATCCATCCATGTATCATCTGCTCTAGTTCCTACAATGAGGAAGAAGCCACAAGTAGAATGGTCATTTTCCGCCATCAAAACACCTCTCTTGTTCATTTTCTTACTATTCATGGCACTCCTCTGCAACATAGCTTCCATTACCAAAATCCACCTTCAAAATCTAGTCATGATCGATGGAACTTCCTTCTTAAGCAATCTCACTCACAATTCCATGTCCCACTCTAGTACCCCACTTGAAGAAAAATCCTCACCACCCATCAATCTCCGATTATTCATCGGAATCCTTACACTCCCTGACCAGTACCGACGTCGCGACTTGCTCCGACTAGTCTACGGTGTACAATCTCCGGTCAGGGCACAAGTCGATGTCATGTTCATCTTTTGTAATCTCACCAAGGAGGATCAAAAGGTGCTGGTGGCGCTTGAGATTATGCGATACAACGACATAATCATCCTCAATTGCACAGAGAATATGAACAATGGCAAGACTTACATATATTTTTCAAGCTTACCGGAGATTTTGGCAGACAAATATGATTATGTGATGAAGGCCGACGACGACATTTATTTCCGGTTAGATAGGCTGGTGGAGTCCCTGAGGCCATTGCCAAGAGTAGACATGTACTATGGCTTTGTCATCCCCTGCCGCGCCATGGACCCTAATGGTCACTACATGGCAGGCATGGGCTACATTCTGTCATGGGACCTGGTGGATTGGATCCGAACCTCCAACATAGCCAGGAACCATTCGGTTGGGACCGAGGACCGGCTTGTTGGTGAGTGGCTCAAGCAGGGTGGTCGAGGGAAGAACAGGTACAATGTCAAGCCGGCCATGTACAATTACCCGCGCGCTGACCCTGCCGATGTGTGCTCGCATGACTTTGTGCCGGAGACGATCGCCGTGCATCACCTCAAAGACCAAGTGAGATGGATCAAGACTTTACAGTACTTCAATGTCACTCAACAGCTTAAACCATCAAAACTTTATCATATCCCTTAAATTCATGTCACTCACAGCTGATATATTTTGATGAAACTTTAGTGATTCGGAGTGCAATCAATATCTCAATTAGATATTGATGCATTCTTGGCTGATATTCATCACCTTTTGCTTGTTTTGTTCTTATGATTACTCTTTGAGATCAGTACTCTTTTATTTCCCAAGTGGAGGTACAACTGATAAGAAATCAGTTTTGAAAGATGTTTTGATTTCATGTTGAATGTACTTAGAGATTTCCATGTTATGGATTAAACCAACTATAATAGTCAAACCCTATACAACATTTTTTGGGAGATAATCTTCCTCTGTAATTACTTCTTTGTTTCCTGTTTCTTTTAGTTTCTCCCTCATGTTATACTCTCTTATTTGTTCAGGCTCTTATAGAGACTCTCCTTTTACTACTAATCATCTCATACTGTACATTGAACTTTACATCTGGTGGAATTTCAATAGATTCCTGATCTAGAAGCTCATATTTGGTGGGATCAGATGGGCATAATAAATAGGTCACTTTTTTTTTGGTGAAAAAATAAATGTCACTTAGAACAATATTTTACACTGCAAAAAGGGTCCCAGTAGAGGATCTATAGACATATTTCCCTTGATTAGACATATCTCAATGTTGACTAAATGGGGCTTATTCCAATTCCTTGTGTCCACAAAATATGACCCATTTCCAACATGAGTTGCACATTGGCCAAAGTTTCATATTAGATGGTAATTTTCATCTGATGATTAATGTTTATTGAGAGGAGCATCCTAGCATAAGGTTTTTGCTTCCTCCTACAGCAATATAGGATTGAGTGACAACTCACATGCATAAACCATTTTCATTTTCCTTAAGCTATGGGAATAAAAGTATAACAGAAGAAACAAATCTTGGATTCTGTCCTTATTTATAATATATATATACACATTTCCACATTCACTGTACCCTCATGTCAAACTAAACGTTACATATTCTAAAAATATAAAATATAGGATAGGCATGTGGTGCACTGGGAATAAAGTTTGGATTCAGGTCTACTCATGTGCATGTCCCATTAACTGAAAGCAAATTTAAATATCTGATAAAGCCTCTTTATGTTTTTTGTTTATTCGGACAAAAGGATATATACAACTGAAGAAGACATATATTTAGGCCGGTTTGTTTGCATAGAATACATAGGAATTAAATACACTGAAACTTTTGGTCAAATGCGATCCATAGAAGGGAGAACCCATGGTGCATGTGGTGTAGCCAGAATCCATATGACATATCACTAGTGCATTAGGCAGGCTTAGATACACAGAGAGCACATTTTGGGTATCTCTGGCCCAACTATTTTAAAATTTAGAACCAGCTGGTCCGTTTTGGGTGCCCGGGTTATTAAATCTCTTAGAGGTGGGAGTGAAGATATGTGGCAATGGTTAGTGGATATAAGCAAGGGTGGAACTAGGAGTGGGCAAGGGGGTGCCACGTGCCACCTGCCGCCTCTTTAACTTTATGCATAATGTGACATTTAATTTACTATCTTACTTTATTCGTAGCTTTTGTAAACAAACAGCCCTAAGGGCCTATTTAATTGAAAAAAGATGATAAAAGTGGTGGGGAGTGAATGATATGTGGTAATTGATGGTGAATGTAAGCAAGGGTGGAACTAGGAGGGGGCATTGCAAGGGGTCCCCCACCCACCCAAAGTCTTTTTTTAAACCCACTATACTTTTTGAGCACTTTATGCATTATGTGCCCGAGACTTATTTTATTTTATTTCTACACAAAGTCACCCCTTTAAAAAGGGAAACTCTTCTTGGCCCGCCATTCAATATAGTTTCATTTTTTACCAATTATATAATTACAAGATCTAAGGATTCCTAAGAATTCAATTACATGAAATAATTAAAGAAATTCAATATTATTTTAATTTCTCAAAAAATAGTCAGAGAGGTAGGATGATATGAAAAACATTGACTATTATCAACTTTCTTAATGTTATGGGTTCATTGACCTCTATGATACTAAATTCATAGGAATTCAAGGGAAAAAAATGTCTCATAGCAAAATAAAGAGAGATGAAAGAATATTCTAAAAGGTTGAGATGCAGATAAGGCCATCATTTTTCTAAGATTTAATTTACTTCGATGATGGATGGATAATCATTCTCTAACAAAGAAGAGATTATTTAAAACTTCATTATAACCTTTAATCCTTCATTTTTAGAACCTTTAATGTAAACTCTGTACATGATTTCAACATCTCTCATCTAAGAGTTGATTGAGAGAACTTTGATGGTTAGGATTGTTCAAATCTCTCTTCCATTTTTGTCAACTCACATCAAGCATCGCTCCACTAAATCTACGGTGGATATTGAAGATTTTGTGGCACATGTACAATGAACAAAACACCAAGCATATAATTTCATGTTCATGTATAGCGTGGAATCTCATGCTATGCATGGCAAACGAAAAATGTTGTCCAAAACTTGAAGAATAAAAATAAATAAATAAAGAGAGCTTTATAATTAAAACAAAACACCAAGTTCTTTTGAAAATTCTTCTTTGGATTTTTCCCAATAATATTGTAGGTTTTTTTTTCCCTTGCTCTATTAATACTTACACTCGCACAGAGATGCTACCCATGTCTCTAATAAATAAAGTTACAACTAGGGATTAGTCTTTGGTTATTTTTATAGAGTGTGAGGCCTCCCTGCCTAGCTATCACTATAACCACAATATTTTTAAAATATGAACTTTAATTTATTGCGATATTATTAGAAATTTTCCATTTTGAAATGCCCTAATGACAAACCATGTTCTCTGGGCCGTGTAGCCAATAGGATGCAATGCATATCCATAATTTGATGGTCATAAAGTTATCAACTTGGCCGGAGATAAAGTGACTCTTTAAACACTATCAACCATGGATCATAGTATGACTAGAAATCACATTACTCATTTTCTTTTCATGAATATAAAAACCAATCAGAAGAACTTTTTCATTCTGAAACAAGAATTTATAATATTGCAGCAAGCAAAGCAATACAGCAATGTCTGCAAAACCAAAACAATCTTTTTCATTCTGAAGCAAGAAGAGAAGAGAGACAAGTCAACATGGACGATTAGAATGCAAGAAAAACTATTGCTTTATTAACTCAAGTACTACATAGAAATCATGTGATTTCAATTACAAAAACATATTTTCATCTTCATCTCCTCCTATTTGTACTCTTACAACACCCCAAATCACCATTCACCCCCACATGAACCAGTTCTAATCCATTCCACAATGAAGGTGGCGAAGTTGCCCGAACAACGCCACCCCTCCACCGTCTCCTCCTCCTGTTTCAGGCTTTCCCTCCTCACATGCGCTACTCTTGTCTTCATTTCCTCCTCCTTGAATGGAGTCCACCTTCAAAATATGGTGAAAATCAGCCAATCAGATAATTTGACCACTTTAATTGATGATTCGGTCTCGCCCCAATCGCCCAATATCCGATTATTCATCGGAATCCTGACCCTCCCAGATCAGTACTGGCGCCGCAACATGCTCAGACTAGTATATGGAATCCAATCTCCTGTGAATGTGCAGGTTGACATGAAATTCATCTTCTGCAACCTCACCAAGAAGGACCAGAAGGTGCTTGTGGCACTCGAGATCATGAACTACGACGACATCATCATCCTAAATTGCACTGAGAACATGGACAATGGCAAGACCTACACCTACTTCTCGAGCTTGCCCGGTTTGCTCGACAAAAAATACGACTATGTGTGAAGGCCGACGACGACACCTATCTGAGATTGGAAAACCTGGTGGAGTCCCTGATGCCATTGCCAAGAGAAGACATGTACTATGGTTTCATTGCCCCATGTCGTGAAATGAACCCTAATCGCTCTTACATGTCTGGTATGGGCTACATACTATCGTGGGATTTAGTAGAATGGATTAAGACTTCTGAGATTGCAAGGAATCATACACAGGGGCCAGAAGATAAGGTTGTGGGAGAATGGTTGGACTTAGGAAAGAGAGGGAAGAACAGGTACAATAACAAGCCTGCCATGTACAATTTCCCTCTTAATGTTGCTAAAGATGCATGCTCTCATGGGTTTATTCCAGATACTATTGCAGTTCATAGGCTGAAGGATCAAGTGAAATGGATCAAGACTTTGGAGTACTTCAATGTCAGTAAACAGCTCAAACCATCCAAGTTTTACCACATACCTTAGTCAACCAATGAAGGTTAATCATCTTCTCATTCTTTCACGTTTGATTATGGGACCAAAAAAAAGTTCGATTATTGGACCTTTTATGTAGGGGACCTATCATGGAGAGGTATGGGAGCCAGTAAATTACTTGGGATCAATGGCCCATCGATGCGCCCGGTCTGTTAATTTGATGTTATTAAATTAATAAGGAGTCTTTAAATTCTAGATTTTTATTAAGTGTTAAGGTTTTTGTTTGTTTGTTTTTTTTTTTTTTTTCTTTATTCATGGGTTCAAAGTAGACAACTTCCCTGTGCCTAACTTGTGGATGTTTGTGTGGATTCAATGAATGAATCTGTTTCTGGTTTTTCTTAACCTGTTAGTGATTGCAAGGGAAGATTGTGCTTTAAGTGACTGCAATTTGTTTAGAGCAGAACTGGCCTTTTGACTTCAGATATCCGCCCTTCAAAAGCGTACAGTGTACTCATTATCCGTTGATTTGGACCGTTGGGTCTAATGGAGTCAAGGAGAAGAACATTAGAAAAAATGAGCAAGGATTCTCTGATTATTTGACTTTAATGAAATCCAGAGTTGAAGGAGTGGATTCCACACTAGAGCCCATCAATTAAAAACAGAGCTCCTCAAACTAAATGCATTTTCAGGGCATGCTTGTTTGCAATTGAAGACATAGGAAGTTATGGTCAAATGAGGTGAAAGATTATTAAAAAGGTTAAGTGCGGATGATATGACGTGCAGGGTGAAAGATATCAAGTGGGAATATAGATGAAACTTGGACTTTCTTAAGATTTGAGTTACTAGAGTTTAATCTGCGTATTCATTTGTTATCTTCCTTTGATTCGCTTTTCGTTAAAGGGAGAAGTTAATTGGTACGGTGTTCAATTTTGTAAATTAACCTCAGATCTTCATTTTTAACTATTGTTTGCATAGAATTGTAAGAATTGAATACTTATGAATTTATGGTCCAATGAGCTCAAGCTGAAGAACGACAAATATAAGGTAGAGAGGTAGATATGACCTTAACTTTCTTAGGATTTGAAATACTATGGTGATGGATGGGTGTTCATTTCCCATCTTCCTTGATACAGTTTCCATTAATGGTGAGTTTAATTAGAATATTCACCCTTCTTCATTTTTAACCACCTACATAAATGAAAGTCTTGGGCGTGTTTGGTGAGCATTTGGAGAATTCCAAATGCTATCCCCACAAGTGGAATTCTGAAATAATAATATTAGCATTACCAAAAGGTAGATGTGTGAGGATTCTACAAGATAAAGCTGTCATTTGGAATTCCAGTTTGCAAAGTTCTCCTCAATTGAACTAGTCATTTGGAATTCCAAGGAGACTAGCACGTAGTTCCGGCAAAAGTTCTAAACTAGAGAGAAATTCTATCAGAAATGCTTATAACCTAGCATGCTTAGAATACTGAAACATAAGTCTTAGAATTCCTAAGATTTCAACTATATGCAATGTTGAAGGTCAGGTGTCTAATAAAAAATATATGAGCAAGAGTTAATAATGTGCTTCACTTGGCTATCGAAAGGACCAGGCCTGTAAAAAATTAGACACAGGCCCAATTAATTTGGGTTTAATGGACAACCCGATCTGGGCTTGTGTCTAAAATCATGAGACCCATCAGGTATCTGCTCTGTGCTCAGGTCTGAAAAAACTCAATCAGGTCCAAGTTCAGGTCAACAGTGTATCCAACCTGAAGCTGACCTGTTTACATCCTTATTTCTGAGGTACACAAGATGCATGTGGTGTAGCAAGAATCCAGATGGACTGGGGTAGGCTTATATATGTAGAGAGAGAGACAACATTTTGGGTGTATCTAAGCCAATTAGTTTAAAATTTTAGGCCCAACTGACTATGACTCTCTTTTTTCAAATAGTAATTTTGACTTTTTGTTGTTGTTGTCTTATAGACAAAACAGTACCCAACCAAGAATTAAGGCTTGGCATATGTTATAGGTACACATGCATGTGATTAGAACAGAATTTAGTTACCTTAAAAGTTTCTAATGATATATCTATACGCCACAGCAAACCATTAGGCCAGTGCACATAGATTAAAAAAAAAATCAGCCCTTAGATGCACTGAAAATTAATTAACAGGATGCACTGTGCATATTTGCCCAATTTTAATAATGTATCTGGTGTCTGTACATATAACCTCTGCCCTTTTCCCTAATTGTAAAAGGTGTGATAATACTTCTTATATGTACGGGCCTCACTGTGTTGCATGCCAATCATAAAGGAGTATATGAGAAGGGAATTCTGGTGTGGAATAGAGACCCGCCAAAGACCACTTTTATTAGAACATGTCAATGTTCGACTTTAGGGGCTTGTTTGTGTAACACCGTAGAAGATGAGAAATAAAGTGGGTTTTTGTTTCTTTCACTAATAAATAATGTCCGAAAATAATAAGTTTGTATGAAGATTGGAGTTGCATGAAACAAGAAGTAGTTGCTGTGTTTCTGTGGTTTTCCTAATGCCTTTTGCCTTCTCCATTTGCCTCCTTGCATGGCTACACATTCAGTTGATTTTTTTCATTTTTAGCCTGCTCAGCTTGTGGATGGTCTCGCTGCCGATTTGGCTTTTTGGTGGTTAACTCCTCCGTGACGAATTATTTAAGGCAAATTTCCTACTTCCACCCTTGTAAGCATTTATATAAGTTAAAGCCGAATTCTTTTGTTCTATGTAATCCCTCTTCAGAAATACAAATGCTTAACTTAAAATGAAAGAGAGAGTAGTCTTATAGAACTGGTTCTCCAATCTGGAATTTCTTTTCTAAGGATATAGTGCTTCACAAACATGTCCAGGGATTCAAAGTTGTAACCCTTTTTTTTAAGGGGAGGCGGTCCTGGAAGGACCGTCCTTACGGTCTGCACCGTTCGGAACGCCCACTAGGGTCCACCTTATAACCAATCCAAATTGACTACTCATTGATAACCCCTTTATAGGCACTGAATCCCATAAATTTGTATGGATTTGGAAGAACTAGACCGTTGGATTGAGGATAAGTTTTTTTCTTTAATATATATAAAGCTATTAAACTTGTGGACCATGGATGAAGGGGTTAGAGGTATTAGACTGACTTCAAATTTGATATGTAAGTTGGCCCCATTTGGATCTTTCAATACCCCTTGTCCCATGACCAGTAGGGTCTCACAGTGGGCCCCAATAAGTGGTCCGCACCATAAATTATAAGGACGGTCCTTACAGGACCCCCTCCCTTTTTCAAGTATCATGATTCCATCCAACGGTGGGTAAACGTCAGATCAATTTAAACGGGCCTCAGCACAATTTCATCATTGAGGGTGTTGCTGGCCTCACATGCATGGATTTGGTCATTGAGGTTGGCCAAAGGATGATGCTCGCATTTTTAGCATAGTACTTTTTTTTATATCCATTTTGTCTTATTAAGGACTTTTATTAAGGTCCTATCAAAGAAGTATTAAAGAAGAACAGATGATTGAGATGTAAATGTGGCCATAACTTTCTTCATTGGTGATGGATAGATAATAATTTCCTATCCAAGAAGAGATTATTTAAAAGCCCATCATAACCTTTGAGCATGTTTGGTAATATGTGAGGAATTTGAAAATTCCTTACTACCCGTGAAATAATAATTCTTTGTTAAATATTTATATAGTTTAGAATTTCATATTAATATCGGTGCATATCAATATATTTACCTAAGAAGAAATTACTTAAGTACACCTAAATCTTCGAAAGTACTGAGGATTTTCAAAACCTATAAGGGGTTCGGATATGAAAATCTTAAAGAATGATGATTTCCAAAGGTCCAAATCTTTGAAAATATACAATTGCCAAACATGATTTTTCATGACTTTGTGAAAATAAAAAATCTTTTCTTTTAGGATTTGGTTGCCTGGCTCGAATTTAATCTATCATTTATAAGATGTTGTTTAAAAGTCATGATATCGTTCGTGATTTAAATAAACATGCGGTATACATGTTCTCAACATCTCTAAGCTAATAGTTGATTGTGAGAACTTTGATGGTTAGTATTCTTCAAATTTCTCTCCATTTTTTGTCATGTGATCACATCAAACATCACTCTATGAAATCTACGGTGGAGATTGGAGATTTTGTGGCATGTGTAAATTGATGAACAAGAGAAATATGTGAACACAAAAACAGAATGGTCACCCACCAAACCATTTGCAACTTGCAAGAAGAAAAGAATAAAAACCAGGGAGGGTGAGTGCAAAAATACCAGATTTCATTAATAAATTGACCAAAGACTCATCGCAAGTCCAAGGTGGACAATGAAATCCGGAACAAACCTAACGTACGATTCAATGGACCTTGCACGTGCCACAAAAGGACGCGTAAATGGCGGTGAGAGTTTGCTTTGAACTAACAATGGTTCATAATAATATTGAAAAGCACTTTCCCCCATTGCTACGAAATTCTCTATTTCGTAAACGTGATACGCGGATACGCGGTTTCATTTTCCATGGAAAACCTCTTCCATGGAAAACCTCTTCTTATTTCATGTTCGAGAGTATAACATGGAATCTCATGCTATCCATGACACAAGAAGAATATCATTCAAAATTTCAAAAACCCAAAATAAAAATAAAATAATAATAATAATAATAATAATAATAATAAGAGAGTTCTATGATAATAACAAAGCACCAAAGACTTCGTTTCGTCCGAATAATGTCGTAGTTTTTCTTTTTCTCTTTTTCATGCTATGTTAAATACTCAAGCATTCACACACATGCCACCCATGTCTTAAATTAGTAGTGTACATTTGTAGATCGGTCCTGATTGTTTTTGTGGACGGATGTTCCTCCTCCCCACTGAGGTATCAATAATCGGCAATATAATTATATTGTTGGATAAATACTATTTTGAAATGTCCCAATAATGAATCTAAATATTTTGACTGTTCTAATTTAAGGCCTACGAGAAGAGATTAATCACGCACAAAGAGAAGAAAAAGATTTACTACGTGGTTCGGCTTTTGACCTTCGTCCACGGGAAAAACGAGAGAGTTTACTATACAATCAGAATAGAGATGTACATCCTAAAGACTCTTAGTCTCTATTTATAACATTAGCCCCCAAACCCTATTAGACCTAAACACTACTTCTTAATCACAGTAGACTTATAACATACCTACTTCTAATCACATTACAAGTTTAGCAATCCAGGGGGCTCGGTAATTAACTTCTATTGAACAATACAAATTAGCATTGACCATGTGTTCATTGAGGATGCAATACAAATCCATAATTTGGTGGTCAAAAATTTTCAACTTGGAGGGAAAGAATGTGACTCTTTTACTATCAACCATGGATCATAGTATGACTAGAACTCACAATACACAATTTCGTTACATGAATATAAAAACCAATCAAAAGCAGCTTTTCTTATTTGACCATTCTGCTAATCAAACGAGTCGTGCATTGCATAGAATTTTATAATATTGCAGGAAGCAAAGCAATACAGCAATGTTGGCCAAACAAAGCAACTTTTTCTTTTTTTTTCTGCAGCAACAAGAGAAGAGAGACAGAGTCAACATGGACGACTAGAAAGCAAGAAACTGGTGCTTTATTAACTCAATATGCTACATAGAAACCGTGTGAATTCAATTACAAAAACACATTTCCATCTTCATCTTCTCCTCCTATTTATCCTATTAAAACAGCCCAAACCACCATTCTCATCCCTACATGAAACAGTTCTAATCCATTCTACAATGAAGCTGGTGAATTTGCCCGAACAACGCCACCCCTCCACCTCCACCTCCTGCCTCAGGCTTTCCCTTCTCACATTCGCTACGCTTGTCTTCGTTTTCTCCTCCTTGAATGGAATCCACCTTCGAAATATGGTGAAAATCAGCCAATCAGATAATTTGACCGCTTTAATTGATGATTCGGTCTCGCCCCAATCGCCCAATATCCGATTATTCATCGGAATCCTGACCCTCCCAGATCAGTACTGGCGCCGCAACATGCTCCGACTAGTATATGGAATCCAATCTCCAGCGAATGCGAAGGTTGACATGAAATTCATCTTCTGCAACCTCACCAAAGAAGACCAGAAGGTGCTGGTGGCACTCGAAATCATGCGGTACGACGACATCATCATCCTCAATTGCACTGAGAACATGAACAGTGGCAAGACCTACATCTACTTATCGAGTTTGCCCGGTTTGCTCGACGAAAAATACGACTATGTGATGAAGGCCGACGACGACACCTATGTGAGATTGGATAGCCTGGTGGAGTCCCTGATGCCTTTGCCTAGAGAAGACACGTACTATGGTTTCACTGTCCCATGTCGCGAAATGAACCCCCATCGCCATTACATGTCGGGTATGGGCTACATACTTTCATGGGATTTAGTAGAGTGGATTAAGACTTCTGAGATTGCAAGGAATCATACACAGGGACCAGAAGATAAGGTTGTGGGAGACTGGTTGGAATTGGGGAAGAGAGGGAAGAACAGATACAATAACAAGCCTGCCATGTACAACTTCCCTCTTAATGTTGCTAAAGATGCATGCTCTCATGAGTTAATTCCAGATACTATTGCAGTTCATAGGCTAAAGGACCAAGGGAAATGGATCAAGACTTTGGAGTACTTCAATGTGACCCAGCAGCTCAAACCATCCAAGTTCTACCACATTCCTTAATCAATTCAATGATGATTGATCATCTTCTCATTCTTTGAAGGTTTGATTGATTGCTGGGGCCTTTGTGTGGGTGGGCTATCATGGAGAGGTTATGGGACCCAGTAAATTACCTGGGATGGCCCATTGATGACCGCGGTCCTTAAATTTGATGTTGTTAAAATTAGTAAGGATGTCATGAAATTCTAAATTCTTATGAAGTGAAAAGAATTTTTGTTATTTTGCTCAATGGTTCAAAGTAGAACAACTTCCCTGTGCCTAACTTGTGGACGTTTGTGTAGATTCAATGAATGTTTCCTGTTTCTGGGTTTTCTTCAACTTGTTGGTGATTTCAATTTTCAAGGGAAGATTGTGCTTTAAGTGGCTGCAATCTGTTTAGAGCAGAACTGGCGTTTAGACTAGCGATTCGGCCTCCACAAGCGCACAGTATACTCTTTGTCCGTCGATTTGGACCGTTGATCTAACAGAGTCAATGTGAAGAAAAATAGAAAAAGAAAAAAAGGGAGTCTTCTTCCTCGATGAGTACAGTGGAGCCCCCCAATTGAAAACTAGCGGGTATTCCCAAGTTTAAGTCCAATCGGGGATGGTGCGGTTGGTGCCGGCGTAAGATAGAGATTTGATTAAAAACGTAAGAAAAACAATCTTATTCATATTCATCAATTACATTTTTGTTTTTTTTATCAAAGGTCAATTTTACAATTGGAGGATTTTATCTTGATGCATCCCATTGTGCATTTCCACTCCTTTAACTCAACATTTCTCTTATAGTCTTAAGCCCCAGAGGATGCAGACGTGTCAGGTTGAGCAGAACTAAGTTTATCCTAGTTTGAGAATGGCTTGAACATTGGGCAAGCCATCTCAAACTCAACAAGCCCAGCTTAGCCCAGTTTCAAAGTAAATTAGGCACTAATATCTTTGGTTTGCCTGACAAGCCAATCTATTACAAGATTAAAATTGATCAATGTGGGGTACACAGTCTGGGGTGGAGGAAATGAAGAGATTGAAGGGGAAAAGAAAAGGAAACATGGAAGGAGGGAAAACAGAGGACATGAAGTTTTTTAAGTTTTTAACACCTCTGCCCTCTGCAGTTAGTGGTTTTTTTTTTTTTTTTTTCTTCACATATGACCCTACCCAGAGCCTTGGGCACTGGGCTGCCCTTTGGTATAATGATTTTCAATATTTAAGGAGCCAACAGTCAATTTGTAAAATGTGATGAGCTGACATGGATACAACTACAAAGTACAAACATCAAAACATGTGTTCATCCTAATCGGAAAAAAGACTCAATATTAATTTCTGGGGTCTCACCAAATTCAAGGTGAGGTTTGTATGATCGTATTGCCTATTATATAGGGTCCAATCTACTATATAGGGTTCAATTTACATGATTGGTGGGATTAGCTGCCCAAGAATAATAATAGAATTACAAGGTACACAATAAGTGGGATTAGTTTCTGTCACAGAAATCTCGTTCCTTGAATGATGCCTTTGACTTTTGATGGAACATATCACATCCCTTGAATTAATTCTTATATTTATGATGGATTTTGTATTCTTTATACCCTCCTTTGGATTGGGCCGTGCTGGGGCCAAAGGGCCAATTTGGTGCGAAATATCTCAAATCATTGCCGAGATAATGGTTTAGTGAATACATCAAATACTTGATCGTCAGAAGAGACAAATCGAGTTATAAGAGATCGAATGGCCACCTTTTCTCTAACAAGATGATAATCCACCTTAATATATTTTGTCCTTCCATGAAAGACTGAATTGATGGTCATATGAAGTGCCGACACATTATCGTAAAATAAAATTAAGGGTTGAGAGAGGTGAAGACGAATATCTTGTAAAATATACAAGATCCATGTGAGCTCAGCTCTTCAACGCTAAAGCGAGATACTGTTGGTTGTTTCTTAGCATTCCAAAATAGGCAATTTTCACTAATGAACACACAAAATCCAGTTTTAGACCGTCTAGTGATGGGACATCTAGCCCAGTCTTCAATTACTAAATCCATATAGATCAAGAGTGTTGGTGGATAATAGACGAATGCCATGCTCAATGGTCCCTTGGACATAACAAAGAATGCATTTTACTAGCTGAAAATGAAAGTTTGGGGCTTTGCATGTGTTGACACACATAGTTGACACTAAATGTTAATTCTGGTATAGTAAATGCTAAGTATTGTAGACCTCCATCAATACTTCTGAAAATTGAAGATCATGAAATAGATCACCATCAGGCGGTGCCCGTAGCTTGGTGACTATATGGGTGTTGAAATTGGCTTGCAACCTCTCATTTGGGCTCGGTTGAAGAGATCAAAGGCATATTTAGCTTGATTGAGAAAAATACCACTAGAAAATCATTGCAACTCAACCCCAAGAAAGTAATGAAGATAGCCCAAATCTTTCATTGCAAAATCCATGTTGAGACACTCAATAAGGCAGCTCGATAATGTGGGATTATTACATGTAAGAATAATGTCATCAACATATAACAAAAGTAGTAGAGCACCATGTGTTATGACACACAGAGAGATGGGTCAGTTGTGCTGCAAAAAAACCCTACAGAGAAAAGAAAGAGGCTAAAATGATCAAACCATGCCCCTCGTTCTTGACGAAGTCCATATATAACACTTGTAAGTCTACATACATAATCTAGTCCTCCTTGGTCCTTAAAGCTCGATGGTTGTTCCATAAACAGTGGTTCAACAAGATGACCATTCAAAAATGCATTTTTAACATCAAGTTGATGAATATCCCATTTATGTGCCCATGCAACAGTTAAGACTATTCGGATAATACTAGGTCTGATTATTGGAGAAAAGATCTCCACAAAGTCAATTCATGGGATTTCTGTGTAGTCCTTGGCTACTAGGCGTGCTTTTAGTCTTTCAAAACTTCCATTAGCACGTAGTTTTGTTTTGAATACCCATTTGCACCCAACCACATTCATATTTGATGTTCTTGGTATAAGTTCCCAAGTAGAATTTTCAGCCAAAGCCTATAGTTCATCTCTCATGGCTTGAGACCTGCCCAAATCTTTTAAAGTCGCACGAACATTCTTTGGTTCAATTGGTATAGATTCAAGCTTTGTAGACTCAGAGGTAATATTATTTATTTTCTTTATCAGTAACAAACTAATTCATTAGAAGGAGAAAACAGTACAAAGAAGAAAAACAAGAAAGAATAACAATACTAAGTGGTAATATTAGCCATGAGAACAAAATCAGATGAAAAGTACTTTGAATTGGGCTTTGTAATATCAGCTTGGGCTCGTGTCATCAATGGAGACCTTAATGCAAGCAGTAGTGTGCACAGATTCACATAACATTCTTCATTTGTGTCGGACATGGCGCGTGGTGTGAGAGAGACATTTTCATCAATGTGTCCGTCAGAGAGTAATGTTTGATGGATGAAGGAGATTTGACCCATTCACATGCACCATTGTGGGGGGGTGAGATGATTCTACTTCAATTGCCTGAGATGATTTTCTCTCAAAGTTGTGATAACTCTCGAGGAGTTAGTAGTGGCAGCGTAAGTACTTTCCAATATTCCCCCTCGGGTGTAGGGTATACAGTCGGCGCAGGAATTAGTATTGGCGATTGGTTGGCTCTGTTACCATCTTAAATTTTTTTAGCTAACCATTGCTATCAAAACCTCGATGCGTTAGTAGAAGTAGCATAAATACTTTTCAATACTCACTCTCGGGTGTAGCTCACTGCTCAATACATCCATGGTATCCATTTTTCCGAAAGGATTTTACACAAAAATGCCACTCCTTCCATTTTTATTTTTATTTTTTGGTGCAGTCAGATTTTTATTATTATTTATTTATTTATTTATTTATTACCTAGATTTACCACTCTGATTTTATGTCAGATTATTTACACATCTCCCTGTAATTAATTCTGCTGTCTCTATTTGCTTAAATCTTTGTCAACTGATTGCAACTTTTCTGTTATTTGTTATTATATTCATATATTCGTTGAATTACTTGATTGGTCTTCAGCATTTCATATTGACTTTAGATTTCCCTGATCTAATCTACTGTCTACTGCACTCTGAGTGTATGATCTTTCTCTGAAGAAGATGTTGGACTCTGTTGTATAAAGTAATTGGCCCTTTCCTCTGTCCTTGCAACTGGAGCTATGATTCTCAAATCAAACTAGCATGATCACCTATGCTTAAAGCACCGAACGTTTAATTATATGAAAAGTTATATTTTAGCAGGAGTTAGAATTTCAAAGATAGAATTAGTTTTACAAACTGATCTTATATTAAAATTTTATTGGTCTCAATGTTCAAAATTATAAATAATATAAAATGTTATGACAAAGACGAAATGAATACAAATTTTATGTGGCATTGAAAACTATTCATTTGACATCAAGTACTTTGCTTTTTTCATTCAATCTGATCGAGTGTTTTAATCACGATCAATCTTATATATGTGTCCAATTTATAGCTGTCAATTTCGTTTCGGTCTCTATTTTGGTCTGACCCACGAAATGAAATATTTTGGCATTTTGGAATTAGTAAAACTTTTCAAAGTAATATATATATATATATAGAGAGAGAGAGAGAGAGAGAAAAAAATGTGATACAAATACTTAAATTTAAAAATAACATCTAAACGGATAAGGTTCACTTCCTATGTGAGACTGAAATGGCGAAGACATATATATCTGATGGTCTAAAATGTTTAGTGGTGGGCCCCATACTGAGGGCCATGAGATCTCAGCCACACGATATCAAAAGAAGGTTAATTAATTGGTCCAACAAAGGGGCCCACGATCTCAAAACTACTTAAATATAAAATGGACTTTCTAAAGTGGAGTAGTGCACTCTAGAGCCTTCTAGAGTCCTACTCACATCCCTTCAGGTTCAGGTGGGGTAGTGCACTCTAGAGCCTTCTAGACTCTAGAGTCTTAGTAGCTTTTTCGTCTCATCATAAACAGAGACATAAGATGAGAAAGGGAAGGGTGAAAGTGGGGAAAGAGGAGGAAAAAGGGAGGTGGGGGGCAGTGAAGACCAATAAAAATTTATAAATACATTTAAAAAATAGGTTGATGGCAACAGGTCAGATGTCGGTCACTTTCCAATGAAATAAAAGTAAAAAAATATTATAAATCATTTTAGTTATGATAACTGAATTCTATCATGCAGTCATTGACAAGATACTAAGATCTTCTAACTTAGATATGAAAAATTATTTCATTATGTTTGTTCATTTTTAAGGTTTTTTCTTTCTTTTTTTGCTCGATTTACATTGATGCTATTTTGAGAATTTACCTTATGCTTTTAAACATCCTTCAAAACAATGATAAGTTAATTTTTATAATAAATAATAAATATTATTTATCATTTTTTTCTAGTTTGCAGTTATAAAGTCTTTATCGGAAATGGGTGGAATAGGAAAAAGGTATGTCCTTTTCTTCTTTTTTTTTCGCTGAAATTACTTTCTATGTTAATCTAGTTTCATCTTTTTTATTTTGTTTAGTAAAAAACAATGTGTCTCATTAGTTGTAAAAGTCATTAAAAGTTTAAAGAATGAAGGAAAAATCTCTAAAGTAATAAATAAAAGAAAAAGATTGAAAGAAAGGGAAGATATTAGAAAGAATTTAAAATACTTCATGTATTTAAGAGAGAATGTTTGGTACAGCTCATGGGGCCCACTTACCTAGATCATGATTGGTATCTGACTAAAAACGCTTTCTTTTTTATTTAACGGCCGTCAGTAGCAAACCCTGATTTTTTTGGAAAGTTAATGCCGGTGTATCTTGTATCGGAAAATCAATTTTTTTTATGTACTCACCATATCCAGTCAACTAAATTGGTATTCATTTCTGATTTATGTTGTTTATATTTCATTAAACTTTATAAATTAATTGTCTTTAATTGATCTGAAACATTTCTGCAAACTACAAAAAATAAAAAAATAAAAAATAAAAAATTCTCATATTTCTTCTCTAAGTCATGATTTGATGTATATTTTTTAAACCTATAAAAGTACTATAGGTTTAAGGGCATATCATTCCTTTGAATTTGTCTTCTTATTTTCATTATCATGTGTGATCATGCATTTTTCTTGAAAAACTTAGATAATACTTTGATTGATGAATGAATAAGATATGATAAACAGTATAGTTCATTACAATTTGATGGGGGACTTTCAATTTGCTCAATGTCGATTTTGTTGTATGCACAGGGCAATATTACTGCTAGCAATTGTGATCAAAACAGTGAATCGATAATTTTGAAAATGAAGAAAATGAGTAGTCATACTTTTTTTTTTTAATGTAATATATGAAACACTATTACAATAATGTGAGCAGGTTAAATCAAACAAAGTGCGCAAATTGAAATATGAGTTATATGTAATTAATATTGAGGAATTGATCACCAAAATATGAATTTTATGTAATTAATTATGTTGGGGATTACATTAGTACAGTGGGACTGACAAGTAATTGTCCTTACCCATTGGATTATACCAAGCCAGCTAAGCCCATTAAGATGACCAATCAGTTTGGCGATGATGAATTTTGTCTAAACACTTGGTAGGCCCTACCATGGATGATGGCCCACCGCAAGTGATGATTTCTTACAGCACCTGATGCCATTGCATTCGGGCTAAGATTGGAAATTGCAAGATTCGCTTGCAAGGACTGAATCCTGTACAGTTCGTCTCGAATAATAGCCCTTGATGTTTGTTTGAGTTCTTCAAAGGCAATAACAACTGGAGCCCAATGAAACAGAAAATTAACACATGCCTCATTTCTGAAATTATCATTGCCACCTTTAAATTCTTTTTTTTTTTTTTTTAAGTTGCCAACTTTAAATTGATCGTCTCTAAAAGCATGGGATTTAATTTTTTTTTTCTTTTTTTTAATAATATGCCTTTTTACTTGATGTGTTTAATGGTGGATATAATCATAATCAAAGTGAAATTGATCCTTAATTATTGAATGATGTGGATTAGTAGCATTGAGCAGTTTCTATACTTGTGTTTAAACATGCTTAATTTTATGGTGGGCCAAATTCTAATGGAGTAAAAAATAATAATGTTTTATACAAAAGTAGGGTACTCATTTTGAGTGTTTATTTTTAATAAGTGGGCCCCAAATAGAGTTTCACATCTCTCATTCAAGAGAAGCATGTTTGAAAATTCAAAGGATTTGAGCTCATGCAAGGATATCACCACATTTGTTAGTTAGGAGTCGGATCTTACTTTAATATAAGTGAAGCCAAATAAAATTAGTTGTTTGTGAATATATTTATGGCTCTTGCAATAACACGACCAGCAGCATAAGAAACACGATATCTCATTCAGATGTAGTCTTAGCAAGTTTGCATTTGATTTATATTTTCTTATTATCCAAATTCTTATTGATCTAATTTTATTTATAGACTATGCCACGTAGTGTGGCAAAGCAAAAGAGGAAAGCAACCGTAGCGGGTCATTTTTCAAATAAATTGGATGTTTTATATGTTCTATTCACACCGCAAGACATTCAAAATAACTGGATGGATACCTGGATACCAATTTTACGGATACCAATTTAACCGCTCCTTGTGAGTGGATTGATGTAATGTGTACGGGATCAAGCAAGGAAAACTTCTACTTTGATTTTCCAGTCCAACAAAATCAAGATGCATCCACGTCAATGGCTGTAACACAAAAACGAAAGAGATCTGATTACGATATCATTTGCGATATTGAAGAACTGAAAAGTATGGTTCAGAGGCTGTTCCAGCCATAATCATTTGAGGTGGTCGTGGAATGGCCTCTGAGGCCAGAGAAATAAAATGTACAAACAAGAAGTCAAGGAGTTGAACGGAGTGATCTTAAATCAGCGCAGTACTAGTTGTCAGATTGAAGTTACAGCTGTAGGAATCTAGGCAGATCTTCTCCCATGGTCTTTTGCATTTTATCAGGAGTGTATGCTCCTCTTTCTTGAACCTATAAAAAAATTCTACCCTTTCGTTTTACCAGAATAGCGATTATAGAAATCACTTTGATGCGAAGGCAGTCAATATGCCAATTTATTTCATACTTGATAAAGTAATAAAGCAAATATAAAAGATTTTGTTACACCCCGACCCAAGTTAACTTAATTAGTGCTAATTAAGTGTATTTTAGTTAAATTAATTATGTTTAATTACTAATTATGATAATTAGTGTTGATTAGCCTTTATAGACTGAGTCAGTTGAGTCTTAAACCTTAGACAGGTGAGTTGGAACCGATTTGACTCGGTTTGTTCGAATCAAGGGCTTTTTCGTAATTATCGATTTTCACATTTTCCATCATTTGCACGTCATCTCGGCGTCAACGCATGTATTTTGATGAGCCCGTCAATTATCATATTAGACCCTATTTCATTTGACAATTATTAAGTGCGTGGCCCATCGTTTGACTCAAGTTGGAATATACACAACTTTAGTAGACCTTTTTGCAAAAAGAGACATCCTTATCTCTATATATATACAACTCTCCTTTCCTTTCATTTCCTTGTCATTTCCTCTTCTCTACTCTTCTTCTTCTTATTCTTCTTTACTTCTCTTTTTCTCTCTTCCCCAATCACTACAAGGAGTGAGTGCATGTGTCTTTGAGAGCTAGGTTGGACCCATCTTCATCTTCTTCATCTTCCTCTCTTCCTTGTGGGCCAGAAAACCACCTTCTTCATCCCTTACTTTTCTCAAACTTGGACTCCTTGCCAAGGTAAGAGTCAAAATCCTCCTTGCCTATGTTTTTTAGTGGAAACAGAGTCCAGAGACTTATATTGGACCATGCATGCATATTCATCCCCATTTACCATGTTTATTGTAATTAGGGTTTGGTAATTTGGGGGTTTTGGTTCCTTTGAGTCAAGAGTGTCAAGAGAGGAGTTGGAAAGCTTTTATTAGAGGCAAGTATAAGCATAAATTTGGATTTACATTTTGTTTAATTACATTGATTCAAATGAAACTCCGTCTCAATGATTCTATCTTTAAATGAATGGGTTGGATTGTTTTATGATTTTAGTTGATGATTTGGATGGAGGGTTCATATATTATGTAAATGGGAGCAAGGAGGCCCCATTTGTGCAAGTTATTTGGTGGGAAAAGGTTGAAAAACTTGAATGAAGAAGAAAACAATGAGAATTCCGAAAACAGGAATTCTAGAGTATTCGCTCGAGCGAACCTCCTCTTTAAATACTCTTTTGAGCGATAAAAAAGGATCACCCGAGCGACCAGCTCTTTGTTTGTGGTCCGCTCGAGCGAACACCTTTCTAAAACCATCGCTCAAGTGATCGATAAGGGTCGCCCAAGCAATCAACCCTCTGGATGGGGTCCGCTCGAGCGAACCTGATACTGTAAATTGGGCTTCTTTTGACCCAAATATTAAGATGAATTATCTCCCTTAATCTATCATTGCTCACCCTAGTCATCCCTAATAAATAATTATGGTGTACACCTTGTCTCCATAGAAAATTAGGATCCTTAAGACCCGTATGACCTTAGGATGGAACCGTTAACTCTATCACTAGATCCAATGGGCATTCATTAGTCTAACACTATGCCATGAGGGTTAATTTAAAAATTCAACGTATTCCTTATAAATAGTGACACCTAACAAGGTAATAATACGTTGACCTTTCCAACCTACCTTGTATTGGACGGTGAAAGACTAAAAATAATAGTCTAGTATTGGTTCGTAAAAATGTCTTGATTCCCTTAAATTATTGCATTCATATTAAGTACAAATTCATTACTGATATCAAATCCAAATTAGTAGATTTGTTGCATTATTAATATTCTTGGAGGTCCGATTGTTTACATTCAATTCGTAACTTCAGTATTGTTTACCGATTCAATAGTCATTGAAAATGCGGATTAAGTAAGTATTTGTGATATGTGATTGCTATTCGATTTGATTATGAACAAGTGAAATGCAAACTTACTCAAATCCGATTCTTACTCTTTTGTTATTTGATTCAATTGAGTCGGCACTACTTAACGTCGACCATGTGATACCCGACGGGGTTGAACTTGGTTTAGTTATTCGAGACTACTGTAGTAAGTCATCTAAAGATCCGGAACTCCAGAACCAGGTAGCCCGTTAGCCTTTGGCCAGGGCGCTGGTGACATCCCAACTAAATTTTGCTCTCTTTTGAGATGATGAGCTTAAGGTAATAGCCAAATAGTATGTTTTCATTTTATTTGATTCACAAGCATAAATTATTCGATTTTAGCACAATTTGCCTAGTCATTACTTATCATTGACATCTGTTAATTTCAATGTCATTAAATTCAATTTGTAGCATTATGTATTTTTTCATTATTGCCTATACTTGCTAGATCATCGTATTGAGATACTACTTTGGTGTCACAATCGCAGGTGCATCTCCCGGCCTTGAAAAGGCCCAGGAGGGAGATGAGGTTATCCAAGAGGTACCTTCAGAAATAGATGAGTTGCCAGAGCTAGGACATATTCTTCTTCCTCGGAGTGCGTGGATGTACATTTTGAAAAAGTTATTTTTCTCTCATTCGTGTGTTGTATTTGGCCCAAGGCATATACAACATTACATGAGTACGTGTGTCTCACCTCGGGGATTGCTCTAGGCCAGAGTGACCGGGATGTGACAGATTCCATGTGAAATTATTATTATTTCTATTGAATTACTAACCTGAAAAATGTTACTTTTTCAGGTAACACAGGCGGATTCCAAGAAGACAAGGGAAAATGTCATGTTCAAGAAGAAGATGCCGTGTTTAAGAAGAAGGAAAGGTGCTGAAACACTTATGTGGCATTTATCAGTGGTGCCCAATTTCTTTTATATGCATTATAGATGTGTTTGTTATCTCTAGTGTATTTTTTTTTTTTTTTTTTTTCGCATGGTTTACCATGTGTTTTCAAAAGTTTAGGTTTTTACATCTGTTTAATCTCAACAGCAATAATGAATTCTAGAGGCCTGGAAATATAGATCGTGAGATGGAAAAATTTGCCTAAAATGGTATTCTATATTCTTCGTAAGAGTATGATAAGTAATGTAATCAGTTTTTCAGTAACTGGCTGGGAACTAAAAAAAAATTCTTTCTCAAATTAAGGTTCATTTTACGGCATTGACTCCTTATGGGTTGGATGTTCATCATATAGGAATTTGGTGCCCAAGTTGAAATCTGAGTTGGGATTAATTGGAAAAAAGAATTCTATCCCATCATCAATGATCCTGATTAGTAGGGCACTGTAATTAAGTCTTTAACTAAGCCTGGCTGACACTGTACATGGAGATCAACTGCTATGCTGGATCTCCTGTCTGAGGACCACGGACAGAGTACACTTCGACACTGTAATAATAATGATGGTGTTAGGAGTAATTTTCTCCTGAAGACGTTCTTACATTCTGTAAGAGCCATCAAATTTAAGGGTCCCATTTTTAACGATTGGATTGCGTGGACATCCCAGCTGCTAAAATGGGTCTGTTGGTACAAGATTATTGATTCAGTGGAGCACGGCAACTTATTCATCATCAAAACATAGGACTCAATTTCATCAGTTTTTACTTGTCTTTTACAGTATTGCAGGAACTTATAATCTGACACCAGGAAACAATGTTCCACCAGAATACCACACTGGCTTAATTTCTCCCCCTACTTGTCTTTTTTGTTTGGAAAAATCCTCACTGATCACACTTTCATCAGCCAATGCACTTGCAGCTCGAATCATTGATCAAATCTTCATGTTTTGTATCCATGATTGCACCCTTGACATCAATCAGCATACTTGTCTAATGCAATGCTTGATCAATGATTGAATGGTGCGGGATGCGCTGTTTGAAGAGTTGCCAGCAAATGTTGGTATTTAGCATCATGGTATTTCTTCACTTGTGGGTCTTTAGACAGGTGGATACTCATCTGTCGAAAGATGAGTGATTCAAACCTGGTTTGAGCATTTTCCAAGTAAAAAAAATGTTGATGGATACCCGAGCAAATGGTAAGTATTCATGTTAGCAACACTCTCTTTTGCCCATTCATTTCTCTACATGCTTCTAGAAAGACACATCCCAACCAACTCATGAAAAGGATCCAAACCTTGGTTACTAAAGGTTTCTCACCCCTTCACCCAAACCGACCTCCTCATTGTTTGGTGTACGGAGTGCCAAGTGGCACACCTCCCTTCCATTCAATCTCTCCACCGACGCAACTGATGCCTAGAAATAGATAGTGCTGCCTCATTTGGAGTGTACAAGTAATTGAGTGATGTAAATGTAGAGTGCTTTTGCAGGCTAGTGTTGAGTGCAGTGAGTGAAGACAATCTACTACTAAGTGCCTTGGGGAGTGTGTGTGCAAGTGAGGAATACTGTAAGTCTTGAGTGAAATGTTAGAAGTGTAGTGTGGTGTGTGTAGTGTAGTCCAGAGCGTATGCCCAAGTGCAAAACGTGTTTGTCTTGTGTCCATGTGCGGTTTCTATTAATAAATAGACAACGGTATATTTTGTATAAGTGTGTTGAATTGAGTCTTGGGTCCACCATAATTGGGGTTGGGCTTCCTTACAGTGGTATCAGAGATTTCTCCCAACAATTGGTATCAGAGTAAGACAAGGTCAAGGACCATCCGTCCATTAGGAGCAGCAGCTAAGGGAGAGGCGACGCTGTGAAGCCGATCAGTCGGAGACTGAGCTTCTTAGTGGTAGAGATTGACGAGAATCCCACTAATCACGATGGCGGATCTTGCAAATGCAACTAGAGGGATTGAGAAGATGAACACCACAACTATGATTATTGGCATATGTGTGTGGAGGCATATCTTCAATGCCAAGACTTATGGGAGATCGTTGGCGGCACTGACACTACATCACCAACGAATGACAACACAGAAGCACTGTGCAAATGGCGAATCAAAGCTGGGAAGGCTATGTTCGTCTTAAGGACCATAATGCAGAAGGAGCTGTTAGAGCATATACGAGATGCTGACACTCCGAAAAAGGCGTGGGCTACGCTAGCTACACTGTTCACCAAGATAAATGATGCCCGGCTTCAGATTTTGGAGAATGAGCTTGCATCTGTCACTCGAGGTATGATGACTATTAGTCAATATTTTATGAAAGTAAAGATACTTTGTCAATAGATCTCGCAGCTTGATTCGGACACATGCACAGGTCAGCGAAGCTAGGATGACATAGATAATCACACGGGGATTGAAGCCTAAATATGGCGAGTTTATGACGGCCATCGGGGGTTGGCCAACTCAACCGTCCCTTGTACAGTTAGAAAGTCTTTTAGCAAATCAAGAAGTGCTAGCCAAACAAATGGCAGGAGTAATAGTGAAAGACGAGAAACATGAGCTCTTCATTGGGAAGGGCAAATTAGCGATGAAGCCAAGATGGAAGGAGATCGCTGAAGCTAATCGGTGGAGGGAGAGTTCCCAACCAGGGGGAGCTCAAGACACCGATAGTGATCGACGACCGAAAAGTTCTTGCCGAAGCCTCGAGTGTTATAACTGTGGCAAGAAGGGCCACTTTTCGTGTGAGTGCAAACTACCAAAGAAGACCCGTGAAGGGAATATGGTGATCACAGCAAGTCACCAAAGTGAGAGCGAAGAAGAATGGGATTGCCAAGCGTTTATGGCAATCATCGTGGACATCAGACTACCGAGTTCTGATATAGCGGGTTGTAGTACCACAAGAAGGTCTTATGAAGGCGCAAAAGTTGATGAAGAAATAGCGCTCGACACTGAAATCATCAATTACGATCGGGATTGGATCGTTGACTCAAGATGTTTGAATCATATGACGGGAGACAAATTAAATTTCTCAAGCCTAATTAAGTACAATGGTGGCAAAGTAGTTGTCACGGCAAACAATGCGCATCTGCCAATTACTCACGTTGGAGAAGCTACATGCATAACAAGGTTCAGCGAGAAGGAAGCTCGACTACAACAAGTCTTTCATGTGCCAGGTGTGAAAAAGAATCCCCTGTCTGTGTCACAACTAACGTCTTCCGGTAACTTCGTTGTATTCGGTCCCAATGATGTAAGAGTCTACCGAAGTATAAAGATGTCTGAGAATCCGATCATGGCAGGACGTAAATTAGATTATGTCTATGTCATGTTCGCTGAATCAGCCTACATAAAGAAAGCTCATCAGAGCGAGACGACTGATCTATGGCATGCTTGACTGGGGCATGTGGGATATAATAAGCTAAAGGTAATGATGGATAAGTTCATGGTGAAGGGACTTCCACAATTAGAAGTCCATAAAGACACAGTGTGTGTAGGTTGTCAGTACGGAAAAGCTCAGCGACACCCATACACTAAATCCAAGTATCAAGCTAAGAAGCCTTTGGAGATAATCCATTCAGATGTATTTGGCCCGATGAAATCACAATTAATCAGTGATTTAAGATATATGGTCACCTTCATCGATGACCACTCAAGGTATGTATGTATGTCATGAAATTCTAAATTTTTATTAAGTGTAAAGGTTTTTTGTTATTCTGCTCATGGGTTCAAAGTAGAACAACATCCCTGGGCCTAACTTCTTTTTTTTTTGTCATCAACCTGGCCTAACTTGTGGACGTTTGTGTGGGTTCAATGAATGTTTCTTGTTTGTGGGTTTTCTTCAACTTGTTGGTGATCTCAATTTTCAATGGAAGATTGTGCTTCAAGTGGCTGCAATGTTTTTCAAAGCAGAACTGGCGTTTTGACTTCCGCTATTCGGCCTCCACGAGCAAAGTGTATTCTTTGTCCATTGATTTGGACCGTTGATCTAATGGAGTCAAGGTGAAGAAAAATAGGGAAAAAAAAAAAAGTCCTTACTTGATGAGTACAATGGAGCCTTCAAATTGAAAACCGAGTTGCTCAAAATTAAAGTCTTTTCATTAAAGGGTTATTCCCAAGTTTTAGTCCAACCGGGGTTGGTGTCGGTGTAAAATTGAGTATTTGACTGAAAACGTAATTGAAAACTATCTTATTCATATTCATCAATTATGTTTTCTTTAAAGGTCAAATTTACAATAGGACCAACTTTTCTCAGGGTAAATTTTGGGGATTCAACATGCCGTGGGAGCACGTTTATTTTAAGTGGCTTGGATTTTATACCTTCCATTGTGGATTTCTACGCCTTTAACTCAAGATTTCTTTTACCAAAAAAAAAAAAAAAAAACTCAAAATTTCTGTCAGTCTAATCCTCAGAGGGTGCCGACGTGTCAAGTTGAGCAGAACTAAGTTTAGCCTAGTCTGAGCATGGCTTGAACATTGGGCAAGCCATCTCAAGCTCGACGGGTCCAGCTTTGCCTAGTTTCAAAGTAAATTAGGCACTAACAACTTTGAGTTGCCTGACAAGAGAATCTATTACAAGATAAAAATTGATCAGTTTGGGGTACACAATTTGGGGTGGAGGAAGTGAAGAGATGGAAGGGGAAAAGAAAATGAAATATGGATGGAGGGAATACAGAGGACATGAAGTTCTAAAACCTCTACAGTTAGATTTTTTTTTTTACATCTAGATTTACTAGACTGACTTTATCTCAGATTATTTACACATCTCCTGTAATTAATTCTGATGTCTCTATTTGCTTCAATCTTTTGTAACTGATTGCAACTCTTCTGTTATTTGTTATTACAATCATATATTCATTGAATTACTTGATTGGTCTTCTGCATTTTATTTTGAATTTACTTTCTCTGATCTAATCTACTGTCTACTATACTCTTGCAGGATTCTTTGAAGATGTTGGGCTCATAAAAAATTACATTTTAGCCGGGACCTTTCCTCTGTTTTTGCAACTTGAGCTACGATTCTCACGTAAAACAACCATGACCACCCTTGCTTAAAGCACCGACATTTAAATATATAAGAAAATTATATATTAGTAGGGGGTCAGAATTTTAAAGATATAATTAGTTTTATAAAGTGATCTTTGATTAAAACTTTATTGGTGTCAATGTTCAAAATTAAAAAATAAAAACTAAAAAATAATATAAAATGTTATGACAAGGAAGAAATTAATACAAACTTTATGTCGCATTGGAAATTATTCATTTTACATCAAGTATTTTGATTTTTCTTTTAATTTTATTGAGTATTTTAATCATGATCATTCTTATACATGGGTCGTCAATTTCATTTTGGTCCCCATTTTGGTCTTACCTACCTAATGAGATATTTCCGCGTTTCAAAATTTCAGTGAGACTTTTTTTTCAAAGTAATTTTTCAGAAATATATATATAAATATACTTATATATATAATGAAAACTATTCATGTGCATCCGTCCCTCACCATGTTGTAGTAAGAGATAACATAGTTGGGCCGATTTTATGATACATTAGAACCATCTACATACATAAAACCTCCTTAAATACACTATATCCATCAAGTTCTCACCTATCCAAATTGATTGGACCATTGGATCGAAGGTCAAATCTTTTTCTTTAATATAAATTTGTTAAATTTGTGGGCCACGAATGAATGAATAAATTAGAAGTATGGGATTGACTCCAAACTTGATATATGGGTCCATCATAATCTTTCCATCCCCCCTAAGCCCCATAATTAGTGAGGCCCTACGTGGGCCCCATTAAGTTTGTCCCTCATCATACGCCGAGGGAAGGATACACATAAATATCTATATAATACAAACACTTAAATTTAAAAAATAACATATAAAAAGGATAAGGTGCACTTCCTATGAGACTGAAATGGCAAAGACATTTATATCTGATGGTTTAAATCTTTAGTGGTGACTGGTTGGGCCTCATACTGAGGGCCATGAGGGCTCAGCCACATGATATAAAAAAAGAAATTAAGGTTCATTGATTGGTCCCACAAAGGGGCACAGGATCTCAAACCAGTTAAATTTAGAATGGACTTTAGAGTAGTGCACTCTAGAGCCCTCTTGAATCTCGCTCTCACCTCTCCATTTGCTCTAGAAGCCTCCATCTCTCTCAAAAATCCCCTCTTTCAAGACCCATCTCTCTAGCAAGACTCTATCTCTCTAAAAACCCATCTCGATCTCTCTGTCTTTCAAAACCCAGCTCTTTGAAAATCAAACTGAAGACCCCCCAAAATCAGCAGATCTGCCCAGTACATCTTACAGCCAGAATGAAGAAGCTACTGGTCTCAAGCTTTCTGCACTCAGGACTACTGTGATTTCTACTGGCATTGGGATCATGATGGTTTGGCACAACATATCACCACCTAAATCACACCTTCAAAGACGGGATGCTTCTTTATCTATATTGTGGCAAATCAATGCCCAAATGACGGTATTGAAACGCTTGTTCATTATCACGTATGTTGGAATTGATTCTTCTGCTATTGTTGGATTCGATTGGATTCTACAATTTATTGATAATTATGTTGGATTGGGTTTTTATGCTATTATTGGTATTTGTTGATATATAATTATGTTAATTGGATAGTGGGTGAGAGATCCACAGCACACACCAAACATGAAAACCACTGTTTTAACGGAGAATATCTTCGTGAGGACCCGGAAGTTGGGGGTTCGAAACTGCACTACCGTATTAGGCTACAAGGGAATTTTATCCGGCTCCCTCTCCTGTTTCCGTCCTGGATTATTAGAACATATTTACACACCAAACACAGATCTTTCCATAGCATTTATTTAACAAAGATTTTGCTGATGTGACAATTTTCTCATTCTACGGAAATCAATTGTACACTACCTTAGTAGGGTTTGTTTCGTTTTGGTTGAAAGACTGAGCGGACATGTTCCACCCAATTTGGATGAACTGAAATGTGAAATTTGTAATTTAGAGGTCAAGACTAAAATTTAGAGGGTCAAAACTGAAATTAATTCAGTCAAAATCAACAACTTTAATGTATAATATATAATAACAGTAGAGAAAAAAAAAATCACCATAACCATTTATGTTCGTAAGTAGATTATAAGAAATCTACTGATTTAGATGTCAAAATTGTACAATTAAAGATATTAATTATACATGGCCAATCCAAAGGTCGTAAATGCATTGAATAAAAAATCAAGTTTAAATATAATTGAATCAATTACAATAAATTGCGTATGGGTTGGTTTCATCTGGATCCGATAAATAACTATCATAAGACCAATACAAATTTATAAATATAAAAAATAGGTTGATGGCAACGGGTAGGATGTTGGTCTCCTTCCAATGAAATAAAAGTAAAATAGTTTTATAACTCTTTTTAGTTATGATAATTAATAAAAATTCTATCATAGGGTCATTGACAAGATACTAAGATCTTCTAACTTAGAAATCAATGAAACATGTTGAAATGACTATTTTAGATATGAAAAATTATTTGATTATGTTTTGTTCATTTTTAAGGTTTTTTTTTTTCGATTTACACTGATGCTATTTTGAGCTTTTTCCTTATGCTTTTAAACATTCTTCAAAACAATGGTGAGTTTATTTTCAAAATAAATTATAAATATTATTTATCATTTTTTTATAATTTGCAGTTATAAAGTCTTTATCGGAAATGGGTGAAATAGGAAAAAGGTATGTCTATTTTTTTTAAATTACATTCTATGTTAATCTAACTTCATCTTTTTCATTTTGTTTAGTAAACAACGATATGTCTCATTAGTTGTAAAAGTCATTAAAAGTCTAAAGAACGAAAGAAAAATCTCTACCGTAATGAACAAAAGAAAAATGAAGATATTAGAAAGAATTTTAAATACTCATATATTTAAGAGAGAATGTTCAGTACAGCTCATGGGCCCACTTACCTATATCATGACTGGTATCTTACTCAATGTTTTCATTTTTTTTTTTTTTTATAGCCATCGACGCCTCATTTTCATTCAATAGTATACCCTGATCTTCTTGGACAGTTAATGCCAGTGTATCTTGTGTCGGAAAATCAAAGTATGAGAGGGCACAGCTAGGTTAATGGGGGGTGTATCTTGTATCTGAAAATCAGATCTTATTAAAAAGATTCAATACAACTGTGGGTGGTGGGTGAATGGTCAATGATCATAAAAATTGGGCATAATGTGTTTAATTGTAGATAAAACCATGGTCAAAGTGAAATTTTCCTGAATTATTGAATGATGTGAGTTAGTAGTATTGAATGATGTGGATTAGTAGCATTGAGCAGTTTCTATACTTGTGTTTAAACATTCTTAATTTTACGGTGGGCCAACTTCTAACAGAGTAAAACAATATAATAATCTTTTATATAAGAGAAAGGGCACTCATTTTGAGCGGTTAAGATTTTTAATAGGTGGGCCCCAATATAGAGTTTCACATCTCTCATTCAAGAGAAGCATGATTGAGAATTATAAGGATTTTGGCCCATGCAAGGATATCATCATATTTGTTAGTTACGAGTCAGATCTTACTCTAATCGGAGTTGAGCCTACCATTGAATTGATCATGCGAGTAACATTAAATGAATATAAAATAAAATGATCAATCAAATGGAGTGTTCAACTCCTTCAAGTGAAACGTGATGCACAGATTCTACATGGAGGGATAGCTACAATGAATGGCTAGGATTTCATATATCATCATAAAAAAAAACTTGTTACAACTATGTTGGGATTGACTGCATGAATCCTTTTTTTCCATTCCAATCTAAGTCAAATCCTCATATAAGTTACACTATTTCATATTTATTTTTACTACCTCTATCAACGTCTTCTTTGACCTACTCCTTTCCCTTGGTGGGCTATCAATTTACATAATCGAACTTTTCCTTAGTAGCACCATTGTTGGCCTTCATTAGACATGTCCAAACCATGTCAAACCGATTTTTCTAATTTTATCCCCAACTCATACTACCCATAAATGCAATTGAAATCGCGCATTTCTAATTTTATCATTCCTAGGTTTATCATACATCCACCTCAATATTCACATATCTATTACATCCATTTTGTGTATTCATTGCTTCTTGATTTGCCAATTAATATTGTGCTCTATATTTCATTGCTGGTCTAATCACTATTCTATAAAAAAATTTCATCAATCTGTTTTTACATTCGTTGGTTACAAATCATTCTAGAAGAAGTCTCCATTTCAACCAACTCGCTTTTATCATATATTTGATATCTTCATCAATCTCCCCATCCTTAATAATCATTGAGCCAAGGTAATGGAAAGAATTTCTATGTGGTAGCTCTTGGGTTTCAATTCTCACTTCATATAAATGCCCTTATTACTTTATAAGATGGACAAAGAGAATATGAAGGCCTTCATATGTACCTGTATTCTTATCAAAGAAGTGGTTGCGGTGAGCGGGTGAGGCGTACTTGAGACCTTGTGTTACAGTGAGAATGAAAATACTGAAAAGGCCCACTTCCATTTGGAGGTCCATAGAAAACATGCTTTGATTAGCAACGCCTTTTGATAATCATACAGTGTTTGTATATATATTAGAATTAGACTGATAATCATTGTCAAACATATTAAATCACATGTCCAAATTAGGACATCGAATTTGTCAAACTCGAACTACAAATCAAGCAAATTGGAAAAATGAATCAAATAAGCCTACCCCTTCGAATTCTCGAATTAAATAAAGCGTAGAACTTCGAACTCGAATGCAAATCGAGCGAGTTGTGAATAAGGTAACTATGGCTTCAAGTGCATGGGGTGGCTCTCTTAAACCATTCATTGATTCGAATTACATCTGTCCTTTGTGAAGAAAAATACTTAAATTCCATCTCCAACACCATACATTGGGTCAAAGTTCAAATAGCATTTGATACTCCATGAATGATTATTTTGAAGTGATGGAGAAATAGCATAATAGTATATTCACGACTTTCTACACTGTAGAGTATAGATGCCTTCAGAATTCATGGAAATTGGACCTTTGTGTTCTTATTTGCTCTTTTTTGACTAGTTCAGAGACGGGTCTTCTCCCTTTCTAGATTCTATATATTTAGCTTTTGAGCATCAAAGAGAAAGTGCTTAAGTTCTAAAAAGGCAATCTCCTTTATTTGAATTGCCCAACTGCACATTATAAAAGGACTGCCTTGTCTCCTTTACTCGTGGAAATTAATCATAGATCAAACCCCCTTCTCATAATAAAAACTCATTAGTGTTTGCCTACTTAGTATTGATTTCCTGAAAATTCATAGATTATTGGATTACAAAGCTATAAATGAGTGAAGTGTGTAAGGTGGAGATGAAGATTGGCCGTTGCATTTTTATAATGTAATTTATTGGTGTCATGTGTGGGTGCACAATTCTTAGGAAAGTGCAAATTATTTTATGGCCTGGGTTTTTACCTTTAATCATTCATTCTTAGCCACTTTGGTCGTAGGCATTGATTAAAAATAACACAATCTCAAAGTAATTAAACAAATGGGACCCAAACAACTTTCCAAAAATTTAGTGGTCAATACAACTGAGAACTCAAATTACGATACAGTGCCAAGAAATGTTCATGTCTCATTTTAATTCTGATGTATATAAAGTAGTCATTGATAGTAATTGCTTGGGGTTTAAGGGCTGGGCTAAGTGCACTCATTATATAGGAATTCATGGTCAAATGAACTCCACGGCGGATTATCAAAGAGGTGAGGTGTGCATGATGTCGTGATGGGCAGAGATTATGAGGTGGAGATGTAGATGAGACTTTATTTTCCTATGTATTGAATTATTAGGATAATGGCATGGCATTCTTTCCAATTTTCCATTGATTCAACTTCCATTAATGGGTGAGACTACAGTGCATGCTCGCTACACCATACTATGGTGCACCAACGAGCTCCATCGAATGACACGTATTCCGGATAGTTAAATCACATTCACGCTCTACAATTCAACGTAATAAATTTATTTTATTTCCACCTTTACCCTTTGAAATTCTGTGGGGGTGTTTTAGGTATCTGTTGTGAATATGGACCATTCTTCGTTAAAATTGAAACACGGGAGAGGGCTTTTGTTTATAGTGGAGCCCAACTTTATAAATTATTGGACAAGGCTCACCTTCAAAAATTATAACATCAGGCCCTACTTTCTCAAAATTATGAAATGCAATCACATTTAGAAATTACAACATGGAGCCCACCTTTTTGTAGGAATAGAAGCAAGGGGCCACATATAAAAAGTACATTAAAGATCTATATAGAATTACTGTACTTGAAACCTAGCTTTACAAACTTAAAACCCACCTTTAAAAATTACAATATGAGACAATATTTATAGGAATCACAATATGGCCCACCTTTTATGATTGTGAAAATGAGATCACATTTGGAAAGGACTTTTAGAGACGATATGGGCCCACTTTTATAAGAATTAGAGCATGGGACTTACTTTAGTAATTACAACAACTACTCAGGAAGGAATTGTTGTAAATGGAACACATTTTTTTTTAAATTACAACATGAAATCCACCTTTAAGAATCACGACTCGGGCCTACCTATAAATATTACAATAAGATTTCATATGGGAATTATAGTACTTAGAACAACATTACAACATGGGATTCACCTTTTAGGAATTACAAAATGAGGCCGCATTTATAGGAATTACAATGTGGCCCACTTTTTATAATTGTGAACACAAGATCCACATTTGGGAAGCATTTTTAGAAACCATATGGGGCTTACTTTAAATCAATGATCCACATTTGAACTAATACTTGGAAAATCATTGTTCTCCCTATCACCGTTTGGCTTGATCAGTAGCATTTATGATTTTATTGGATTTTTTAGTTTGCATAAAAATTTCCCTTGAGAGGGCCGGTATCTAGAAGATACATGAAATTCATCACAAACATTAGGAGCACAAAAAAAAAAAAAAAAAAAAAAAAAAAGATAACAGAGGGTGTCCCACGTGCAGGGGGAGCTGGTAAATCCCCTGTGGCCCAGTGTCGTAGTGCAGTTTCGAATCCTCAACCTCCGAGAGCAAACCGTGGTCCTAGACCAATTAAGCTACCCCTCGGGGTGGAGTACAAAAAAATTGGAGGGGTCATTACCACCCCGTCCCCCATAGTGATACAAATTATAAAATATTGATGTGATAAGCTACATTTTTATTATTTTTTTGTGCGTGTGTGCCAGTTGGCCTAGTGGCTAGGAGATATGAAGGTAATCTACCCACCTTGAAATCGATCCTTAGTGGAGCTGTGAGAGCGGGTGTGCTATCCATGCAACGCCGTGATTCCTTCTGATAAGCCACTCTGATGGACCCTTTTTTGGATATCTTAATTTGCGAAGAGAATCTAGTATGGTTGGATGAGAACGAAGTAACTTTTAACTTTGATTAACTTTCCACCTCCCTTGTTCCTACCCTCTTTTCTTCCTTTTAACATCTTTGTTGGTGGCCTGCCCTTGATCAATCAAATCCCTTCAAATCACAGTTATCCCCATGAATTGCCACTGATCTTATTTTGCACTGATCTTAAAATTATCACCATTGGATTTGTTTCACAGTAGGTTTGCACCGTATGTAGCTATTAAGTTTTTACAACCTAAAATTGAGAGCTATAGTCATTTGAACGGCCTGAAATTATTCAAGCATCTACATGGGGTCCATAATAGGTCAGCACTCAATGGAGGCCCGACCTTGATGTGAAACTGAACAAAGCCCATCCCAATTTTAAATTAAGACACATTTGTGTAACACATCTGTTGCAGAAATCTATCAAATTCAATGCAATTTCCTCATTTTCTAGAAATCGGAATCCAGTCCTCGTAGAGTAAATCTATTTTCGCGAATCATACAACAAATCTGTTTTCACGGAAGAAGAATCTATATAGAGACAAACATAACCTATGGTCAGGTCCAGTAATGGGCTTGGGTTTTCCTCTTTGCTTTTTTACCATGGGTCATTTTCAAACCTTGTTTTCAGTGGGCCCCATCGATCAATATCATACAGCTGTATTGGAAAGTAGAGTGTGGTAATCGGACTCTTTTGAAGAATATATTTTTTGAATCATTGGGAGTATTGTGAGTTTATTTTGTTATTTGAGAGGGACATATGGTTAGCTAGAATTGAGTTTAGATGGCACACTGGTGGGTTCTACCAGCCCTAATGTGTAGGTGCATTTAATTTATATTCAGCACTGCAATGAAAATCAATTTTGTTTGATACATCTAACCATCCAATTTAGATAATACAATCTAATGATTAAAATGGAAAGAAGTTGGGTTTACATTCAATAGCAAGAAATGTTCAGCATATCCTTTTGGGGCCTTTTGTTGTGCATAGAATATATTGGAATTTAAGGAATAAATGGTTAGAGATGAACACTAAGGATTTGTTTGTGCATGCGCCCTCTTCAAAGGTTGGACTCTCGGATTCTCAGGCGCAAGGAAAAATAGCATGTTTTACTTACTTTCTGTAATAAAATTTGTCTTCACCAAACAATTCCACCCTCAACCTATGAGGAAGCCACCAAGATTTTCAAGATTTTCTCAAAAAGTAAAATTACAGAAATGACCATAAAATCACCTCTACTTTAATGGAAATAGAAATAATGGAAGATGAAAAATGCATATGGAACCATCTACATCTCCACCATGTGTCATTAACCCTTCACCTATTTAGTAATCTTTTGATGAACTCATTTGTACATGAATTCTACGTAATCTTATACAAACAAGCATGCCTTTATAGAATTTTAAGTTACTAATTCAAAGAAATCATGCATTTGGCTGGCCAATGATTCCTACTACAACTTACATGTTTTATTCACCTAACCAGAAAATTGGCCTTCTATTGGTTGACCCCTGAATCCCAAGTAATAATCTTTTTTCATTAGGCATGCCACTTGTCTCATCCTTCTAATGTACTACAGTTGTTGCTAGTACTATTATTATTATTATCATCATCATCAATTAGAGTTTTTTGCGATATATATTACTATATCAAATTCATTATACAATTAAGACACATTTATCTAACATACTTTCCATGGATGCACAAGGTAAAAATGATATGCATTCATGCATACTCTATTTTATGGCATTTAGGACTTGTTTGTGCAAAAGATGATCTTCAAAAGTGATGCCAACAAAGCGCTGGATTTTCCGACACCTTTCCGAGTTGTTTGGTCCAGCGACGAAACGGCCAATTTCTCCTTTTTGGCTTGTTTTTCATTTTTAGCTTCATTTTCTTAGAAACGCAATCAAGGAGACATGCCGTACATAGGTAACTAGGAGTCTATTGACACCCTCATCTAACATTTACCATCTTTTTTTCATTCCAACACATTCACACACACATACACCCATAGTTATCTAGTCCGATAAAAAGGCATTTGAATTGTGAATATTCAATTCACTAACTAATAGCAAACTACGCTAAGTTAAGTTGTACAGCTTCATACTTTTCAAGATATATTTAAATGATCTGTCTTTTAAGGATCAATCCTTTGAAAAAGTCTTATAAATTCATTACTTGTGCCTACCTATCAAGAGTGCTTCACGCTATGTATTAATGTTGTACCATACCAATCAGATTTGGCCCAGCTTAAGATTGATTAATGGTTACACTTGGAATTTTGCTTTTGATTTTATTTTAACCATGTGTTCTACACATAAATCTAATTGGGCCCCAACTCTGATTGAAGTAAAATTCAAGTTAAGAAGAACAATTGTGCCCAATTGATGGACTTATGGGCTTTTAATTGAAAAAGAGCTTCTTACTAGAGTTTGTAATGTTGAGAATTTCTTAGATATGATGTGATGGTTGTCCCCTTGGCATTTGATCAAAACTCTCTTTACTGAAATTTCAAATTTCTGCTATCAAGTCTCATTTACAAATCCTTAGAATCCCAATATCCTAAGCATATGCAAATCCTCCAAGAAGAGGATTTAGGAATTACATCGAAGGGAAAGCTTTTGAAGAATTTATAAATTCCCTATACATGAATTCTTTGAGTTTTTTTCAAAGAAAAGAAGGGTGTGTTTGGCATCGTGCCATTCAAATTTTCGCATGTTCCCGTGAGATGAGGCTGGGAAAAATATGTTTGGTAAGTGCTAACGACCATTCCAAGTTCTGATCTCAATAGATGAAATCTCAAAATCTTAACTCTTTAGAATAAGAAAGTTGGAACAAAACAAAATTTATTTTTTTAAGAAACGACTTGTTGGCACAGCTGTTTCCTACCTATCTCTTGCCATGTAAAGAATGTCATTTAAAGACTCCAAATATTATCATTTATCCTAAAGGTGCGCCCCATGTCCACAATATCAAAGAAGTTGGCCGTGTAATTCTTAAAGTAGATCACATGGTCACAATCATAAAAGGCAGGCCTATATTATAATTTCTATAATGATGGAGCCACATTATAAATCCTATGAATGTGGGCCATATGTTCTAATTTAAAAAAGGTAAGTATTACTTTGTGATTTCTAAAGGTTGATCCAAGTTTTAATTTTTAAAGGTAGGCCCCGCTCAAAATATAAAAAAAAAAATGGCCTCACATTATAATTCCTATAAATGTGGGCACACATTGTAAATCCTATGAATGTCCTCCAATGTTTTAATTTATAAAGATGGGCACCACATTGTGATTTCTAAAGGAAAGTCCTGTGTCCACAATCATAAAAAATTATGCATGGCTCCACTTTGTAATTCATAAATGTGGGTTACATGGTCATGATCACAAAACATGGATTTACACTGTAAATCCTATGAATGTGGGCCCCATATTATAATTTCTAAAGGTGTGCGCTATACTATAATTTCTAAAGGTGACCTCCATATTTACATTCGCATGAAGGTGGGCCCACATTATAAATCCTATGAATATGAGACCTATGTCTTTATTTTTAAATGTGGGTACCACATTGTGATTTCTGCATGTGGGTCCCATGTATAACAATAATATAGTATCGCAAACAATAAAAGGCGGGTCTTATATTGTAAATATTATGATTCTCTTGCTTACATTTCTTGGAGTAAAAACTTTTATAATGTTACCAAACAAATTCCGACCAACATATTCTTAGGAGAGTAATTTAATATAATGAGAGGGGCTCTCCTAAGCTGCAACTTATATCATCCTAAGCCGAAATAGTTTGTAAAATTCTCTCCATAATAAACTGCTTCAAATCATCGTCTTAGGACTATTTCGGCTTAGGACAATATAAACTGCGGTTTAGGAGAGCGCACCCCCCCCCCCCCCCCCATATAATATTGCTAAACAAGTTATGCAAAGTATAGTCTTAACACAACTCGATCTTAACACAGTTTAATCTAAGCACAGAATTGGAAACAACCCGAGAACAATACTAAACATGCTAGAAGTAGCTCATAGAACTTGTCAAACTCAAAGAATATCAAATAAACCTACTCCATCCAATTTTCTAATCAATTTAACTCTCAAATTAGAAATTACCAACTCAAATTTGTCTAATGTAAGAGTCCAAATCCCTTGTTTTGTTGAAATGGGAGAATGTTGTTTCATCAAATCAAGATTTGTCAACTGTATAAAATCTTGTGCCAATTAATGCACCCTCTTAATTGCTTCTTTTGAATGAAAAAAATAATAATAAAAGATAAGATTTTATAAAGTTGGCAAGTCTTGATTGGATGAAACAATATGAAATAGGGGGTCTGGATTCCTAATGTATATTTTCCATATGTGGGAGGTCTTAAATCTCCTTAGCTAATCATTCATGTCAAAACATCAAGCTGTTAGTAGAAGCAACATAAATAATTTTCAATACTCCTCGTCTGAAAAATCATATCAATTTATTAATGAAGAGCAAATCTCATCTAACCACTATTCAAAGTTTAAACTACCCAAAGTTTCAAACAACCAAACTAATATTTATCTAACATAATCTCTAACAGGAGACTCATATGTATACTAACCAAATATGTGAGACTTCATCAAAACCCCTCACAAAATTACAGACTACCATGGGCTTATAATACCTATTATCATGTGAATGATAGTGACTCAAATGTTTTTTTTTTTTTTTTTTTTTTTTTTTTCTGTCTTTTTGTAAGAAAAGATAATTTGCACAAACAAACAAAGAAGGAAACAGAAAGAGGAAAGCCCAACCACCAGCCCTCCACAAGAACCCAGCTTGGCTAAAATATGAGCACACTGATATTATTACAATTCAGACTCCAACTGGAGGTCCCATGCCACGCCCCATTTGAGGGAAAGTAGTTGACATGAGCTAAAAGCCTGAAAGGACCTGTGTTTATTTAAAAACAGACTTCTGTTTTCCACAGCAAGAAATCAGGCTTTGGAAGATGGGACTTTGGAGTTACATAAAGCTGTTCCTACTTCCTGACCCAAATCCAATTAATGCTATCTACCATACCACTACTATGCTACTATTTTTTTTTTTATTACTCTTCCCTTCTCCATATATTTCATGTCAGCAATTCAACCAATAAATGAAGACCCCATCATGCATTTCTGTCTCTGTTCTTCCCCACCGCTGGGATTTGCAGGTTGCAGCAAGGAATATGTCCATCCCTGTCAGTTCTCAGATTTCTACAGGTGGGCCTCACAGTCTAGTTATCTAGACCGTTGATATGGTGGTCCTCCTCACCTTGTGAATTGTGATTTTACCTTGCATTGACATCTCGGAAAGGATGATTGGACGAAAGACAAAGCTAACGGTCTTTGGTGGACCCTCATGAATCATAAGAATCTGTATTTTTTGTTCTTTTTTATCCAAGCCAAGTGGGCTGAACCTTGGAGAAAATCCAGCCATGGAGTAATAAGGTCCTGCCAAAGTGAAAGAAACCTGATCGAGCATGGTGAGAATCAGGGAATCTAAACATGGCCCGTTAGTAAGAAACTGGATATTCATTCAGCTGAGAACATCAGTTACAGTTTGATCTCATCAAGATAACTTTGCAAGGTGCGTTACTTTTACCCCCATACACTATGTCCAAATATCCGGCTCTATGTTATTTTTAATTTTTTTTCGAATGGTACGCAGCGTCAGTTTTTATCTGGCTTTCTGGGATTTAAATTCCAAGTACACAATGTCTTTCCACTTGTGCGGATTCCTTCCCCATTTAAGTGAGCTTTCTTTTAGCTTGTGCGGGCCTCGACTACTTTTCTGTGTATGTCAGGCTCTCTTTTGGGTCGAGCCCCTTCTCTGGATTAAAAAAAAAAAAAAAAAAATTTGTAATAATCCAAAGTTGGGGCCACAGAATCAGGACAATGCCGAGTAAAAACAGCTAAGCAAAATTTCGTGTGTCCCATCTTAAAATCTCATTATGTTTCACTTTACTTGCTGCATGCACTTTACTTGCCAGCATGACTTTTGCATGGGAACAATGATAGAAGGTCAGTAATGAAACCCCAAAAAGGATTCTCAAGTGAAGAAAGCTAGCCTGGGAGAAGGAGCCTTTCCATGGTGGGTTGGTGTAAGACCTTTTGCCATATAACTTCTCTGGTTTTTCAACCAAACTTTTTACTAGTATAAAGCTAGTCAGCCAGTCCATCAGAGAGACTTGTGTTGGTGTAGTATTTATTAATTTATAAACACACAGTCTATTCAAAGCTAATCTTTATTAGGTTCTTAAAAAGCAGAGCTAGATCTGCTTGATCCGTTCTGAATAATTAAAGAACTGCTGCTGCAGAGAGTAATACAGCTGCACATTCCCCATCAAAAAATAAAAACCAATGCTGTCATTTGAAAAATCCAGTCATTAGCTTCCTGATACAATGACAAGGTTTTATGAACTCAAGCTTAAGCTTTCAGCTTAGGAAAGAGAGAGATGCCCAGTGTGAAGAAAATAGAAGAAAAATCATATGAAACACACATTCCAATCTCCTTTATAGGATCCCCCTCTCTTTGGCTAGTGTTTAATTTTTAATCAAATGGACAAGAAAGTCAATGAAACTATGAAAGGGATGGGGAGAAAAACAAATAAATGAGAAGCCCTTTCAATCTTTTCTTCTGTATTATATTCTCTTTCATTTTGTGTCTTGATTACCCACATTATGGACTTGATTAAATGAAACTTATTTTTACTACTTTTTGCTAAAATTATGGAATCTGACAGCTTTTATAAAAATCTCCAAAACATGATCATTTATCAAAACTATCTAATACTGAAATCGCCCACAAAAAAATGTTCCAACTTTATTAAAAACAGTGCCTAGATCCTCTTAACAGCAGCAGATATGATAATCTCACTAATTTGACATGGGACCATCTTAAATTGGCAACCGTCTTAGAACAATAGTCACGAATGCTACAAGACCATTGAATTTTGGAATCTATCAATATCATTGATCCTGTGCTTCCTTAGATTGTCATTCATTCAGTTGGATTTGCTTGTAAATTTTAATTTATTTCCTTATCGGTTCCTAGTGATAATGAAACAAAAGGCAAGTGCTTCTGGGATGTCCACTGCCACGGGCCACACGGTTCTTACATGCATTCCTTGTTATCTCCTATTTTTAAGTGAGAATGGCAAGTGTTTCATTAGAGCATTTCAAATTTCCTTTTTGAAGTTGCAAGTTCTGAAAACGCGTTTTTTATATACTTGAAAGACATCATTTGGAAGAATTCATAAATTCTCCTTCTACCGGAATCCTCGTAATTCCACCTTTCCACACTAGAGGGCTGTTCACCTCACCGAAGGTCGTCCTCCCTTCTCTCACCCAGCGGCCCAAAGGGGTCCAGCCCCACTTACCTGGGGTGCCAAAAACAGGGCCCAAGAGTTTTTGATTTACTAGGGGCAATCTTCAAAATTTTACAAAAAACATAGTGAGATGTGTGATTTGTCCCATTCATTTGAAATTTACAATCCATTCATTGAAATTTACAATGAACAAGAATCAGTTTCATTTCTACATCACTTTTGACCTTTTTCTTGACAAGTACAAGCACACAGCTTTTACCTTTCCAAAGCTCAAAACCTCTACCATCTAGAGATTTTTACAGTAATTAATTAATATAGCACAGGTCTAATTACCCCTCTTTGATGATGGGTGAGAAGCACCAAATCCCCATCTCCAATCAGTCCTTGTCTTACCTGCCTGGCCATGCAAGGCCTATAAATCAATCTATCACAGAGGAAAAAAGCACAAGCCATCTGCCCTTTCTCTTCTCTCTCCCTTTGCCCCAACCATACACAAACACAGGCTCTCCTCTCTTCTTTCTCTTTCACTTTTCTGGCTTTTCCATCGATCAGCTTCCCCACAAAATCTCCTTTTTTATTTGCTCCGTGAGATGTAAGTTCCAACACATCAAGGAGGGAACAAGAAGCATCAAGTCCTTCTCACCATTGAACTCCAAAAACCATCGGTCTTTTCTAGCGTACCAACTCCCTCTCAATTGAAAGAAAAAACAAAGGACCCTTCACGTTCTCTTCTGTTTTATCTCCTGTTTTTATTCAGCACACCTGCTCTTCTTGAAAGGATAAGAATGAAAGGCCTCAACTTTTTTATATATCCATAGCCATACCCAAACACAACACAACCTCTTCAGATCCTCTGCATTCCAAGCCCACCCCATTTTCCCAATCTTCACAAATCTTCATCTTTTCCCACTTCTAAACACAACCCATCTCTCCAAACCGCTCTGGAATCTGGTAATTCTTCTCAAACCCATTCCAAACCCCATCTCAAGTAGCGGAAGAAGAAGGGAAAATTTTTTTTTTTCTCTCTCAAACTCTCCCGAAACCATTGGATTCTTCATAACCCAAATCCCAAAACCCTTTATTTTCTCTCCAAACAGAACAAGACTATGCTCTCAGATTCCAAAAACCTTTGGATTTTTCATAACCCAAAATCCCAAAACGCTTTATTTCTCTCCAAACTGACCAAAACCCATCTTTAAAACTTCAAAAATCCTTCTTTTTTAAACTCAAAACAGAGCAAGATCCATCTCTCAAACCCCAAAAGCCTTCAAATTCTTCCCAATCCAAATCCAAAACCCATCATTCTCTCACCAAACAAAACAAGACTTACGAGACCCATCTCTCAGAAATCCAACATGAAGGAGTACTGGACCTCACTGGCCTCTTTCATGGGCGCTTTCGTCTTCTTCCAGACCCTCATGCAATCAGTCGTACCCCCAGAAATCCGCTGCTTCTTCGCCAAGATCTTCTCCCGCGTCTGCAACTCGTTCTCCTCCTACTGCTACTTCGACATCACCGAAATCGACGGCGTCAACACCAACGAGCTCTACAACGCCGTCCAGCTCTACCTCTCCAACTCCCCCTCCATCACCTCCGCCACCCATGTCAACCTCACCCGCCACCTCAACTCGTCCGCCTTCACCTTCGGCCTCTCCTCCAACGACCGCCTCCTCGACTCTTTCTCCGGTGCTGCCGTCGTCTGGGAGCACGTCGTCACCCCCCGCCAGTCCCCGCCCTTCTCCTGGCGCTCCTTCCCCGACGAAAAGCGCCGCTTCACTCTCAGAATCCACAAAAAGGACAAGCCTTTGATGCTAGAGTCCTATCTCGATCACATCATGGAGCGGGCCACCGAAATCAGGAGGAAAAATAAGGACCGTCTATTGTACACCAATTCCAAAGGTGGGTCGATGGACGCAAGAGGCATGCCTTGGGAATCTGTGCCTTTCAAGCACCCCAGTACTTTTGACACTCTTGCAATGGATCCCAACAAGAAACTTGAAATCATGGCAGATCTTCGGTCGTTCGCCGACGGCCAGGACTTCTACCAGAAGACCGGCCGGGCTTGGAAGAGAGGGTACCTACTCTACGGCCCTCCGGGCACCGGAAAATCAAGCATGATCGCCGCAATGGCGAATTATCTTGGGTATGATATCTTCGATCTTGAACTGACTGAAGTTGTCACCAATTCAGAGCTGAGGAAGTTGTTGATGAAGACGACTTCGAAATCAATTATTGTGATTGAAGATATCGATTGCTCGATTAATCTCACTAATCGGAGCAGACCCAAGAATCCGCAGCAGCCGCAGCCGCCGCAGCCGCAGCAGCCGTCGCCGGAGGCGGCGGAGGGAGATGATGTCCGGAAAACAATCACGCTATCGGGGCTGCTCAATTTCACCGACGGGCTCTGGTCGTGCTGCGGCAGCGAGCGGATCTTCGTCTTCACGACGAATCATATTGAAAAGCTTGATCCGGCGCTGCTGAGGTGTGGGAGGATGGATATGCACATCCATATGAGTTTCTGCACTTTCCCGGCGTTGAAAATTCTGGTGAAAAACTACTTGGGTGTTGAAGTGGAGAGTGAATTGGGAGATGGGGCGGTGAGGGAATTGGAGGAGGTGGTTGATTTGGCGGCGATGACGCCGGCGGACATCAGTGAGGTTTTGATCAAGAACAGGATGGATAGGGAGAAGGCGGTTTCGGAGCTGTTGAATGTTCTCAGGGAGAAGGCAGAAAGGCAAGGGAGGAATACTGTTGAGGCTGGAGGGAAGAACTCCGGCGAGGAAGACGAAGAGGAAGAGCAGGAAAAGAGGGCTTTGGAGAGCCCAAAAGAAGGAAATGGGTTTGAAGAAAAGGAGAATTGTGAGAAAGTTGGGATTGGGGGAGAGGAGATTAAAGAGGATTGAATGAATTCACTTCCATTCAGATATGAATTTTGGTGGTGTGTTTTGTTCTCTTTCAAGTGTAGAAGGAGAAGAGGGATTGGAGTTTGAATATTTGAAATGTAATTATTGGAGGGAGAACAAGAACTATAAGAGAAGACTTTTTTTTTTTTTATCCCTCCCTACATGGTTTTTCTGGTTAGTTTATACAGTATTTTGGTTGTTTGGATTTTAAATAAGGAAATCAAGCATATAGATGATAACATATCTATGTATGGACTTGCATGTGAGAGAGATCTTTTGGTACATGGCTTCTCTTTTTTTTATTGTCATTCTATGATCCATCTATTTGTTTTTAGAGCTTATTATATTTGCTTCTGTTATATGATTCAGTCTGCCATCTGTATTCTTTTATCATTTTGCTATCATTCATTTGTCTTATAGTTCTTCTCTGGTATGATATTTTCTTCATAGGCAATTGTTTTATGGGCACATGTTAGTATCTAATTTTGATTAGATGAGATCTGAGAGATGGTTGGCTTTGTTTGTCTTGGGATTAGTTAAAGGTTAGGGAAGTTTTATGTTTGTAGGATTCCAAGTTCCTGATCTACATGGGGTTTAAGTGGATAGAGGTTTATTTATTTATTTATTTTTATGTTTTTGGGACACCTGTGAAGGGGGCTAGGACTCTGAAAGAGTCTGTCCGTGTTAGAAAATATATGATCTTTCATGAGATAATTCCCTGGGCAGTTGGGTGAGACGGCAGCTGAGTGATATGGATTGCTAACTCAATGAACAGCCCCAATTTTTTGCATTTAGAACTTCTTTTAGGGGTTCCAACAGGCTTTAAAGTATGATAATATTTCAGATTCCAAATTTGTAATATTACTAAACTCTTTTGTATTTGTTGCTGATCCTTGTAAGAAGGGTTTTTTTAATGTAATTGTATGGGATTTATAGGAAAGAGTTGCTTGAGATGGACATTGAATTGGTCAAAAGCTAATGGTGTGCAGCCGCAGGCAGGTAATTGATTCATCAACTGCTTATCCCACAAATATTGAACTGGTCCACGCGTGCGAACACACAGAAGATAAGGAGGAAAATCTGTGTCTAAGATTTGACCAACGTTTGTCCAACCAAATAGGTTGTGGTATTGCGACTAGAGGGTACTATTTTGTTTTTCAAGATGCTTACTTTTGCATGGGTATCTGGTATAGTAGCTAATCTTGAGGAGTTAAAAACTTATTATTTTAGACGAAATGTGAGGTTGATTTGTGATGGGTATACTGGTATAGTAGCTAATCTTGTCCCTCTCTTCATTTTGTAGGTCCAATATTGTCTGTACCTTTGGATCCTTTGAGGCTTTGACTTGTAGAAATTCCGAGTGAAAGGAGTGAAACTTTACACAAATGCCGACCTACTGAAAATCAAAGTAGCTTAAAAAAGATGTTCTTCCTGTGTATTGGTTATCTCCAAATCTTAAACCAAAAGAAGTTAAGTCTCAATAAGGTCAATAGTTTCTTGAGGAAAATATGATAATTAATTATGCATAAGATTGTGTTAATCATATTTTTAATTAAATGATCAATTTCACAACGCGCCCAACTTCTGTTCTGAAGATATCCCCAGAAATTGAAAGAGCACTTAATTTGAGGGGTTGAGATTCTCAATAGGCGAGTCATGCAATAGAGTTTTACTCCTTCAACAAAGTCTGGTTTCCGCGCTTCATTGGCTTATTATTTCCTAAATAGAGTTATTTAATAAGGAGTGCATTTTAACAACCGCACAAGTAAAAATGATTGCATAAAAAAGATAAAAAGAAAAAAAAAGAGAGAGAGAGAGCTAATTCTACTACTTGGTCTACTTTCTCTTTTTTTCTGAATAAATCATATTTTTGTTATGGATGTGATCATGCAAACATCTGTATTTGAAGAAATGATTGAAGCTTGAATTTACTTTTATCCATATGATAGTTGTTAATTGTTAGGGTTCTGAGAGTCACCTTAAATTTATGGCAAGTGAATGTCACAATCAATGGTCCTTATCATTACCTTATTAATGTCTAATATATATATATATATATATTTTCCCCATTTTAATTTAATCACAGTGGTTTAAACTCATGTATATGACCACATAACTGTATATTATTATTCTTAATAGAAATAAATTATGAATCACTCACAAAACATCCAGTTGGAGACTTGATTAGGTGACCGATTACCAAAAAAACAAACTTGATTAGGTGGGCCAAAGCAATGGTAAACTGCACTCATGAAAAACTATAAATATATTAGCTGTCCTCTAATAAAACACCATAGTAGATAATCTTCACATTCAATCAATGGTTAGACATTTTTAGACATGAACTTATTGGGTAAATCATGCTGTCTATTTACTGTTCAAGTGGTAGGTGTAATCCCACGGTTATAATCACATATCACTGCACTTTGATAAAGGAGCTTTATTCCCTACGTGTCCCCCATAGGGCTGCCATTGAGATTTTTGGTCTCCTGATTTTCCAGGATTGAAAAACCGGCACGGCACAAGTGGGTGACTGGTATTATAAAAGTAACATTCATCTCGAAGGGGAGTCCAGTTGGTTAGGACCATGACTTAAGAACTGAAAATTGTGATTTTAAATTAGCGCTATCTCTAGGGCCATTTACCCAAATAAATGCCTGACTTACCTGGTATATAGGAGAGGTAAAGACTTCACATATTGAGTGGAAGTAGTTAGTTCTCAAATAGGCCGGACGCTCCGCAGGCAGAAAATAAAACATCAATCTAGAGTAATATTTATATTGTATGTTGGGACTTGAGGGTGCTGTATTGCTTTAAAATTAGGGATGGGAAATGGGCCGGATCAAGTCGAAATCAAGTTGACGTGGGTGTTTGAAGATTTAAACATATGTTTTTTATTCATTCATTAAAGGGGTTAACCGTACCCTGCATGGGTCAATTTAACCAGATCATGGGTCAATATTAGTCGTTTTCATTTTCTTTATATTTTATTACATTTGATCCCATCTTCACAAATTAATTATGAGGCCATGCAAAGATTAAACATTCATATTACTGTCGGTGACACTTTGTATAAAAATATTCTTACTTTTCAGGCTGCATTTCTGGACTTTGTCCCACTGGTATCTACATGTACTTGGAAAATTTATTAATTGAATGGAATGGAGTGAAGTAAAGATTATTTTAAAAAAAATTAAAATACAAGTAAATTATAATAATATTTTATTTTTTAGTTGTTTGATATGAAACGCTTTTGACTTTTCATATAAAAAATAAAATTTTATTTCTTTCCGTTAAGAAAGGAGATTGTCTTCTTTTTTTTTTTTTTTTTCTAACGAAAAGAATTTCGAATTAAAATATTTTTTATATGGCTTACTTTTATAAAAATATGAACTTTATATGACTTGGATTCTATTAGTAAAGTTGCGGAACAAATGGAAATTATAGCCTGTGAGAGGGATGATGGCTTAATTCAATAATGACAGGCAGAAATGCAGCGACGACCGGCGTAAATTTAGCGGTGAGAGGTAATGATCGCCTGTTGGGGGAATACATAAGAAGGGAAAAGGTGATTGTTATTAGCTGTTGCTAATCTTTACTGTTTTTCCCCAGTACAAACAAAGATGGGAAACTGTCCTTGTTTGCTTTTCTATGTACTGTATGTACCACGTGAAGATAACGTGTCAATCTCCCTACTTCTCGAGAAGTGTGAAAAGTACCCCACAATGTCATGCTCTGTATCACACACAACACAAGGGAAGTAGGAGAAGGAAAACTACATCTACCATGCGCCGCAGGAGTACCTATCCCCGTGTGTCTGTCTCTGTCATCTTCTAAGCCGGCCATTTGACTCTTTCCAAGGAGCCAAACCAATTCAAAGTAATTGCCATGCAATGCAAACAACTTTACTTTTAGATTGGATTGAAGCATGCTACTTTTACTGCATGACTACAGCTGCCTATCTAAGTTGACCCAAGAGGCCATTTGTTTGGAAGAGTTCCTTGCTAGAATTCTTTGAAAATTTATAGAGACATGGGGTCATGTTTGGCAATCCAAGTCATGGGGGTTTCTTTGGTGGTTTCTCGTAAGTTTATGAAAAATTTATGTTTGACAGTTGTAGATTGGGCTAGAATGTGGTCTGGTGGAATCCTTTTTCTTTGAGGATTTTTAAGTTTAAACTCTCCTCGGGAGCTATAACAATCCTTACTTTTGTGGATTTACCTATTGATATCAAATTCTCCCTCAATTTTATGTATCAAAGTGCACAAATATTTGGTGTTTTCATTTTTTTTAGGGGTGCTGGAGCATTTGTAGATTTAAATGAGAGGGACAGCATCTGAGATTCTCTCATATCTTCAGGATAGGAATGCTTAGAATTATTGAAAAGAAACATTCCCACCACTCCAAATAAAACAGAAGCATGGCAATACACACATGGGATATGTGAAAATGTTAAATTCTATTGAAAGAAATGGACAATAACTACAGGTTAAGTTGGAATAGGAAGCTGCCAACAAACTTATAAAGCAAGACATATTTTTGAGTTCAAAATGTTTGTTATGTCTATAAAATACAAGAGGATTTTGAGGATTAGTCATCTCAAAAAATATTATATATAATATAAAATGAATAGTTAAAGAGTCCATAAGACTGAATAAATGTGTTTGCTTCATGTGATTTTGTTGAGAGTTTAGTTAGGAGTTTAATGGTTTTATCAAGCCAAAAGTCTAACGTAGTCATCAGAGTTTATACTTGGCTTATGATTAACCCTATAAGTATTAATTTATTTCAAGCGTTATAGATTTTAATAACTCTGTGTTGAGGACATATATATATATATATATATATATATAAGAAAAAAAAAAGAAGAAAGACCTTATTTGGGAATGTATCATTTCCGAACGCAAAAACCCTAATTATAAGTTGTTTTACTCGTTTTGGCATGAACGATGATAGCTTGAGCAGCTGAGAATCTCCCTCATAATTTTTATTTATCTTGATGATCGGATTCTTAAAGAAGTTCACCATGCTCCTTAATGAGGCCTACTTATTAAAAATCTACCAATCAGAATTTAATGCCTTTTTTACATGGCTCTGGCCACGTCTCAATACAATTGAAGTCGGGCCCACTATTTGATCAATCACATATGAAGCTTATGAATAAAATACTTGATCATCAAAATCAGATGTTCTTTTCTTGATCCTTTTTTTTTTTAATTCTTTTAAAAGGATTCGACCTTGGGCACATGCACACACCACTCTTAATCCAGCATCAAAGTTAATGGTGCACTTAAACACCACCTATGTCCCTAGCTAGCTGAGAAAACCAGGACTATAAGTAATTTAGATGAGTGAAATCTTGCTTAGAACCGATTCTCATAGGCTATTTGTTTGAGCACTTTAGATTTTAACTTTTCACTGATGAGTTTACAAGCCCAGATAGGGTTTCTCTTACTTCAGACAAGAAAAAGGAAAAAAAAATAACCTTGTTTAATTAGATTGTGAGACTTCACATGGAATCCCAACTCCATTAATCACTTCAACTTTTGTTGCATCTGTCTCAATCTTCTGCAGTTCTGCATCAAAATCTTATACAATCTTTGTTTTGGTCTTATTTTTACAGAGTGGTCCTACTAATTCAGACTATGCATGCATGCAAAATTTTGTACCAGGGTAACATGTATCACATCACACGAGCATCAGACGTGAGTTTCTACTTGTAACAGTAGAAACAAGATCGAGTTGTCCCCAAACACTCTATCACAAAGTAGAATGAGGGAGAAGAAACAAACTAGTACTTCACATGCTGCCAACATCAAGGATAAAAGAGATGGAGATTACATGAAGAATATAATATGTGGTCGGCAAATATCCCCCAAGAGGACAAAGAAGTCCTCTCAATTCCTCACCATCCCAGCTAGGTAGCTACCTAGAGAGAGACCTCTCTTTTTCTCTCTCATCATTTTGACATTGCTGCATTTGAGAATGGATAGATGAAAGCACACAATCTCTACAAGAATCAAAAGTACTTGAGCTTCCAACTGCACAAAGTTGCATTATTTGATGCTTTTTGCAGCATTCCAGCCAAGCTGCCAGGGACCATCCAAAACCCTATATGGGACAGACCCCAAAAGTACTTATCCCACAAGCACAATTCATGGCTACTCATTTATCTTAATGCACATGGCATGTATTGAATAGTAATCTTGAAACTTGAATTTCTGGGTGGGGCCTTTGAGTAATTCATCTTAACTATTTATTTGATGACCACAAATATGGTGTCTTGGGTTGATTGTTAGACGTGTGTATTTGTCCTGATGACCACATGTGTAATATTATCGGGATCCAGTGTTTAAGTCCACTAATTTAAGTTACTTTTCACTTATTTATTTTTTATTTTATTAAATTTATCTTGTATTCAATTTTAGTAAGCTCAATCAAATAGGACTCTTGTGGGCTGATTTGAGGGAATTAAGGAAACTTACCTTTATTAAATTTCTTTGATGGGAAGAAATCTCTCTAGGGCTTATCTATATATGGTTTTTCAGTCCTCTCCTTGACCTACGAGATTTGAAAAGTACCCATCAACTTCACGTATATTGGAGTGGGTGATAAGGGAGATAGGAGAAAATCCTATTTGAGAAAAGAGATCCACTCATCATCAAAATCATGGTGCAAAGTGCGCTTTTAGTATTTTAGATTATCAATTGTTAATGCGTAAATCAGGATCCATAGGTTTGATTCGAATTGCAAACCATATTGGATCTATCATTGATGTCATGTATTCTGGGTTCACCAGATTGGTCCACTGAGTTAGCCAAAGACCAATGTTTTGGTTTAGAGGTATTTTGGTAATTGTATCAACTCTAAAAGGACGTAAGAAACATAGGATTATACATACCATGTATATTTCTCATATATTTCTCCCTAATGTATTTGCCTTGTATGGTTGATTGTTGATCGTAGGTTTTTCCGCTTTTGCCACATGCAATAGGATATATCCATATGATGTAAACAGATCAATTTAATTTTTAGGCCTTGGAACCGTGATTAGGATGTATGGGCTGGTGCCCATGTATTTGTACATTCTCAAGTTGCCCAGGGACTTGCATTGCTTTCTTCAATTCAAAGAAAGTTGTGTTGGAACTCAAAAGTTCAAACGCAGGAAGGTCCTAGAAAAATCTCAAAACTCATGGCAAAGTAAATTTACTTCCACTGGGGCTGGAAACTTTTTCTTCCTGAAAGTGAAATGTGGAGAAAAGAGATCCAGATGACACCAAAGTTCACCGACCCAATTTAATCCTATTCTTTTCATTGGACAAGAGAACTCCCTCTTTCAACCTCAGCACAAATTAGCTACTGGGACTTGTCTCTTTTTGAGGACTTTGATGTCTTATACCAATCATCTAACGTAATATATAAATAACTAAAAAGTAAGGTATGAAGCGAGAGAGTTGTGTTCTAAGAACCATAAAAAACAGTACAGTTCAATCAGCCCTTTCAAAAAAAAAAAAAAGAAAAAAAAAAAGAGAGTTTTGTAATTTTTGGAAAATAAAAAAATTGCAACCCTTCTATTTTTTTCAATTGCGGATAATTTCTTATGTAAATCGTCAAAAGAAAGAGATATAGAATATAAGTTCCATACATTATAGGCCATCGCCCTTCATGTGTTGAATTCTTAGAAATTTCAAGTAGCCCATTTCGAATTTTCTCCTTTAATCCTCCACCTTTACTACCCAGTCTAAATAATGGGCCTGATGGGGTTTTGGACTAAATTCACAAGAAAAATCGGTTAAAATCTTGTCCAAAACCTTTGACCTGAGTTAAAGGCTTACCTATTTGCATAAAACGCATAAGAATTCATGGTCAAATGAGGAGTAAAGGATATGAGGAGAGGAAGGATATAGAGTGAAGATGTGGATGAGACCTTCACTTTATTATATATTGATTTAGTAGGGTGATGGCTGAATATATATTTCCATCTACGGTCATTTTTTTTAATATTCACCTTTTTTTCTTTTCAAGAATATTGCTTAGTTGATTAGCAACCTCAATTGTCACCTGGCTACGTAGGGTTCGACCATTTGATTTGCCAGCTCTTCCCACTTTGTGGGCTTCTTCTTCCTCTTCCCACTTGTGTAGGCTCTCCTTCCCACGGTGTGGGCTTCCTATTCTTGCTTGTGTGGGCCTTCTTGAATCCCAACCTCCTAAGTTGTTGGTGTACAAAAAATTAATTAATTAATAAAACCTTTGTTTCCTAATTTTTTACCACTTACTCAACAATCCTAGGTGTTCAATTACATAAAATAAATGGGTCTAAACAAGTGGTTGGAGAAATTAATAATTCAATGATGGATCAATTTAATCGAAAGGCTAGCCCTTTGGAGATTCCAATTTGTCTTTAATGACATCGGTCCAGATTTAATTTGCCTTTATTAATGTTATTTTCCACTATAGGCTTAGATTAGCCAACTCTATGATTGATGCTTTTGCGAGCATTTTGCATATCAAGACCGTTCCAAAGGTGGAACACACCTTTGAATGTTTTTCCTCTTTGTAATCTCTTCTTTTTCTAATGAAAGTTTCTATTACGGATAAAAAAAGGATGGATCATAAATAGAAGTCAGTCTTTGGTTGCTTTTTTATTGGGAAGAAACGGATCTTTGGCTTTACTTCAGGCCCTGTAAATCTGAATGATTTAAATTCAAATTGAAATCTATGAGTTGGGCCCAAACATGGGCCATGAATAGCACTATTGAAGATTGGCGTGCCAATGAAGAATAAAATGGAGATTTCCTTGGTGGAGAAGATTTTTTTATATCATATCAACACTCTCTCTCTCATTCAATTCCCATACATTTGTAAGTCAGTGTTATTAAAAACACTAACAATGATGTCAACTTGACTAACCATCCACTGGTCTTAAAAGACAATTGAAAACATGTAATTGAATGGGAAGAAGTTGACAAATATAAGTGTTTCCAAATGCTAGCTAGTAGGTTTGTGACAAATAGGTACTCATAATAATAAAAGTAAACGTAGCCAGAGGAAAATGAACTCTTCTGTTTGGTTTCTACTTACATTTAGAACCAAACCCAATTGGACTATGTAACATTTTATTATATTAAGGTCATAGTCTTATTTTTATCCCATCCAACTATTGCAGCTGAAATTATCATCCCATCCAACTATTGCAGCTGAAATGAAAGACATTGGTAATGTAAACCAATATCATCTCCACTATCCATCTACATCAAAGAGTGTGGACTACTTTCTTAGATCCAGACTGATCAAAACAGTGCTCCTTGGTAATTGGATATTTGGATTCACTAATTTTCTATCAAAATATGTTGGCTTGCCATTAGATTGATCACACGTATACATAATTAAAATACATTAACTCAAAGAGAGTAAATGTTTAAATCACTGATTACACATGGATCAATCTGATGATAGGCTAAACTCCCTATTACAGCATAATTCTTCTCGGTCAGTGCCAATGCATTTGGAGTGGGCCCACTCCATGTTTTTCATATGCCAAATTTTATGGTGGAAGATGTGTCAAAATTGATTCTTTTTTGGTAAATTTCACCATTGGATGTTCAAAAAAGAAAAAAAGATTGATGGATGAAAGTTGTCTGAACAAAATGAGAAGTTGGAAGAAAGGTGTGAGTAAGCTACTTAGAACTTCAAAAAAAAAAAAAGGGTGAAAAAAGACATTTTGAATAATCCAATTTGCAAATTCATCTTGGGTCATGTTTGGTTCAGGGAATTTTCTTCACCTAAATTGAAAATATACGGATATTTTTGGGATATTTTTCAAAATTTTGCAGATATTGATGACCTGAGAGGTTTTGATTTAGTATAACAAAATGCCAATATATGGCTGGATATGGGTTGTTGTCAATATAAGTGAGTTCATATTGGACTGCTGTTCTAATGAGTTGTCATCGTCATTGTTGTCATTACTTGCATCTCTTTACAGGACAAGTTCCACAAACGATGGCCCACTTCAGAAAAGTGTGCTCCCCTCCTAAGATTCCTGAAAGTTTATAATAATCATAGCTCTATGATGTAAGTCTATGTGGGACCTATGAGGTTGCAACTTGCATGTCAGTGATATAGGTAAAATGGGATGAAAAAATTCTCGTATGGATGAGATTAAAAAATATGCTCCAATTGGATCATCACAGCTCTTGATATAAGGGGTCAAAGTCTAAAGATTTTATAAGTTATTTTTAATGAGATTCATTCTAATGGTGAGTCCAATTCAGATGAGTGACAACTCACAATTTTTCTTTTAAAGGTGGATAATCATTAAAAGAATAAACCCAAAAGACCAAAAAAAAAAAAAACACCCTATCAATACCAAACCATTCAGATTTGGACTGCTCTTAATACCATGTTTAACCATCACAGGGGTTTGAAAGTATATGAGGGGGTTGGATTGAATTACATTGATCCCACGTAGTACTAAATCTTTTACCTCTAAGAAGAACCATGACTCTGTTAGAGGAACTTATCATATGAAGAGTTGAAGACCCCTTTATATTTTATATGGCTACCTTATGCCAAGAGGGGTACCTCTCACAGACTTGTGTGAGAGGCAAATTTTTTGTCACTAGGTAGGACTCATGATAAATCTAACTCCCTCACACTCACTAATTATCCCACTCTAACTTTGAACTAATCTGAATAATAATCACCATTGAATTTATTATGAGGTGTCCAACAAAGTAGTAAGAAGATTAATTCCCACACAGGTTCATGAGAGGTATCTCTTAGCAAAAAATTACTTTTATATATATATGTGTGTGTGTGTGTGATACTCCTATGAGAGATATCGCTCATCTTATATGAAAAAAAGAGTTGTGGGCCCTTACATTTAAGTTGTTGGCATTGTATATGGATATGAGGGCCCCCACCCTATCTCCCATATAAGTTGAGAGATATCTCTCATAAGAGCATCTCCCTATAAATATATATATATAAAGTTTATAAGTACACACTCTATATATATATATATATATATATAGGGGGCTGCTCTCCTCAGCTGCAGCCCCCCTCTATCCTCAGCTGCAGGCATATCAGGAGAGCTGCAGTTGCTCTCCTCACATGCCTGCAGCTGAGAATAATGAGGGCTGCAGCTGAGGAGAGCAGCCCTCCTATATATATATATATATATATATATATATATGGTACAATGATTTGTATAATTATATAGAGCATGTGTATAATATGAAAGTCAAACAGAGCCAAACTCCCAAGTAAAGTTGAGGCCTGACTGAGCCAAGCCAAACTGGCCCCTGCCAAAGCATGGCTTGTGAGATGATTGAGCAAGCTCAATCTCGGCTTCAACAACAGTACACCACACAAGCCGAGCTCCGGCTTAAGCCCAGCCAAGCTTGCTCACTTGGCATCCTCCTATTATCACCAACTGGCACTTGCGTTTCATGTTTAATCCCTTTTTTCTTAATCTCAACATTGATGTAAGCACAAATGTCACAATAACAGTAAAAGACACTGAAAGATATGTCATATTAACACACGTTTATTATAATCAAATCAACCAGCCAAAAATACAATAGTGGAAAAAAAAAAAAACAATGAAAAATTGTACATTTTCTTCTCTGTGCAAATGCCACAGATACATACATAGAAACCAAACAATCCAAACCACCAAAACCCTACAAGCAAATGGATATCAAAACTCTATCCCTACCACCCCAAGAAATTCCAAGCCATCTAATGGGGGCTTTCATCAAATATTCACCACCATTATCAAATCAAAAGAATAAGAAACAATTCAAAGTATGTACTGGGTCTATGTTCTTCTGTTTTTTCTCTCTTTTCCAATAGAGACTTCTCATAGAAACAAAAACTGAGTCTCTCCATTCCTTCATCTTCCAAAGACAATTCAATCCGAACTAGTCCTCTGTAGGCCACCATTCCTTGCAGCATAACGCAGTTCCAGCGAAACTTGTCGTTCCATCTGAATATGTCGATGGAAGTTATCGATGAACGCCTGCGCTCTCCTATCAATATCATCATCAACATCACTTTGGGTCCTCCGAATTGAGGCCGGAGATAAACCAATATCGGAGTTGGTGCAATCGAGCAGGCCTGGTGGGTCATTGAAGCTCAGCTGATGCCTGCTCGGAGATTGGACAGCAGACATAAGATGGTGCCATTTGTGGACGTTGAAGCTTAGTAAGAACCTCACCTTCTGTATAGCCTTTCTCAGGCGACTTAGTAGTAGCCACTTGCCTGCAGCCATGGTAGTAAAGCCAATGAAATTGAAGGGTGATATGAGAAAAATTAAGGCAAGCTTAGAAGAGGGGGTGAGGTTTATATAGGGAGGGAGAGATTGAGATGGTTGGATTGGAAGAAGTATTCTAGAGAAGATGCTTACACGGTTTCAGTTTTCAATGAAGTTGCAAGGGAAGTTGCTGGGAGAAACGTAACAAAATTAGGTAGCGTGTGTTTGGGCTACAATGTGAGGAAAAAGCCTAGAATAATCAGTAGTTTCAAAGCATATTACGTGGAATCAGCTTTACATGTGATCCTTGGCCTCTAAGAAATTAATAAGACTTGGCCGACTGCGGCTATAATAGCTGACTAATGGCTCCTTTCTTGTTTAACACAAGTATTAAAAGGCAGTTGTCACTGGGCTGGGCTACCCAGGTTAGGCATTTACTGACTGGGTCTTGTTTTGTGTTTAATTAATTTGGCCAATGGCAAGGGAGAGGCCGCATGTTCTGTATGGTTGCAAATGGATAGAAGACTACCCAAATCTTTGAAAGTGTCTCCAATTCTGAACAATTAAATTGTGGGTTAGATATGGGAGGAATTGGGATCTCGATCCGGATCCGGGCATATAGGATCCAAAAATATTTGAATCCGGCATCAGATCCATGTATGTTCGGACCGGAGGATCTAGGTTTGAATGGATTACATTCACATTTTAGAAATATATATAGATTTGAAGGGCTTATATAGTTTGAGTTAGATTCATATTTGAGACTTTACTTAGTTTTAATCATTATACCATTTAGTAGTCCCACGTATAGATTAAAATATAAAGAAATTGATTCTCTTTTACCCGATTAAAGTTCTACACTCTACCTCTGGATTTCAATCCGTAACCAAATCCATTTTTTCCAAGTTGATGCCAGAACTGGATAAAAATATACAGTAGATAGATTCTATATCAGGTCCAACAGGGTTCTGCTTGGATCCAACCTATTTGCATCTTTATCGATCTGGCTCGCATGAAAATGTTATACGGGTTGGGCAGAGGTAAGGTACCAAATTGGGACAGAACCCGGATTACATTTGTGTTAATAATATTAGATGGAGTGGGGATTCGGCTCAGCTAGGTCAAACCCACCTTGCCTGATCAAGTTGCACCTTAGTCTCATAAAGATCTAGCTAACATCCTATGGTGCACTTTGTTTCTGGTGGGCCTCACCATGGATTTTGGTCCAGAAACCTTTGATCACTGGCCTACAAGAATTTCGTTACAAAGACTTGAGATAAAAAGTAGGTGAGGTGTAGGGGTCCCCTTACCATATAAAATCATGGACTTTATCACAGTTCCCTTACGTATATTTGGAAGAAAAAACAACAGGTTCAACAGAAAAAAAAAGAGCAGTCCAGTTCACCATAACATGGGCCAGTAAATTCCAAAGAAGCAGCCTAGACTTTCCATATATCATCCTTGGAATTTAATACCTAATAAGCAAATGGGCTTGTAACTACTTTAGTCATTTTACTCTTTAAAATTTCCTAATCTGGAATGCATCAGCATATGAGAACACCCACAGAAATAAATATCACGAAACGTGCTTCAAAATCTTGGAAATTTCTCTCCTGAGGACATTTCATCGGGTTAATGTCTTGTATTCCAAGTTAACTGTGTTGATCTTATTGTTAGGTACTTAGGTTGGTTCAAGGGTATTTTGGTAATTATACTTGGCTTTTTTAGGGCTTAAGAGTTGTACAATATGATGTAACTTTTAGCCTTAATCCAAGCAAAAGGGAGAAATGAAAAAAATAGATGAGGAAAGATTTTACTTTGATCATCGACAAAGGCACTTCGGTGAATCACGTAAATCTAACATGTGTCATGCATTTGGGTGTTGATAGCCAATGCTCCCAACACATTTGATGTCCCTCGGGGGTGGGACAAAGAAGAGTGCTTTTAGAAGCTCTGTAATATACTTTACTAAGCTATTTGGTTCAATGGATGGTACTGGAATAGATGGAAAAGAACAAGTTGAGATTTACAGGTATTTTTATTGCAAGTACATCGAAATCCACTTCAAATCACTTACCGGTCTGGGTTCAAGTGTTTACAAAGGAATCAGCAATATTTCAAACCATTTGAAGGATCAAGTTTAAAAAGGGGCCTCATGATCTCATTTCATCATGAACCCAACAAAGATTAGGTGTCACTGATCATCACTGAAGTCAATTGATATTGACAATTAGACAGAGCACATGGATTGGCACAAGATGTAGGTGCATTACATTCAGGTGTCCCATCCCATGGCCAGTAGTTATACTTGAGTATTGAGCCAATCATGTCATCAACTGAAAAGGCTACTCGGTTACCTTCTCTAAATATCACCATCATTGTTTTTAAAAACCATCCTAACTACTCTCATCCATTTTCTTTTAGGCTACGCTAGGGGTCATCATAATAGAAAAACTTCTTTTCATTGTCACAGTTGAAAAAACGCCACCAGCAACAGCTTACCCTCCCACATTCAAAATCATCTGTAGGGCACTTTCAGTGCCCACAAAAAATTAAAGCTCTTTTGTGGAAGATCCAATGTGACAGACACCCCGGCCCTGGTGATCCAAATTGTTCATATGGAGGCCTCATTAGTAGATGGGAGATAAGCTGAAAGAGCCACTAACCATAGAAGCCTAACTATCCAATTGGCCTCCAAACATGCTGAGGATTGAATGATGTTGGCACCTCAGTATCACACACATGTCCAGGTATCGATCCGTTGGCTTTTGGGTTGATAATACCACTCCTGGCTAATAGGCCAACATAGTCCAATTGGCTTCATTACACATAAATCATGAATGGTACTTGTACACTTAATTCAGACAGCTAAACGGCTCATAATGGCCCACTAGGCTCACCATCTCTTAGAGATAGTAGGACCAAAAGTGAGCCCCATCTGTAAAATTGTTGGGTCTTCAAAGAAACATCATCCACTCATCATACATCATAACCAAACCAAGTAATTCAAATAGTTTAAGTACATGTGTGGATAGCAATGAAGTGAGGAGACATCAACAAACACAAACAAGATCACATGGATCAGGAGTTTCTTTTGGGCATGAAAACCTAGTGAATTCAATAGCAGTAAAACACAGAGGATCATCACCATATGAAAAAAGTTGCTCATACATACATAACTGCCTCCTACTTTTTAAGATGAGGAAAGCACTGATAGAGATCACTCTTGGGATGCTTTGCTTCTGCATGTTCCTTGCATTTCACCTCCGACGTTGTGCAGATGAATGTTTGCATGCATACCTTGCACTGTATCCCCAAAGAGAGGGTTAAAAAAAGAAGAAGACTCAATCAACGACAGGATTGAAGGAGAAAGTAGAGAATAGAAAGTTTGAAGAACTTATAGCCATTGGGTAGCCCACGTTATCATTGAATTACAGCATAATATATGCACCTAGAGCAGAGGTGAATATCCCAGCCCCTAATATACACCCATTTGTTTCTCAGGCATTCACGCTGAAGCCTAAGTTTCATTAGCAACAGCTTCCAATCAATAACATTCCAATTTCAAGTGACATATACAGCAGTCATGTTCCACATTTCAATATGCAAAAATTGAAATGTAGGAAGTGATCAAGAACAGCAGTTACTTTTGATGCCCAGGAGACCATGTACACGTTAGGAAGTGCAAAAAGGTCAACTTGGCAGTTCCAAGAATGCCCATCTTTAACAAGGATTGACACTGGCAATGAGGTGGACTAGGAGTCCTACTCTTGAATGAGCTGGCTACAATTTAAACTGGAGATCTTGTTATATTTGTTTTTGCGTTGGAGCATATATCATTTGTATGCAGTACTGACTGTATTGTCATTTGTACAGTTCAAATAAACATCTAGTTGTAACATATGCAAGTTCTTCAAAAGCTTGTTAATTTCATGAGGTAATATTTGAGTGGTTTTGCCATATCAATGTATAGGTAAGCTCATCAAAATTTCTTGGATCCCCCACGGTACTATATTTTTTTACCAACAGTGATTTTTGCCCATGGGTTTCAGATATAATTACCTCTTAAAATCATAGGCAATTTCGAAAGTGTTTGATGAGATCTCTGATTTCCTCTTTTGGTAAATTTTTAGTCACCAACTATACGTCCTAGACTTGAACATTTCTATGCAGAATACCAAGAGGGCATGGAAGATGGGATAAATATCAACATCTCATTAGACATTAAAAGGACTGCAAGCAGAAGTAGCTATGAGCAGCCTTAGAGTAGATCTCTTCAAACCACAATAGATCCCTTCTTGAGCAGCCCAAGGGGATCAACATAACATGGCGAAATAGCATTGCAACAAAATATGTCCCTTGAAACAGGAAAGAAGTATTTCCAACTAAATTGACTGATGTCTACGACCACCATTTATTACTAGCAACAATGCATTGTCTACATTGAAAACATTTGAAACCACAAGTTTATACGAAAAAAAGTGAGAACCACGTGTGCTAAGTACAGGTACATCACACGTGTCCAGTTTGATATGAGTTTGGGTCCTCTAAAGCTTTTGCTTGTAAAGAAAATCTTGAGTTGAAGGAATGGAACTCCACAATGGGCCTGCCTATTATAAATCTAAAAAATGTCCTTCCTATGTATGAAATATTGACAAATTCAACCCCTTCCCACCATAAGATTGACCATTTGATAAGAAACAAGATTGATGAAAAAGGCATAAGATTGTGTTATCATGTTTCTGTTAAATGGCCTCCCTGTGTATATCTAAGATTGACCATGAGATATCTCTAAATTTTATTCCAGTAATGGTTTGTCTCACTATAAGATTGATCGTTTGATCAGAAACATGATTGATGAATAAGGCATAAGATTGTGCTATCACGTTATTAAGGTGGCTGTTAAATACCCTCCCAATTATGGCACATATGACATATCCCCAAATTTTACCATTGTCCCACCATGAGATTAACAGTTTGACAAGAAACATGATTAATGAATAAGGCATAAGACTGTGTTATCATGATTTTAAAGTATATGAATATAATTTTCTTCTTCTTTTTGGTGTGTAACAATGATTTGATGCTTATAAACAGCATAAAAATAAGAGAGCCTTATACCCAAATAAAAGAAGTAAGAGAGCCATTAAGATAGATACAAAGCTAACCTGGATAGTCATTGCCTTTTTGTTTGTTTCAAGTTGGCTACCTGGACAATCAAAACAATGAGAGACAATTATGAACTAATTATATGTAATGTACTTGCAAGCATGAAAAAGAAGGTTATCTTACTTACCCAGCCCAACTTGGTATTGTATTTGTAGAAAGAAAGAGAGGGTTTTTACCTTTGGCAGCTTTCTGCTTCTCCATGTTCTTCTCTCTTGCCATCTTAGCCTTCTGCCCATTTCCTCCTCCCATCTTTTCCAACACACAACAGGGAGAGAGAAAAAGAGAGCGTAGACCAGTCCTTGAGAATTGAGAGTGACACCACCCAACTCACCCAAGTAATTAAAGGAGATGGCAAGAGCAAGAGAGTAAATGGCGCATTAAGGGAGAGTTAGGTGGCAGTTGAGAAGGTGGGAGAGAGTGGGGATGACTTTCAAGCAGACAAGAGAACAGATAAGAGTCCGGATGCTCTGAAGCTTTGACTTTACACAAATGATCAAAAGATGATTACATTGTTAGACTAACCTATTAAAAATCTAATCGGCGCAAAATAAATGCGCTTCCAAGGTAAGATGTCTCCCTTAATTTTACCCTAATAGAAAATGATCCCACCATAAGATTGACTATTTAATTAAGAAATATGATAAACATAATCTTATGCATAATCATTAATTTATACTTTTTTTAAATGAAACAGTCAGTTTTATGATAAGACCAACTCCTAGTGGAGTTTGGATGCCATGTCACAGTTATTACATGGGCTTGTAACATACTAACATGTGCTTGGAATTCCATTTAGAGGCCAACAGAGATAATCTGGATCTTTCAAAATGAATGTCATCATCTTTTTTAATATATCCTCAAGTTTTAATTCAATAGGAGCGGGTCCCACTGACTTAATAAGCAGATGATGGAAACAGAACTAGGCACTTATGTGGCATCGCTATTGACCATGTTTTCTATCCCGTGCTCAACATTACAGTGGGATCCACTCTTTTTTAACTGAAATTTAAGGAAATATCGTTGGAGGGGAAAAAATTTATCTTGACCAGTCTGAGTTATCTCTATGTGAGCCCTACAATGGAGTTTCAGGGGCGTATTATACAGTTCAGTGTAATAATTACAATAGAGGATCCGGAGTCCTCGTTGTGGGGTAAGAATATAGGGATACTCTATTTATGCAAGGGAGGGTGTTTGTTTTGAGCCCCACTATAAAATTTGACTCTTTGAACTTGGGATTTATCCAAGTGAAAGCCTGTGGATTTGACCTCTTTAAAGGGCCTGGATCTGGGCCAAGTCAAGCCCAGATCTGGATTTGCATGGGTGGGCCAGGACATGCATTTCAGTCCAATGGTCCAGATCTAGATGAGTGGATCCATGTTTAGGTTCTGAACCCATCCGATGGGCCTGCTTCGGGCTTAGGCACTTGAGCCCAACAGAATTTTAACAGCCCCTCTGTCTTTCATATCTATAATATATATATATATATATATATATATGTCAATATTATATATATATATATACAATAAAAGAATATCAGCATATTAAAATATTTATGTCATATAAAGTTTATTTTTGAAATGATATTCTCTTGTTTGTTTTATAAATTCGGACTTGATCTTAAATTCTAACAACATATGTCAACGACGGCATAGGTGAAAAAAATTCCCCTCCATAAGTTGATGGCCACTCAAAAAAAAAAAAAAAAAGAAGGCCGAAAATGACATTAAATAGAATTATATATTATGAATAGACATGAAAAAATATAATTCATCTAAAGATTTGGCCCAAGATAGACTAAGTGGCGAAGTAGAATTTCTTTAGCTGACCCTACCATACTTAAGACAAGGCTTTGGTGACTTAATACCAAAATCTATATGCACTCACAAGCTTTAAATTGAGTCGACTCTCGCTTGCCCATTACCCTACTCATATCCAAGCACAAACTTCCAAGTCGGGCTCAAACTTGGACATAAGACTTTCAACTGCAAACAGGCTCGATCCTCTATATGAGTAAGTCTGGACTAAATCCAGCCCGTTGATAGTCATCTGTGGATTGCCCATCTACTCAGAATTTAACATATCGATCTTGCTGGCAGTCCCATCTAACACCATGATCCGGGAAGAGGTGAAGATGTGACGTACCTGAGTTTGAAAATTTCAGACAGTCAGGTAAAAACTGACATTAGTTACCACTTTGGTAAAGCGCTGTTCTTAAGACAACTTTATCCATCAAAGTTCTAGTATGTGGATGAGTTGAAATCCTGAGTAATAAATGGGTAGAGTTTAAGTTAAGCCAACACATGCTAACCACAGTGATCAAGCCGACATGAACACTTGGCAACTCAATTCACCCTATTGCCACCCCATAAATCCTCTACTAGCTCGCACAATTATACCCTGTACGCTAATATTTATTTTGCATGTGGTAAAATAAAATCTATGAAAAAATAAATTTAACCGCCAGAATTTTACTATACCCATGTTTGCTTTATCACAACGAGTGATAAAGTAAGGTTTCAACTGCCAACAGCTTTACCTTAACTTTCATAGACTACAAAGAGTTGTACCTCAAAAAAGAAGAGTAAGGTGGTTACTTTATCATTCTCTCCATCACACTTTTTCTCACCTCATGCAAAACAAACACAAGTTTTACTTTAATAGAAACTATACTTTACCTTTACTTAATCTTGCCTTTTTCACTAATTTAAAGTTTAATTTATTTTACTTTACCGGTAAAAGAATATGTATTGTCCTACAAAAATGGAAAAATAGAAGAGGAAAAAGAAACAAACTAAGTACTGGTTTCTTTACCAAAAATTCTAACTAGAATTTGAGATGTGGAGAATTCAAAAGATAGTGATGTGATGGCTGTCCAGTGAAATTCTTGGATGCTGTGTTTTTTTTTTTTTTTTCTTAGAACTCTAATTTTTAACTGCTTGAAAAGTCAGAAGTAGCTTTTGGAATTTTCAAAATTCCAACTTCAACATTTATGGATGCTCAAGTAGAGAGAGGACGACTTAGGAATTTACCATATGAGACAATTTTTGGAGAATTTATAAAGTATCAGAATTCATGTAAAGAAACAAGCCGTGAGATCTAATCCAAATGATCCTATTAAAAAATAAATTCAAAGTAGAGTTTAATAGGGCTAAGAAAAGGAAGTTTGCAAAGAAAAGGATTTTTACAAATTGAGTTGGAATTGGACCACATTAGTTTGAATTGGACCACATTATACAAATTATCTTCATCTTTATCATACAATGCCCCCAAATGCACAAGTACAATTCGATATGCTTTCCCAACTGAAACTCCCATCTATATATACATTACATGTGGCTTAAACTCGATAACTCACCAGCACGTGGACCATATGAATGGGCTCTTTTTGTGTAGGAATTCCACTGCCTCCCTCTCAATTACAGGATAGATTGTGTCAGGTGGCCCACCCACTTGTGTCTACCATGAGAAAACATAGTGGACGTACCCTCAACTGAACTTCATGTGATTAAATCATCCCTCATCCAACTATCCAACTGTTTCTTAATCGTACACGTAACACTGTTGCCCACTTGCCCACACATGTACAGGCCCTGGTGAAGAGTCAGATGTGTCCACTCATCAGGTGGGCCGCACATGTACTTCAAAGATATCTCACCTGATTTTCTATGGATACACCACCTGATTGATGAGTAACAACCACTAGACACATTGTCCAAAACCATCCAGTTTTCAGATGGAGTTAGGCTGATCTTTTTCGCATGGCCCTGAGTCTGGGACCAATACCTGAATGGGTTGAGCTTGCCTTTATCTGCCAGAAGGCCTCACTAAATGGACCAGCTTCTCCTGAAAATCTATAAATGCAAATAGAATGGGTCTTGCTGTGGGCCATATTTTGAATCCAAGCTCGAATATCTACCTAACAGGATAACAACTTAATTGGCTAGGCTTTGATGATCCTAAAATGGATTTGAAAGGTCTTCCTCTGTTCATTGAAAGGGTATTTATTGAATTATCGGCAAGTCACAGTTGCTTCATACTTTGCCTTCACAAGTTATTTGCAATTTTATTTTTCAGATTGACTTACTAGCCAAGAGTAATATTACTAATATGAAAACCAAAAGATGAAATCCTAGTCATTTATGTGATGCTAAGGAGTCAATACCACTCAACCATGAGCGTGTCTGGCAACTTGATATTTATACATAGACCGAATATTGAGATGCATTTCTCAAGCTTACTTCAAAACCTAACTATCTAACTCAGTTTTTATACCTAAAATAAAATAAAATAAAAAAATTCCAACTCAGTTGACTCAACTGAAGGTTCAACTCCTCCAGCCAAAGCAGTCTCACTCAGTGCATAGATGGACAGGACTCGAAAAGTCTATGAAATGCTTTTACAAATTCCCTTCCTGGCCACCTTGTGGATGGGTGTGCTACTTTTCGCCCAATAGTCTAATCAACCACACCGCGCATTAAGCAAAACTTTGCTTCAAACATTGTAATTCATACCAATAGATCATGTTCGAGGTAAAGCAAGATTGATTAATCATCATCATCAAAATTCTCTTATGTCCACTATATATGTTGCAGTCAACTACATGAATTCTATCATATGCATGTATCTCTCCTAAGTCGACTCAAACAAGTCTTTGACTTCGTCAAAGGTCAGTTTAGTCGAACGTATTTAGCTAATCATGTGAAACAATAATAGATAATTAGTGGTAAAACAAAAGGTCTACTTGGCATATGATATTCAAGGCATACCATAGGGTTTGTCCAAAATTCTGTCCAAAAAGTTTGTCCAAATAGCATTACTCGTGGTAAAAATCAAAGTTCTCGAGAAAAAATAGGGAGGGGGGCTAAGTTTAAACTCCAGATCGACAAGCCTGACATTGGGCACCATACTCTCAAAAGTAAGATTAGATGGGATACCTTCAAAGAGTAGGTTACAATTAAAAATAGATTAATGTAGTTTAAAAGGGTAGGTTAGGTTAGGGGTTAAAATAATTGTTGATAAGTCATGAGATAAAGCGTTTGTCTGATCAGAAGCAGAAAATGCACATGGATAGCTCAGACCAAGACAGCCTAAGTGGGACTCTAAGAAGTTAACCGTATACCATCCAAGTGAAGTGGAGACACATCATGTTCCAACAACAGATATATACATCATCTTCTAAGGTCAACTTGCATGGCCCCATGTCTGCCACCTACGGCCGGGATGTCAAGTATCTATCATTCATTGATCCTTCCTTTCCCATGTCCAGTAAAAAGCTACATGCATGCAGAACGTGCAAAGGGCCATGAATAGCCAATAAAAATGCTCTAATTTACTGTTAGGTTGATGTCTTGTCTTTCAATTAAGCAATCAGTTTAGTTTATTAGGTCAACCAATGCTAAATTATACTTTACAAGGAAAAATATGTTTGAGAACTAGGAGTTGCTCAGTTGGTTTGTATTATGGATATGCTGTCTTTTCCCACTTGTATGGACAGTGTGTTTGTGTTATCACGGGTCCCAACCGTCGTGATTGAGGTACAATATATATATATATATATATCCTTGTACTAGAGAAAGTTATAAATATAATACGCTAATAGATTCTAAATGTTAGGAGAGAATGATTTAGATTTTGTCACAACCCCGTCAAATTTAGTATGACACATCCTAATACTGCTCCCGTTCGAGGCTGCATCCCGTGGTTAAGGATGCCGCTCGAACCAAGTTCTCACATTCTCCCCCACCACAAATAGAGTCGTTTTCGGCTATGAGCCCAACTGTTACACCCCTGCCCAACTCAACATAAAATTGTCCGCTTTGGCCCACGTGCATACGTGAGGACTTCCTAAAAGGTCACCTATCCTAATATTGTGCCTACTCGAACACGCTTAACTTAAAAGTTCTTATAGTTTTCGGAACCGCATGATTTTAAAAGGACTCATGTTGAGTTAAGACGATATTTTTACTTACAAGTCCAGAGTTGGGATTTAGATATTTTCGATGCGGACTAGTGGAGACTTACCATTTGAAGCTCATGGTTGACACACTACGCCCCATGGTTAAGGGTGCCGCCCGGACCAAGTTCTCACTGATTCAAACTCAAACTAGTTTTATCTCTAACAAAATTATCCAGACTATTTATAGAAACTATATTCCTATCACCACTAAACCCTCCAACAATTGCATGATTGTGTTTTTTTCATAATCTTAGGATTTTTAACATCAACAAATATTAATCATAGATCTCTCCAACCGGACCATGACCGCCTAACTTCGCTTATCTTTCAAAAAGAAAAAACAATGACAGCCTAATTGCAAGATCACTACATGATCATGGCTATGACATGAGAAAGAAAATGATGATTCAAATTCAAACACAAACTAATCTTATTTGAACAATTCCTACTGCCTCCAACAGAACCTTCATGCTTTAAAGTTAAATAAAGCTTTAAAATTAATGGTTTAGGGCATGGTTGTTTGCATTAAAGCACATATATAGGAGTCTTTTTATTAAGTGGTTAAAAATGAAAAGTAGTTGCTAGGTATTCAATTTCCATCTTCCTTTGACAATATTATCATAAAAAGAAAGGTCATTTGATCCTCATTTTTGAAAATTCACCTTTTATCTTCATTTTTAATCGCGTAAAAAATTGTACGCATTAAATTCCTATGTATTTAATGAAAACAGGCCCTTAGACATGCTTTAAACTCAAACATGATCATTTGATTAGAGAGGTATTTAGAATCAAAGCATAGGCGTTAAACCCTCCTATACTCCAATGGATCTTCATCTAAGGCATGGTCCAAGTGACAAAAATATGTAGACCCCTTTGTTGGCAAATGCCCAAGCCATGGCTCTTTCAATGAGCCCACCATTATTAACATGCCCAAAAGATAGCAAAATTATATGGATGATAAGATGTCATTTGGTCAAGTAAGACAAGTGATTGGTCAAAAGTTCTTCAATGCCAAGGCCCCAGGATCACCAAGTGGTGTGACTTGTAATACAGTACACCATTTACTTTGTCGAGGCCACCATTTGAACACTCCAGTGCAAGAGAGATGAATCGCCCTTCCATTTCATGGTTGTATGTATATGCACTCACCACCACCACCACCACCACCACCACCATTGACTTGTCCTGATTATATTGGATTAGTTCCTTGAATTCTGTTTTATTCAGAATTCATGTTGTAGATGCAACGTGACAGAAGTTTTATATCGGCTGTCAATTTATGCAACCCTTCTCTTTTATTCGAATTTAAAACCAACAGTCACATGAGTTTACAATTCATTCATGTAATGCTTGTATATGCGTTATACGATTAATTGGCACTACATGAATTAATTGTACACTCTTGATTATGGTTTTAGAACAAAGGTGATGGACACAAAATATAGGCCAAAGCCAAAACTCTTGTGGGCAAATATATTGGTTGATTTAATATCCTAGACAAAACTTAGAACAAGGAAAAAATATTATAGAATTTATTTTGTTATTGCTTTTAGCATTTTTTTTAGATATTAATGAAATATGAATTCTAAAATATAAAAACAATGGATATGCAGCTTCAATATATTAGTTTGGAAATTAAACAGGCTTAGGAATGTCAATAGACCTCTGATTATCAGGTTACTAAGAAAGTAGAGCACATTGGTTGGGGTACTAGCTCAATGGGCCACATGAATTCAAGTTATAGAAACCCAGAAACCATGCAGTTGTGCATAGTCATTGGAGCTCAATTGTAAGATATTTCCAACTCCAGCATGCTCAATAAAATTATGATGACGATTATAATAGTGATGACTCATAATATTAACAGTTTTTCAAAATGGATGAATAAAGAAGATGTTTTAATAAATATGGTGGCTTATCCTTTTGTCATACTGTCCACCAGTCCTTAATTGAGGGTGTACATAAATCAGTTTAATTTTAAAGGCATGGAGAGTGCTAAACCCCATAATTATGATCATAGTTTCTCATAGATGGGTAAAAATCACTATCTTTGCACAGTAGACGTAGGCACACTGTCCGGTCATGTAAATCTTATTGCATTCATCTTATTTTGCTTTCTTATTTGTTGCATTGTGATTGTCCATCCAGAGAATACAAGTGATGAGCCTTGGTTCATATTTACAATGAAAGGATTTGACCGTAGAAGTTTAAGATGATCATCCAGTATTTGGGTGACGGTACCTCTAGGTGCATCCCACTATTGCACTTGAGACCTTGCCATTTATACATAATTGAAGTAGTCTGTTGGAGGTTATGTTGCTAGAGATGATAGGTCTAGTTCCTTAGAGTTACAGATCATTTACCATCATAACAAATAGGATACTTTGAGTTTGATTTGTGTTTTTTTTTTTTAAGAACGTAGGGTTTCAAGCCCTTTGGGCCAGAATAATCCATACCGGCCCAAGAGAGAAAGCCGGATAAAATTTCCCTGTAGCCCCAATGTGATAGTGCAGTTTCGAACCCACAACCTCTGGATGCAAACCGTTGTCCTAGGCCAACTGAGCTACCCCTCGGAGTTTGATTTGAGTTGCTCTATATACTTTGAATTTGATTTGAGTGGTTCTCTTCTATATATAGATGATTGCGTTAAGAAAAATTAGGTGGTTAATTTTATGTTGGTGGTAGTGTCCCTTGAAATTCGTACTTGGTATTAGAGTCGTGGCTCAGTGGTGATCTTGCGATCAAGCCAGCCTTGGGATCTGTTTCTTGTGAAATGCTGCGACATTGTCACAGTGACTAGAGCGCAAGAGTGGGGAACCTTTCACAACCTCAAACACTATACACCAGCTGCAAGGAGAATATGCCTTACTATAATCATGCCATCATATTTAGTCACCAAACATAAACTATGAAAGAGACAATGAATGAGTTTAATCAAGATAGACACATCATGCACAGGGTGCTTACTCTTTGATGTGTTACACAACCCAACCCATGCCCCCATAGTTTTTGCTACCCAACAAATCAATGTATCCTTGACTGCTCGACTGAGATTCTTGTTAGGTTATAATCACATCGACAAGCCCGGCATGAACCCTGAAAACAAAGTCACGCTTCTCGCTATTATTGGAAATGCAGTCACTGGAACCAAACAATGTCTATTCATCAAAAGGGATTCTCTTTCCATTAAAAGGACATAAGATCACAGTAGAATTCTTATCCCTTGCACTGGTCACTGATGATTCAAAAACTCTTCGCGTTGATGATTTCTATCTGCATAGGGTCCTTTACTAAGGTGGGAATTGTTATGGTAACAAGTGAGGCATAGAACACCATCAACTGTACACATGAAAGAAGATTGTTCTCTCCTCTTTTGAATTGCTTGTTTTCCTCATCATTCTTGGACAACCTCAGGAGGGAATGCCCTCTTTGTATAGTCATTATTGGGAAAGGTCAGGTCATTCCTACGCTTAGGATGGCTGGCCCGGCAGTGGGCCCACCTGGAAGGGTTCAAATCATGGGGACAAAGGGATTTGGAAGGACCTGCTTGAGAGCTACATGTTTGAAGAAGAAAAAAAAATCCTTTAATCACGAGAGAAACTGTTTTGAGGGCCTCAATGTTCACTACTAATTTCCTTAGATGAAGTAGTTGTCAAAATTTTGCGTGGTCACTCCGTGACAACCGTTCTCACCAGATCAATAAATATATACATATATATATATTACTGAGGTCAACATCCACCCTCGCTCTTCAACAATCATAATTGTAGTCGAGCCATCGCCATCACCATAAAATCATTGTTGTATCGTTTCTCATCACCAATTGGTTTTGGGATAAGTGGTAGCTCAATGGGGTGTAAGATCCTACAAGTGATATCAGAACCTGGTAGGTCGGGTGTTTGAGTCATGGGGCACACGTTTTGCGAGTTGCGCAGCAAGAGTCGCAGTGAGTGAGCCGTTGAGGGTGCTCTCGTCTTCACCATAAAACCATTGTTGTGCCGTTTTCCATCACCAATTGGTTTTTGGATAATTGATAGCTCAATGAGGTGTAAGATCCAATATATATATGTATATATATATATATATATGTGAGATATATATATGGGGAAGTTTCAAGTGCGTCCTCACCCTATGTACTTGAAAAGTAACTTTTGTACTTGAAAATTCTCAATTATGGAAGTATCCCTCACCCTATGGTGAGGGATAGATGCACTTGAAACTTCCCCTATATATATATATTAAATGAATAAAACCAACTATGACTTTAGTTCTAATTTGAGTCATAACTCAAGTCTATGGTTTTCATACTCTGAGGCTTCAATGTCAAATGTGGAGTAATTACATAGCCACATGTTGTGGTCAAGTAAAGTCAAATCTAGTATATATGAAGTTCTAAATTGTTTAGATTGAGTTTGGATCGGTCACTAATGTACATTTGGATATGGGGACGGTTTCTAAATCCGGTACTCCTTTCAAGAATTAGGGTTTGAGTCTGCATGCTCTACCAATGCAAATTCTCTCTCTCTCTCTCTCTCTCTCTCTCTCTCTCTCTCTATAATTGGACAACCATCTTTTTTAATATTCACGATGAATCACTTTTGATTTTACATACAACCATATGAGAGAATGTTCTTCTCCAAGAAGACTACATATACCTTACATGCAGTCCATATCCAAGGACAGAGGGAAGGGGTTGAGCGGGGTCTAGTGGGGGCTTTCCTATCATCTGTGATAAGCAAGAGAAAATATAGGAGTGTGCTTAGACATTTTTATTTTATGCATTTTTTTTTTTTTTGAACGGTAACTGAAACATTATAATAAAAAGAAGGCATACAAAAACCAAAACACCACTAAGAACATGTATATATAAGAGCCTTTTACCCAAAGAACAAAGAAAGACAATTACATAATGTAAGCAATCAAGGGAATAACCCTATCTACCCCTTGTTTCGCTAGAGAGTCTGCCATTGTATTTGCCGACCTTCTAACATGCCTAAATTCGACATAACCTTGAGAAGATAGAGACTTGATTTCCGCAAAGAGGAAGTGGAACCTCCAAGGACCCTCATTGCTTGGGATCCAAGAGATAGCATTTGATGAGTCACTCTCCACTAATAATTTTTCACGAAAAGAAGAAAAGAACAATCGAAGAGCCTCTAAAATTGCCAACACCTCAGTTTCATTTGATTCCTTGATACCTTCCTTCTTAGAGAACATAAGCAAGACATCCTCTTTGTGGTCCCTAAGAACACCCCCAACACCCGTTGGCCCTGGCACCTCTTGTCGCTCCATCCACATTAAACTTCAAAATGCCCTTTTGGGGGGGGTGGGGGGGACACCAAACTTCCACCTTCATGATTCGAGGCACTGAGCAAAGCATACAAGCCTCCCAATTATGAAGAATATCGTCAGTTTTGAAATAAGTAAACTCCTCCCTCACTAAAGCCCACTTTGCTATTCTCCAAGTAATAACTGAAAGAAGATCGTTGTAGACCATTTTCGCTCCCCTGAAGAGCCCATCATTCATTTCTTTCCAAATGGACCACACTATAGCGAAAGTGATAAGTCTCCACAGTACCGCCCCGCATCCTGAAAAAGGACAAAATCTCTAAGCTTCAAACATATTGATCATAGAGCCTGGCAAACACCAAGCTAATCCGCATCTCTGACCAAATTCCCTCCACAAAGATGATGAAACTTCACAGTGCAAGAACAAGTGATCCACTGTCTCCAACCCATTCTCGCATAAAGGGCACACATTTGAAATCTATTATGAAGACAAGCCTCTCCTTCTAAGGTTATCTGTCGTAGACACCTTTCCTTTAGCGACCAACCAACATAGAGTCTCCACCCGAGGCGGCTCTAATCCTGACCACACAAGTGAGCAAAGGGATTTAATAGAGGATGCACCCTCAAGCATATTGTAAAAAAGACTTAGTAGAGAAATTTTCAAAAGGATTAGGAGTACAAATGCGTTCATCAGCTTCCTCCCTACATAAAAATACATTAGAAAGAATATTCAACAAAGATACATAATCTGACTCCTCAGAGAGACGCAAGGACGTTCTAAAAGACACTGACCAAGACACCCCCACCCACTGATCAACCCAAAATCGAACTCTAGTACCCACCCCCACCTTGAAACCCACACCTTTTTTGAACACTGCCCATATTTCGATAGACTCCTCCCCCACTTTTAACACATCCCCCCACACCCCTAAGACCCGAGATCTCGAAACCCTTTTAGGAAACACGCCCCCGCCCCCGCCCCCCTCCCCCCCCGGACAAAATCACCCTTCTCCATAAAGCATCATTTTCCTCGCCAAACCTTCACCACCATTTAGCTAGTAAAGCCCAATTCTTCAACTCCAAACTTCCCAACCACAACCCCCCTTCCCATTTTGGACAAACCACTTCCTTCCATCCCACTAAATGTAATCTTTTCTTCTCCCCACTACCATCCCACAGAAAGTCTCTTCTAATCTGAAAATCCCTTTAGGTGATACAAGAATGGATTACTAGTTTTTAACTTTACCAAACAATGCAGTTGAAATAAACCAATTAGACAATAAAGGACTAGCTATCTACAAATCACACACCACAAGAAAGTAGACACAATATTTAACGTGGAAACCCTATCCAGGGAGAAATACCACGAACTAGAAATCAAGAGTTCACAAACAGTTACAAGATCTACTCATAAGCTCATTTACCTCAGTCTGTACCTCGACCTAAGGACTGTAGTTATTCTTGCAAAGAATCCACTGACACGACTTCCACCGTGCCCCGTTCTCCTTACTTGATCTCTTAGCACCCTGACAATCAATCTTCTATAAGAAAGGTAGAAGCAACAATGACCTTCTAGAGCAGTCCTTCAGAACAATCTATCAATAGCTCTAGAGAATAAACTCTCTCTAAAATATCTCTGACTCAGATCAATAAGAGTAGTGGTGGTCTCTGTGTGGTGACCTCTAGGGTTGGGAGAAACACCCTATATATAGCCCCAAATTCGTGCCTAAGACTTAGTGCACAAGTAGGACTCAAATTGGGAAACACATTCTCAAATGAAACACTACTAAAATCAGGATTAGGAGACTTTCCCGTTTTCTGCGCACCAGTTCGCTCGAGCGAACTCACCATCCGCTCAAGCGAATGAGGTTCTGTGTCAGCAAAATATTTCTTCTGTTAGGCATCTGGGCTTTCAGTCTTGACTTCGCTCGAGCGGATGAAATGATCGCTTGAGCGGACCCCTTTCAGGTTGATTCGGAAATTAAGCACATGTAGATTTTCTTCAGCTTTTTGAGTCCTTCCAATCTTCTAACTTCAGAGACTTTTTCTAAAACTAATTACAACTCAAGAGACCCAGAGTTTTGTCCAACCAATGAATTTAGCCAACACTAAAAATCCTAACATAATCCTTTCCAATCTCTCCCTGACTGAGGCCGACATCTTGAATAAGGACATAAAGTAGATGGGCAAATTGGATATTGTTACCTTTATTAAAGTAATCCTTCCTCCCATAGAGAGACATCTTTTTTTCCATGAAGAGAGCTTCCTTTCAAATTTTTCCACAACCGGATCCTAGATCGCTTTCGACTTATGTTCGCCCCAATTGGCAGACCCAGGTACTGAATAGGAAGTTTGCCAACCTTACATAAGAGGCGATTGGCCAAAGGGATAATCTCTTCTTGAGAGCAACCCACCCCTACAAGCACACTCTTAGCAAGATTAATTTTCAATCCAGAGACTAACTCAAAACATCTGAGAATCCTCCTTAGAACTTTAATCTCCTACTTTCTAGCTGAACTAAAAAAAATAGTATCATCGGCAAACTGAAGATGTGAGACCGCCTCCCCATCTCGTCCAAAACTAAAGCCCTCCAACAAATTCAACTCTTTTGCCTTGTTTACCAAGCCACCCAGAGCTTCTACTACCAAAGTGAAGAGAAAAGGGGACAACGGATCACCTTGCCTTAGACCCCTAGAAGTTTTAAAAAGATGAGCGAGAGATCCGTTAAACAAAACTGAGAAAAAAGTGGTTGAAATACACTCCTTAATCCAACTCCTCCATCGTTCACCAAACACTACAACAAAATACAGTTTTGCCAACGCAGTCATCGCGTCTTGAAAGGTAGGTTTTGCGTCGGCAAAAGATTTCCCAACGCATTTCAGTGCGTCGGCCGCGCGTCGGCAACCATGTGTAGCCAAATCCATAGCCGACGCTATTTTAACTGCGTCGGCATGTCCCTGGACAATTGCCCACGCATTACAGCGTCGGCCAATACGTCAGCAAAGAGATGTGCGTCGGCAAAGAGTCCAACTTTCATAATTCGAAAATCATTTTTGCCAACGCAGTACCAGCATCAGCAACATAAAAGCCGACGCTGATAGTGCGTCGGGAGTTCCTAGTAATGGCCGACGCTGACAGCGCGTTGGGAATTCATAATAATGGCCGACGCATGTAGTGCGTTGTAAATTCCTAATAATGGACGATGCTCATAGTGCGTTGGGAATTAGTAGTAATGGCCGACGATGATTAAGCGTTGGGAATTCATGACATAGTCGACGCTACCAATTCGTTGGGAATGCATGAAATAGCCGACGCTACCAATGCGTTGGAAATCCTTTGCCGACGCAACCAATGCGTTGGAAATGTGTAATTTCTTTGGGCTAAAGCGTTGGGAAATGCAACTTTGCCGACGCACAATTCACGTCGAGAAATGTTGTTATACATTTTTTTTTTCAACACACGCTGGTGCGTTGAGAAAGATTATTATTATTATTATTATAAATTAAATCTTCATTTATCCCTGTATACCACAAATAAAAATCTGAATACCTGTTTAAACCACCAAACTTGATACACAACCCAATTTAAAATAGGTTCATTAACAAATCGAAAATAACATCCAGAACCAAATATCCTACATCCATAAACCAAAATAAACCAACAAATCTTTAAAATACACAAATATTACTACTTGATAATTTCTAAAAATCTTTAACATATACAAATGTCTGTGATCAAAATAAAAAAAGGTAATCCCTAAGAGCCCGCAGCCAGCACAATAAAATCCAAAATCAATCTGCAAAACCAATAAAGAACACTGTAAGAATACAAGTAGTAATAAATTCCTGCAAGGCAATGCATTCACTCCAAAAAAGATCTTGGGATAATGAGACAATATTAAATTAGCATAATACTTTTATATAATCAATTTGCAATATCCATATGACAATAATGTTGAATGGATGTTGATGGTGATTGTGATATTTCTTATTCACATGAACTAGTCCTATCTGGATGTCATTTGTTTCTTTTTTTTTTTTTTTTTTATGCTAATTGGTAAGATTGTATTGAGAGAAAAAGGGCAGAAGCCCCTAGAACAAAGAGAAGAAAAAAATACAAGTACTGGAAAAAACCAGCTAAAGGCAAAACAAAAAGGGAGGAGAACTTCTCCTAGAAACAAAGAAAAAGGCCTAATGAAGAATAGACCAACAACACCAAAAAGGCTCGAACAACAAAGAGAAATGCAGACAGGACACTTCTCTACAAAAAGCAAAGGGCTGCAAACCTACGCCTTATGTCACTTATCAATATGCAATTTAGTGCTTCAGTACAAAATAATTTCATTATTACAAATTTTAATGATTATAATGACCGATTGTTTGTCAAGATTAAGGAACACGTTTTCATGTATTTGTTTTTTAATTTTCCTTTAGAGATGTTTACATAAAATGACCTTTTTTCACAAAACAATGTCATTCTTACAAATTTACTGATTATAAGAACTGATTGTTTGTCAAGATTAAGGAACAATTTTTTTTTCTATGGAGAAAATATTTGAGAGAAATTCACATATAATGACCTGTTTTTAACATTATAGACAACCATTTGCATTTTTGTTTACAAATAACCCCCCTCTGCTAATCTACAAACTTTGGTCAACGACCTTGACTTTCAAAGGTTAATTTTTTTTCATCATTGATGGATCCAACACACTTTAATTTAATAAGATTAAGAATTTCTTGGATCTAAACTAACTAGACATACCCAGATTTAGGGTTTTTTTTTTTTTTTTTCATTGTCAATTGAAATTTAATCTGAATGAAGCATCTTATAAGGGAACTTCTATCATTTTATAATGAAACATAACAAATTTCCCCGATTAATCAAAACCTGGCCTTTCAGTAAAGGTTAAGGGTGGTTCACCAAGATTCTCAAATTAATGGAGGTGGCTACTTGCAACAGGACTGGCCTTGAGACCCCAACACACTGCAACATACATCACCAAAAAGAAACTCCAAAAAACAGAGCACATCTCAAGAGAAGAAGCTAGCACAAGAGCTAAACAAAAATAGAGAACAGCTCAGAGAATCTATAAGAAGTTTGTAAGGATTGGCAAGCTGTCCTTAGAGAATCTTGAATCTCAATAGTCTGCTATTGCAAGGTTTAATGTGGCCCCCACACGGTGGTGAGCCCAGGCATCCCAGGGGAAACCATTTCCTTTACACAGTACAAATATGATGCATATAACAGCAACATACAAGCACAAAAGCCGTGCACTATGTCTATGCCTTCTATAAATTAATACTTACATTCCTCTTCTACTGTTACACTTTGTTGGCATTCTCCAAATAAAAACAAACTCTTCTCTCTCTCTCTCTCTCTGATTGGGAAATTCACATGTCCCTCATTTCCTCCACCCTCCTTACTCCTCATTATCCCTCTCGTTCTCTTCTTCATCTTTCCCTTTGGTCCACGCCAGTTTTCTCTCTTGAATCCCACTAGTACCCCATCAACCCCACAAAACCACACATTGATAAGCCATGAAATTATACCAAACCACCCCATCAACCCCACAAAACCACACATTGATGAGCCATGAAATTATACCAAACCAACAAACTTCAGCAATCTATGAAGATTTCGTTGACAGTCGCCTTTTTGTCTTCAACACCACCACAAGTGCCAACAATTCTCATCCAACTACAACCAATGAGGTAAGTTGAAAATCTCACCAGTTCCAACCTTCACCATCTCTTCTCTTCCTCTTCTTTCCCATCTTCTCCTTTACCTTCTCCATCTCCTTGCTGCACCTGCACAAACCCACTCCGCTGCACAATTGCTGCCATCATGTTGCTTAGATCAAGCAAAATGCAGGTGGTTCCGTTTTCACACTGAAAGTCGATCATGTTGCCATCAGCCCCAGATCATCACCTATGAAAATTTAGTCACTTATATTTCCTATCAAAAATTGGCCTCCGGTTGGTGCATTTTTCCCTTCTAGAGTGTTCTTAGATACCTTTCAAACATGTGGTCATTAAAGTTCAACGCAATCGACCCATTAGTCTTCGTCTTCCACAGTTCCGAGCTCTTTAAACAGTGCACACTTCACCTCACCAAACAGTGCACTACTTGACATAGGAGGCACTTTCTCCACTTGCACACTGCTTCTGTTCACATCACACTCTTCACTTTAGCAAGTGGCTCACCTCACTTCAGGAGGTACCCTTTACTCCACTCTGCTTGACAAGAGGCACTTGCATCTTGCACCTAACAAATGCCCCAAAGCATCTTGCACCTAACAAATGCCCTAAAGCATCTCATCTTTTTTTAGTCACTGTCAGAAAAGGATTAAAATGGAAGGGATTCAAAGGGGATTCTCATTAACCAACTTGATTTAGGTAACTGATGAATAAAATCATATTGCTTTAAGTAGTGCAGAAGAAATCTGGACATCAGTGCTTGTGGTGTGATGGACCTTGCACTTTGCACATAATTTTTTTCTCAAAGAGCAGATGAACCCTTTCTCATTTCGTCCCGTTGAATGTGACCATGTTAACTACGTTCTTCAATTGAATCAAATAGGTTAGGTTAAACTAGTCATTACAGACAAGCCAAGACATTTGGCTTCTGACCATTGGTGGAAGAGATTTCAATCACTGCGAGCCAACTCAACCATCTTAATACGAATTTTAATGATAAAAAGCATAGGCCACCTTCACCCCTAACAAGTTCCTATTCTTCCATCACCACTCTTTCATAAATTGGGACTCCATCTATCACAATCAGCTATACTTATAACACAATAAATGTAACCATAAAGTGTCCATTACTGTAATATTTGTTGCTTGGACTTGAACTATCAGACACTAGTTTCAGAACAAAGATGACTGTATTCTCAGAATGAGATTTGAGTGAGATTTGGAAATTATGGTTAGAAATGAAACTAGTAAGCCATCAACTGGGTCCAATGTTTTAGCAATCCATGGTGCTCAAATGGAAGGCCCACTACAGAGATGATAGGATTGAAGACACCAATCACGGTATAATAAGCTTACAAACCATTTGACTTGGGGAATCACCATAAACAATTTCAGTGCTAGGTCTAGTTGGGCAATCTGATTAAAAGTCAACCAGTTTAAATCCATCCACCATCTTCTAAATTAAGTACTCAACACAATTGAACACACCCATTTCCAAAGAGAAGGAAAAAAAAAAAAAAAGAACAAACACAGAACCGTAGAAAACCAATATGTTTTTTCACTTGTAACAATGTATACAGAGACTAATTTCCATCCAATAAGCACTTATGTGATAAAACGGTCTATGAGTAAAAGCAGAAAATCACTAAAATAATAACAAGCCCTAAATACCTGTCAAGGAGATGGCAAAGAGATGAAGAGAGTGGAGGAGGAAAGATGATGCCGGCCACTAAGAAGATGCCAGAGGTCCATGTACGTGAATTTAGTGTCTTGGAACCCATCTAAAATGCCAAGAAGAATGGCATCTAGCTTCTTAAGCGCAGGGAGGTTCATGTAGAGATCTGAGCATTTGAGAAGGAAAATTCACCACAGATTTCAGTGCCATTTGGTTTGTCATTTTCACCCAAAAAATACTTAAATAAATTGAGAAAACCCCACAAATTTACACAAGAAGAAGTTAAGAAAATTCACCAAAGAGATCTATAATGTTATTTGAAAGCTACATTTTTCCCCAAAATCAAATTGAAATAAATACAATAAAAAGTACCAAAAGTTATAGAAGGAGAAGGAAAACGAAATTCACTGGAGAGATTTGTGATGGCATTTGAGATTGCAAGTGCGGTGCAAACACCCTTCCCTCCGCTGGACATGTCTTCTCCGAGTAAAAGCTTGGCAAACCGCTCCGTCATCATATCATCCTCTCCAACAATGGCGGAAGATTTTGCGAAAAAAAAAAAAACATTAATTACGCTATTTGCTAACGTGCACCGGGGGAGATTATACAGAAAGGGAGGAGAGGGCCGGTCGGGAAGCGAGAGACGGCTAGAATTTGCAAGGGAGGGGGAGAGAGGGAGAGTGGGGAAGAGAGATGGGTAATGGCCAGGCGATGCTAGGAGGGGAGAGAGAGGGAAAAAGAGCGGGGGGGGGGGGGGGGGAGAGTGGAGCGGCGCCAGTCGAGGGGAGAGTGGGGATCGGCACCCTGTGTCGTGGGGGAAGAGAGAGAGAGAGAGGAAAGAGGAGGTGGGAAGAATATAGGGCTAAGGAGTCTGGAATGAGTTATAAGAAAAGGATTTTTCACTTTATTTATTTTTCTTTTATTTCACATTTCCTACTGCTGCCACGGGCGGTAACAAAACTTAAAAATCAGCCACGAAAGGATAGTTACTTCTTTTCAACTTTATACCCACAAACCAGTCCTCGGAAATAGTTACTTCTTTTTAAATTTTTTTAATAAAATAAGAAAATTCAATATTTAGCCATTATTGGCCACGATCTCTTTTCAACTACCCAACTCTTGAAAGGAAACTATTTTAATTAAAAAAAATGATATGATTTTGGCAATGATGATTTTGCTTTTTTTTTCCTTTGTTTGATGAGGACCATTTCAAGTAATGGGCTTTAAAATCACTCACCCTTGGCCAATGTCCTTGCCCAATGTATTCACATGGCCAAATAAAAAGGAGAATTTATATGCAAGTCTCCACCCAAACAGAGCTACGGTTCCAATTGAGCCAGGCATTCAATTGTGGAGGCTCATATAAAAAGTTAATTTCAGCCCATGATTTATTAGTTCCTAAACGCTAGCTAGAAAAATGTATACAACCGATTGATTATCCGTACTCATGGTGAAGCCCACAAAGGAGGTTTTCTTTTTTTTCTTTCTTTTCTTTTTTTTTTTCTTTTCTTTCTTTTATTTTTGTTTTTGGGCTAAAACACAAAGGATATAGGTTTTGGAAAACTCCTCTTCCAACTCAAAAATATTGACTCAGAGAGAGTAAACTCGATGACTCATAAGAGTCATATTTTTCTAAAGAAAAACTAAAAGTACTTTAAATAAATTAAATACTTATATATAGAATTTTGATATGCATGTATTTACATTTAGTCTCAATCAATCATTTTAAATTGATGACTCCCAACCTTAAAATATCAATTACTTATATTTGACTGTAGAGTTTACTCTATATATTATTTAACTTGATCCTCTGGCAAAACGAGGTGACGATGAATTTTTTGGCCCCCTATTAATACACATATGTAAGTAAGTATTGTGGGAACACCGTGTTCATGCCTTGTGGGTTACGTGTCATTCATCAGCGGTGCCGCGTCATACGATTTCATATTGAGACAGATGTAACGGGGAACATTCAGAGCTTTCCCAACGCACACCTTTGCGTCGTCATAGGCAAAATAATTGCCAACTCATTATTGCATCGCTATTAAGAAAACACATGTTGACAAATCTTTCCCTCCCTTTTAGGGGAATTTTTTTGTGGGCACCAATGTCATCTTTTACCAACGCGGTCTTATATGCGTTGGTAAAAATAGCAATTCTCTGTGACTTTTGCCAACACTGTCCAAATATGCATCGGAAATAAGACTTTTACCAAAACAAATTTTTCCTGCGTCGGCAAATAGTGTCTGGAAAAGTTTTCAACAGCTTTTGCCAACGCGGTCTTGCTTGCGTAGGTAAAAATAGCAATTCTGTGTGACTTTTGCCAACGCGAATTTTCACTACGTCAAAAAATAGTATCGGAAAATGTAAGTTTGTCATAGATGGGGCTTTGCAGACGCAACTCATGCATTGGCAATGGTGCGAATAAAAAATCAGAGCTTTCCCAACGTACACCTATGCGTCGCCGGTAGGTAAGATAATTGCCAACGCATTATTGCATCACCATTAGAAAAACACGCGTTGGCAAAACTTTCCCTCTCTTTTGGGAGGATTTTTTGTTTGCGCCAATGTGGTGTGCCCAACTTTTGCCGACGCGGTCTTGCTTGCGTCGGTAAAAGTAGCAATTTATGTGACTTTTGCCAACGCAATCCAAATATGCGTTGGAAATAAGAATTTTGCTGACGCTAATTTTTATTGCGTCGGCAAATAGTGTCGGGAAAGGTTTTCAACAGCTTTTGCCAACGCGGTCTTACTTGCATCGGTAAAGTAGTAGCAATTCTCTGTGACTTTTGCCAACGCAAATTTTAACTGCGTCGGCACATAGTGTCGGGAAAGGTAAGTTTGTCATAGATGGGGCTTTGCGGACGTGACTCATGCGTTGGCAATGGTGAGAATAAAAACTCAGAGCTTTCCCAACGCACACCTGTACGTCGCCAATAGGGAAGATAATTGCCAACGCATTCTTGCGTCGTCTTTACAAAAACACGCGTTGGCAAAACTTTCTCTCTCTTTTGGGGGGATTTTTTGTTGGCGCCAATGTGGTTACCATAGCTTTTGCCGATGTGGTCTTGCTTGCGTCGATAAAAGTAGTAATTTTTGTGACTTTTGCCAACGCAGTCAAAATATGCGTTGGAAATAACACTTTTCTCGACACAAATTTTCACTGCGTCGGCAAATAGTGTCGGGAAAAGTGCAGTTTGTTGTAGTGAAAGCCAAACCTTTGAAGCATGTAATCTACAAAGCTCCATTCAACATGGTCATAAGCGTTTTCCAAATCAATTTTGAAGATGACTCCTTTTTTCTTAGACTGTTTTCTTGAATCTATCAACTCATTGGTCACCAACACGCCATCCAAGATTTGCCTACCCTTCACAAAAGCTCCTTGAAATTGGCTAATGATGCTTGGAACCACAGTTCTCAATCTATTGGCTAAAATCTTCGAAAGCAATTTGTAAACACACCCCACCAGGCTAATGGCACGAAAATCCTTAAGCTCCACCGAGTTCAGAACTTTAGGGATAAGGACCAGAATGTTAAGTTAATCTCTGCATTAAGTCTCCCCCTTTCATAAAATTCTGAGAGCATATCACAGAAATCTTTTTTCAAGACACCCCAAGCTGCCCTAAGAAAAGTAAAATTAAAACCATAAGGACTTGGAGCTTTATCCCCCACACAAGCGTCCAAAGCCTGGCTGATTTCCTCCTTCTCAAACTGTCTCTCCAACCAACCCTTCTCGAATGAAGAAATAGAGGGAAAGCACACACCCTCCAAAGTAGGTCTAAGAAAGCTCTCACCAGTATACAACTTTTCAAAATGTCTAGTTATCTCCTCTTTGACCTCTTCTGGAATCTTTGTAATGCCTTGGCCTTTACGAACCTTGGTTATGAGATTAATTCTTTTCCTCGTGTTGGCCATGCTCTGAAAGAATTTAGCGTTCTTATCCCCTTCATTTAGCCACAACGCTCTAGATTTCTGCCTCCACGACACCTCTTCCATCCTATTCAACTTCCATGGCTGTTTGACTGCCTTATACCTCTCCTCTTTCTCTCCATGGGATAAGATCGCTCTAGTTTCTTCCTCTTTATCCCACTCCTCAATTTGCTTAGTAAGAGTTTTTCTAGATGCCTCTAGCTTGCCAAACACTTCTTTATTCCACACCTTAATTCTTTTTTTCAGCTCTTGAAGCTTCTTGAAGAGAACAAAACCTGCATAACCGTGACCAACTATATGATGCCACCACACCCTCACATTCCTTAAAAAATCCTTATGCAATAGCCAACAATTCTCAAACTTGAAAGGTTTTGGACCCCAATCCACTATTCCTTGAGAAGACAACTTAATAGGCCTATGGTCAGACATGAACCTAGGAAGAGCTCTCTGGACTGCCCCTAAAAAACGAACCTCTCATTCTTTATTCACTAATAAACGAACAATCTTGCTCATTGCCAGCCTTTCTTGATTGTTACTCCATGTATACCTGCTCCCCACCAAAGGAAAATGTATGAGTTCATTATCCCTTACGAAGTCAGAGAATTTCTCCATCCTACTAGAAATTACACCACCCCCTTTTCTTTCTTGAGGAAGTCTAATCATATTGAAATCCCCCCCAACACACCATGGAATTGGCACTGCCTCAAGATGTTAGATAAAGAACCCCAAAAACCTCCTCTAGAGATATTATCATTTGGCCCATACACATTTGCAGGCCCCAAATGAAACCATCAGTTACCGACATGAACTTGATAGCCAAGATCCTCTGGTTTTTTAACACCTCGACCTTAGAGAGAACCTCCTCATTCCAAATAGAGATCAAACCTCCCGAGGCTCCCTCTAAAGGACTCCACTCCCAACCACAACTCCTCAACCCCCACAAATTTTAAACCACAAGCTCAATCTCCTTGTGGATTTTTTATTCTTGAATGAGCAACAAATCAACTTTATGCAATCTAACCAATTTCCTTACCACGGCCCGCTTTTCAGCCCTACCCAAACCCCTAACATTCCAAATGACAATGATCATAATGAAACTAAAATAAACAAAGCCCCTAAAGAAAAGAAACCATCATACAGCTGAATCAGGCACCTCCAAACAGGAAGCGGCATGGAAATTTTTATGCATCATTTTGCCAATCCTCAACTTTCTCTACTATTTGGGAACTTTAGAGAGTAACAAGGGTATTCTTTTCTTAATAAGGGTATTATTGAATTTTTTTTCCCTAAAAGATAGAATCTTATGGTTAGCTCTCTATGTAATGCCATCATTCTCATCTCATTCACCGTCAATGTCCTATCCCACATCCAACCTTATTTAGAGAGTATTTAATGAAGCTCATGAGTGGAGCCCACTTGATAAAATTAAACAGGCTCAGAATGTGGGTCCTTTTGGGCCGATGCTCTTGAGTGGGGCATACTTAGGAAAAATATAACCTTATAAAATAAATGCTCTAATTCTCTATGAAAAATATAAATCAATATGATATGGGCTCAAGTCAAGTTGATCTATATGAAAAAATCAAATTTGTTTATTAGAATTTTATGGAACATATATATATATATATATTTTAAATTAACAATCTTAACTTTTACTAGACTCTATTAATAAAAAGAATGCATTGCATTTAAATATACACAAAATATTTAACTCATCAACTAATATATATTTCTCTCGTCAAAATCATCGCCGACTACCAACAATCTCCATTTATAGCATTAGCATAGGTTAAATTCATGAATTTCAATGAGTTTTTCTTTTTTTAAGAACCCTACTACTAACACCAAATCTCTCAACAAATTAGTATATCAATTAGTAACCATACTATAACAATAATAAAGAACCTCTACAGAGCTTGAAAGAAGTAATAACCAATCTATTGTGAAAATTACTCCAAAAAAGTCAAAAAGAAGAAAAAAAATATAAATAGTTAAAGCTCCATTTCTATAATTTTGTTGCTATCTATTTTTATCTACAAGAAAATTGCTATTAGGGGGGTTTGTGTTTCAATGCTTAATTGAGTTAGAAATTCGAATTTCAATGCTTAAGCAAGTCTAATCAGCAATTTGAATTTCAATGCTTCGTCGAGTAAGCAATTTAGGAATTTGGGTTTCAATGCTTTTAATCTGGATTTAGGGTCTTTGGGAATTATCTAGTACTTCTGAATCAAGGGAATTGGGGAAATTAGTGCTTGGGATCTCCATTTAGGATTTAATGACTTAGGGCTCTGGGTTTGGATTACGATTTGGGGGTTTAGAGTTTGGAATTAAGATTTGGAGATTAAAGGTTCGTATGTAATTCCTCAAATTCCCTTGATCAAAATCAAGGGCTGGTTTAGGGTTCTTTGGAGAGAGAAAGAGGGGGGCAAAGCAGAGCTTTACTGAACGCCTCCTTTCCTTGCCTTTGTCTCAAGGAAATAAAGCTTCGACATCTTTGTCTCTCTCATCTCAAACAAACCATGCATAACTATTCTTTCGATCCCTTCTCTTGCGCTGCTACTGACTCCAAGCTCCACCACAGGTTCTAAGACCTTAACAACTTCTACAATGGTAGATTTGGAGACTAACAAGATGAAAACCAGAGAGAGAGAGAGAGAGAAAGAGAGAGACATCATAAAAAAAAAAAAAACTCAAGATCACAAAGGTGGGGAAGAGCATAAGAGAGCTTTCTTCTTCTTCCTTCAATCGCAGATTGGAGACAAGACGCGTGATCATGTAGAGATATAATGAAAAGGTTTTTTTTTTTTTTTTTTTTTTTCAGGTTCCTTTGTACCAATGAATAGAGAGGAATGGGATGGGTGGTGCGGCAGTTTTAACTTATGTGGGGACATTGACCAATGTCCCATTCGTATCTTTGGTGGTTTTAGATTTGATTCGGGGCGGCTGCCCTAGGTCAACAAAACGTGGGTCCGCCTTTGCCCTTACACTTGACTTTAGTAACCTTATCATCAGTGGCGGCTCCAAAAATTCAAGTAAGTGGGGTCAACAAAAGACTTATCTTCCACAAATAGAATAAATTTGTTTTTACCTTTATCAACATTTGTCATCTTGTTTTGATAATATTAGGGTTTTCTCCTTCTAATACAAAAAGAATACCGAATTTAGAGTTTAAGTTAGGGTAAATGAAGACTTACCGACAAAATGTCTAAAAAATGAAATTTTCTTTAAAAAATAAAAATTGGGCCCATTAGTTCTGTTCTTTTTTTTTTTTGGTAGAGAAATGACCCATTAACTTAGGCATTGAGTGGGGTCAAAAGCTTCTCATAACTTCAATTCATTAAAGAGTTTTTTTTAATATTTTTTCAAATCACAGTGGATCCATGTAGCGCCACCCATACATATCATCTATTTGGTTGATATAACTCAAACTAAAAATACTATATATTACCATTTCATTCCTGAATAAACTATATATAGTTAAGAGCTTGTTTGGTTTCTCTACTCTTATTCTACCAGAGCCACTCAAAAGTCAAAATAAAGCCATAAAAAAGAGAGTGTAAAGCTAGTATTTTCATAAACCTAGGGACTTTCATTTTAAGAGGATTTGTCTCTACATCTTTAAAGCGAATAGAGGGTAGAATTGTGTGTCAAACGCTTGTATTTTCAAACCTTTACCCACTTTAGATATTCATAGAGCTATAGTTTATTTTAAGGTTAAGCTTCACTACCTAGAGATTAAAAAAAAATAAAAATAAAAATAAAAACTTATGAAAGTTGATTGTAGTGTGGACAAATACTATGGTGATATGAAGCAACCGTTGTGGTGCATACAATGGCAGCATCAATTCGTGTCTCGAGACAGGGCCAATCATCTAAGAAAGCTCTTGCGCTCTTGCTAAGCAGATAATGTCAATGAAATTATAATAAATACAAAAAGAAGAAGAAAAAACTAGTGAGCGTGAAAGCCACAAACTTCACCCTCTTAGCCTAATGTGAGTGAGTCCAGATGCTCTTAAACTCATGCTCACAATAAACTCATGAGCTCCTCGAGTCTACTTTTTAAATTTAAATCACGTAAAATAAATGTTTTCTTCAAAATTTTAATTAATTTTCACTCTAATAAAAATTGATTTGACAGTAAAATTGATCGAATAATTTATTGAAAAAGAAAAGGATGAAAATGAAAATTCCTAATTTATTTAATAGGACAAGCAGCATTGATGATTGCTGATAGGACAATCCATTGTACACAACACATTGGATAAGCCCCCTTTAAGAACTGGCCAATGAACAAGTTGCTGACCAAAGAACAGTATCAGTCCTTATCCACGTGTACCTGAAAAGGAAAACCAAAACCAAAAGGACCATACGACCATTCCTTCCAATTCACACATCTTATAATTCCTTTCAGATAGGTTTATAAAATGGGACAAAAGAGAATCTCTCTTTAAAGCCATTTGGCAGGTCCCATAACTCCCAAATTCCTTTCTCTCATCCAAATGCAATGCAATGAAGAAGACTATCATTTCTCACTGCAATGACTTTCTCTTAAATCCATGTGAGTCCTCCTCCTTTTTCTCATTTTCTTTCCACTTTTCTGCTTTGTACCATATCTGTTTTTTTTTTTTTTTTTTCAAGTGTGATGAACATCATCAATAACCCATCAAACATAATTCTCTTGTTTTCTTGTTATTAGCGTTATTATTTTAAAATGAGATTTCTCTATGTGGAGAAGAGCATTTTAAGAGGAATCAATGTCCTCTGACAAAGGTTCTTGAAAGTAACAATGGGCAGATTCAGTTATGTGGTCTGTCTCTAATGGGTGAGACAAAAATCTCCTCAACTATAGCTCGCTGTAAGATTTGGACTATCAGATTACATAAAATACCCATTGTAGGATAGTCTATTCTACCATGTCTGAGAACATATAGAGACCAAAACATACATGGTTTTCATGGCAACAAGCAGACCCATGTGCCTGTTTCACCTTGCCCAGGACAGGGTGCAAGGTGGGTGAGAGAGAGATGGCAGAAATTCCTGCACCGAATTATGTGACAATGAGGTCAACAATTGTTGGATATGTGATGAGAAGTTTCGTAACAGGGAGGGCAGAGCATTGTTTAGGTTGTGGGGCCCGCACCTGATCTGATGCAGTCAGTGGTGGCCAGGTACTGAGAGTCACTGCCAGATTCTTTTTACATGCGCACATGCATTTGATTAAGAAGCCCATAAAGTTTAGTTCGGTGCTCATTTACCCCAGTCCAGATCCTACTTAAGTTTTGATTGGAGAAATCTTGTGTTTAAAGGACAGGAACTCCATAGCGGGTATCACCTGTTGACAATCCAAGCCGCTCAATATAAAGGTCATCTAAAATCATGTTTCCACGGTGCTGCAGATAATGGAATCTGTAGATGAGCTTTTCTGTGGGAGGCCTAAAACCAAGTCATGTTTAAGCTTTTCTATCAAACAATCGATTTTACTGAGAGACCAATTTACATTTACATAAAATGTGTGGATATCCTATAAATCTTGAACGGCTTGGATTTTGAGTGGGTGAGCTTTACTTTGAAGTTCCACTCTTTAACTCAAAAGAAATTAAAAGCTTATTTGTAAAGCACATGCACTTCTACGGAAGAGGAGCTAAAACTCGGTAGATTTGTTGCACCACTAGTCTTTGTCACGTTTGGTGTGACTCTTTTTCAACGGGAAGAAAGGTTACACTACTTTTCTTCACTAGCTACTTTTCTTCACTAGCAAAGATATGAATCTCCCACCCGAAAGGTCTGCAATTTTTACGGAAGCGACACAAACAAATCTAAATAAAAAACATACAAACCATCTCCCCAACACCAAATCGGGGGCCGTTCATGGTGCAATGGACGGCAATAGGAAGCCAACACCTCAAGGGTCCAGACTGAAAATTGAAACGTTCCCCACTGCTGACACTTAACACTAAAGTGTGCCCCATAGATGGTTTATGGTCCAAAAATCCCGAGAGTGCAAGATTGTTTGTTTGGGTTGAAACCCGCAGTACCAATTCCATGGTTTCAGCTAATAATTAAGAATTGAATGCAAAGTTAGGTGTCGAGGGACTTAACCTAGTCCCCGGCAAGAAATATCAAGATGACAAAAGCACCTTATTTCAGTGGGCCCATTGCACCAATGTCGAGAAGATTGTTACATTTTTTTATTAAGTTGGCTTCACATCAGAGTCGTAGGTGGTTGATTCTTCATGTGACATGAGGAGATACGAGGTTATGGGTTCATTTTACCAAAAAAGCTTATGGGTTCAAATATTTAGTGGTCAACATCTTTGTTACAAAGATTGGGCTTAAAGTTCTAACATGTTGATTTAAGCCATAGGTTTAAAAAAGGGTTTAAAAAATTGAATGGGCCATGGCCACCCCCTGGTTCAGCTCGTGGACTGTCTCTTGATGCTTGGATTTCTATGTAAATGTACTGTTCTTTTAATTACCTAAGAACAGTGTATTTTTAATAAAAAAAAAGATCACTGAGAAAAAACTTTCTGGCATTAGCTCATCTTATTCTATTTTCTCTCTTTTGTGCAATATTGAAAATATAATTATTGGACGATATCGACAAGAGATAATACAAATTCAAGTTTTTTAATTTTTACTAGGCTAATATTGGGAAATTATTATTGAAGACAAGACACATTTTAAGTAATTAAAAAATATTTCATTGTGATTACATTTAGATAAACTCATCAACTTATCCAAGCATTATTAAGATATATAGGATATCTTGAAGTAAAAATCACTTCAAATTATCATAATAAATTCAAAATATCAAAGATGTGAGCCCCTCGGCTAAGTATGAATGCTTAGATTACGGTGAGCACATGGGGCTCCGAACATGTGGTGGGGTCCATTTTACGATCCATCCAAGTTGACCATCAAGTAGGGACACTCCTTCAATAGTTATGGGCCTCGAGGTTTGGTATACCCATCTAAGTGAATTGGACCATTGGATCGAGTGTGTTCTCATTTTAGATGGTGAGAACTTGTTGGTCGTGGATCAAGTGGAGCTTATTTTGACCTGAGCCACCATCACCATACACCGACAGTTTTGGGGGAGATATTTTGATCCCCTAGTCCCATATTCAGCTGGGGCCGAGGTGGGCCCCACATCCCACGGCACTCGGCTGAGAGGCTCCCATCAAAGATTTTTGTTAACTGTTTCTGAGTAAAGAAGTAAAAGTCATCAAGGAGGGAGGGGAGAAAAAGTGGGAGACCTGATTGGGACATGGAAATGTACTAGCAAGAGAAATGGGCATCTAAATGCTACTTACTTCTTCTATGACTTCAAATAAAGTATATTTTGATAAAAATAGAAGTAGAGTTTCATGGAAAAGGATAAATGCGCAGCCATTGTTAGAAAAGACACTATGTACACTATTTAGAACTCTATAATCTACTGTCTACACTATTTAAAACTATACAATCTACTGTCTACCCCCAACCAGTCATTATATAAATTGTTATGATTCCTGCCCTCTTATGTGATTTTTTTTTTGTTACACAGCAAAGAGGGTATGGTAGAGATCAGTGTGGGGGGAGTAAAAAAAAAAAAAAAAAAAAAACAAATACATGAACAAGAGGGTGTAGAAATAGCCCTGTAACAGATTCCCATAAATGTGGTGTGTACTACTGCTAAGTTGGCTAGTGGGTCATTCCACTTATGTGCCCCTCCTATATGACATGCAAAAGGGACTTGTCCTGGTGGACCAGGTTTTTAGAAGAGCAGTTGGCCCTCATCACAGCTGTTGAATATAAGAGGTGAACATACATGATCTGATTGCTTTGGTAGTAGATCTCTTGGATCTTCTTAAAACCCTAAATCATGCATGAAAGAGTTCTTCACTCACAGGAGAGCCAACAAATCTAAGTATATTCAAGTGATCTTATTACAACATAAAATAGATGGGGCTGATCTTCAACATGAAACAACAAATTAAATTTACTAAAAAAAAAAAAAAAGTAGAACCAAGATCTACAGTGTGATCGACAAGTTCTATCGCTGGTACTGAAATGCATGTCTGCCACCTTCAATGCTCAATTGTTATATGTGCATGAGTATATGAAGCTGGTACTCCAGAGGAGCAGCAATGTTTTTTTTTTTTTTTCCTTCCTCTTCTAAGCTGTAAACAACACACCACCAACACTAGGGGTGGCAGTGGGGTACCCATTTTCTCTGACCCACGTGGACCCACCCAACACAAGAAAATGCAAGAAAATGGGTCTGGTTACTTAGAGTTGTGCTACTTGTCCCGGGACATGGCCCGACTCCCCATGGGATCCGTTGGATCCCATGCTGCCATGGGAGCAGTTGCATGGGATCCAACGGATCCCATAGGAGCCGGGCCATGTCCTGGGACAAAAATCCCGGGACAAGTAGCATTTTTGGGTTACTTATCTTCGAGCACCCATATAATTTTTTTTAGTTTGGGTCTAGAGCTACTAAGTCAACCAAAAGACATTTGTATAGAGTCCGGATCTTCTGAGGCTTTTTCCCACAATGACTGTGAGGATCCCAATTCCATCTTATCAGCATCAACTAAGCGCATGCTAAATCATCTACTTATCTTGATATAAGCTGTCTGTACCATTTCTGGAATTCCCTTGACAATGCTCTCATGCAGAATAATAAAGGAAAGAAAGAAGGAAGAAGGGTCCAAGAAATTGAAGTGATTGGAACCATTGGATTTTGTACTAGTGGCACAGTTGCGTAATCGGGTTCAAAAAAAAAAAAAAAAAATACACAAAAGGTAACTGAATCAACCAAAATGCCATCCTATTTTCCACGGACCGACAAATGGACTCAAATCCGGCCATAAATAGAGACGACAACCCTTCGATTCCCCTACTGATTTTTTGCAGGTCTTTGTCTCAATCCTCTCCTCATAAACCATCCTTTCCCCTCCATGCATCTCATCTAAAGTCTACAAAGACATGATATTCTATCTCAGATATCCATCTTCAAGCTAGTCTTCGCTAACCCATTTTCGAAATCTGTCTAAAGAAAGCGTCTCAGAGGTACATATTTCAGCCGTGAAGTTCACGAATTTCATCTTATAACACACTTTCTAACAGGTGTGTAATGGGGTTAGAACGCCAAGACCTGAATCTGGATCTACTTCTAGAGCCATCTTCGTCGAGCGTGGTGGAGGCTCGGGTTTTTGCCTGTAACTATTGCCAAAGGAAATTCTACAGCTCTCAAGCGCTTGGTGGTCATCAGAATGCACATAAGCTCGAGCGTAGCTTGGCGAAGAGGAGTCGCGATTTGAGCCTGGCTATCAAACCGCATGCTGGAGTGAGCCAGAGGGCCAGTGGGGGGTCGAGCCATGCGCCGCAGGGTCGAGTCGGGGTTGGATTGCAGAGGCAAGATGTGTATGGTGTTGGTAGATACAATGAGAGAGAGATGGGTTTTGTTTTGGGAGGTGGGGAAGGGTCTTGGGGTGCCAGTTACAGGAGTGAAGAGGTTGGGAAGGAGGATTTCAACCAGCTAGACCTTTCTCTTAAGCTTTGAACTGCTTGTGGATTATCTTTCTTCCTCTTTCTTCCTTTTTTTTTTTTTTTTTTTTTTTTTTTTTTTTTTTCCTTTTTGTAATATTCTAATTTGATAATGGACTGCATGATATAGAAGAGCCTTTTTTTTTTTTTATGGGTTTAATTTCCCTTTTCCTTTTAACCTGTTATATGATTTGTTGATTGAGTTAGAACATGAAATGTATGGTGGTGAAGGTGTTCATAGCTCTCTTTTACAAGTTAAGAAGGATTTAGAGGATGTGGGGTCATAAGTTGTTGTGGGGCCATGATCGTTTGATCTGGGCCATTTTATGCAACACAATGAAGGATGTTAATTGCACCTGTGTTGTGGAGCTGGTAAGAGAATGTGTGGTAAGGATTTACCAGTATTGGAGGGTGGATGACTACTCTGTCAATCCCAAAGGCTGCATTGAAAATCTCTAGGGCCTGTTTGGTTAGAGGAATTTTAAAAAATTGGTGTCTTGAGATGTCGGCCCCAATGTAGTTTTCAAATGCTAAGAATAGTCTAGCATTTAGAAACCTATAATTGTGAGAATATGTAGTTTTCAAATGTTAATAACAGTCTAACATTTAGAAAGCTAGAATTTTAAAAATAATTAGAAGCGTGATTCAAGGGGAGAGGTTAATTTTTAGAAAGCAAGAGTTCTGAAAATCTAGAAGATGTGACTCTATAGAAGGTTAATTTTCATAGTTCTAGCATTCAAACTCGTATGTATTCTAGCAAACTATTTAAACCTTTTTAAAATTAATTCTTTTGCAAATCTCTTCAATTGTATGCATCTATTCAGTTAATAAATTAGAACATAAAGGTTGTTAGAAGATTGGTATCAAGGAGGACTCATGCGAAAAAGAAAAAAAGGAAAAAAAAAAAAAATAACACTTTATTTAGCAGGTGATACAGGGCTGTTTTGACCAAGTTTTCAACCATGCATATAACTTCACATTTGCTGCAGAGAAGTGCCAATGTTGGTGACAATTTAATTCATTAAATGGTCTAAAATCTAAGAAATTTGAAGAAAAGTGGGTTTTTATGGGGAAAAGGAAATTGTCCAAACTCCATGTTCCAAATTGGTTACGTGTTAAAAAATGTTGTGCAATTAGTGGTGGAGAGCATTCCGGAAAAGATTCAAGTAGGACCATCTTAGATATCAAATTTTAAATCAACTTACTGTCTTTCACCCTTATATCTGAGTCCATAAGTTTAACAGTTTTATATATAAAAAAAAAGGCAGAAATTAAGCATCAATCCAATCCGTCCATTCAGATCTATACAAATCAATGGGATTGGTGACTATCCGACCGTGCACGCAATGTGGGGGAGGAGGGTGGGGGGGATTCGGATGGATTATAAGGTGGGTCCCAATAGTTGGTATATACCGTAAGGATGTAAGGACCGTCCTCCTTACGTGATCCTTTCCTATAAATCCACTATCTGGTATCCGAGATTAGTTTAGCATTCTAGTTGTTTGTTAGTGGAGACCACACATGAAAAACTTGATGGGCCCAGTGAAGTTTATGGGCTCCTAATGTTCAATTAATTAAATCAAAACTTTGGATGGGCAAGGGTTAAATTTGTCATAATCAGCTCAAAATCCAGCCCGATGGATCCATTTGGACAACCTTGTCTTTGCACCAAAACTTCACTCGAGTCCGCATCAAGATGAAAACAGGCCAGGTTCAAATATATCTGGGCCTGGAGCTGAATTAGAGGCACACAATCCAGCCCTGGCCCATATTTTAATTAATATGTAGCAGGACTTGTAGTACCTAAACCTACCTTGTCTTTTCAATTTGTGCTCATATTGGATCTAGACCCAAGATAATGCCAAAATCTTTAATTACATAAATAAATTATTTTTTGCTTAAAAAGGAAAATCTTTCTATTAAGATCCTTCACCTTGTGCAAAGTAAGAAATCTCCTGCTCAAATAAAAAATAAAATAAAATAACCACTTGGGCCCCTTAGCATGTTTGTGAGGTTGAGTCTGATCCCACTAGATTAAAGGGTAGCATTTCCCATATTTCATCCCTATAAAGATTTTCTAGCCATTCATGTCGGTCCATATATTTGATGGCTAAAAATGTCCAATGAAATGTTATGTTAGATGACCAATCTTGAATTCAAGTTTAAGCAACTCATCCTCCAAAAAATTCATCCTAATTCAAACTTTTTCCCTAATGTGTCAGCCATTCATCTATGTGGGCCTTGTAGTCATGACCAGTGGCTCAATTCCATCATTCAGTGGGCCAAAATATATACATACAATTTTGACCCTTACCACATATTGGGCCCCACATGCACTAAACCCATATATCTATAACGACCCAACCCATGAAAAATGGGTTGCCGAGCCCAGGGCTCACTCCCTCCCACACAGGGAGACAGTCATCCTCGGATCATATACCTTTTGTAAATGCCCATTATCAACATGGTATTGTCCACTTTGACCCATAGGCCTCGTGGCATTAAAGCAAAGTGTATTGGGTTAATGTCAGGTCACCCTTTTAAAGCTTGGGTCTGAATGCAATTCAGTAACTGTGATCAATTGTAATGGTCCCCATGACTAAACCCTAGTCCATACTGACAATGTGTTCCATGAATAGGAGAATATTCACCTACAAGCAATGGGATGTTGGGAAAAACAATCCCAAACCCTATGAAAGGTGGGAATCACCCAAAGAATTAAACTAAAGGGCCCATGACAAAGGCACCAATCAATTTTTTTCCTGCACTTTGTTGTTTGCCTGGGAATATATTCCTTCATTAATATGCATCCAAGAATTCAAAAAGTGAATATTCCACGGAGCCCATTTGCATTCCTGAGTCCAAATCAGCCACATGAGAGTTGGCAGGAATCACAGGAACAGTCATTCACTAGCTTATAAGATGAATAGACCATAACACTAAAAAATCAATGCTCTCTTTTGTCCAAGGAACTCAATAAAGGAACTGCTGATTTGATATAAAGCGAGGGGCGGCGTTTGGTTGCTGGAATTTAGAGAATTTCTTTTGGTGGAGAACTCCGAAAACATTTTCCTTGCAAGTTTCCAAGATCTTCAGATCAAAATCAAGTTTGAGAAATTTGAAATTTAAAGAATTTGAAAGGTCAAATTTGGCATTTCAAATGATTTAATTATTTTGAATCCATTAATTAAAATATCTAGAAATTTTATAGACAATAACTAACATTGATGCCAACAAAATTTGACACATAAAAAATAATCCCCAAAGAAAGCCACATGATTCCTTGAAACATGTGTCATTTATGCTCTAAGTGCCAACTAGACCTTCATGCTTGAAAATATCAGGCCCAATAACTGTATGGGCTAAACTTGGAGAAGCTTTGCTGACCCTGTCTAACCCATCAAAGGTTCAACGCCCCAAGACCTAGACTATTGGCTCGCTTGTTTCATATAATTGAATTCCTCGCAATTCTACTCAAGTCATGAACTCATGATCCCATTTACATCACTCCCTTATGGCCCTTCACCCTTAGTTTTGTAATATATCTTCTTATATGACCCCAACGTTGAGATCTCGATGCTCAGAACTGTCCCTCAACCTTCTCGATCCCGCTCTAAAAACACAGCGGACCCGAACCGTCCTCGAAGTGCGGAGGACGGTTCGACAGAATAAGAAGCGAACTGTGCATAATCTTTGGTTTATATGCATGTTCTTTTTCAGTAAGCTTGACATTTATTTTTTAAATGAAGAATTTTCTTCTGACTTATTAATTACTAGCCAAATAACCCGTGCTTAGCACGGTATCTCCCTGCACTGCAGAATATATAATTATATATTAAATTTTTTTACCTATTTTCATAGAACAAGTTGGATAAAATAGAAATCGAGAAATTGGAGAAAAAATGGTATAATTACATAGGAACAACTGAAATATGAGTGGTTTAATGAAAAAATGATTGTATAGTCGCATGAGTAGTTACATAACCATCGGTCAAAATTATAAACGAGTGTCAAAATTGAAGCAAAAACCTCATAACTTAATATATTATACTATAACAAAAACTCGTGCTAATCATGGTTATGCATGGAATGATAGGATTCTATGTATATTAGAAATGTGGAAGATGAAAGTCATAAGTACGGAAGTATATTAGTGGAAAGTAGATGGAGAGTATGTTAGCAGTTGTATAAATTGAAGATAACTTGCTACAAATTGTAGAAACCGAAAATAATTGTTTGTCAAAATTAAATCCAAAGCCTTCCAGCTTAATATATTATAAATTTCTATTTTATGTAATCAAATTACAAAGTTAGATTTTTTTTTCTCCATTTTTTATACTTGAATATATATATATATATATATATATAAAAGATATATTTGTGCCAATTAGTTACTTATTTATAAAACCACAAGCACTATAATGTATAAGGTGCTTCGGAGGCGCTCAAAACATATAATTATTTTAAAACTTAACGCTTTGACACTCCAACTCACACTCCACACTCTTGGCACATACGTTGGGACAAGGCTATAATGATGATGATATTTCAGTCGACCGTATCGCGCCAATCCAAAAGATATATCCACACTGTATCAAAAGTGGGCTGGGCCAGAAGGACTCGGACATGAGTGGGCTGGGCCAGTCACTCTGGTTTTCAATCCATGTTCCATACACAGTGGGGTCCACCCCCTCCCTGATTGTTGTCCTGGACCACACCAGCAAAACCCGTTCCCTTGGCCCCAGAACCGGGTCCACCCACTTATCAAGTGGGCCCTTGAAAAGTGTTCATATATGATCAAGGGTTCGAATTCAACAGAGTGAAATCAGAAGGCCAAGATCATCCAATCAGATGGACGGTTCTGATGAGCATTATTACTTCCCGCCCCAATGCCCCAAACGCACCTAAAACCCCGCATAAACCCTCCATTCCATTTTGATTTCTTCTTCCCTCTTTTTCTGTTTTGGTTCGAACAAAAACCCTAGCAGAGGAAGAAGAAGCAGAAGAAGAAGCCATGGAAATCGATGAGCCGCAAGGAACGATTCCATTTCAGCTTCAGTTCGACAAACCCATTGCTTCTCAGGTACTTTTTTTCTGCCAGTCTTCTACACTACTCTCTCTCTTTCTCCATCTTTTATTTGATTCCATTATCGTCTGTTGAAAAAGATCAAGATGGCTGAATGGAATCCGGAGAAGGATCTACTGGCAATGGTGACAGAAGACTCGAAAATTCTCCTTCATCGCTTCAATTGGCAGAGACTATGGACTCTCTCACCTGGTATGTGCTAATCTTTCCTTCTTTGAATTGGGTTTTTTTCGTCTCTTCAAGTGACCATGACAATGCTTGCAGATGGGGTGTTTTTTTGCCGATTTGATTTGGTTTTGTGGGAATTAGTTAAGTGGAGGAACGGTTTCTTATTTATTTATTATTTATTATTTTTTTTATGAATTAGATCGGTGGGGTTAAACGGGAATGAAAGGATGAATCTTTAATTGTTGAATTGGTTGACTGCAAATGGAAGGTTAGAATGAAAGATGTAACTTTCCAGATAAGAGAAATGGATAGTTTGGATTAGCGTGCTTTTATTCCCTGTTTGGGTCATTGTACAATTGTTTCTTTAAGCATGAGAGTGATCATACAAATCCTCAGCTGCTACTGGCTTTTGGCCCTTTATCAAATTTGTTGATTGGGTGGTTTTTTTTTTTTTTTTGGAGCAATTGATGATTTGTATTTGGAAGTGATTCCAAAATGCATTTTGGGGTACAGTCACATCGGTAGTGTTTTTCGTGAAGTGACTTTGAGAGTGTTTGATTGAATGTGGATCAGTGGAGGAAACTTGTAGTCGTGCTTGACATGATGCTACTCATGCTTTGGTTGGAGATTCATACCACCCTGGAAGTGATACTAGAGAAGTAGAAGTAAATTTCCGGACTTGCAGCCTCTCGTATTTGGAGAAGAGGAGAACACTGGCAAAGCATGCAGTAGCTGCCATTTTGGTTTTTGACTGTTTGAATTAGTGCTGTAGGTCTTTGTAGGATCAGCAAAAGTTGGTGCTTATGGTTGGTGAGACATTTGTACCTGTATATGTTTACATGTGTGTATATAAATTATCCGGTGAGTTGGAATTTGTGGGGCCCACCTGGATGACTTATATTATGTGGTGTGGGTGGAATGCGTAGGTGAAAATGTGGATAAGGGCCAGGGGTGGATCAGGTTTCCGGTTTCCCTCTCACTCACTCGTTCGTGCTAGGCCTGTGTGATGGGATTACAAGCACACAAATCTGCATATTTATATGCATGCATGTATGTAATGCGTGAGCCTAGATCCTTTACTGGATGACACCCATTTAATTTAATAGCTGGGCCCACTTCTTAGATCCAAACTGCTCAAAATTTATGCTCTCCCCCTATACTGGCACTGCACCAGATTATGCTCCACTATGATGTGGGGCCCACCATCTGATTGATCACATGAGATTTTGCATAGAGACATCATGAATCCATATGTGTGTACAATTGTGCATGTGTGTATGAGTACAAATAAGTAATTTTTGGGATTCTCACAGACATTCCTTGAGTTGGGTCTCTAAAACTTAAATTGATGATGTTTGGGCACATCTAGAGATCAGAAAATGATATGATGGATTCTTTAGCTGAGTCAAATGTAGATAGATGAGATGTTAGTGAGTTCATTTTTGCAGATAAAAGCTTCAAAAATGATGGAATAATTGAGCATTTCCATCTAAAAAGGAATGTTGACAATTTCTGCTGTCTGTTAACTAGTTTTGAAATGTTCTACCTTTTCTTTTAATTTCTGTATGCAGACCTACTTACATTTTTTAATCATCTTCAGGGAGATGCATAACATCTCTGTGTTGGCGCCCTGATGGTAAAGCAATAGCTGTTGGACTTGAAGATGGTACTATTTCGCTACATGATGTTGAAGTAGGTACCATTGAGTGATTGCTTGTTTTGATGTACTTTTGAATTGCATTTTTAGCATGTTGTAACCTATTATCTAGGAAGTGCACTTTTTACTAAATTTTATTCATGCCATTTCCATATTATCATGTTAAATGTAATGCTTATTATTACAATTGCTTTCTCAATCTTATGGCTTCCCTTGTGGTGTTGGACTGCACTTTTTTTTTTTTGTTTTGAAAGAATTGATGACTATCCTTGGTTCAAAATGCTTGTTAATCATCCTATTTCTCTCAAGTATTATGTTCTATTTTTTTTTTGAAAATATTGATTATATATTGCTCAAAAGGATCTGAACAGTACAAGAGACATACTGACTCAAAAAACCCCATAGCACTCAAGTATTATGTTCTGTTTGAGGTAATTATATTTAATACCTTTGTCTTTAGTAATTGTCTACTCTTTCCCTTGCTCTCTGTAATTGAGGTATACATGGCACACACCTTATCTGGGCCAAGTTCTTGTGCATGTTCTTGCTGTTAAGAATGCAATCTCCTTCTCTCTTCTTTTATGTGGTTAGCCGTCAGCTATGGCAGTGGATTTTATTTTGGTTGTCTGACATCTTTTGTGGTTGGCAAACTACAGAATGGGAAGCTGTTGAAAAGTATTAAGTCTCACACAGTGGCTGTTGTTTGTCTCAATTGGGAGGAGGATGGACGGCCAATGGGGGTATTTTTTTTTTGTCAAGTTGCTCGACCTAGACATTTAACCATCATAGTCCTGTTTCTGGTTTTTACCATCGCATGCATTGCATGTCTCAAAAACAAGCCCCAATATGCCAAAGTTCGAGGGTTAAAACCCTCTAGGCTGTTTCCAGAATGTGAAGGTCTGTGGCCTATTAGAAGAAAGAAAAACATCAACAGGAAGAATTCAGGTTTGTTTGCTTTCTGAGACTCAAAGCATCCAAACTCTGCCAAATCTGATTCAGAGCAAAACCCTTGTGGACTGTTGAGCAGTCGAACAATTCTGAAGCTAATGCACTGTGCACCTACCCATTGACTGTAGTATGTTTGCTTTTATCATATTATATCTACACTACAAATAAGGTATTCCTCTACCATTTCTTCAAATCAACGCAAGAAGTTTCTGAAAATTTGTTCAGCATCTTGCTGTCCAAAATGTGAACCTTCCATTAACTTCATGGAAGCTAAATTGCTACATACCTAACCTAGCACAGTATCTAGGATAAAGAATCTTACTTTCTTATTGATATATATTTTTTTTCTTCTGAAATTTGGGTCCAGGATGATGGCAACGACATTCTAACATATGAAGACCGCACTTCCCGTTTCTTCCCTCCTGCTCCAAGAATTCCTCGGATTGCTGGACTTAGTTCTGGGGATGCTGGATTCATGGATGAAAATGAAGAATCATTTCACGAATTATCAACTTCTCATCAACGTTTTAACATCCTTTGCAGTGGAGACCAAGATGGGATCATTTGCTTTTCTATATTTGGAATTTTTCCAATAGGAAAGATCGTAAGTTACTGTTTCAGTCTTGAAGGCGGTATCTTGTATTTAATGGTTGCAATAAATATCATTCATGTGTTTGGATATATAGTTCTAAGATCAGTAATTTATTTTTTCTTATTTTTAATTGCATCTTGACTTATAATGCTTAGTCGTAGTCCTTGGTGCTGCTTAGTTTTCAAAATCGGAATCATATCCCAAATTGTTCATTCCCTTGAATCGAATCGAGAATCGTAGGATTTTTTTTTATTTTTCTAATAAAAATGAAAAATAATTAAAAATCAAAAGAAAACAGAAAAAGTAATTATTCACAACCATCCATTTTTTCCATTTATATCAGTATAAATATAATAACAAGTAAGTCTATCATACAATTATATCAAGAACATCATGACATATTAATATATATATATATGTATCTATATATATGAAATAAATGATGTGTAAATAGTTAAATAAATTTAAAGTATCAATATTTATTTTTTATTTTTAAATTAAAACATAAAAATAAAAATAAAATCCAAACCATCAATCTTACCTGGTAGGATATCTCTTGAAGTTAAGAATGTGTTCATAAAGAAAAAGACTAGAATAGATTATAAGAAGAAGAAGATATAGACAAGCACCACACGTATAGTATAGCTAAATGCTTTAGTTAAATACATGTTCTTTATTCATCTTTAAAACCTTATCAAAGCCGCATAAAATTCTTAGGAGGTTTCATTAATTACTAAATCACCTTTTAAAAATAAAAGTGCTAAATGAAAGAAAGAATAAAAAAAGGAAAAAGGTAAAAGATTATTAATGTTAATTTATTGGTTAAAAAAGGAAGAAGGTCTAAAAGATTATTAATATTAACTTATTGGTTGTAGCTATTCTCGCTTAGCAGAATTGCTTAAATCATAAGATTTGATGAAACGAGTATCGAATCGTAAGATTCACACCTGAATCCTAAGACTCATTTGTAAATGAGATTTGTTGCATAGATACGAATTGATTTCCTTAAGATTCGGGGTGCGAATCGGGATTCGGGATACGAATCATAGGATTCTGATAACTATACTTGGTGCCCCCTATATGATATTCACTCACTTTAAAGTTTAAGTTGCTTTCAATTTTAGAGTTGGATGGGTGAATGTAGAGGCACCTCTCATGATGAATGCCTTTTATAATGGGTTCTTCTTATATCAACCCACTTTTATCTAAGCCCTTTCTATGTTCTCTTTGTCTAGTACTGTGTGGCTAATCTTTGAGAAATCCAAGCCATTCACACTCACGCGCCCTCCAATTTTTTCTTTTGGCAAAAATAAATGCACCAAAAAAGCTGTTAAATTTTTAGGTTGTAAAATTGAGAGTTACTATGTGATAAGTTCCAAGTAGTCATGCACTTAGGTTTGTAGGAGCACACCCCATTATAAGCAGCCTTTGGCATGGAAGGATTCTTTTAACAAATTTGATTTATGACGATTGCGTTCTGTGTTTTTCCTTATTAATATTTTTTATCTGTAACTAAAACTCTATTGACTTGAAACTTAAATTCAAAATGTTTACATTTTCCTTGTGAACTAGGTTGTGGGCTTGTGGACCACAAAAAGGAAAATTATGATGTTGCAGTCCTCTTGCTTCCATATCTGGCTGAATAATGATAAAAAAAGGATCGTTATTGGATCTCCAAAAGCTCATCCTCTTTAGTGTTTGTTGGCTTCTACTGGTGTGAGCACAGGCTTATGATTTTCTATGTGCACCTTCTAAATGATTTCTGCATATTTTTGTTTGTTTTCTTATTTTTATTTTGTCCAGTTGGCGGTGAAGTACATTGGGTTGACCACCTAGGGAAAGGAAGTGTGGGTCAAAGTTATAGAATTCGAATTGTATCGTAAAATTGTAAGGGGTCCTATATCTTGAATTGTGATAGTGAATTTAAAATTTTTTTATTTCAAAATATGTAAACATTCTATAATATAGACAAAATACTATAAAATCATAATGTTTGAAAATTGTGTTCTTTTCTATAATAAGTCAGTGGTTGCATATTGTGAAACATAAAACAACAAAAAAAAAAAAAAAAAAAAAAAAAAAAAAAAAAAAATCTGAAAGCTCCCAAGTTCCATGCAAGCTGCATAGTCGCACTTACACATAGCATAAAAGTGCACTGCAACTTATCTTTTTTAATCTTTAATATATAAAATCCAATGTTTCAAAGGTATAATCAGATCATAAAATCACAAGGCAACTTACTAGTCCCAACTAAACATTTAAAAAAAAAAAAGAAAAAAAAGACGTGCACTTTTATATGTGTGTAACAGGATCTTTTAATATTGGTATGGGGAGATTAATTCTTGCTGGTATTTGTTCTCTTTCTTCTTGTAGGAACCCATATGGTATTTAACTTTTCCAAACGTTTGATACATGATACCAGTTTTCTTTTACCATATGGACTTATTTACTTATTTCTTATGTTGTTTATTTGATAATATATCAATTTTTAATTTAATAATAATGGCGGTTGCTTCTTTTTCCTTATGATGACAATCCACTGCGCATGGGACTCATTCACCAGAATATACATAAGTTCCCGATTCGTACTCCATCTTTGGACAAACAAATTGTGTATCGACTTTTGGATGCTTCTATTTACAAGGTACTCCCTTCTCTATCTGCTGTTTTAGCATAAACAGTAATTAATGTAATTCTTATAAAGTTGAATCTACATTTCTGTGTTAAGATTTTCAATGCATGTATTACTTATGCCAGTGGCTTGCTAAGCTGGACATTGCAAACTGGTTTGTACTGTGTCTAAGGAAAGAACCTAGTTGTTCTTGAACAATTAGGAAATCGGGAAAGGTGCCATATATAATTTCTGGGAAGCAGGCTGTGCATTCTTGAGGGAAATGTAGTTTGAAACTATATGGTTAAGAATATATGTAGTTATTCTTCTAGTAGCCAAAGGTACATTTTTATATAGTAGTGTAGAAGTGGATGGTCCTAGAGTGAGCTGATCATTGTTGATGGATGGGTCTTGTCATCAGGTGGCTTTATCCAATAATCTCTGTGAACTCATTGTACTTTGCTTTGGGGAGTTGGTTGAAGACACGGTTGGGCAGAATATTGAATCTTCTTGTAAACATGATTCTTCAGTTGGATTGCATTGTTTACTTCTGAATACTTCAATATTCCGGAACAGGTAACAAACCATAATGTGCCATATAAGTTAAGATAAATCATATGTTAAGAAATTATTGTATTTTATTTAAAAATAATAATTTGCTGAGTACCATTTCATATCTTTACTAGTTTTATCTGCATCAGTTGGAACAAATGCCCTCATTTGATTTATTGCATATACATGGTCGATCTTCTGCCTCATTTGAAAAGTTGATCTTTTGCTCATTTACAACTAATTGCAACCATCTGCTTATCTACATGAGAACCATTGATCTACTAGTATCCATGACATCCAACCACATATTTCCATTCAGATGCTTGTCTTCTGTTCATCATGCAACTGTTGATCCATGTCTATCTTGTGTTATCTGAATTCCAGTTACTCTTTCAGAACATCTTCAGTTTGACAGGGTATTAGGATAATTTTATCAATAATCTTGGGATATATCAGAACAATATTAGGTAGATGAGGATAAGATTGGATAACATCCAGATGAACCTGTTTATTTTTGGCCAGTCCTTGTTTGATTTATTCAATGTTTAATAAACAACAGATTATGTTGTGCCACAAAATGTTGCTGTTTTTTACTTTTATTTACTGTGTTATCCTTATTCATGTGATTTGCATTCCACAACATCGACTGTTCTGAATGTATTTTGGAATTTGTATTGCACAGCATTTTTCCATTGGTCACAGTTCCATTGACTTCATTTGGTCAAATTTAATTAAGCATGCCTTCTTAAATATTATTGATCATCTGACAAAGTTTCCTATAATTGTTATTTGTGTAATTGAAATCTAGCTCTCATGCATTATTGATGTGTGTGTATATATGTATATATCATGTATGCAACTGTTTTTCTTTGAATGATTGCTCATGCAATCTTTTCATTGCCATTTTCTTGAAAGTCCTCTGCCCCTTCACTATAAATTTTCTTTTGTAGTTTCTGTGTTTTATTTCTAGTTTTAGATTGTATGCCATAACTGTTTTGATCTTCATGGGGACTGTCTATTTTTATAAGCCTCATGCTTGCTATTTATTTTCTTGTCTATTTGTTGAAATCATGTTCTGAAAGTTCTGACTAAAAAGTCTGAAGGTTCTTAATCTTGATAGTTCTCTCACAAGTCTGAAGGTTCTTATTAATCTTGATAGCTCTCAATAGTGAACCTGTTCGATTCAATTGGTCATGCACTCATGCATCATTTCTAACCTATTATGTATGTTATATTGCCCTTATTATGGTTTTGCTGCAAACGATATCCAATTTAACTCCATGATTGCTATTCTTTCTGTAGGAAAAATGAGCTCCATCAAGTGGCTCAACAAGCTTCAAGTATTGAGGATTTAATGGAGGTTGTCCGGGCTTCACTATCTTTGATGCATAAGCAATGGTCTGATGCCATGCATACATTTCATGAGAAGTTTGATTCTCTGTCATCTTTGATTATTGATCATGGTAGTGACTGATCCATTGACATTGTCAGAAAATAAAATATAGCTAATCAATAACACATTCTCCATTTATAGTGCTGTACTATTTCTACTATTTATCTAGTATTTGTTTTGTCATGCTGATATTTCTTATAGGGCTGGACTCAAATCCCCAAGAGGAGTTCTTAAGCCTTTTAGGTGGTGCTCGCATAAGTCCTCCTATTCATCAGTTTCTAGTCAGCTCTCTTGGTGAAGCGGTACTGTCAACTTTCATGTTGAATTTGTGACAACTGCATTGAATTATCAGTGCTAATCCGTTCAGTTTTCTTTTAACAGGGTTTGAAACGTGTTTCAAAGAGTGTTGATGCTGCTGGCAAAGAACTTCATCGTGTTATCCGTGAGCATCTCCAGGTATATATTTTGGTTTGCTCATCAAATTTTGTCAACGTCTTGTTACGAAGGCATGACACATAATTTTGTATTTTAAAGTTTCTTGCTAGTCAGGATTCTTATCATTGCACACTATATGTGCATCGAAAATAAGCAACCCTAAACATGTTCTAAATTTTTTGCAAGATACGTGGTGTAGAGACTGTCCCCTTAGGTGCAATTTCTGCTTTTGTACAATTTAGAAGCAGATTCAGCTGCACACATTCAGGATAATTTTGAACATATTGGTGGAGTGGTAGTTTGGACTCATTGGTTTGACAAAATTTATTCGATGATGAGACATAATCTTTCATTGTATTCCTTAGTTTGTTGGAGATGACTTATTCCTACTCAAGGAAGCAACTGTTGGATTTGGTTGTCCTTTCCTTTTTTTTTTCTCTCTCTGGTAAATATTCAACACACCAAATATTCAACACACCCACACCTATGCACACTATTCTAGTCCCTCACCGGCACAACGAGGGATCGATCCCTGGTTGTTTTTATGGAGAGGGAGATGCCTAACCACTAAGCTATTAGTGGATTGACTGGATTTGATCAACTTATTCCTTATTTGAGATTTTTTTTTTACAAGATTTGTTTCATTTTCTTACTCAAGGTATGATGGTTGTGTTTAAGTTTATTTGGAGTGAGCTGTATTACACCAAGTTCTTTTTAGGAACCTTTTAATGTTTTTGATGTAGTTATGACGACAAATCAGGTGTGGACCACATAGTGATAAATAATGGAAAAGATTATGGAACAATATGAGGGCACCAAGAAGTCTCCTAAGGGGTGAATCGAAGTTTAGACACTTAAGATCAGAATGGGAACCCATGGGCCAGAACATATTAAAAATAATTCAGAAATCGACTCAGATTAGTGGGCTTCACAAATCAGGCCTCTAATGGCCCCTAACCACCAAACCAACCCAACCCTTAGGTTGCCCAAGAGTGGCCTTGAAGTTGGTGGGTCTACTTGATCCAGCTCATTGCCCATGCGTGCCTGACAGCCACTCTACTCCAGACATCCCTGCAGAATCAGCACCCATATTTTGCTTTGATTATTTTCTGAGTTATTTAATTCAAGTTAGGGCTCCTCTAAGAGGTTTTTCATTGCTTTAGTGATTGGATCAATGGCCAGGATGCATTTTATAGTTTTTTTTTTCCTGGGTAGAAAGAGTTTTATGATGTTAAAAGCCTTTATAAGCACCATATATGGGATGTCCAGCCCTAGTTCTATCTAGTTCATTGAACAAATTTAATATATATATATATATATTTATTATTTTCATTTCTTCTCCTTGGATCTGACTCTTCTCCATTGAACTGAAGTCATACGGCAGATTGAGAATATAGCTATGTCTCTGTGGATATGACTCCTGCTCTCTCACCATACTGCCCAAGGATGAATCCCAGGGTAGTTAAGTTTAGGTAGTCCTCCCGGCCACTAGGCCAAGCAAGCATAAAAAAAGAAGTTATACATCAGATTATTCAGCAAAATTAGAGATTTCTACTTTATTTCTTCATCTCTTTGCTGTCGTATTTGGCTTTTAGGGATTTGATTATCATCAAATACTTTGGAAATTAACCCAGATTACAACAAGTCCGATGAAATATACAAACCGGATTCTTTGGTCCTTTACGGTTACTGTCACTGTTTATGTATTTTGGAAGGGATGGAATAACATGACTTGTAACCTTGGTTTTTGTTCAGTGACGATTGTAACGACCCGGGCCCACTATCCACATGATATTGTCCTCTATGACCGAAGTCTCATGGCGTTAAAACACGTCATGTGGGGTTGAGGCCAAGTCGCACATATATACCCAGGGTCTAGACTTGGATGTTTCTGATATGGGACTTAGATAAGGCCTCACGGTCCTAACCAAAGCACTCCACCCTTCCTCTGGGCAGATCACGCCTCTTGGCTCACAAGACCACTTGACCTAGTCTTGCCTCAAAGGAGTGCTCCCAGGTTAGGGTCTCATACTCACCCACCGGAAACAAAGCCATCCTCGGCATAGTTTAAGATATAGTGGTTGTATTATCGGCCGTAGCAGTCGAGGCCGCTACACTATTTTGAAAATAGTGGCTTTACGCCGCTACGGTCTAAAACCTAATAGAGCCAGGGAGTTTTAATTTAAAACATTGTCTCTCCTATTTGTTCCCCTCAATAGCCTTTCCTAAAGTGGTTCCAAATCACCAAAAAAATATAAGATTGACTGCTATACAAAATTTGAATTTTTTTTTTTTTTGACAATTTAAAAAATTCACACCGCTACGCTACTACGTATCGCCACAACCTTTACGTATCGCCCACTAAGTAGCGTTTTGACCACTGGCCGCTGCGCCCGTTGCAAACGCTATTTTGATCCTTGGTCCTCCGCTCTGAGGCCATTCTGTAACGATTTGGGCCTACTATCCACATGATATTGTCCGCTTTGACCAAAGTCTCACGGCTTTAAAACGCGTCATGTAGGGTTAAAGTCCAGGTCACACATATATACTCAGGGTCAGGACTTGGATGTTTCCGACGTGGGACTTAGACTAGGCCTCACGGTGCTAACCGAAGCACTCCCCCCTTCTCTGGGCAGATTGTGCCTCTTGGCACGTAGGATCACTTGAACTGGTATTGCCTCAACGGAGTGGTCCCAAGCTGGGGTCTCACAAGAATTTAGTTGGTAATATTCTCTTTCTCGTAGCTTGGTGGCTAACTATTATTTGAAGGTCTAGTTTATGGATGTTGGAGGGGAAATCCTGGACTAGTTGAACTATAGGCATACCAGCAGGCCTTGTGCTCTGTTTTGGACCTGTGTTGTGGCTTGAATGAGGTTGAAATGCATCCTATCCTTACTGTGTTGTGGATGGACATGTATCATCTTATTGACAATGCAGCACTTTATGTGCAATATAATGGGCTTCTTAAATAGTCATTTCCCATGGAAGTTGACTAACCTTTGTTGGTGATATTACAGATTGGAAGGATACTTTCATTTTATGTCATTTTTCTTGTGCAATAGAGATGAATCAAGAGGTAGATGTATTCCTACAATGGATGGTCGAACACTGTTTGTTACTTACTTCACTTTAGCTGAGTAAGAGGGGTTGTCTGTTTCTATGCTTTTAGCAGTTGTTGAGGCAGCTTCTCAGTTGAATCTTATGTGTCATCTTTATAAAAAAAAAAAAAAAAAAAATCTTTCTTAAATTTAAGAAATTAAAAGCTAAATCAAATTGCAATGAATTATTCATTTAATATTTCTTTCTTTTACAGCTGATCCGTTCAGATACTAAATTTAATGCTTAAAATAATTATTTTGTTCAAATTGTAGTTTTTCATAGTCAATTTAGTAATTAAATATATCTAAATCTTCCTTTTGTAGCCTGCCGTTGAAATTATTGGATTTAGAATTGGGGAACTAAAAGGCCTGTCAAGATGGCGTACACGCTATCAGAGTATTGGATTGGATGAAGAGCTTATTCACAATGCAACTGAAAAGGCTGGAATGTTGCTCATTCAAGTAGAAAGGTTTCTGAGGGTCCTAGCATGTGTGACATATTTGGTATGCTTGGGTGTACTTGCTTTTTGTGTATGTGTCATTTTGTTGAACTTTAACTGGAAATCAATTAGTTATGAGGATATATTAGGAGGTGCAGTTTTCCACAACATATACCATTTAAAATTTTCCTTGGTATATTTTCATTATTCAGCTATATACTTTAAAAGAAGTCATTGGAGGAGTTTCTCCTTTGTCTTCTTATATATCAATAATTGAGATAGTTTGCAAAGGAGTGCACATCCTCGCTTTGATGGTTCTATTTTGTTCTCACTTCTTTGATTGTGAAAGATGACTAATTAAAGAAAGTTGGTTTCAGTCTTTGAACCAATTCTGTTGCAGATTTCTTCATTTAACAATACATTCTATTATGTTGCATTAGTCCCAACGCAATTTAATACTGTATCCTAAATGAAAGGAGGTATTTGAGGTGAACGTGTATGCTTCAATGCAGCAATGTAGTGAGATTTTCTGCTTTTCAAGTTGAACCAAAGAACTCAGATAAATGTTGAAGAAAATGATAGGGTGAAAAGTCGAAAAAATAGTGTATTGTCAAGATTTCCTGCAGAAATGGTATTTCCTTAGCATTTATATATGACAGTACACATAAAGCTGGATCCATGATTACACTGAGCGTGCCTGGACCACAGACCACAGTTTGAAGGTGCTCATTATTGAATACAAGGTTGCAGGTTCTAGCGATGTTACGTATCAAAAAGAATTGAGGTTGTGAAGCTTATGAGGCAGTTTTGTCCTATGATTTAGAATGTATGTTCACTCTTGGATTCAAGTTGAATTGTTTGACCGCTTCCTTGATTGTGGATAACGAAACTTTCTTTTCTGGGAATTCATGTTTCTTTTCTTTTCATTTTTGAATGCCAGAATTCAAGTTTCATAATGGAGAGGTGGTCATCTGTTTAACACATATTTTGCAATTTGAAATTTTGTTGGCAGTTAAACATTGTAGAGTGGCATATAAAATGCTAATGCAGTTAGCCTAACCATTCAATGAATATTTTTTTGGCTACTTGAAAATGATACTTCATTCCAATGTTTATAATACTGATGCTTGAAGCAAGGGGTTCCAATAGCCCAAAGTGTAGAGCATATGCTGTCATGGCCATTTGCCTCATGAGTACGCCTTTAAAAATAAAAATAAAAATACTCAAGGTAGAATATAATGATATAAATAATAAAAATCTGCAGTTGGTTTATGCTTTTCAATGAGTTTAACTATAGTCGACTTAAGTTAATCCTATTTACTTTTTACAGGTCTTTAATTGAAACAGAAAGCCTTTTAAAAATTCTAACTGTTCCCTTTTTTTCTTGAAAAGATACCACAGTGCCCCCTTCTTGTGGAGTGTTAGCTTCAAATATGCCTCATGCGGTGAGGCATATGGCCCAAATGCTAATGATGCTTAAGATTTGATAATAGTGTGCTTTTTTGGGATGCCTCTCCACGAGGCAGTCCTTGAGGCGCGGCTTCTAAAATCACTGTTGCCTTCATTGTGGAGAATAATGATGGTTAGTTTTGTGACTTGTAACATTTTATATAACGTGCTGCTAATTGGATAGTCTGCTTATTTGAACCTATCTTGTCCATGGGTTAGGCTCCATAGGGCAAGCCAGAAAGGCTAAAAGTAGTCCACAGATGATTTGCGGTGACTTTGTATTGGGCATGCTTCAATTGACACTGGACAAACATTTTTAGTTATATGCTTTTCTGCTTCTTTCTTTTGATCTTTTTTCTTTTCTGGTTTTTTTTTCCTTTTTTCCCAATTCATCCAATCATTGACCTTGAGATATACTTGAAAGCATTTGTTGTGAATGCCTTTCCATATAGAACACATTGAAAGTAGGTTTTGTATGTATTTCTGGTTGGATGTTTTATTAAATGGAAAATCTTCTTTTAATTTATTCCTTTATTGATCCCTTGTGGATACCTGAAAGCATTTGTCACAGACTTCTTTCAAGCGCTTTGATAATAACTCTGCACTTATCTTTGATTCTATAAATTTGTGACTGATCTCTCGAGAGTTGTCCTTGTTTCAGTTTCAGAATTTCTTTGCCTGGCTTTCAAGATGCATGAAGCTACTAATGTCTGAACCAAGTGATCAGCTTTCACCATTCAATAGGTTTTAATAGTTAAATTTCCCATTCTTGCTTAAGTTGTTTCCTAGGGTATTTTTCTTTGAAGCATAATGATGACGTACCTTCTTGGTTTTGACAGTGAACTTCTTGTTATATTCTTGAAGTTTTTATATGAACACGATCCTGTCAGGCAATTGTTAGAAAATACTGAAGAAAATCATTGTTTTGAAGTTGATCTGTAAGTTTTCTTTCATGCTCGCTTTATAGTTTACAGTTTGCTAGATCTGTTGTTTGGATGCCTTTTATTCCCCATCTGATCCCAGGGCCCAATATACACGGCCACGTACTGTGATGTCTTATTGTATTTTCTATGCAATGAGATACAGGTAGAATACATTTATTTAGAAGTGATCACATACTATACTTATATTTTGACACACTGAAAACCATATGAGCACTCAAGTAGAAGATAAAACTTACAAGTGTTGAGTGGCTCCAATAGAATAGAAAATCAAGGAACTTTGTTTGAGATGGTTTTAGACGTGCACAATTCAAGTTGTGCAATGTTTGTTTCGCATGTGGTTAAGTAATATCCATGGTAAAGTAAATCCAGCCACCAGAAAATTTACTTTACCCATGTTTGCTTTGTCATAACAAGTGGGAAAGTAAAGTTTCATATGTGAAAAACTTTACTTTAACTTTACCAGACCTAAAAATTTTACCTCATAAAAGACAAGTGGTTACTTTACCACTCTCTTTCTCTATTCCACATGCAAAACAAACACAAATGTTACTTTGCTAAATCTATACTTCACCTTTACTAAACCATTACTTTTCCCACTGATTTGACATTTAATTTACTGCTAAATAAAACAAACATGAGGAGCTAGAGGAAGTGAGAGACCGATAAAGACCTGGACTGAAATGCCAGGGAAAGACATTATTGATGGTGGACTTACAAGAAGATGGCTTTTAATAGGGTTGATTGAAGAACTAAAACTCATTCACAAAGCAGACCTCATAAAGATGGAATAAGGCTTCAATTACGATGATGATGAAACTCTTACAGTCTTGCTAACTTCTTAGAACTCTGTTTTGTTGTACTTGTCTTCTTCCTTTACATCTTCTTGTTTTCCATTGTGATGCAGTTATCAACATTTATTTACATGATTTTTTTGTGTTTTTGTTCTTAGGCTTTTTAATATGATATTTTTATTCTTAGTTTTATGAAATTTTTGTTTGGACCTAGATTACATACTAATCATTTTGAATCTTACAAATACCAATGGGGTTATGCTAGTGTCAAAATGTGCATGAAGCTTGTTATAGTTCACCCATCCAAAGTACTCAGGCATGCAACACCTCATGGATTGATATAATGCAAACACATCATTAAATAGATCATTCAAATTTTAATCAACCCAGCATCTATTTTGTAGGCATATGAGCAGCTGTCTACAAAATCACATTTTAAGTTCTACAAGTAATTAGCATAGTTTTCTAATGTATTTTTGTACTATTATGTGATTAATCCATGAGGCATATCATCGGTTGAACCATCTTGATCAATCTGCAAGTGCATTGATTGATGGTTGGGAGAAGGGAACATTATATATTTCAATTTACAGATTATCATGCTATCTTCCTCAAACAAAAAATTATTACTGATCTAGACAATGCAATTGAAAATTTATGTGGTGAATGGATCTTACCAAAAAAATAAGCAAATCTTAGCCGAGGTTAGTGCTTTGATTGATCATTGCAATTTTTAAACGGCCAACAACAGATGACCATCCAAGAGGATAACATATTTTAGGTGGTATAGATGTGTGAATATGGCAGTTTTGGCTCAGGATAGACAGGAATGGCGAAGTGGAATTCATGCAGTTGACTCCAACATAGTTTGGACTTGGGACAACTGACGAGGCTTTGATTATGAAGATGATGAGATGAATGAGTATGGCATTTAGTTGCTTTCCATGAATTTTAAGATAGTTCACCAGCAATGGCGAACTTTGTAAAAACCCACAGAACTTATTTCATAGCATAGTAAGCAATTTTAAATCTAGAACCTAAGTAGTCATCCTATTATTATTATTATTATTATTTATTTTTATTTTTTGTCATCGGTAACACAAATTATCATTAGCAAAAAAGATGAAGTAATACAAAGGGGTAAAATGGAGAGGTACAAGAGCATTGTACCCCCTCGACTACAAAAGCAACTACAAAACAACTCCCTCCCAAGGAGAGTCCCTCATAACCCCCTGTTTGGCTAAAGCATTGGCCATGGAGTTAGCCGATCTAAGCTTGTGTTGGAAAACAACATTGATGTTGGCACCCTAATTTCATTAAAGATGAATTGTAATTTCCAAGGAAAAGACTTTTGGTTGGAGACCCAAGCAATGGCATTAGAAGAATCACTCTCCACAATGAGGTCACCTTGAAAACTCCTAGAGAAACATTGAAGAGCTTCCAAAATAGTTAACACCTCTGCTTCATTTGAATCACAAATACCCACGGGCTTTGAAAACATAAAGAGGAGCTCACCCTTACTATTGCGAAGAACACCGCCAATACCTGCCAGCCCTGGCTTACCTTTCGTAGCACCATCGACATTGAACTTAAACACACCTAGAGGGGGAGGAGACCAATGGACAACGTTTCTCACCTTAACTGGGCCGCATCTCATAAAAGCTTCCCAATTAAGAAAGATATCATTAGAGTTAAATGATTTAAACTCCTTCAAGACCAATGGCCAGTTTGCAATCCTTTGTGTGATGGAAGTAGTCAAATCCACCACAGGAGGAGTGACCCCTGAAGATTCTGTCATTCCTTTCTTTCCAAATGGACCATAAGACAAGCAAATGGAATCAATCTCCAAAGAATACCCCCACACCCCACAAACTGCTCTCCCAACTAAGAATTTGCCATCTCTGCAATCTTCTTTGGAAAGTACCAAGCAACTCCACATCTGCCAATGAAGTGACCCCAAAGACCAGCCACAAACTCATAATGAAGAAAAAGATGGTTAACAATTTCCGGTTCCTTTCGACACATCACACATACATCTGAACTACTAGAATCCATCAAACCCTTTTTTTTCTCAAATTATCTGCCGTAGGTACATTTGCCGCAATTGCAAGCCAGCAAAAAGCCTCATTCCGTGGAGGAACCAACCCCAACCAAACAAGAGAAGAGGGAGCTCTAGGAAGATTGATCTCCTCTAAGGCCATGTAAAAAGCTTTAGCTGAGAATTCTCCAGATGTAGGTGGCTTCCAAATCTGAGAATCTATAGAGTTCCTGCACAAAAAGACTTTAGAAAGGGTCTCCACCAATTCCCCATCCTATCATTGATATCGAATTTATTGATACATTGGACTCTTCAACCTGTTGTAAATCTCTCTTCTATTTCGTGGGCCCCACTTCATTCCATGTGCTCGCTTTCATACATTGAACCCATTTGTCTCCACGAGGCATTTATCATGCTAGCTTTTGGAGAATTTTGTAATGAATACAATGGAGGCTAAACTTTGTAGTCAGTCAACTTATATAGTATTTTACATTATTAATAGTGTATCCTTGATCCTTTAAAAAAATAGTGTATCCTTGTTGTTACTATTTACTAATATTATTAGATTTAAGCTTGCCGACCCTAGATCGATGAGGAAAGCTCAGATGATGGTGGTAACGATGATAGAAAGATGCTTGCACTTGTCAATGTCTATAATATCTATTTGCATTTCTTGCTATATTTGGACATTGTAATGTGCACTAAATTGGTATGTTTTGAAGTAGAAATCTCTATCTTGTGGATGGCTCCTGTTGATGTATGTGTTGAAGTGGATTCGGAGGGCCATAAAAAAAAACATATTTAGGTTGTGTTGGAAATAACTTAGTATCTCGAACAACTAAAGAGTAAGGATCAAGGATGAAAATAGCGGTCGGCCGTAGTGACACTTGCCGCTACGCTAACTTCCATTTATCGCCACTTGCATGCGTAGCGGCGCCACATACCCAACCCTCCTCGTTTGCTTGACTGATAGGACAAAAACAACAAAAAAAAAGGAGAGAGAGAGAGAGAGAGAGAGAGAGAGAGAGAGAGAGAGAGAGAGAGAGAGAGAGAGAGAGAGAGAGAGAGAGAGATGAGTTGCAAAGGACATACCTGATACATGGAGGCACCAGCAGCATCACGGCATGACTGCAACGGCAACAACAGCAGGCAACATCGGTGCAGAACCCTCTTCCACTGCTCCAACTTCTTCTCCATTGCTCCAGCATTGCGCAAAACCCAGTACAGGACTACAGGTCATCCTCCTCCTCCTCCTCTTTTTCTTCTTCTCCTTTCCCTCTTTCTCGTCTCTATTTTCTATGTTCTATTTCGAATTAAACCTAGGTCAGCAACAAATGCCCTTTATCGGGCTGCTTGCTTCGTCCCTTACTCCCTCTTTTGTTTTATTAAACGGGTTAGTTATGGACCCATAAGATGAAAGGCACAAATGAGAATTAATGGGCCATTCAAAAAACATTAAAAACCATTAAAAATCCGTTAAAAAAAATTTAAATGGGCCATCCAAAACAATAAAAGCTGAAGAACCTAATGTAACCATTGGTGGGCTCCACAATGAGGCACCAACGTTTGAATAAACAAAGTCATATTGTAGCCAAATATTTCTTAATTGAAATTGACACCTTAGTCAAATTTCACTCTAATTAGGAATAGTGCCATAGCCAATTTTCAATCCTACAGAAAATAAAGCGCAACCAAATTTCACGCTAACTAAACATAGGCTACTCTAATAGGACATAGGGCCCAACCAAAGTTTAATTAATAGGAAATGGGGCCCTAACCAAATAACACTCTAATAGAAAATGGTCCATTTACTGCCAAAGTTCACTCTTATTGTTTGCTATTGAATTCCTAAGACCCAGTGTTTTGAAAAGCGAGAGGCGCATCAAAGCGCTAAGGTCTCCTGGGGCCTAAGCGCTAAGGCGCGAGGCGAGGCGCGGGCTTCATTGAAGCGAGGCGCACATTGTAGATAAAAAATATATATTTTGGTATAGATAGATAATTCACAAATTAGAGCAAAAAAGAAGAGGAATATTAGAAGAACTCTAAAAGTCATAAAGCACCCATCACTCTAAATGCTAAACATTCAACAAAAGTACCAACAAAAGTACAAAAGTGTGACACCATATATAAAACCACCACACAAAAATACATCAAAGTCACTCAAAGCAACAACACAAATGCTCCTAAGGAGGACCTAACAGTCATCCTCAACATCTACACCAAGTAAGTCATAATCTTGCCCTTCATCATTGGATTTATATCCATCCACGTCTTCCTCGTCCGTCTCCTCTGACTCTTCCTCATCTACCAATTGAAGAACACTTGATGATCTAGTCACTCTTGGTGTTGCCCTTGCCCTTGAAGTTGATGTTGCTCTAGTTCTTTGACTACTTTCTCCAACTCCAGAAGCTGTAGCAACATCACCCCATGTCAAAATATCATCATCAAACACAAACTCATCATCTTCATCCAATTCTCTATCTATCCTCCCAAGCAACCACTCATTGCTTTCATCAATATTCTTCAAAGAAATGGGATCAAGTTTGTCACGCATATCATATCGACGTTTCAGTGCTCTGTTGTACTTAACAAATACTAGATCATTGAGACGTTTTTTATCCAACTTATTTCTTTTTTTGCTATGAATCTGCAACAATTAAAAAAGATATTAAAATTTATATGTAGAGAAGAAAAATATTTTAAATTCATTAGACTTGAGAAAAATACTCACATGCTCAAATACACTCCAATTCCGCTCACAACCAGATGAACTACACGTCAGGCTAAGAACTTTTATCGCAAATTTTTGCCAATTTGGGGTCTTGGAACCATATGCAGCCCACCATGCAGCTGTTTATTATAGGTAATTAGCATAAATTTATGGGATAAATGTAAAAAATTAATTTTATAATATAATGGAATAAAGTTATGGGATAAAATAGTTTACCCGATTCCGTTGTCGCCCTTTGCCTAATCGCCATAGGCAATCCAAATAAATTTTCAGCTTGCTTATAAATAGACAACTCTTGACTGATCTTATCTTGCACATCAATATTTGGGACCAGCTTTGATATGCAATTATACAACCCTGCCATGACTTCATTATCGTGCTCAATATTGGGATTTGAATAAAAGTACTCTGGGTTCAAAAAATATCCAGCTGCATGCAAAGGACGATGCAATTGAACATCCCACCTTCTATCAATGATTTCAAAGATATTATTATATCTTTCTTCTTTTCCACCAAAAGCATTTGAAATGGCTTCTTTAGCCCGATCCATAGCTTCATAAATGTATCCCATGGGAGGCTTTTTCTCACCATCAACCAATCTAAGTACACAAAGAAGTGGACCCGAGACCTTAAGGGCATAGACAACAGTGTTCCAAAATGAAGGAATTAACATAATTTGTGTAACCCTTTTACCTTGTTGCTCCTTTGCCCATTTGCTTGTTGTCCATTCTTCTGAAGTGAACATCTTCCTCAAGTTGTTTTTTTGTTGATGAATCCTAGCTAAAGTGAGAAAGGCGGTTGCAAATCGGGTTTTGCAGGCTTGATCAACTCTTTCATTTGTGTAAACCGCCTCATCATATTTAGCAAAGTTGGGCGGTTATAAATGAACCCATGTACCACAATAGCCCTTTCAAATGCTCTCTTGAGACTTGGTATCTTAAAAATGTCTTCCAACATCAAGTCCAAACAGTGGGCAGCACATGGTGTCCAATACAAGTGTGCAAACTTTGCCTCCAAAAACTTTCCTGTTAGAACCAAAACAAAGAAAGAGATAAAAAAAGAGTTTTAGATAACTGATTCTTTTAATACTACTAAATAAAAAACTTTTTTCCAATAACCACTAATTCTTACCCGCCAACACATTAGCTGCAGCACTGTCTGTGACAATTTGGACCACATTAGCTTCTCCAATACGCTCCACAAACTTTTCAATTAGTTGAAACATTTTTTCTGCATCCTTTGAGTAGCTAGAAGCGTCAATTGACTCCACAAACATGGTTCATTTGGGACAATTCACTAAAAAATTAAGTAATGTCCTCCCTTTCTTGTCAGTCCACCCATCCATCATTATAGAACATCCATACTTTACCCAATCATCCCGATGACCCTTCATCAAATTATTAGTATGCTCTATCTCTTTTTTGAGGAGAGGAACTCGCACCTCATGGTAACTTCGTGGTTTCATACTAGGACCATATTGCCCAATAGCTTCAATCATAAGCCCAAAACTGTCACAATTAACTGCATTAAAAGGAATTCCAGCATCATACATCCACCTTGCAAATCTTATACATGCCTGCTCTCTTAATTCTTTTCTATACGGATCATTTGCATCAATTCTTGTTTGTTTTCCTTGGGCTTTTCGATTTTGCACAACAACGTCCGGATTGGGAGTGAAGAATACATCAATAGGCCCTTTTTGCTTTGGCTTTTTAGTTTTGGACACAGTGGAGATAGTAGTACTTCCACGAGCACTAGAAACTTCACTACCATGAGCCAAGGGTCTTTTACCACGTTCAATGACCTCTACATCATCTTCTTCATCCTCTTCATATGCATTAGCCAATTCATCAAAATGAGGCAACATATTCATTTCTTCTTTTTCTTTCTTTTTCTTTGTCATGTACTCTCTAATCTCTTCTCTAACTTCAGCTGGACATTTTGGACAAGCAGTAATATTCCTAAAACCCCCAACAAGGTGTTGCTTGACCCGATAAACACCTCCATTTGATATTTTGCCACAAAAATTACATTTGAACCATTAATATTTTGTGGATTTTCCAAATGTGCATACTGCCATGCTGGGTCCTTTCTACTACTACCTTCCGATGGCGTTGACATCTATAAATAGCTGCAGAAGTAGCAGCAGAGATCACCAAAAAAAAAAAAAAACTAGAATGCAGCAGCAGAACAAAAAAAAAACAAAAAAGAAACAGCTGCAGGAAATAAAAATAGCAGCAGAACAAAAAAACAAAATGAACAAGCAGATTTACAGCAGCTAAAAAGAAAGGAGAAAAAAAAAAAAAAAAAAACAGCATGATCTGTGCAGATGGTGGTAAATAGGAAAAACAAAAAAAAGATTTACAAGCAGATTTACAGCATGATCTGATTGATGAACAGGGAAAAAAAAAAGAAATCAGTGGCAGCAACAGCAACAGAAAGAAAAAAAACACACATGGATAACAGCATGATCTGTGCAGATAGTGGTTAATAGGAAAAAAAAAATATTTACAAGCAGATTTACAGCATGATCTGATTGATGAACAGGGAAAAAAAAAAGGAAATCAGTGGCAGCAACAGCAACAGAAAGAAAAAAAACACAAACAGCAACAGCAGCAAGAAAACAAATAAAAAAAATAGCAGCAGAAAAAAAAAAGCAGCAGCAGAAAAAAAAAAAGAGCAGCAGCAAGAACACAAACAGCAACAGCAGCAGGAGAAGAACAAGAAAACAAATAAAAAAAATAGCAGCAGAAAAAAAAAAAAAAGGCAGCAGCAGAAAAAAAAGAGAGCAGCAGCAGTAGGAAAAAAAAAACAAACAGCAGAAGCAGTAACAGAGATCACCAAAACAAAAAAAAAAAAAAAAAAAGGAAAAAAAAGAAAGAAAACAGAAAACAGTAGCAGCGATGTGAAGAAGTGAAGTGCAGCAGTGAAGACGTACCTGCGCAGTGAAGACGTACCAGCGATGTTGGTTCGCAGGTTCTCCTCCTTCCTCTTCTTCTTCTTCTTCTGCCATTTCTCTCTCTCATTTTTTTTTTTCGTTTCGTTTCTGTCCTTCCTCTTCTTCTTCTTCTTCTCGTTTCGTTTCTGTCTTTCTTTCTTCTTCTTCTTCTTCTTTTTCTTTTTCTTCTCGTTTCGTTTCTGTCTTGCCGTTTCTCTCTTCTTCCGTTTCTCTCTTCTTTTTTTCTCTTCTGTTTTTTTTCCTTTCATTTGACCTAGGGTAGGGCAGATATACGCTCATGGGTTGTTGGGCTGACTTAAGCCCATTGACCTGTCGGGCTGGAAAGCTGCTTTTTTTTTTATTTTTTTAAGTTTAAGTTTTGGGCCTCTATGAGAGAAGCCCAAAAGGCGTGTGCCTTGGGCCTCGTTACAAGGCGCGCGCCTCGCGCGCCTTAAGCGCGCCTCACTCACGTCGCCTCGCCCTAAGGGCTTCGAGGCGCTGCATGGTCGCCCGGCTGCGACTTGGGCCTAGGCGCGCGCCTGGGCGCGCCTTTAACAACGCTGCTAAGACCTAACTCTTAATTTAAGTCTTGAGCCTTTACTTTATGACTTAGTTTTTGTAATGAGTCTTTCATTAATTTCTAAGTTAGCATAACTAAGTAACATGAATACATTTGAAAAAAATAATCATTACTATTATTTTCTATTCATACAGCAATACAGGACCTCATACAATGAGGAGACCGCTACGCGCCCTTATCTTAGTTAAAAAAAAAAATTCTATCATTTTCCATTATTCTAAGTTTTCTGAATTTTTTTCAGATTTTTTCAAAATGCACCGCTACGCCGCTACGTAGTGCCTGCTTCATAGCATTTTGGCAACGGGCTGCTACGCCCGTCGCTACCGCTATTTTCATCCTTGGTAAGGATGTCTTGGGAAAAGAAGATCAGTATCCAACGTAGCTATACTCTGACGATCCTTAGTGGTACACTTGACAACATTTTATGCCATTTGGATTTTCTGGTGTCCAGATCTCATAATTCTTTGTAGTAATTTACTACATACCTAGATGTATGGTTATATTTGTGGATTCAGTTGGATGTCATTCAATTTTTTTTTTATTTTTTGGATTCTAATTATTATCTGGTGTTCTTTGTTGATTCAATTGATTCTAACGGTTTTACAGGGATACAATACATAGATTTGAGGAACTCGTTAGATTTGGTGGATTTTCAGATACTGAATGCTTACGAAGAACTTTAGCAAAGGAATTTGATCAGATGGAGCATAGGTAATTTTTCCCAATTCTGTCACCAACACATCCTCATACTATAAAACAAATTTTCACCATGAAGATAATTAGAGCGTTTTTTTCCTATTTATTTTGGGATGGTTTCTTTAAAGAATGATTTTGCCTACCTTACATTTAAGTTTGCTCTGTATTCTTCCATTTGAAGTTCTTTTCTTTTGTCCTGTCAATAAAATTTTAACTTTGAGAGAGTTGATTTAGGTCATTCGAAGTATTCCAAATGCACTACCAATTGAATAGAAATCAATGTATCATCTGTTATGGTTAGTAGGTTACTTGAACACTGTTAATCATCATCTAAAGTAAGTTGTTTACTACCAAGGAGATAGAAGTTGTTTTGAAACGTCCACAGAACACTGGAATTATTCTCAACACCTGAATTCATAACTTTCAAAAATTTTAATTTGCCTTATTCTGGCAAACCTGAAACAGATGTCATGATTTGATTGATATGTTTTGGTACAACCAGAGACATTCTATGTTCTTGGTTCTCGGTCAACCACCTAAAGAAATTGTGATGGCTATTTGGTCATTCAATGGGTATTGTTTTCTTTTCCCTTCTTACAGTGGTCCACATCTGTAGTTCAATAAATTTTAGTAGTGCTCTCTATCTCTCTAACATTTAACTTTCTTAATTGTTTGCTTACTACTAACTTATCTTTCTAGTTTCAATATATTTCCTTGATTACCGTGTTTTTGGGCTTTCATCATTTTCTTAGTATGTTTTCCTGCAATGTCTCTACCATTTCAGTTTCAAAGAGGCCTTTTCAATGCCATTTACTACTGTTTCAACAAAGATATGCTGTGACGATTTGCTGCCGTTATATCCTACTCCATTATTTTTGACATTTGCTTCTTTGCATGTTCCTACATCTATATCATTCTATAAGGTACTTGCTAATCTTCATTTATGGTAGCTCCTTCATTTTATTGTTGCTTCAACGTTGAGATATCTGATTTTTTGGTTCTTGATATATCATTTAGCATTTTTTGAATGGGATACGTCATTTAGCTTAAATGGTGAAATGCAACTGATAGCCTTAGAAACAACTTTGTAAATTTTTATTCCATTTTATTTTTTGCTGTTAGCTTTTTTTTCAAGTTTTTCTTTGTTTTGATATGTTTATGATTCTTTGTAGGATGCCTCTGTGGATGCTTCTGCTTGTCATGCATCTCGACATAGACTTGTAGACTACATTACTTTCAGAGTACCTGATGAGTTTTCCTCTGATATTCCAAGTAGTATAGGCATAGCAAGAGGGTTTATGCACAATTCAAGTTGTATCGAGAAGGGAAATACTTCTTTGGAGGCTGTATTATTATGCATTCCCCAAGGATTCCATTGTGTGGATCTGTCTCTATACAAGGTAAGAGAAATTTAGAAGATTTTTGTACAAGTAGATTCTTAAAGTGGAGTTATGCAACAAGCATTCAACCATTAGACAAATCACGTTTTCTGGACTACTCATTGGGTGGAGTTACCTGTGAAGATATTCTTGCCCAAAATGTTGGTAGCTCTTCTATCAGGTGGGCCAATCGTTGACATTGTAAATGGATTGTTAAAATTAGAATGATATTATGGTCCATATTCAATGTTCATTTATTCATGCATGGCTCATATGAGTGGACCAGCCTGATATTGTGTCAAGTTATGTTCTAGGCGGGACTCACCTGATGAATGGCCAAATTCTTTCAAATGTCAATTTGGTGTGTCTACTGAGAAAATGTTCTTTAATTTTTTTTTTTATTTAATATCCGCAATATCTCATGAGCAATGGTGCCAATATGGCGGATATGGGAATGGGAGCAGGGATACAGCTTAACGTTCCTCTACAGTACGATACACTGAAGTGATACCCTACAAGCATCTGTGCAGTATCTAGTACCAGTATCAGTATAATTACTTGTGGATAGGCATATACAAATATCTGGCACTGGGTATTGTAGAGCTAAAGCTCAAACATTGTACTTGCGCTTTCAGATTCTATATCTCATCTTTGGTGTAAAATGTTTGTGTTTGAATCAGGAAAGTCAGATTGTACTATTACTAAATGAAAGAACTTGTACTTCGGAAGACCCTGGGAAATCATTGTTGATGGTTGTTCAAACATGTGACCTTCCTTTTGTGCCTATTTCCAGATTTGGAAGTCCAAATTTTTGGAAGTTGCATGATATAAAGGTATCTTTCATTGATCATATTGTTCTTTTTTTTTTTCTTTTTTGAAATGCATATTCATTTTTTTAAGGCCCAGTAATGACTTAGGCTTGATAATCCCATATTGTAATTCTAACGAAGTTCGGATTTGTTGATCGTTTATCATATTGTCCCCGACTTGGATGCAAATGTGAATGGTTTCAATATCGTTGAAGTAAACTTTGTCCTCCATAAATGCGAGTCTGCTTTCTAGAGGCATGATAGCAGATAATCTGAACTATGAGCTCATGCTTAAAACATTATTGTTGTTGTGATCATTTTTTTGTGGTGGTCACTGGTCACCATCATCATTCATTATTATTCTTTTTATGTTTATGAAAGATAACAGCTAGATATTAAGAAAAAAAAAGAGAGGCAATACCGAGGCAACAAAAATAAGAATATCTATTATTGTATTATATGATAAAAGTAATGGAGGAAACTTTGATGCCTAGAGACGGCAGGGACATGCCATGGACACGGTGGTGCAGTTTAGAAGTCCAAAAGTGGCCCTATGGGCCCAGCCATCCAACCCAGCCTTTGAGTTCAGTCCATAGGCCCAAATTGGCTGAGAAGGCTACTATGGCATTCTAAATTTATCTTAGGATTGATTAGGAATTGTTTCTTTTAATAATTCATCAGGATTGGTAACTTTCTATTTCCTTACAGTTTTCTGTTTTAGTAGCCTTATTACATTATAAATAGAGAAGCCTTTCATTGTATTTAGGTATGCTTATTCAAATTAATCAAATCAATTACTTGAGTTGCTCACGTGAGTTTATGGGTTGTCTTATGGTTTCATTTGTGCCCTAGTGGCTGGAATCCTCTTAGATTCGATCAATCCTTAGAGAGATTGATCTATTGTTCGATCGTGGATCTTGGCTGCGTCACACAGCAAGGACACAGATTTTACACATAAAAAGTGAAGTATCGGACACGATACATGTTACGTTGCCTATTTTGAAGTATCTGTGTATCATAGGAAGAAAGAAATTGCGGTTATTGCACTGTGCTTCATGACTACTCATCTTTACCAACTTATCCACCTCTCTTGCTGGCCATCCAACGCACCAGATGGAAGGAAGTCTCCAACCAAGTTGATAATTTTTTTATACCATTCATTAAAAAACCTTAATTGCAATGGAGACTTAGTGCTCAGGCTATGCAATGGGATTTCCTGAGTTTCCATCTGAGGTGAACTGCGTAGAACAGTGTGAATATAAGCGTCTTAGCCCTTACCAATTTCAGCTGTACTGGAATCCACCCAATCCAACCAGGCTTGAAACAAGGAATGTTTTGCTGCCTGCATATTTGAAGTCTCACTGTCAAGGGATGCCCTAGATTACCCAAATTGGGGTTGTCAATGGACCTCCAATTACCCAGTTACAGAACTTTCTATTTTTTAGCCAATTGATGATTGGGTCTGGGCCCAATTGTGTCCATTCCCAAATACCTGGTTAACACTTCTTATGTATAAGGTACTGTTTATTCTACAAAATATATGAATATTATTTTATAATACAATGGATATGGAAAAAGCACCCTACACAAATGATTGAGGCTTATTGTTGAAACCTCCAGGTTGAATGTTCGAGCTATAGTGCCAACATAGATAGAGGCCTGGGTTCTGTATGTGGGCCCAATTATAGACATTTACTTGGGTCTCAGTCAACCATGAGCCCGACCAATTTACATTCCTAACCAAAATAGCTTCTATGCACATTAAGCTTCTGAGCTCAGGGTGGTAGCGGCCTTTCTAGTCCCTGCCTTAATTCTTATTTGATGGCCTGTCTATATAAGTATCCCAAAATCCGGGCTTGGGAAATGTGACTTCAGCTGCAGACGAGCAATGGATAAATTGTGTGGACAACGTTATTGACAGAGGAGTGCAACCCAATTTACTTTCCATTATGTATCTTATGACATATCTTATCAATATGATAGTTTAGATTATTTTTCTATCAAATCAACAGATTGCAATTGCTACCAATCCAAAAGGGATAGTAATTGCTTGATCATCAATTGGTAATGTATCTTGAAAGTTATGTAAACAGGGAGAAGCTTACAATTAGAATGCAACTTTTAACAGCCATTTACATCCGTTCCCTTTGCTTCTCTTCATTACTTTTAAGATCTGGGATAATTTTCCTTGGTTCTATTATGGTGTCAGTGTAAGTTTGCTGTCACTGTTATTTGCCTGTCTACAAATGGTCAGTCATCTAAGACTCTTTGGTCAAATTCAGGAACAGTGTCTGATATAGATTGTTGATTTTGAGATCATTAAGTGCCTTCCTCTTAAATATTTGTGAAGAGGGGCGTCGTTATCATTGCCATTGCTTGGTGATGCTGGGTTTGGGTTTTGATTGCATTGGTATCAATTCTTTTTATGTTCCAAAGATCATTGTATTTGGACTAGTTTTGGTTCAGATTGAATTCCTAAATGTAGCGTCTTGATTTGAAGGATCCTAACATCGCTCAAGAGCACCCGGAATTGAGGAATAACCCAAGAAATTGGAGCAGAAGGTTAAAATTCCTCATGATTTGTGTTGAAAAAGAAAGAAAGAAAAGAAATGTCATTCGATTTTCAACACAACCTGGATACTTGTCCTCCTAGAGGGAAGCTTGGGAGCTTTTCGTTATGATAAGAAACCTATGCAGTTCTTGAACTCCTTGATGAATGATCGGCAGGGATGGGAATAAATGGGGATAAAATGGAAGATTGGATTACTTGATCGAACTGATTGCAATGATCATTTTTCTTTGATAACAATTGATGCAGGCCCTTAGATTAGGGCTTGCATGGAAGTGCTGAAGAACTTGTCCACAGACACAATAAGGAGTCTCTGCAGAGAAGATAACAGGAGGACTCACTTCAAGGGATACAACCCCACACAATCTTATTAATCTACTCTTTGAATTTTAATCTCTACAATGCCATATAAATAAGAAAGCAAAACTTAGGGGCTAAGTCACCTAATCAAACTAGGAAACTAAAGAAATTGGAAACTTATTATAATTACAACTCATTAATTAAAAAAATAACAATTATTGAAATTAGAAAATATCTAAACTTTGTTGGGTCCCGCACGTGAGTTCATGGGTTTATCCTGCGTCATTCCGTCTGCTTCTCATTTATTTATATGATAGATTTCACTTTCTAATAGTCAATTAATGATGATTGTATAGATGTATTCTCTCCCAGCAGAGGTTGGGGGTTCAAGCACTGGTCACCCTAGTAACAATCACTTTCCAGCCTGTGAGCCTCTCTGACCCAGCCACCCACTCCCACCCCTGCCAATTGACCAAAATAAGTGCATGCACTCACACATGCATGCGCACACACAAAGAATCATCCATCTGTTATAATGATTCACTCGACCTTCTCCTTTTCACAAAATTTCAACTTTTGTTTATAATTCTGGGGTAATTTGGTGTAGTGGATTATAATCATTATATAATAACTGGTTAAGTAAACTGTTTTGAAATTTAGGGTTCTGCGGTGAACTTGCAAGTGGAAGATGGTAAAGTCCGCTGTATTCCTCATTCTGTAACAGCCCCATTAGCTGTTAGTGGTAAGTACAATGCTTCAAATTTTACTGTTATGTTTAACTTCATCATAATTCAATTTTGGATGCCAGTGATTCTCACATATGCAGGTGGTTGCTTGGTTGTTTTTGGTTCTCTTTGCAATATAATTTTCTGTTACCAGTAAATTTTCAAAGGTTCTAAGATGTATTATTCTCTTGCCAATATGGGGCATAGAAAATTCTCCTCTTTCAAGAATATTACTCCTAGAAGAAAGAAGATAAACCATGAAAACCATGGTGTTAAATATTTTCATTACCTATAAAGAAATCATTTTTCTTCATTCCCAAATGGAATAGATCCTAGTGCAACCTGAATAACCACAACTTTTTTCACTGATCCTTGCCTTGTCCAATAAAAAGGCATCAGAATAGGATTATTTTATCTTTCTCATTTTCAGACTGTATGCCAGTGAAACAAGAACTATATGAAATGCATCTAAATATATTTATAATTATAACATCTTGATTTTTTGTTTTTTATTTTTGGGATGAAGAAGAGGGTGTACCAGTCCTTTAACACTTGGCCTCTTTTCTGTGCTTCTAATCATGCAACCATAAAGATACAAGGGAGATTCGTGTTTTAAAGTATATAATAGATAACCGTGGCAGCTCCTGTTGGTTCTCCTGAGACCTCCCTAAAATCACGTGTGAGAAACCAGGCCATAGGTGCCAACTGAAGTATGATATATGTTAAACCTTCAAATAGTCTATGTCTGAGCAAGTTTCTTGAAGGTAAGGTTAAATGTTTGACAGTGGGTGCTTTAGAATGTTTGGAAAAGTTTATGTTAATCTCTGATTGAATCAGCTTTAAGACCTTTTGCCTCTTTTTCAGAAAGTAACAAAAGGTTACTTTTTCAAAACGACATCGGTGTCTAAAGCAATTGAACAAGTTTTAATTTTTTTGGACAAGTTTTCCCATAATACTTTTACTATATGACAATTTTTCCTGTAATATTTTTAACATATGATAAGTTTGCCTGTAATATTTTTAACATATGACAAGTTCGCACATATAAGTAACTTTTACTATATGACAAGTTTGTCTTTATAACTTTTACGTTTAATTGAATTAGACATCCCAAATTGTCTATTTGTTAAAATGTCTAATTGAAAATCTTTATCTCCAGCAGATCTAATTGAATCAGCTCTATTTCAAACACATGAGCAATCCAAACAGCCCCTTAGTCATAGTTTCCTCATTCATTGTTCCATTCGTTATCTATTCAATATTCTACAATTTTGGAGAGCTTTTCTTGCCAAAAGGAAAAATTCAGGAGCATTAGCTTGGACATTGTACTTGGTTTTGTGACATCAGCTTGCAGTTTACATTGGTGGAGCTAACGTCATAATTCAAATGGTCTCATAGGACCTTGACACTTCCCTTCAAGTTCATTGATGATTTTGAGCAGCTCTTCCTTTCCTTCTTCCTTTCCAAACATAAATTACTAAATTATTTGGCCAAAAGTTCAACTCCTTTTCTTATCACTCTGAAAACAAGTTGAGACGTTGTATCAGCTTTCTTTTTCTCCCACTTGTACTGTGTCAATCCACTGTTCCTTTATTAAAGAATTAACTGACATGATGTTAATAAGAAAAGTGTTCAGAGATTAGCAACCGCATCAGGTTGTTTCAGGTTGAGATGGAGAAGGATTCAGCTCTGAGTTCATGCCATTTACATTTGTGGCATCTCCTTTTGAACAGTTGAATTAGCAAATCTGTTGAGTATGTCAGGCATGTCTTATATAGCTTGTCACTTATCTTCAAATGAAGATTTAAGCATTTGTTAATTTCGGTTCTTGGTTTTATTTTGCACATATTTACCAAGCATAAGAACATGTTTTTATTAAAAAAAAATGCAATGAAATTCTTTTGCAGCTTCCAGAGGTGTTGCTTTTGTCTTTGCGTCCCGAAGGCGTGCCCTGGTGTATATCTTAGAGGAAGATGAAGATGAAATTTCTGATATGGAATGAATTACATCTCGCGGCAGAAGAAAAGAATTGCAGTGGGAAAAGCATTCACTTTGCAGAAATTTGTCCAAAAGTTTAGAGTAGTGTGTACATGAAATTGTCAACTTCATTTGAAGTGCAGCTGTCGGAAGATTAAGGTATATATGCCCCTGGGTTGGACTTGAAATGATTGAAACAGTAATGGCTGATTGGGAAATGTGCTGATTGACGATGTGTGGCACATTGCTTTCAAAGAGGAAGGCAGCTCAGGAGCAGTGAAGATAGTTTCTTTACCTAGAATCAGATTGGAAAATCAACAGTGACAGTTTGTGGCTGGAAAGTGCGCTGGTTGATGGGTGTCATGTTTGAACATGTCACATCTCTTTCCTAGAGGAAGCAGCATGGCAGAAGAGGGACTAGTGTATTGGGGAGCTAACTGGGGAAACAAATTCAGCACTTTACTGTTAATTGCTGCCGTTTCTGATACTGTTTTGTAAGGTTAGTTCCCCAGTTTTTGTTAGAAACTAATTGATATAAATGAGGTTTGGATCCTTTAGCTTTGTATCTACATCAGTCCAACTGGAGTCAAGTCATTCATGTAATAAAAAAGCTCTTTTATGCAGTGGGGCCTAAGCTTTTATAATAGGACTTACTATATTTCAATGAGCATCCATGTGGAAGCTGGGTGGTTGCAATTATGTTTTTGAATGGTAATGTTGTATTCAAGTGATCAAATTTTGTACCATCATTCCATATTTTGACGCATTTCTGGAAATGTGCAGAGGATTGTAGAATAGATTGTATTGGTGTACTGACTGAGGATTATTCTTGCCAGATGATGATTGTTCAACTTAAAACAGCTGGCCCTCACCTTCAGTGATCCTTCGTTTGATTTCGTGGTCCATTTAGGATTGTCATTACAAGCATAAATGGGTGAGATCTAAAATGTCTGATAGGTTACTCTTCAATATATTGTTGAGCAGCTAAAACAGCTGATTGGCTTAAAGATTGCCCTTGGTGATTTTCCCCCTATTATAACTGTAGGACTCATTTAACTTCCTCGTCAGATCCTCCCCATTCTGCACTCTCTACACAAGTCCCACGCCATCGGCACTTATTAGACCAATGATTGATTCTTGATTGTTTTTTTTATTGTTTTTGTGGAGGGAAGGCACCTCGTTACTGATCTACAATTGGTTTCAATTTTTAACTAATAAATCTTCTTAGTTTTTTATTTTTTGGTACGAAGCATAAATATTCAGTGGCTCATCTTAACTAGTAGGATATGAAACTCATTTTTGGATCTGGGGATATTGATATCCATGAGTGAAGTAGGATCCGGAACATTAAAATCTGAAACCGGATCCGGATATGTTCTGACCTGAGGATCTGTATCTAGGATGATTGCATTCCTACATTAAGCATGCATACGTTTTAAGGGCCTACATAGCTTGAGTTATATGTATACTCTACTTTATCCAATTATACTCATGCACTCTATGTCTTATTTTGGATCTGGACCTCGAACCGGATCTAGATACAATTGCATGGTTTCGGGTGGGGCTGAATCCGAATATATAAAAAGACGGATCCAGATCTAGATCCACTAAAATCCTGCCCCAAATCTGACCCGTTTGCATCCCTAAATTCTTTAATTGTGAGAAATGGGACTCCATGTTGTACTGTCTGTAGTTCCCCTCGTCTGACTCCTTTGACACTGACTAAACCCACCAGCAAAATTTATTATAAAGGCATTGTTCAAACCTGCCCAATGTATGGGGCAACCTCTGATCAGTGCTCACCAAAATGCCACGTACACCACGTGCCCTGCCTACTTTCTCTGTGAATGTAACAATAAATCTTCTGACTACTACAAGCCAGCTTGCAAGTTTCACCATATGTGGCCTGTTTTTTGCCTCTTCATGTTTATTATGTACAGTCAGAAGGAATGGGCCCATGTGAGTCTAGGTTGATTTTGAGGGAGCAGTTTAATTTGTCAATTGTGTGTATCAAACATATACATGTATTAATCCAAGAGTTTGGTTGAGTGGTCAGGATCATGATTCATCCATTTTCCGGAGTTAAAGGTCTTGGTATCGACCACCGGTTTCCCCCTCGTCAGAAACCGAAGATTGAGTCCACTTGTACTACCATTTAAGGATACAGGGGTTTTACTTGGCTTCTTTCTGAACCCAGAGGGAATAGTCTAGCTCAAAAGGGTTGGGAACCCTCCGTTAGCAGCAGCAAAAAAAAAAAAAGAAAAAAGAAAAAAAAAAAAAAAACATGTACATGTATTTATGGGTGCCTTTCTCTGACTTTATCTAGCATCCATATATTTATGGACTTTGATGAATGAAGCCAAGGTTGGTGAGTACATTAAAACTTGACAGTATTTCCGGACTCTATGTGACTTTGACTCTTAAGAAATCTGGAGTTAAAAAGGGATTGGATTTGGAACTCTCCTGTAGGTCCACTTATTAAAAATAAGAGTTTCTTAAAAATAAAAGGCTCCCAATGCATGGGATATCTTCAAATGTCCCCCAATGAGAGTTGGTGCCACCATAATTTTGACTGTTGGAGAAGAAACTTGATAATGAATAATGCATGCGGTTGAGTTTAATCATGTGTTTAATTAAAGGGTGGATCGTATGGTAGACCAACTCATATTGTGGTAAAATTTGAAGATATTCTCCACATATACATACTGGGAGGTTGTTTGTTTTGAGTGAAAATATGGTTCCAACTATGAAGGTCCACTCCAACTCAAGAGTCCTCAATGTAACTTGATGCAGACTCTTTGGTTGGGTAGCAGGGTTTGGTTGTCCTTTGCCTATAATGTAACTTGATTCTATAATTCCCAATCGACGTTATCAAAATGATAGAATTAATCTATTATGTGGTCTCTTAAAATAATACCTACTGTTTAACAAAAGTTTCATTTAAAAAAAAAAAAAAAAAAAAAAACACCTTTTGTGATTGGATGGTTCCCACTCTCTTTTGCAAAGGTAAATCTTAAGTAGCCTTTCATCTAGGTTCATATGATTTGCACGCTTTAAGGCAATGTTGGAAAACTCATGATTCAAACTCGACTCGTTCAATGCAAAAATATTGATTTGGATAGAGCCAATGTGGAAGACTCGGGATAGTCATGTTTTTTTAAGAAAAATTTTGTATTGGACTCTACTTTTAGGTGGGCCTTACACTCTTGATTGCTCATGAAATCCAGTTTCTCTAAGGCTTTAACCTTGAAAAACCCCAAGGTTGTTTATTATGAATGGTTCAGATTTCAATAGATGTGTGCTGCTCTAGAGTTCTACTCCTTTAACTCAGAATTTCTCTATATTAAAGCCTCACACATGGCATCTAGTGAGCACGTTGCTCAATTCATTGCCTCTCCTCTCAATGCCACCCTTCCTTCCTACTTTGTGATCTTTTCCTCCCACAGTGTGAGCAGTCTTTGCTGCTTTATGAGTGCCCGCGGGTTTTTCTTCTTACAACGTGGGCTTTCTCTTTTCATTTGTGTGGGCTATCTTCGGTCCAACCTCTGAGGTTGTGGTTAAAAAAAAAAGTTGGCCCACCTAAATATCCATCCCGACACAAATACACACAATACCCAAATTATAATATCATCATACCAAGAGAAAAACAATGAAGAAGGGTTCTCTTTTTTTTTTTTTTTGTTCCATATGTTTTCACAGAGGGGGTTGTACACATAAAACTGAGTTGTATATTTTAGAGTGGTCCTCTGTTGACAACAAACGATTGCTTAGAAGTGGTGTGAGCTCTAAAGAGATGGAATGCAGAGATAGAGGAGACGGCAGCCATGAGAAGAGACCCCAAAAGGCCACAGGCAAGACCCCCACCAATCTGCTCGCAGAACCTGGTGTAGATGTTGCAGAGCTTCATCCACTCGAAATGCGCTGCTCCTGTTACTGCAAAACATGAAGCCTGTGCTGCAGCTGCGAGTGCACCGAAAGTAACGTACGCCACCATCTATTTCAACACCACCACCACAAGTTGAAAAATCTATCCTATATTAGTGTATAAACTGTTCCTTTTGGTGGATCCCACCACAAACTATGCCATGTCAGATCAGAGATCTTGGGACCATCCCTTCTATGCATTTCAGTGGGAAAAAAGAGAATAATACTAAATAACACTGGTGAATTATGAAGTCTGATTATTTTTGGAAATCAATAAATGGCTGTGTTGGGTTGGGGATCAATAAATGGCTGTGTTGGGTTGGGGATCAATAAATGGTTTGTGTTGGTAGGGGCTGATCTACTGCTAATATTCAATCCACAAAGCCAACCCACTCTATACCCCCAATCCAACCTGAAAATTACTGTTCTGAATTGAATATTATAAATTTGGGGTTGCATGTGGGTTGACATTTTCAAACCAAGCAATCAATGAGTCAGTCAGTTGATATGGATCTTATACATGTTACATATAGTGTCCAACCCAACCCAAAACTGACCCATTGCCACCTGTATATCTAATTTGAACAGATGAGAGTAGGAATTGGAATGGGTACCTTATAGGCAAGGGTTTCTTTTTTTTTTTTTCCACATCATAAAGAAAATGTCTATGTCAATTTGGGTCAAAGACCAAGCATTTAATTTGAATTCAGGTATGATTATGGGCCTGTAACATATGTTGCAATTTATTGCAATATTATTTGCACATTGCTTGTAATCTGGACCTGAGTTGGGTGTAGGGGCACTGAGGCACAGGTTCCTTATAGTTCTGGGCTTGGCTTGCTATGAACCTGACCTGACCCTAACCTTTCTAATGCCATAGTGGACATGGTTTAGTCCTATCCTAAAAAATCTTGGTGAGTTGCTAGCTTTCACCATTAATGAACAGTCAATTGCAAGATAGCGACAGAAAACCAACAACACTAACCCAGATTAATGGATTTTGTTTCATGCCATCTTCTTAAAAAGCTAAGTTTTAAGAAGGTTATTATTGGTCCTTAAGAAAAGAAATAAATTTTAAACGGCTTGGATCATGGTTCTATAACAAGACACAGAAAAAAAATGGTACCCAAATTGGCTGGGGCTGACATAACAGTGATAGAAGAGTGTATTTCCTTTCTTTCTTTTCCTCTTCCCTCTACTTTAGAAGAAAAAAAAAAATCTAATGAAGAACTTTGAAATTATACAATTCCATTCTTCATTAATCTAGAGTGAATTAATACTAATAGAAAAGTATCTTCTGAAGTGATTTTGAGAAGATGAAATGGTCCTGTTTGGGCTAAAAACCAGACCCACAAAGGGCAGTTTACATAATAACGGGCCATCACAAATGGGCTCTACCCAATCTCCATGATGCGACAGACTAACCCAATTAACCTACAGCTATTGATGGTTTTGATCATCAAGTCAACACAGACATAGACTTTATTAGAGAAAGAGATGGAGATGGAGATAGAGATACAAGTAAGTACTTATGAAATAAGGTATGTAAGTAAATAAAAATAGTATTGATTAAAGATGGTTTCTATTTGCATTTTTTATGAAATGAGAACTTATGGGGTGTGCTTTTTATTGTAGCCGTTGGACCAGAAAACTACATGTTCACATGCCTCCTGTTGGTGCACTAAATTGATGGGTCAAAAATTAAAGAGGAATTGGTCAACAACTCAAGGTCTTAGACTCTAAAGGGTTCCTTTTTTTCAATCCAAGAACCTGTTTAACATGATAAGGGCCACAAATATGCCTCAAACTCTCTATTTCATTGCTTCAAGAGTAGACAATCAGACTATAGGCAACATTCAATCTAACTTATTTCTTTTAGAAGGCTTAGATTCCGTAGTCCGTCCCTATCTAGTGAGGCAAATAAGCCTTAGAAGCTCTTCCAAGCATAGTTATTTGAAAACAGGATTGTTGTGGCTGGGATCAATCCCTGATTGCACCTCTATTAGGTTAGAGACTCAAGTAATGCGCGTGTGTGTGTGATTATTTAGTAAAGCAAAAAAAAAAAAAGTGCATATTGATTAGAGCTTACAAACTCAAACAATCTAGTTACTGTACTCGTTACTTGCCTGATCTAAAAAGAAATCTAGCCATGCCAGACTTTTGTGAAAACCACTTTGATTTGCCTTAATACACTTGCATAGTTGAATGAACTGATAGCCGGCAGCAACTGCTTCCACAATAACCAGAACCCTTACAATACCAACCACAAAACACAACAAAAAAGCATTAATCAGGATATACAAAGATCTTAAAACCCACAAACTTAAAGAGATGGCAAGAAACAACAAATTAAAAACCAAACAACACCCACTACAGATTTAGACAATCTCATGGTATATTACTCAATGAATCATCACAACCCAAGTTGAGATACTCTCAAATCATGGTTTGCATGGATGTGAATATATCAACTAGTGAAGGGATACATAGACAAGTTATATGATCAATGGAACTTACGAGAGGGCTGGCAAGTCTTTGTTAGTGGCTTTTCTCTCAATGGTGAAGAAGATAAGTTTAGTTTGGGTGTCTAGACCCACAAGGCAAGCAGCCAAAATGGCAAGCAACACTGAGAAGAGCCTCAGAAAACTTTCAGCTTTTAGCATACCTCCCTTCATTTCCTGGTCACATGCAAATGGGCTTTTGTCTCTCGTTGCTATGCTATGGCTGGGATTTTATAGGAGGGTGTGGAAAGGTCTTGTAGTGTGGATAACTCACAAACCAAACTTAAAGAGTACTGATTGGACTCCCAAACGGTCTTTTTAAATGCGTCGTTCCAAAAACATTGACCCCATTGGCAAGATCTGAGCCACTCATCAGGTGGGTTCCACAGTGCACATGACTTGATCTCACAAATAAGGTCTGTAAAATAATGACATGAATATGAGAGAAATGGACGGATGAGAACAAAATGATCATAAAAAACAATGGGTTGGGTGCACTTGATGAGTTGGGCCCTCTTGATCCCTTGTTCCGCTCCCATGATAATAATCCGAACCATTCATCTTGAATCTCATCCACTTCATTGACATATCTGAAATTTGAAGATACGTCACTATAGGGGATGTGATGCAATATGATCGGTCCAAGTTATCATCATCATGTGGACTCATGGTGGGGATTCGGACTCGATCAAATATTAATTATGAAATTTCGTAATTCTTATAGATTGTTAAGATCAGAGAGATATTCACCATTGAAAATATGATTTGTAAACTAATGATGTTCTGTTATGAAAGACGAACAGCGGATATTAATTAGATAAGTGAAAGCTCACCAACCAAAAGGCCCATACCTAAAAAATAGAATTGGGTTTGGTCAATTAAAAGTGGGATGGAACATCTCCATCTAAGATGTTAAGGCATGACATAGATTGAATTGATGTTAATTTTTTTTTTAAAATAGGATTCGAAAAAAAAATTCTTAGGATACTAAAAAAAAAAAGAAAGTAACCTTAAGCGGCGAACAGATTTGGAATTAGCGGTGGTGGTATTTTTTGCTATAAAATTCTTTCTCGCTGCTAAACCTGCCAAATATGCCTAGACTGTCTATTTAGAAGCTGTTACAGCAGGTTTAATTACTTTTTTAGCAATGAAAAAGAAAATTGCTGCTAATTCCAAATCAGACCGTCGCTAAAAGTCACATTTTTCTAATAAATAATTAAAAAGATTAAAAAAATTAAAACTTAGTGCAGTTTATTATTACATGGGAAATAAATAAAATAGTAACAATTATTTAATAACAATGAGATTTTATTAGTAAAATATAAATTATTTGTAGTCATGGTACACTAATTTTTTTTTTTTTTTTTTATGTGAATGTGCTCTTCAAAAGTAACCTACCTGCATCAATATGCTTTAAATGAACAATCTTGTGTCCCAAGATTCACGCAAAAGTGTGGACATCCGCACCATTGCCCTGAGAAAAACTCAATCAGCTCTTTTAATGCTGACACCTCCTTGTGTCCATAAAATGTGGGGATGTACTTTTGGGCATAAAAACTCGTGCAGACGACCGTCCGAGAAAATTCAGCTATTCAATTATTGCATTTTTTTTTATATTTATTTAATACAAAGCTCATGTGATGGCACAAGTACTTGAATTTAATGCAAATTAAATAACTATTTGAAATCAATAGGGAAAAGCATGAGCCCATGACAGCCAAGCATGAGATGAATGAAACCCAAGACACCAAATAGATGATTTTATTTTATTTATTTATTTTTATCTTTATGTTTTTGTTACCGGAGGGTTTCTAATCCTTTGGGCTGGACTAATCCATCCGGGCTCAGAAGGAAGCCGGGTAAAGTCACCTGTGGCCTCCAGTGTGGTAGTACAGTTTCGAACCTACAACCTCCGAATACAAACCGTAGTCCTAGGTCAACTGGAGTACCCCTTGGGGTTTAAGATAAATTATTTATAAATAAAAAATATTCAAGTGATAATTAATTCTCACCTATTATATGAGAACTTTTTTGCGGGGCACAACTAACAACCCATCCAAACCTAGCAATCAAAAGGGAACCCACTGATAGTCACTGATCCTAAGGATTAACACACATCCGAATAGACTGAACCGTTGGATCGATGGTTGAATATTTTTTTGAATATAATAAGCTATTAAATTTGTAGGCTACGGATGAAGGGGTTAGGGTCATGGGTTTGGGGTCAAACTTGATACTTGAGATGGTCTCAAATAGATCTTTCCATCCCCCATGGTTCCATCCCTAAATGGGGTCCGCAATTAGACCCCACAAAAAAGTTCTTGCATAATATGTGAAAACAGTTTCCACCTAAATATTAAGCTTTATAAATTCCATAATAAAACTAACACAATTTTGTATCATATTAGTTTCAAAATCCAAAATAAAATGGTGGACAACCCCACAGCAGGTCTAGGGATGACGATGGCATGACACGAATGTGTGCATCGAATTCTAATAAAGGCATTCATCGATTTCAATGAATAAATCTGATGGTTGATAATGGCCAGAGAGTAGATCCAGTAGATCTCATGGTAAATAAATGGAGCGATCATTGTCAATTGGGACTAACATTTTATGAGTATTGATCTCTAATAATGGATATAATGGCCTGATATGATAGTAGATCAAATGGTGGAGAATAGCCTGATTACCATCAATTGGGACTAATTTTTCTTAATGGTGGATAATGGCATGATGTTAATTTGGGCTAATCTTATTCATTGTATTAAAGGGCCTTTAACTTATATTCAGCTAATGTGTCTCATGGAGATGGAGATTTTAGCTTTTCTTCTCAACTAACATTCTGGTTTAAGGTATAGAATATGAGGCCCATCTGATGAACGGGCACGATCGAATTCTCTTCTTTAAAACAAATTTATAACATGGCTTAGACCCTCAATCTTAAAGTTACAATAGAAGAAGCAAGGAAAAAAAAAAAAAAAGAAAAGAAAATTTCCACTGTGGGACAGGCATGATTGAATTTCAATTCGGTCGTGGTTGTGGTCTTGTGGTCGTCGTCGTCGTCATCATCAAAGATGGAGGGCTGGAATCTGGCAAGCTGTGACCAGCAAGAATAACATAACCTTGCTCAAAGTAGTCCAAGTATAATATAACCTTGCTCAAAGTAGTGAGTTAATGAGACAGTTGCCCATACAGTACGAACAAAATAATATCATCAAACACCCAACAGCCAACTAATTTTTTCAATTTCTCAACTGTTTGTTCAGTACATATTTGTTATGGTACGGATCACCATCTTGTCTATCATTTAACCTCTGTATTTGTTTAATGGGTTTGGATTTTGACTGATCACATGGAAATGCAAAAGCACAATGCCACTTAGATGATGGTGTCTCACTTCATCATCCTCCTATAGCAATTGGACAACTTGGTACGTCTCATTTTTACGTCTGTATAAATACCTTAGTCTGTGCGTGCAGCATCTAATCAGAACTGTGTGATCATTTATTGATGGGGTTTCCCACCTATTGAAAGCTATGAAAAGAACATTCAACTGTATTTTGACAGAACCGGAGATTGCCACCCAGTTTAAACTTCACAGGCCCGGATTTGGAGTGGATAGATACTTCTTCTGTCACATCTACTGACATGTTTTCTTTCCTAGAAATTACAGAACATCTGCTGCCCTAGGTTGTTCAAGCCCTACCCTCCACGTAAATGCATCCAAAATTAGTTATCTCCGAGTACTTGGAGAGCCTGCACTACGTGGGCCCTTATACTGTATTTATAGGCCAAGGCAGCCGCTAGAGCTCGCCGGGCCTAAAGAGAAGAAAATCCTTTTATATTGCTTGTTTCAACAGTGCAGTGGATGTCAAGTGTGATTAAACTTGACATTAGCCCTCATTTATTTGAGCTTGGGACCGCCGATACAAAGTGGAAGAAGCAACATGGCAGTGATTTAGTAGGTTAAATAATTGTATGTAGATAAAGATAATAATAATAATAGAAAAAAAGAATCATGCATGCCTTACTAACATGAAAATCACATAGCCATCATATTAAAAAAAAAAATCAATATAAGAGTTACATAAGAACCCACAGAAAAATCATGCTCAAATAAACTCGAATATGTATAAATAAGAAAAATAACAGGGCAGGGCCGGGGTTAGTAGTCTCACATCCTATCCCCTCAAATTGAAAGGACCTATAAAAATTTTGTTCAAGCCCAGCCCTAAGGCCTTTTAAGAAAAACAAAAGCCCTCATTTTGATATTAGGATATGAGATGGATGGTGCCATTATATAAACTATGCCGCGTGTCACATACAAAACCATCCAGCCCTATGCCCAAGTGGGCTTGGGCCAAACAACACCCAAGTGTCCTGTAAATCCTCTCACTCATTTTGGCCAAAAGGCCCATAAAGGTAATAATATTGACCAGCTTCTCACAGATTAAGAAAAAGGTATTGTCTCCTTGCCACCTGTTTGCTTTGCCCAGTCGTTTTCAATAGGTCTTAGGTAGATGTCATGGCAATAACTGAGATATAATTTTGGTTGAGAAAGCATTACAGATGGTAATTAATAGTTCCCAACCATCCATCAGAATAGGACTGGAATCCAAGGATTCCACTGTAGGAACCAGGCATAATATTATATTCTATTACAACCTTCCATTTCATGCTGTTACATCCAGTGCGTATAAACATTGTACAATGTATAGGGTCCATTTTTTGTGACAAATCAAACTCCACAATTAACTTGGTAGGGTCACTGGCCCAACCAGAAAGGCATGCATAGGGTCCATTTTTTGTGACAAATCAAACTCCACAATTAACTTGGTAGGGTCACTGGCCCAACCAGAAAGGCATGCACTATGTGACAAAATTCCATGAGGGGTCCACCATGTGCTATGGCCATACGGGGAAAAAAAACATAAATTTCCCTACACGGAGGTTTTTCAAGATTTCTTAGCCATTTATAAAATTATCAATAGCAAACAGAGTGAGTCCGTGGCACAGTGAAAGATGCTCAACCCTGCAACCTAGCATTTCGGTTCAACGACAAAGCTTTCACAGTGAAAGTTCTCATCTTGGAATCTCATCATCAGTCTTTAAGATTTTGTTCCAACGTTGCCTTCCAACAAAAAGCTCAACCCTCCCAAGGGGAGCTCTTAAAAATCTTCCATAAATATACACATTACTTCAAGTAATCATCACACCCCCTCCAAATAATTGCAGAAAGATTTTAAGGAGATAACAATGCCATCTTCTCTTAGCCTCCAGTTACAAAAACCTTTTCAAAAATACTCCAAAGCAAAGAGAAAAGTTAGGAGGAAGATTCAGCAATCCAATGATAGGTACAAAGAAAGAGTTGATTCTCATCGACGACAAGCTGAATTTCAAGAGGGTGACTTAGTTATGGTGTATCTTTGAAAGGAAAGGTTTCCAACCGGTCAGTATAACAAGCTGAAATACAAGAAGATTGGGCCGTGTAAAGTGTTAAAACGCATTGGTAGTAACGCTTATAAAATTGAGCTTCCTGAATTTCTCAACCTCTCTCCAATTTTCAATATTTTCGATCTGCACGTTTAGAAATGAGCAGTCAATAACTGAGGCTATGTGGAGGCAACAGATTTCAGAAGTTCACAGCAAGGATATTGACATTCTCGATTGGCAAATCACTACCATGAGGAACAATTCCTATATCAAATTTCTAGTTCAATGGAAGAACAAGCCATCTACTGAAGCTGCCTAGATTTTTGAGAATGATTTGAAGCAAATAGATGCTCAAGTTCTGGATAACTTCAAGAAGCAATTGCAGAGTTCGAGGCCGAACTCTTTCTCACCAGAGACACTTGATGCAGGAGCATCTGGCTCATTCTTAATGGGCCTGCTATCAGTCCAAGGTTATGGGTTTTATTGTTGACCCATCTGCCCAGTCCATTTGTTGAAAGAAACCAAGAATCATCTTGGAAGTTTAAGTCTATTAATGGGCCTGCTATCATTCTAAGGTTATCTGTTGAAGCCTTTAATTGTCCTTGTTACTTGTTGAGTCTTTAAAAAGTTTATGTCTAGTTATCTGTTGAAGTCTTTAATTGTCCTTGTTACTTGTTGAAGTTTTTAATTTCTCCTTGTTCTCAATTTAATTACAGTTTGCCTATAAATACCATGGGGGCTGTCCATGGAAGCTAGTTGAATTTTTTATCCTGCCAAAGGCACTATTGAAGGTTTAGCTTTCAGTTGGTGAAAACCATTTTCTCCCACTCTCGTTGTTGTTAATTTGTTGCGCTCTCCTTCCCACCTCTATGCTGCCTTTTGGCTGCATCATGGAATAACTAAACCACCTTAGCCTCCAGTTACAAAAACCATTTCAAAAATACTCCAAAGCAAAGAGAAAAGCTGGAATAACTAAACCACCCTGTCCCAGTTAGTGCGTGATTTCGAGTCTCCAGTGCAAGAGCAGGGGAAAAAGGAGAGAAAAACATGAAGCACCTGTCATCTTGCGGCTACCTCCAGAACACTTAGTAACTCCAGTCGAGTCTGCATCCCACACGCTGTTAATAAACATGAACTAGAAATTCATATGTAACCGCACAAATTGCCCTTCAAATGTGCAAAACATTACTACCAGCCTCACAAACCCTAGAAAAGATTCTCATAAAGCCATGCCGATCCACACCTAACTGCCATAGCCTTTTTTTTCACGACAAGGTTTGACCTTGATCGACCAAATACCCAAACCACCTCCTCAAAATGGCTTGGAAGCCCATTTTCTTCCTAACTTGGATAATATGATGATCATTCAAATCATTCCACAGAAAGTTATTTTGAACATTGTTTTGAAAATCGAAATCATATCGTAAATTATTCGTACCCATGAATCGAATCCTATTGTGAATAGTAGAATTATTTATTTTTTCTACTAAAAATAAAATAAAATAAATAGCTATTTAAAATCCATCTATTTCTCATTCATAGCGGTATAAATACAATGATAATATATCATCATATCAAGAACATCATGACATTTATTACTATATAATAAATGATATTTGTGAATAGTTAAATATGTTTAAGATACCAATATACATTTAGTTTTTTAATCTTTAAATAAAAAAATATAAATAAAAATAAAATCCAAATCATCAATCTTACACAATAAGCTACTTCTTAAAGTTTAGAAAGTATTCACAAAGGAAAAAAAAGATAGAAAAAAAAAATATAGACAAGCCCCACATGCTCTGTCAAACACTTTAAACAAATGCACATTCTTTATTCATCTCTAAAACATCCCCAAAGTCTCAAAAATTCTAAACAAATTTTGTTAACTACTAAATAACATTTCAAATGTAAGAACGTTAAAAGAAAGGAAGCAAAAAAGGTAAACAATTATTAATATTAACTTATTAGTTTTAATTATTCTCGCTCCGTCGAATCACTTAAATCATAAAATTTGATGAAACAAGTATCAAAACGTAAAATTCAATCCTAAAATTCAACTATAAATGAAATTCATTGCATAGATACGAATCATTTTTCTTAGAATTTTGAATACGAACGGTAAAATTTCAATAACAATGCCTTTGAATATCTTATCAATACAATGTGCTTCCTCACATCATCTGGTTAGATATCTATATGAAGTAAATTGATTTACATCATAATTATCCTTCCCCAAAGGGAAAGATACTGGCTTTCCCATGTAGAAAGCATTTTCTCCAACTTGGCAATTATTATGACTTCGATGGCCTACCAGCACATCAAGGCATCAATGCAAACCCAAAAAATGACTTGCCATTGTTCACAAATTCTAGTTGAACGGTCACAATCACTGCTTAATAAGGCTCACACAATGGGCAGGAATGATGTCTTTCGATTCATTTAAGAGCACCTTAATGAGAAGATGTCTACTGCACACCAATGTGGAATAAAGTAGAGCTCTTAATAACGACCATTGGGTGGCCAAGTAAAGTGGTCTGAGTTCCAAGTTTCCATAGTAAATCTTATACTTGACATTAAACAATGTCAAAATTTTACACTACAGTGGAGATGGCTCACATTTTTCAATGCGTATGCACACTGAGAAACAATCTACTCATAAAAACATGAACAGCTATGTTTCTGTGCAGTTTTATCTTTATTTTAATAGATAGATATCTCCTGTTGCTTCTCTGAAGATCAAAAAATAAAAGATAAAAATGAAGTATGAATCAACAAACGAAGATTTTCTTACGAGAAGATATCAATTTGAGAAGAATCCTATGTTATTTTTTTTTTTTGTCCGCAATTGAGCCCATAAGAAAAACGAATAAAAAAGGACTAAAAACGCATTTAATATTCCACTCAGTGATCAAAGTATTCTATACAGAGATTCATGTACATTTGCTACAGGAATTGGAAGTTTGAACAACTGTTCATATGCAAAAACCCCAACTGCTTTTGAGCTTGAGCTGTAACTACTATCATAATCATTGCTAGATTTTACAATTATTACCATCTTGTACCTCTTTTCAAGAAGTAGCTCAATGACTCGACCAACAGACGTTGAGGTTGTAACGCAGGGAGGGGGGCCACGCATCATTTGTGATAGAGGAGCATTCAGCTGGGGAAAAAACACATGCCAGGAAGAGTTGTAAGAGGTTGAAACTAACTACCTGACGCTAATAAATCCAACTATGAGCCCAGTGTGGTTTATTTATTTATTTTTAATTGAATGGTCAGTGTGGTTTATTTATTTTATTTTATTATTATTATATTTGTTTTTTTATGGGTACAGAACCACGATAAAGCTTACAGGATAAATTACAAAATCATTATAAAAGAAAAGCACCTATTGATAGTTGATACACATCAGGCCACACATACAATGAAGAAGACCAAAATGATTCTATTATGGCCCAATTGTGCCTTATGTGGAGGTGTCTGATCATATGGGAAAAGGCCACAAAACCTGTTCATCCAGCCCATTAGAGCCAGATGAACAGCCCATAGGGCTGAGTGAAAGTTTGAGAATGCCTCTTTCCATGTTTTGTTTCTCTTGAAAGTCACTAAAATGGTGGGGATTTCATATCTACTTGGTGTAATGTAGGATCAATAGCTAGGATTGGTATCAGGGTTTGAAACCCATATTAGGTTAATATTTAAAAAGAAAGGAGCAGCCAGCAACCCTAGTTTTTGCTGTTTCAATATTTTTTAAGGAAATCAGTCGATTCAGTCCTCTTGGAGATTTGAAAGTGCAGGAGTCTATTTGGGCTAATTTCTTGCTCTATTTTCTATCACAAACTGCATTGATGACAGTCCCTTGGCATTGCAAGCATCCCAGACAGCATCAATTCTCCCATTTAAGTTAATACCACAACACCCAACCTAACCTCACCAAAAATAAGAACCAGGGAAATTAAAGAATTCCTGAAGCAGTCAATGGACAATAATATTTTAGTCCAAGCCTTGACTGCTGCTCCCATAAAGTGTCAGATCTGTTATCAAAGATCAGAATAGTCCTTTCCCAACTATCAGTCCCAAAGAAAATGTTCTTTCTTATTTATACAGCCACTCACGAAAGAAATAATGACAGGCTCACTTGGCTTTCAATTTTAGGGAGGCAGCAAGAAAGTTCCTTCTGGTTTTTAGTAGTTCTACTATATGTGAGGTTGTACTTTAAGCTAATTTTAGAAATAACCACCTGATTGCAGTCCTCACGATGCACAATTCCAACACAACTGCCCCAGTCATCCACAACAGGAACCGCAGCATCCCTATAGAAACGCATCACAGCTTTCTTCAAGTCCAGGCTAGCTTGCAAGGGACTAGCTTCTTTAAATCGTGTCATATACTTCTCAATTGGGTCGCCCAATGATACCTAATTGATAAGAGATACTAAGAAACATTGAGGAGAAGAACAACAACAAAGTATGAAGCAGAAAAGAAGGATATGAGACACCTGAGGGAGTAGGTAAGGACAAAACATTGAGCCATTGAATCCAGATAAAGCATCGATGCGTACAGCAACCTGCAGCACAGTGACAAATATATAATCTCATGCAGCCTATTTTTAATATGTAAAATATAAGAATGCAATGGGATGCAGATTATTTATCTTCCATTATGTGTTAGTTATTAATAGATGGCATAGACAAGCAACAGTACAAGATGCAGCATTGCAGCCCACTTTCAGTATATAATTTATTCATTCAATGTTTTCTAGCATGTAATGGACCACCTAATATCTTACCCACTAAAACACTCTACCCACACAATTGACAATTACACTAAATAGCCCAAATTTAACTGTGGCAAAAGGGTAGAACCAAGAATATAAACAGTCATGGCTCATCATTTATGGCAAGTAGTGGAGCCCAGGAAATCATAAGATAGGAAACTGCATATATCCTGACGTGTGTGTGAAACAACTGTACCATATATTTTTCAACTTGATCTCACTAACAATGCTGAGTTAATTTTTAAACATCGCATATGCATATCACTATAGATGCATTAAATTTTTACTGGTAGACTATAGATGCATTATCAGGACCTTAGTATCAGTATATGTATGGTCTCCTTAGATCTGCAGATCCAAGCCCATAGTCCCCTCAATCAGGACTTGGGTCATGTATGGTTTCCTCACATCTGCAGAGCCCAAGTCCTGAGTCTATAAACAAGGAGACCGCAGGTCAGTGATGTTGACCATCGCTGATGGGCCTTGAAGAAGGGATGCCTAAAATTCAAGATCTTAGCTTTTCAAATGGTAGCCTACAAAAAAGCCAAAAATGGATGGTCAAGATGAAAATCCCACGTCAGATGGATAACATCATTCTTATTTGGGAGGTTTTTAGGCCATATACCATCTACTAAGGGGAGCCCTTGAAAACAATGCTGTGCTCCACATGACAGAGAAATGAAGTCCTTATGACACAACATGGGTTATTTCATTTTTTTTTTCTTTCTTTCTGCACTGTGCTAAAGAGGAGAAGTGTCATTGCATACCATGCCTCCTCTACTTGTCCAAGATATATCTCTCCGCTTTGCAATAATGTTCTTAAGAATTTGTCTTGCTACATCAACCTGTGAAATCAATCCATCCAAAATCAAGAACGAAGGGATTGCGAAGATGAAAAATCATTCACCAACAAAAAAAAAAAAACAAAGAAAGAAAGAAAGAAAAGAGAGGGAAAGTCATTCTGATACATTAGAGAATCTATGCTACGTATCATAAGCGGTTTTGAAAACCTTACTAAGTTGGTCTTACGGTCCATCTACTTATGACGCTTCACTGTGACAATATAGCAGCTGTCGATATTGCCTTATCATGAGTACACCAAGCATATGAAGGATGTCACTTATTAGGGAGAGTGTGATGACCAAAGCTATTTTTTTGAAGTACATGAGGAAAAAGTATAAAGTTGTAGGTTTCTTAAGAATGTTCTGCAGAAGCAATTGTGTCATGTGTTTTAAAGTTGGCATGACCGACATTATGCACCAATTTAAGTGGGGAGTTTTGGTAGATATATGTACTTTCATAGCTTGTTAGTCCTGCAGGACACCATACACTCCATGTAATATAGGAGGCATTAGTGGACCATATAGGCCAATGACGAGTTCTTACTCCCACTCTTTCCTTTCTTCTTCTTTTCCCTTCTCTTCTTATTCTCTTTTTCATAGTTGCAGTCTAACCCTAGAGAGTTTTGTTACTAGCTTCTAATCCTAAGAACTGGAAGTAAATATTTTGGCTTCCTTCTTCAAAAAAGCCTAATATTTAGGCCTGTCAATTGAACCCGTTAAAATGAGTACTCGGTTTGGCCCGTCCTGTCCCAAGCTCGAAAATACAGTGCTTTTAAAAAAAAAAATTTGAGCCCGGCGGGCTGGGCTTGGACGATGGTTTTAAAGCCCGGCCAAAATGGGGCTAGGAATGGGCAGAACAAGACTGACCCAACGACAAGCAAATTTCACCAATTTTTAATAAATGTACCATTTGTTTGAAGAAATGTCTGTGCAATTATGCTCATACATGATTTCTCGGACAAGGTCATTGGGTACCATTGTATGCACCAAAGTGGTAAAATAGTTAGTTTCTTTAATATTGAAGCATTTTTTTCTTCAACAATCTGAAGTCTTAACTTTTCCCCTTGCTGCAAATGATGATAGGTCCATTCTGAAGAGTACACTTGGCTAGCTGTGATGGAAAAAGAAGTGAGTTGGGTTGTGATTTTTTATTTTTTTATTATTTATTATTTATAGTTTTTGAGGTGGGTGCAAGTTTGGTTGTAGTTGTTTAGCAGTGGGTGTTGTGTGAGTGGGTTTGGTCTGTGATGGAGAAATGGGTTCTGCCTAGGTTTGAATGGGTTGGTTTTGAATGGCATTGGAGATGGGTGCTTGATGTTGGTGATGTGTTGAGTGTGGAATGATGAAAATGATGAAGATGATGGTCGTATGGGACTTGTTTGGATGGTAGAACAAGGAGGGAGGACGGGTTGAGCTGTTGAGGCCACATGAAGATAAGACATAGGTGGATTAGGATTAAGGTGCAAACGGGCCCAGGTCCCAATCATGTAGACATAGGGTCTTGGACTCACCTCTAGATGATGCAGGCTGGGGTCCACTGTTGTTTCAATTTGATCTCAATATGACAAAATTCTCATACATTGCATTTTATATTTCCTCCATTGTTTGAAATTTGTTGAGTACATGTGTATATTTATAGTGCCCGTGAGGTGATGATGAAGAGGAGGGTTTAAAGTCTGGTTCACACCCGGTGTCCGGTGGTGACAGGATAGGAATAATTAGAGAATGTTTAGCTTATATTCAAGATCGTGCTAGGCCCTGGCAGCGCACGGGATGGGATTTGATGTAGGCCCGTTCAATTTAGAGCCAAGATTGGACAACCATGGCAGGCCCGCCCAATCCCAGGCCCAGGCCCCGCGCAGCCCATTGACAGGCCAGTAATATTGAAATGTGTTAGATCTGTCACATAAAGTCTAACTGCTTAGACTGTTACCTGATCATTGTTTATGGCTGCCTCCATGAGAAGTTCATCAGCTTCTGCTTGACCTGAAGCTGAGATGGCTCCCGCACAATCTGGGAAAATCCGAAGATGCAGCCTCTTGACCATAAAATAGTCTCCTTTAAAAGCAAAGGCCCGCATCATTGCAAGATAAAGGTGTGGCTTTGGCTGCAGGCGTAGATGGTCGCTAGTCCTCTTCATCATGTCCCCAAATACACAAAGTGCATCTAGAAATAAGAAAAGTTTAGTGGAAACACCAAGCGGTAGCTTGATTTCTTTATAGTTGAAATGAATAAAAGCTCACTTAACACAAGAAGGAAAATAGAAAAGAAAAGGGAAAACATGAGAAGAGACGGCCATAATCAAAGTTTCCCAAATTTGGCCAACTAAGAATGATATCAAGGAAAGATACTATGAGTTCCACAAAAAGGTCAGTCATTGCCTTATTATATGTCTCTTTCAATAGATAGATAGCATATAGACATTAAACATAAAAATGGATTAGATAAACAAGTAGTCGTAGGCTTGCAAATAAAACATGCATGGCAGGCTTTATTTAAGCATGTCAGATTTTTCTCTGCTTCATAAAACTTAGACCCATAACTTGCTGACTTGTGATTCAGACTTGACTTGGCAGGTCAGGGAAGGAGTCAGTCAACTCAATGATTAATGAAGTCAACCTAATTTTTATAATTATTAAACTAAAAATTGATAAAAGCTAAAAAAATTCAAAGATACTAGATTCATGAAGAAAACATGATTCCAAAAAGATTTTGGTCATTGATTATGGGGGCCAGAACTTATTAATCTTGATCCGTTACTTGGAGGGGGTTTGGAAACTCTAAAAATAAGCTCTAATTTTATGATTTAGAGCTTATTTACAAATTAGAGTGTTTGTTTAACATCTAATTACATTTTCTAATTTAAGAGCTTATTTATAAATTAGAGCTTTTGCCTTTAAAAGAATAAACTAATAAGTGGTGGACAGCTTATTTTTCAGAGCCTTTTTTGCTAAACAATGCAAAATATTGGATGAAAATGACCTCATAAAAATTTTAAAATAACGCAAATAGTTGGTTCTACACTGTAATTTTTAAAATGTGGACCCCAATTACCACAATTCCTAAAGGTGGGCTGCAATTAACTCATGAAATAAGAGAATCTTTTTTAATAATTTTACAAAAAAAATTACATGAAAATTAGAATTTAAAATTAGAGTTTTTATTTTATACATTAATTTAATTAGTTCTCATTAAATAGAATAGAGTTTCCAAACAACCCCTTACTGTCACCTGTGGACAGATGGTAGCCTAAAAGCAATCAGCGTGAAGCTCATTGCAATCTGATATTTGACCTTTTCCATATCAAGACCGATTTAAATCATTTAAATATGTTAAAGATAAAAAAAAAAGGTTGATCATTTTTTTCATTTTATTTTAAAACAGTTGCATAACCTCTTCTATCACATTAAACATAATAAGACCAGTGGTGATACCATGAAAGTGCAGAAGAGAGCCAACCCTGCAGTGAAGAAGAATTTTGCCCTATCAACAACAGATTCCAGGGAAGCGGTTATGACTTCAAACATCTGACGTTCCTTTCTTTCCAAATGATCCAAATGGACACCAAAAAGAAAGTTTTCCAGATTTTCAGATTTACTTCATGATGAAACCAAGGGCATGTAAAATTCAAGTGAGCGTCGGATTGGGATGAGTGCTAACCATAAGCCAGGCAACTTTTAGCTCCAGAATGGCTTGGATGTTCTAGATAATTTTCACATGTATGCACCAAAATGGTCCGGCTATAAGAATACCACTAATCCAAAATAATTGAGCTACCCTTGCGGTGCCACCAGGGCCCCCTATGAATTGAAGTCACTCCAATTTTACACTAATCTAACTTAAATTCACAATTGAACTGAGACAACCTCATTTTTAACACTTTTGTTATCGTTGATTTTGAAACCTTGAAATCCAAAGCAAACTGGATCCAAATAGGATGAGTTTCTGTGCATCCTCTAACCATGCCACCCTGCCCCTTGATTTGTGGTGGCCTAACATAGGCCCCATGAAGTGCCACACAAGTGTCGCCCAGAAGATAATTCCTGTGTGTGTGGATACAAACGGCAATTTTTTGTTTCTACTCTCAATTTTTTTAGTTAGTCAACCAAAAGGTAGACTTTAAGAAATGCCCATCAACTCATGGAAGTATATAGAGTAGACCTCTAAACAAGGGTCTTATTAGATTAGTACAGGAATTTAAACAAAACTTAAAGACAATGCATATATAGCATAGTATAAAAGTTAGCTTATACTGAAGAGAGGTCATTAGTTTTTTGGTTTTTTTTTTTTTTTTTTAATAACAAGAGAGCTCATTAGTTTAAAGCAGAACACTTTTAGTCATCCCTAGATTGATGGGATAAGGATCTAATGATGATGTTGACTGTTGAGTGTTGACAACGATTAGTGATAGAATGTATGCAAGGGTTGATTAGTCTTTTTTATGTTATTAGGTATTCTTGTAGTAGTATGAGTTTGTAAGGGCATAAATGTCTGGTTACAGACTAGTAACAGAATCCATGTCTGCTCTGCCCTGAGATGACTACATGACTTTTCCAATCTTTCTTCTTTCTCCTACTCTCTTGCATTATCCGTTTTTTTTCTCTCTTCTCTCTCTATGCTGTACAATTAAAGTAGTTAACTATATAAGTTTAATATCCACTAAACCCACACTTCAAGATTTTAGACACTGAAATCAATACCTAGCAGTTGACTCAGATGAGTCAAGAGAGTTTGCTGACATGTCTCTTGAGTCTTGACATGGTCAAGTTTGAAAAGAGAGTACAGAGCGAAGTTGACTCCATTGAGTCACTGAATCAATTCCAGCAATTGGCAACATGGTCTCAAAAATCAGCCAAATCCAAGTTGAGTAGGCTGAATTAACATGGCCATGACACCTAAGAAGTCCAATCACAACCTCACCCTACCCCACAACCCATCATTATATATATGAAAAAAAGGGGGCCTCCTGGCTTGAGTCCTATTAGGGAAAGGCCAAATACAAATCTTTCCATTCTTTTCCTATTGGAAGAAGCTTTTAGGATCTTCAGCACTGCATTGGGAAGTTTAAAACCACAACTTGTAGACGATACAATCATTCAAGGATTGGATGCACTATTTACTTGAGAGTGAAAAACTGTTGCCTATTTATTCTTAAATTCATTCTCAATAACTAAAGGATGATGACTCTTGAAACTTTATATTCTTAGGACAATTTCTTTTTAAGTTTTTTTTATTTATTTTTTAGCATTTTTCATGTTTTAAGGATTTTTGGGATCTAGGGTGTGACTCAAACCAACTAGTCTGAGTCAAATCAACTCAAGGATGACTGCGTCCCTCATTGAATCCAATTCTTAAAACCTTAGTTGGTGAATTAAGTAAATCATGGATTTAAGTAATCAGGAATCCCAAATCCCAATAGAGCCAATATCGGTCGGTGTGAATTTTTAGCTTGCCACAAATAAGAACAGGATATAACAAGTATAACTGTAACGGGAAACCTCAATTTCTATAATTCCTTAATTGTCTTAGGTTTGTATGATACAGTAGATATCATATCGAATTAGCATATGTGATTAAGAAATATAAAGATATCTTTCTTTTTCTTTTTGAAACGCAATAGATGGAATCAATTCCTTCACAGAAAAAAAAAAAAAAAAAGCTTGCTATATCAGTCTATTTTAAATATAAAATATATAAATTGCAGTTTCATTTACAACCTTTAGTACAAGAGGTTCAAAGGTAATTTTGATTTTTCAAGAAGCATGACCTGCTATAATATTCTACACACTGAAACTATTTGTATCTAAGGAATTCTCTTTCTGTTAATTCAAGCATACTTAAAAAAACTGCCAGTAAAAGAAAGAGAGAGAACCAAAATGCATGTTGCAAAACAGCAAATATTAAAAAATAAAACACATTACATCAATGGGACACAAATACGTGATAAATCCCCATTTCAGAATTAAAAATAATCCTTCAATGAAAACTCTATTTTCAATGAATTCTTATTTCTCTAGTGAATCTACCACTTGGTTACACCCCTTTAAAGAGGAGTTCCAAAGCCATGGAACAATTCCCAGAACCCGCTGATTATTATTTTTCTTCTCTTTTCATTTACATCACGGCGTCACTGCGAAATGCATGAATTAAAATCAGATCAATCTCACTAGAAGCATTGTAATTGCATTAGATGCCTGAAAAAATACCTCTAGTTGAACCACAATCTAGCAGTGCATCGATCATTGCAGTGTATGCAACTCGATCAATAAATAGATCAGATGATGATTTCATTTCCACCACAAGTTTCTGAACTGAAAGCAGGTCTTTGGAATTTCCAAACCCCTGCAAAATGAAAATTCACATGCTAAAAAGTTTTAGGATAGAAATTGAAGTACAAAGAATTTTTATAACCAGCTGGCAGACTAAATACACTTAGCTGGCACTTCCATATCCATACACCAGGCAATCTGGATTGGTGATCCAAACTATGGAACTGATGGGCCACAGCAGATGAAGGATGCCACAAAAATCTAGCAGGAAGAAACCTTAACCATTTGATAAGCCAGTACCGGTCAAATGTGTAACCTCTATCCATTATTGAGTCCTTCCTGACAGCAGTCTGGGTAAACAAGGCATGTGGTCCACTTGTATGGAATGGGAGGTGCAGTAAACAGTATGCCAGGTGCATGTTAAAGAACATAATAACTCCTCCACAAACGAACTAATCAATATGGATGATGGTCCAACATACCTTGAGTAAGGTAGTGTAAGTGACAGCATCTGGAGAAAATTCATGACAATAACACGCTTCTTCCTGCAGAAAAAAGTAGGGATAAGCATTCAAGTAATCTAGGAATGGTCTTTGACATTTTATGACAAAAGCATGTCATTCTTGACTCCAAACTAGCCTTTTAAATACTTTGTTGAGACCTTCATTTCTGCAACCAGCTGCATAGCAGAATCCATTTTTCCAGATTTCACGGATGCATGAATTAGTGTATTATATGTACGTCTATCAGGCTTCAACCCTATGCGGGATATTTCTTCACGAACAGCTAAAGCATCAAGAGGGATATCTGTGTTTGCATATCCCTGAAAAAGATAAACAAATCTCTGCATTTATATCTGTGTAGTTAAAAGGATCACAATCACAAGAAGCTGCAATAAACAAACAGAAATGGGAAATTCTCTAGGTAGCTTTGTTAGGCAAACGAGGAAATTATACAGGATTCCAATAGACTGTTTTTGAGAGAAACTAGGAGACTTGGAGCAAATTCTTGTTTTCACCATGTAGGTTTCAGGTTTCCACCGCAAAACAACACAGAAAACAAAAACTATGAAACTGCAGATGTCTTATCTGACATGATGTAGAGGGGATCATAAAAAAATAAGCTTTGCCATAAACCCCCTATATTCTTGTCATTTTGACTAACAAATCCTAGTTGCGAAGGTAAAAGCCAACACAAAACCTTCATCAATAAGTTGTACATTGAGATTGAAGGACTGCTTCCATGAAATGCAGACCGGCAACGGGCAAGGAGGCCATTTGCACGGCGTAGATCCCCTGCACTAAAACAGTGCTAATTAGGAGAAATTTATCGGTATGGCAAGAATGACATTCAATTCAATTCAATTCAATTCATTTCATTTCATTTCATTTCATTTCATTTCATTTCATGAGAGAGAGAGAGAGAGAGAGAGAGAGAGAGAGAGAGAGAGCAATGCATCATCAAAGTTAGAATCCATCTTTCATTTCCTAAAACTAATAACGATACTAACCTGCTTCGAGCAGAGCATTCAATAGACCATGTATGAGTGAGGGTGACAACTTTGGGTTCCCAACCGCAGTTCCTTGCTCCACAGATTCTAGTATTTGAAATGCTTCATCGACTCGTTGAGCCTCACCTAATCCCTTCCCAAGATTCAATGAAACTCTATGAAAACTGATAGATTCAGAATAATCTCTTCAATATCAATACACAGGGGGTTGATTATACAACACCAGTTGCAACTTGCAATTGACATTTGAAATCAATCTAGATGGCTCTTTCATCAACTAGACATATAATACCAACTGAATGCAGAATGCATTAAATCACCCAATCATTGTTAACTGGTTACTAGATTAATCAAGTTCGCAGCGATCTCTAATCGAATTTGGAGATGAGAATCAAGAAAACTACCTTCAAAAGCGTGGCGAATGTGATGCTATCAACACCACATCCATCCGGCTCCGACATCTCTTGAAAAATCCGCATCGCAGAATCCACATCTTTACAGTGAACGCAAGCTTCCATGACCGCATTCATCACAATCGTGTTCAGCTTCCCATGCCGCCTCCTCGCGAGCTCAATCTCCCGAAAGATCTTCATAAAATCAAACAAAAAGAAGAAGAAGAAGAAGAAGAAGACGGAAATATCATCAAATCCACATCAGAAACCTCAAAAAAAATCAGAGAGAGAGAGAGAGAGGAGGAGGAGGAGAATGTGAAGAACCAACCTGATGGAGTTGTCTTCTTCGAGTGAGATCGACGATTCGGGAGGTGAGTTTTCGGAGATCGGGATTGGGTTTTGGCGAGGGGTTTAGTGATTTGCGAGGGGTTTTGAGAAGGCGACGAGGGAAGCGAGAAGGAGAAGTGGAAGGGGTTTGAGAGGAGGAATTAGGGCAGATTTGGGAAGAGAATTTGGGTTGGATTAGGGTTTCGAGAGAGAGCGAGAAGCTGCTGAAATGCTGCTGAAGCATCGTTCTGCTTCTTGATCAGAAGGAAGGAAGAAGAAAGAGCAGTGGATAAAAAAAAAGAGGAGGGAGGAGAGGAGTAGAAATCGGATTTCGGATTTCGGATGTGGCCTGAAGCTTTTGACGCGTGTCGCTGAATATCTCGTTGGGTCCCACCGGGACAAAAGATAGGATTTGCTTGAGGGACCCCTTAAATCGTAACCGTTGGTCTTGTGAGACCCTGCCCTGCATCATGGACGTACGGCTGTTAGCAATAACTTGATTCTAATATGCGAATGGATGGCTGGGGGTTCTCCCACATAATGGAATTTCCCAATTATATGCTCTCAAACCTTCATTGCCGTTGGATTGAATCTAACATTTTTTTTTTTTTTTTTTACTATGATTTTGGTTTTGTTTGGATATAATGTGATAGTTTAACCCCAATTTCAAAATGAGATCTTTTGGAAAATTTAAAATTTCACTCTCGATCGTTTATTTTGTTAGAATTTCAAAATACTCTACATAAAGGGGCAGCTTTTCGAGAATTTGCAATTCTCCTAATCATGAATTCTTCAAATTTTAATAAAGAAAGGGGCCCTAAAGTGAGTGGACCACATTAGCACATCTGGCCTCTGCTCGTAGATTAAAATCCTCGTGTAAAATGGTGGTATGGTTTGACCTATTTTAATTGGAGAAGATTGAAAGTCTAAAATATAGGTAGCTTATATGATACTTTAAGTTTTGCTTCCAATGTCTGCACCGTAACTAGCTGAGTAACAACCAAAAGATTCATGTGTTGTATGGTTATACACCCCTCAACCTCAAAGTTTTCTTCCTCACATTTATCTTTCCATTGATAGCGTACAAAACTCATACATATAAGCCACTTATTCGGCAGTTCTCACCAAGCTGCACAAAAATGGGCTTCTTCTCGTGTGTGCGCAAGCTCTCTATTGGCCCCAATCCCTTACCTGGGTTACAAAAAGGAGCCATACAATGAGCCAATGAAGTTAATGAGATGTCCTTGAGCTGTGTATCCGACCAGAAATCACACCACCCAAGCATTCCTTTGACATCTACATTCACAACCAATGACTTCTGAAGACACTAATTAAACCAGTATAAATCCTCATGAACTTGATCCTAGGCTATTACCCCCTGTTGGAGGTACCCCAACAAAGGCACTGTGGTGAGCTAAAGCCATATACCTTCCTCAGCCTTGCCTGTTTTGCTTTCTTCGCTTGTAAATACATAGTCGGGGTCCAAGCCTGTGGCAACTGTTTTACTTGGCACCACACCTTCTAGGACTTAGCCCACCCAAAAATAGATAAGGTTTGAATCATGACTGATGAACTTCCATGACTTGCCCCCCCACAGAAAAGTTCACTTAATTTAATATTTTTTTCTAGCATTGTTTGTAATACCCCACGAAGGATGCAAACAGAAGCACAATCTTAATAAATACACAATAATGGCTAATGAAAAGAAGAACAGTAAGAACAGCAGTAAAAGAAATCCGTAGAATGTCTGAGAGTATTAACAGAAGAATCCCAAATGAATCAAAATACCAAAACCAGCAGGAAATGAACCCAACAAAACCAAACCATGAATAAACACGAATCAACAATTCAGTCTTTTGAGTAATTTCTTCACAACTCTTCTACCCAAAAGCATATGACAGCAGCACAGTATATATGCTAATCCCCCAGCTCAACAAGTCGGCCGGCTACTGCCCTCTTAAATCTAACAACGCAGAGGAGCACAAGCCGTAATGTAACATATTTACATGGTGGTGGGCAAAGGTAATCCTCCAAGCAGAACTCCTCTTCAAGACCCATGTCTCCTGGAAAGACAAGAAAACGAAAACATGAAATATGATACAATTCATGTTTTTGGTTGACAAGTTTCCATTTGACATATAGAATCAACATCAGTGGGCCATTTAGAAAACAGAATATGAAGTTAGGCAATTACGCTTAAAATCTATGAAACATTCACTTAATGAACTTTTAAGAACAACTAGATGATTTTTAGGCTAATGAAAAGACAAAGAAGATAACAGAAATGTCCTTGACTTCACAACCAATATGGAAACATCAAACCTAATATTCCTCATTTTTTTTAGGAGTGGTAATGATTTTATTAGAAGTGGGAACCCTTACAGTAAAACAGAGCTATACTTAATAGGAAACAAGGTAGGCCAAGCAAAACAAAAGATGGAAGCCACAGGGCCTATCCCTAGCAATTGCTTTTTTATTTTTGTGCTTATTGTGTGTGTGCATGGGGAAGTGGGGGATAATTGGGTTAGGCCTGTCAATCAGGCCCCCTGACAAGGGGGCTCAACTCGTTAAATCTCGTAAAAATGAGGGCTTTTGTTAATTTATGCCCTTTGTCTATTATAATACATGTGTTTTTTTTTTTTTTTGTTGGTGTGTGTGTGTGTGAGATTAATTTTTTTAATTACATTAAATAAATATTAATATTTTCATCTCATCTACATATGCATTGAATTCTTTGCAAACAAATAAGTCTACTTGACAAAGAATGTTTATGTATTCAAAATCCATCTGAACAGCCGGGCCCTTTTAAATCAATTACTTCCTATTTATTTCAATTCCTTGCAAATGAACAAGCCCATTTATATTATTTTACTAAGTTTTGAGGTGAAGACTTTCGACACAAAATAAGGTCATATACGCACTAAAATTTATACATGTGAATCATCTACATATGTAAATGAGTGAAAACAAACACACACATGTTAGCATTTGTGTGTATCGTTTATATATGTAAGGGGGTGCAAACAAATAACCCCAAAAGAACCCATGGCCTTTGTTTTTATTTTTATGTAAAGAAGAACCCATGGCTTTGAATCAACTAAATGACTTTAAAAATGAGAATACTTTCTTTTATAGACTCCAAGTTGTTTATACCACTTATTCCCAAAAAAATTACAGTTATTAGCATCAGGTTGACAATCTATATATGGTGGTGTTCATAAAATAAGAGCAGACCCCTGCCCATTCACAGCTCTAGATCAAGTTAGCAACAATAGAATTATTTGAAACCTTAACTTTTTAGCATTTCAATCATTCCTCTAAGATCAATGCATGATGTTGGGGATGTACAACCAAAGTCCCACATCGGCTAGAAATGGGAAAGATCATGGGCATATAAGTTGGACTAAATACTCCATTGGTATGATGCCTTTTGGATAGAGTCCAAGAACAAATCCATGAGGGCTTAGGCCCAAAGTGGACAATATCATACCAATGTGGAGTTTGTGATGGTCCATAATTTCCAACAAGTGGTATCAGAGCGCCCAGGCCCAGACATAGCCATGAGAATCCTCGGATTGCCGAACAAAGGTGGTGGGCCTCGGTGATGCGTAGGAAAAGCGCGGTACTCACGATTGGTGGATCCGTGGTGAGGCTCTCGAGTTGGCTCTCCTCGATGGAGCGGACGGATGGATGATCGTTTGAGGGGAGGCCCAGTAAAAATATCCAAAGAGATATGGTCCTTTGTTTGAGGGGAGGATTGTTGGGGATGTACAACCAAAGTCCCACATCGGCTAGAAATGGGAAAGATCATGGGCATATAAGTTGGACTAAATACTCTATTGGTATGAGGCCTTTTGGATAGAGTCCAAGAACAAATCCATGAGGGCTTAGGCCCAAAGTGGACAATATCATACCAATGTGGAGTTTGTGATGGTCCATAGTTTCCAACACATGATAGCTACCTACATAAAATTGGTATAAGAAATGCTTACCTCCCCAATCTGGCTCTAAATTAGCAGGTACCAAAGGAACCGAGTATGGCTGGTGTGGTGCAAAGACTTGTTGGCCGGTTTGGAAAGAACTTGTTGTTTCATTTTGGTTCATGTTCAACGGCATCCTGCCTTCGCATTCTACAATATTCTTCCAGTTTTCATATGCCTTCTTCACCAGTGCATCCACAAACCCCTGTCAAAAAAACAATCACCAACTTTATCAACATTTTCATCATGCCATTTGATTTTCAGATTCTAAATTTAGGGTTCCAAACACATTACTGAAGTCTTATAAGATCCACATTGTTGAAGATTATCAGTATGTTAATATTAGGATTTTAGAGATATTAATAGGTTAGTGAAGAAATCGTGACAGATCTGATCCAGTGGGTCGCCAGCAACGACAGACTCAGAAAGGAAAGGAGCGGGTTGCGACAGTGATGGATCCATAGACGACAGACGGTGATCACCAAGAAGACATGAAGATCGTTTCTTATTGAAATATTTTATCATCTATCTTTTAGAGATTAGAGGGTTCTTATTTTTCATATTTACAATCACAGATACTTTCTTTTGAAAGTACCATGTGATTGAGGGGGAATGTTGAAGATTATCAGTCTGTTAAGATTATGATTTTAGGGATATTAGTAAGTTATCTTATCCTTATCCTTATCCTTTGGATATGGTTGGTTAGTATTTTCTTATAAATATAATCTTTTCTATCAATGAATCTCACAGTAAAATTTATGGGAACAAAGTGATTCTAGAAACATTTTACACATCACAAGGCCGTATGAAGAGTGAATATGTCAAAGCTCCACTACCAAATCTAGATGAAATTAACATGTTGGAAAGTTTCTTCTTACTTGTTGATTGAACACCACAACATGACAGTACTATAATATTCTTACTGTATGATTTTTTTAATGGCAAAATGAAAGAGTTAAGTCTAATTTTTAATGTGGTAAGATTTTGGAGTATGTTGTTTGCCCCAAAGTTCTCACACTGAGCAAATATTTAGATGCTCCCAAGTCCCATCTCATTCAATATTTTTCTAGTCAAGCAGAAAGAGAGGCAAAACAATACAACACTACAACACTATGGTTGTGTATTTTACAGCCCCACAATATCAAAGTCACTGTCACTATTATCACCATCATCGAAGCCTTGTTCCATCTATACAAGCACATTAACCTTCTAAGTTTTACTCTTCCATTCAACCTTATTTAGTGTCATGTTCCTTATAACCTCACAAACTCTTTTCTCACTCTAGGGCATGTTCATATAACTTCTGCAAAATTGAAAGTAAGCAAAATTCCACTTTTACACTAGAAAATTCCCCTCCACACCCAAAACCCAAAAAGAGAGAGAGAGAGAGAGAGAGAGAGAGAGAGAGAGAAAACAATTCAGTGATTTTCCTTGTACAAAAGCGTTTGCACCAACTGATGCAAAAGGTTTTCCATGGAAAAAAAATCCTTCTTTTCCTTTTCATTTTTGTGGAAAAGTGGTTATACATACAACTGTGCTCTGGCCTCTAGAGCTCTTTACTGTTCTCCCACTTCTTCACAGCTCTTTGAACTTGTAACATCCAAAATATCATCAGAAGGGAAAAAAATAATGACAGTTTGGCTTCCAAATGCATACTATCTTGCAGAAATACATGAGAAAGTAGGATAGATGACACTCACCTTCCCACTATCTGGAAGAGTTTCAGTAGTATAAGACTGTCCACCTGCAATAAGTCCACTAAACTCATAGATACTGTTAAAAACAATGCAATTATTTTTTGTATTATCATCATAATAATATACATAATGAATCCTGGGGTTCAGCAAACAAGTCTTTGCATGCTTTACAATGATATGCCACTTCTTATCCGACATGCGGCCTCCAAGAATCTGCATTTATTACAAAAGAAAGAAAATCAGAGTAATGCAAAAGGAATTACTGAGTGTTTCTTATTCGAAGGCCAAATCCTGTTTCTACCTTCCTCAGGCTTTCAGGATCTCTAACTAGGAGCCTCAGGAAATCTTCAACTGTATAGATCCCACCCTCATTCAACCTCTTTTGGAAGGACCCATCCTTGCGGATCTCCTCCAATCTCCATACTTCATCATTCCATGAAGGTGGGTGGTTCTTTTTGTACGCTGTAAAGAATAATAAGAGAAGTAGATTTCTGATCGGTGCTCACAAACATAAAAAGAGGAATGTTAGGAGTGTATTTGAATTTTTGGATGGGCCCTAAGTCCAAATAGTTTGAGTTTTTTTCCTTTTAGACTGGATTAATTTACCCCGTCCAAGAAGACTGAAGAGAGAATTTTTGTAGGATAGCAATTATATCAGCTGTGACACACCAAGCACAATGTTCGCAGATTAAGAAGCAACGTATGTACCAAATGGACGTATGTGGTGAGATTTCTTTTTCAGTGACATGCAGATCAATGAAAATTCATGTGGTGAGATTTTTTTCCAAAACCTCTTCCTCCAAATGATAACATTGATTTAAGGGAGAAGGCACAATTGCATTTATCCCTCCACATCAGTTCGGATCCTCTGAGTCCTTGACAAAGAAATATTGAGTTGAAAGAGTGGAACTTACCCACCATATATAATCCGAGCTACTCAAAATAACTGATCTTCCATTAAATAGGGGCTTCTGAATGTTTTACTCAAATAGAAATTAGTACCACTATAAGATTGATTATTCGATAAAAAAAAGGTGATTAATGAATATTCATAAAATTGTGCCTTGAATTGATCTTTCTTGAGTTGGGACCAACTCTTGTCGGAGTAAAATTTGTTGAGACACTTAGAGGGTGTTTTATTTTAAACTCTACTCCTTCAACTTGGGATTTCTCTATATTACCAAAAAAAAGGAAAAAAGAAACTCAAGATTTCTCCAAGTCAAAGTCTTAGAGCGTCTTGACTGACTATCCACAAAATGTGAAACTATTAATATCAGCCACACTCAAATGAATAGTTTTTTTTTTTTTTTTTTTTTGGTAAATCACTCAAATCATGAATAGTTGAACTAGTAGTTCCACATAAACAAACCAGGATCAATCTCCAAATGCAATTATGATTGTGAGGGACTTAGTATGAGTGTGGGCGGGTAAGTATTTACCCTGAGATGAGAGAAAAAAGGGGCAAAAGAAAAGACAGATTGTCTATGAAGAAACTTACATTCCCCTCTTTGATCTATCACAATGAAAGCATTGGTTTTTGCCCCGCGTACATGGATGCCCTCACAAAAGCTTGATTCAAATTTGACCCCTAGCCTGAATTTTCCACTCGGTGTCCAACTTGAATTGTCTGTAAAAGTGAACTTTCCCAGGGACCCTACACCTTCCTTCAAGGACACCTTTAAGTAACCAGTCAACAAAGGCCTCTTTCCTTCACGCTCCTTCATTACATGCCTTTCAAACTCCTCCCAAGGCCAGTCACCATCATCTTCATTGTTGAAATCACCTTTGAGTACCACGACAAGAAGTCTTGCACATGACTCAGGTCCTGACCTGACCACATCGCCTGTAATCATGTCAATCAGCACCACATGAATCTCAGCACCACCCTCCCCAACTACTTTCGTTCCAGTAAAGATTTTATCGGGCAGCTTTGACTGGAAACGCAGCCTCAATTTTCTTCCATTAGGCCCTTGTATTTGTTTTGGAGGCAGCCTGAATTTTAATTACATTCAAATATTGTCACTTGTTGTTCATTTGAATGTATATACAGTAATCAATACTAAAGCAGTAGTCTATATCTAAACATTAAAATATGCATGCATGTATAGATATAGCTCCCAAAGACTTAGAATGGAGGAATAGAATTAATGTAACTGACCCCAATATCAATGGGACAAGACTTGGATGATAAATAGATGTAGATGTAATTGGGCGTTTGTTCTAATTGATGTTTTTAAAAAATCTCCCCTCACCCATACACAACCACACAGTGCACACACACACAAATGAAGTTTATTTTTGTAACACACATACAAATGAAGTTGGATTTATGAAGATGAATACTTAATGGCCTCTTTGTTTGTATGAAAATAGCATAGGGCTTCTTGGTGAAATAAACTCTAGTGAAGGATTGTTAAAAACGTTACGAGAGAAGAAGGATATGAGGTGACGGGTGAATGATAGCTAGGACCTTCACTTTCCCATATATTAAATTACAAGAGTGATGGCTGAGTATTGTTTTTCATATTTTTCTATTTATATTTTTATAAAGAAAAGGTTATTTGGTACTCATCTATAAAAATTTACCATTCATATTCATTTTTAGCTACTTATGTCATGATTCATATGTGTTCTATAGTACAAACAAACAGTAGTAATCATGAATTTGAAAGTTAATTAATCAAATGTTGAATATTTGACGATAAATAATCAGTGCAAAACATTCAATTCTGTCCCTGTCACCATGGTGCATGTGCATCAAAACAAGACTAACATCACATAATTCACTGTGAAACAAGAAACAAAAAAGACTATGATTTAAATATACTAATTCTATTCATGAGTGAAAAAGTTGGAGAGATTAATGATATTGTTGTTTCATCATAACAAAGGTAATCTCATACCTCTCACCAACCATGGCAGGGAACAACTTTGCTAAAGCACTCTCAATTTCTTCTCTAACCTGTTTAAACATTTACAAGAGAAAATCATGAGCCATGAGACACCAAAGTACAAATTACAAGGCAAAATAGGATACCAAGGCCGTGGAAAAGCATGACAAAAAATTCTTTTCACACAGGGCTGGGCATTTATTCAAAAGTTGAAATGACACTATTAACTCTAAAACTCTTTTTACCAAAAAAAAAAAACCTCTAAAACTCAAAAGTGGATACCCCTTCTCCCAATCAACGTCTTGATTCACCACTCCACCCTCTGATATCACAAATCTGAGTCTAAAATCTGAAGCAAAATATGTGGAAGATGGGACAAGGCATCTCCTAGTATATAAGACCTAATATTTGCCTAAGTTTAAAAAATTCTCATAAAGCAGTTAGCGCAACAAAGGGGGATAAAAAGTTACAAATGAAGGAGAAATTATGCGATATCTAATGTATGTAGTATGATGTGTAGTGCAGTATCTTACGGCCTTAAGATATCACACGAAGAGCACTGCAGAAATTTTTTAAACTAAAACCGTTGACAAACAAATGTCAGGTGTTAGGTGTTGGGGGGATAAAAATCCCGAGATTGTTTTAGGGCTAGGGTATGATATGTGCATGTAGATAAATTCTTGTCAGTTGTCACCAGAGTCCCTAGCAAATAATTAACAAAATCTGCAAAGAGGTATAATGATAGCTCCTCACAACAGCATCATCATCATCATTGTAAATTTTGTGCTTTGTTTGATGACCATGACCATCATAATTATTGGCATGATCATGACATGAGTGAGTCTTATTTGGTCTGAAATTATGATGATGGTCATGATCAGAGTAACAATTGTGGCCCTTCTCTAATATTGCGATCTCGCACCCCGATCTACCATTCTCAATTCATCTTTGTTGGCAAAGGGGGTGGGGAACCGTTGGATTTGCCTGAAAATCCCCCAACTTGGAAGCCCACATGACATGTGACCCATCTTTCCTAGTTGTAGAAGAGAAAGAACCTAGGGTTAAAATGTCATATCAACTTTCCAATAATGCAGGGGGTAAAATAGTTTACTTGGAAAAATGGGGAGAGCGGGGAATGAAATTACTTCTTGATCTTGACCTTCACCATCATCAAGGGTTCTTTCAATAAAAACACAAAGTGTTCGGGGGTGTTTTTGAGGTTTCGTGAGAATGTAGGGCCTTTTTTGTAAATAGTTAAATAATTAATTGTTGGGACAATTACCAAATAAGTCTTTAAATATCCCAAATGACTCAAAGGAGTCCTGGAAACCGTGAAAGGTCCAAAAAAGTCTTGGCAACCGGATAGGCAATATGGAAACCGGTGTCATATGCTAATGACCTTTTTCTGTAAATAAAATAATGGCAGCCATGGAGTCCTGTAAATTTTTGATGTGACCCTCTTTATTTCGCCCTGTCACCACCCACTTAAACAAGCCTTTGCATGAATCAAGCAGCTGTGCTTTGGGGATTTTCATGAGTATGAAAAATTCATCCCCAAATCAGATATGGAAAGCATCTGAGACAGAGACCCAGGAGCGGTGCTTGTGGAAGAAGTCGCAGACATGACGGTTGGTAGTAGAGAGGCGGCAAGCGATGGGGAAGAAGGTCTGAGAGGTGGGAGATTTGGGGGTGGAGAGAAGGTGTAAGGGATCCCAGTTTTGGATATTAACACGAGTAGGAAAAGGGATTGGAGAGATGGGTTTTGGGGTTTAGGTCTGACCGTTGAAGAAGAAACTGCCATAGATGATTGGACGGTCCTGGGAAGGCTTATGGTGGGCACAGAAGAAGTGGGATTTCGTGGGATTTTGAGGGTTTGAGGGAGCATTCTCAGATGGGATTAGGGGATATCATCCGTTGCTCATGGGTGACTTTGATAGTTTCTCCTTAAAGCTAAAGCAAGTACTGTGTTACTGGATGTTAACTGTTAAGCCTTAATAGTAAAATATGTTCGAGCATTTGATTTTTTATTTACAGAACATCGTTCACATCCAAAATTGTTTAACCCTAGAAAACTATTGCTCGCAATCAAAGCATTAGAACCTGAAATTAATTAGAAATCCCAATAACGTTCTTAATCAGAGATAGAGATCATAAATCAAATAAACCCATACATCAATTACTAAATGTTACAAGAAAGAAACTGTTACATCTTTCTGATTTTAGACGGGCTACAGAAGAACCTGCAGCTGAGCGAATGCCGTCGAGGATGATGCTACATCGGTTTAGGAACATGTCACACTGTACTTGCCCGTTGTCACGTTACCTATCTGGTTGCCAAAGACTGTTTTGGGCCTTTCAAGGTTTCGAAGATTGCTTTGAGTCTTTTGAGGTATTTGAGGCTTTTTTTTTGGTAATTGTCCCTTAATTGTTCTAGGGGTGGAAATCTTGTGCACTAGACTAACAAAAACAGACATTTTATAACCTATTTACATAATTTTGTAAATACTCTTTTCCTTGGTAAAAGATTTTACAATGATCTTGATGATGTTAAGACAAATAATTACATGCACACGCATGCATGCTAACATCTTTACATGAACTTAGTTCTGTGAGCGCCGTGCTCGTGGGCTTACCATGAGCACTACCTCGTGGGGCTTACCTAGGACCCTATAGATGATGGGATCAGGAAGATCAAATATCCTAATGGGTAGGATATTTTTAAAAGTAGGAGGCCCAGAATCCGGAAGCCGTGCAACTGCAAAGGCACCATTCATGGTCAAAATGGGCAACTCGGGTTGACCCGCCTCGATGCAGGCCGGATAATTCTAGCCCATTTTAAAAAGAGGGTCAGATATTGAGGTCGAAATCGTGGCCCCACTGCTTGTCCGACTGATTTTGACCAGACCTGTTTGCTAAAAAGTTAAAGTGAAAAACTGAAATGACCTCAGGACATACCATTTATATATATGAAAGGGGATTTTATTAAAAAAATAAAAATCCATTAGACTTTAGTGAAGGCTACAAGGCTCCTCAAATCTCAATATTGACTAAAAATCCTCTCAGTCTCAGCTCATGATAATGGTGAGCGGAAATATCTCCATCCGTTTTTTTTTTTTTTTTTTATTCTTTTCCCCTGAATGGTAATATCGGAGCTCATGATATGGTGACAGCGATATTGTTATTCATCAAAAACAGAAAAAAAAAGAAACAAAAAAAATGGGAGGTGATATCCCCTTTTTTTAGTTGATATTGGAATTTGAAGGGCCTTTTTGCTTTCACAGAGTCTAAAGGAAATTTCCTTTTTTTGTAAAATCTTCTTTATAAAAAGGAAAAAAAAAAAAAAAGATGAATGACCTCAAGAAAGATTTTATATCTTACAATGCTACGGAGAAAAGGCTCCATTGATGAGCGAACTTTCTTCAGGCTGTTCCCCTTAAGCGCTTCCGGAATTACACTGCAAAAATTACTGTTCTGTCAATAAGTAGTAATTGAAAAACCAAAAGAAAAGGAAAAAAAAAAAAACACAACCCTTCAATAGGAAAATGAACAAAAAACTGCACATGTGGAGCTAAAACGACAGCTATAAAGAAATTAATTATAAGTAAACTTTGCTTCTAGTGACTGTAAAAAAATTCTCCTTCTTTCCAAATCCCCTCAATCAATTCCACAAACTCACACTAAGAAAAATAAAAACTACTGCTACAATCAATAAAAAATGAAAAAGATAAGAAAAAATCACCATGCAAGTACAGGACTCTTATGCTTCTTGAGTTCTGGCAGGTTCTCTTCTCCATCATCGTTTGAATCCAACACTCTCTTCCCTCTTGTCATCATATTCAATTCCACCGGAGAACTAATTCCAATACAAAACCCAAACGATCAAAGGGAATAAAAAAAACAGATTCTGATGAGAAAGTCTCAAGGAATTAAGAATAGAGGAAACAAGTAGTGTGATATTGTGATCTGTTCTTCCCTTTCTTCTTTCTTTGGGATTGAAACCTATGAAATGAGCTCATAACATAAATGCGTCTGGTTGACCTGAGAGTTGACTGGTTGTACAATCCGAGCTGTTGATTTTTATTGAGAAGGTTAAGGAGATAAATGTCTCATTTTTTTCTTTTGGTAAACAACCTTGTCTTTTCTTGGAATTGGGGAGGAAATACTACTCGACACAGAGAATTTTTCCGTGTGGAAAACTTCCGCAGCCGCTTTAGACTTGGTAGAGAAAGCAAGAGATGGAGATTCCCTTCATAAAATAGGAAATTTTAATTAGTTTTTTTTTTTTTTTTTTCATATATCATGATTTCTCTAATGTAGTTTGAAAGTAAAATGGGAAAATAACAATTTTGAAAACTTTTTATTTAAACCAAATGAAATATTGTTGTTGTTGAGGAATGGGCTCCACCCAATAGAAAGTTGGGGTCAATGGATACGAGGTGAGAGGTGAAGATAAGAAGATGTAATGTGGATGCAACCACGCTTTCCTACGATTTGAATTACTAAGGATATTGGCTCGATATTCATTTCCCACATGCAAGTGAATTTTTTTTTCCATTAGAGGAGAGTTAATTTGATGATATTTTTTGAAAATTACATTTATTTCTTCAATTCAATCATTCTTCGAAATAGAAGTCTCAAGATTCTTATGCAATCAATTACACGAAACACAAAGCCCTTCCAAAACATCCTCGCAGCTACATTCTCAGTGGTAAGTGACACTTGTAAGAAGTTTTTTTTCTTAGAATTCGAATTATTGGGTATTCAACCCCCCTTGTTCAATGAAGCTACATTCAGAGACATTAGGCCCTCTACACAAATAATTGAAGCACTCCTGCATGCACACCTTCTCTTTACACTTGGGAAAATCTCCAAACCGTTCCAGGGTCTGCAAATTTGGTACCTACTCCTCATTCTCATCCTCAACAAATTCTTCTTTTCTTTTCTTTTGGCTTTACATGTACATTTTGATACATTGCATTCTATAGTCTCTCATGTAATTCATTTGGGCCGGGACTTTTAAGCCTTTGTAAACTCTTCTTGTCTTGCAATACAATCATACCTTAAATCCAAAAAATAAATAAATAAATAAATCCGTTTTTAGAGTTTTTTACTCCAAGATTTATAACTGTTAATAATTCAATTACCTGAAACAAACAACCTTGGGCGGTTTGTTTACATTAAAACACGTAAGTTTTATACCATAAGTCGTGAAAGATGAAGATCAATCATGAATTTCCAATAATAAGCATTAAATAACATTTTCTTTTAGAAAAATTAAAATAAAAAGAGATAAAAATAAATAACAATCCATCACCTCAGTAATTAAATACATTGAAGAGTGGAGGTTCAATCTACATCTTTACCTTATATCATTCAACTCATATCTTTACCTTAGCCTTCACATCTTTAAACGGTCCTTGGATACAGTTCGTTCACTATGAACTCCTACGTATTTTGATGCAAACTACTAGGCCCTTCTTATTGTTTTTGAACAGACCAAAAATCCAAATTTCTTGGTGAAGGTTCTCAAACAACAGTTTGTTTGCAAGGGAGTATAACATTATAAGTTGTTCTTCATATTACTTTTTCTAAAATATTATTTTAAAAAAGAAAAAAACCAAAGAATACTAATGGAAGAAAACCACTTTTTTACCTTGAATGTTAACTACTCTTTTCAACATCAATCAAATCTTCTCCCAACGGTTTGGACTTGACTTCATCAAGTATTTCTTTTCTTATCAAAGATCAAGTAGTGTTTTTCTGTCGGATGATAATCAATATGATTTAACTTATCATCTGTTGAGGAAGGGAATTGAAATGACCTCTGTTGTCTCGATTAAGGAAGGCTACTAGAAATAACCTTGTCATTTCTCGAGATGTCATGGTATTGCTCATTTCACAGAAACATGCATGGAATTGACGGGCAATTACTTAATTTGGCATTCACCTGGACAACTTTACCCCCTGTTTGGGAAGGGGGAGGAATGGGGGGAGGGAAAAAAAGGAGGGAAAGTGGGGGGAAAATGATTTTGGAGGGTGTTTGGGAAGGGGAGGGGAGGGAAAATGGAGGGGAGGGGGAGGGGAAAATGAGTGAAAAAATTTTCCCCCCAAAATTGGGGGGAAAATGGGGGAGAGGAGGGGAAAATTGGGGAAATGACCAAAATGCCCTTTTATTTGTAAATAAAGTTTTAAAGTTTTTATAAAAGTAAGGGCAAAACGGTAATTTCCTCTCTATCTCACAAACAAACAAAACCCTACTTTTTCACTTTTCTTCCCCCTACTTTTTCACTTCCCAAACAAGAGGAGGTAAAATTAATTTTCCCTCCCCTCCCTTCCCCTTCATTTTCCTTCCCCCTCAAATTTTCCCTCCCCTCCCCTCCCCTCTCCCAAACGGACCCTCAAGGTTTGTTAAATGATGAAGAAAAGGCGACAGATGGAGAATCCTGTAGAAAACAGGACAATTTTAAGCTTTTTCTTTGATGATTAGGTTTTAATTTAGAGAAGTAATGTAGAAACTAAATGGATATTGTTAGTCCCGAAGCGTTGGTCGAGTGGTTAGGACCACAGTTCCTTCCTTTTCCAGAACTAGAGGTCTTGGTATCGATACTTGATTCTCCCCTCTTCAGAACTGAAGGTTGGGTCCACTGGTGCTCTCTCCCTCGGTCCCTTGGGCCACGGGGGTTTACTTGCTTCTTTTTGGGCCCGGAGAGATTAGTCCAGCCCGACACCCACTGTGAAGAAAAAAAAAAAAAAAGATACTGTTACATCTCAATTTTTCAATAATAAAAGATGAAAGAGTCATTTCATTTACTGTTTACAAAAATATCCCAATGAGCACCATTAATGTTAAAGTGGTCCAGATTTTTTTTGGATCGAGATGTTCCTATGCAAATGTTTCCACATAAGAATATATTTTGACCACTCCACAATGTTTGATCCCTGCGATTATTGAACCTTCTCCATGAACGGTTGATTCTCCTCCTCCACATGTTAAATCTGTTGGAGGTTTCTCTCTAATGAAAATCTCATTAAAGAATTTCAGCTCAAAATTTTTCCCCGACAAGAAAAATGCTTCACACTAAATGATCGAAAGAGGTCTGCATATATAGAAAATCAAAACAGTTTTCCACTCCAGTGTGGATTCCTCTTGCCCCACAAATGCACTACCTTCTATCTCCTTTTCCTTTCTTCCTTAGTTCAATCATTTGCAAAGGAATTCGGGGAATTCATTTCTTGAGAATTTTTGAACTCCTAGACATGGTGGGATTCCTGGATGCCCCCTCAGACTTGAGCATCCAGAAATTCCACCCACCTTCTATCTCCTTTTCCTTTCTTCCTTGGTTCAGTCATTTGAGGAATTCCTGTTTGGGGAATTCCTGAATTCCCAAACAAAGTGGAATTCCTAAATGCTCCCTTGGGCTTGATTCCACCAAAATGCAAATAGGTTAGAATTTTTGAATTCACATATGTCATTTGGGACCTTTCATGTGGCTGAAATTTAGAAATACTTGTAAATAAATATTGCATTTGGAGATGCTAGAGGACAATATGTCACATCATATCCAGGAATTCCCAACAGAAATTTCACAAAAGAAAGAGGCCCTAAATGACCTTTGGAATTTCTAGAATTTTAACCATTATACTTTCTAGTGAAATTTCAGGATGCTAAAGTACAATTTAGGATTCATGAATTCCAATGTGTTCAAGAATTTCAAAATTTCAGATAGAAACGTGCCACAGCTCTAATCTTTCATGAATATACACATTCCTTTGAGCAATCACCATGCCCTCCAAATAATCATAGAAAGATCTAAAGAGAAAATATGCCATCTGCACTTAACCTCCAGTCATCACAAAAAAATACTCCCCTACTAGGGATAGATTTCATTTCCACAAGTTTCCGAACACAAAGAAGGTCTTTGGAAATTCCCAATGGAAAAAGAAAATTCACAAGCCAAAAAGTTTTTATGAGAGAAATAAGTACAAAGAATTTCTATAACCACCTGGCTGAGTAAAATAAATATCTTGCACTCCCATATCCATGTTAGCATCTGTTGATGGGGCCCCACATGTGATCACATGTGGTGGGCCCCAAGCCAATAGAACTACCGCCCTCTTTCATCCAACTCCTCTTTGATTGGAGAGAGAGAGAGAGAGAGAGAGAGAGAGAGAGAGAGAGAGAAGTGGTCCACTTGAATGGAATAGGAACTCAATGTTTCTGTAAATCCAAGGAGGGTAAATCCGGAGAGAGTGTCCTAAGGCTAGAGATCACTGGCTCGGATTGTGCTATACGCCTGCATGATTGTAGAGATTAACCATGAGGGTAAAACAGCTGTTGACTGTTGAGACTTATAGGCAAACCGTCTGACAAAGTGGGCCTTCTAGCTTTGGCAAGCTTCATTCATATATATATATATATATATATATATATATATATATATATATAAAACTGTTTGGATCTTCCAGCTAGAAGTTTAAGATTTTGGGTTGGTATATGATTTTTTACATGATCTACGTGGTAGGTCCATCCGTAGGACTCATCGGGCTTACACGTGAGAGGGAGTATTGGTAAAATAAAACCCCACATCCCACATCGCCTAAGTAATGCCTTTGAATATCTATTTGGACCTTTCACCTAAAAGGTTCATAACAAATTGAATAAATTTAAAGTAACTCAATCCAAACCACTAGCCTTATCATCAATGTCATGTACACAAAACTCAAATTACCGAACGGATCATAACCATCCAGTCACTATCCAATTGGACAATTTAGAAAAAAGTAGTTCTTGGCCTCCCAGTACTTGCCTCATGAAGATAAAATTCACTTAATTTTAGATGTTTGGATATAAATAAAACAGAGCCCATTTCCATCATCATTATTTATAACACACATAAATGATGCAAATAATAACACAATTCTTATTACATAAAACACAATAATGACTTAAAAAAGAAGGAACACTACTGAAAAACAGTAAAAGCAGATGCATAAAATGTCTGAAAGTATAAAAGCTGAAGAACCCCAAATCAGTCAAAATCCCAAAACCAGCAGAAGATGAACACAACAAACAACACCAATAACTGGAGTCAACAGTCCAATCTTTTGAGCAGAGGAATGAATTGGCTATCCATATAATTCCTCCACAAGTCTTATACCCAAAAGCATATAACAGCAGCAGATTTTGCTAATTCTTCAACTCAACAGGTCAAGCAACAGGCTTTCTGGTTAATGCCCTCAGGAATCTCAGAGCGTAGAAGGGCGTAAGCCATAACAGGACAGATTTACATGGTGGAGGAAAACGGTGATTCTCCCAGCAGAGCTCCTCTTCAGAACCCATACCTCCTGAAGAAACAAGAAAACAAAAATAATGAAATGTGATACAATCCATGCTTATGGTTGACATGTTTCCATCTAACACGTAAATAACAAATTTGATAGTGGTGGGAAGCCTTACTATAGCAGATCCATACTCGACACTAGAAAAGGGGCACAAGCAGGTCAAGCAAAACAAAAATGGTGGAAGCCAAAGGGCCTAGTCCCACCAGTCGTTTAGGTGGAGAATATTTTGTTCGGTTAGGGCTGTCAATCCAGCCTTCTGACAACAGGGCCTAGGGCCTAGCCAGCTAAAGCTAGCAAAAACGAGAACTTCTTCCCTTGTCCAAAAACCCAAAAGCAAAGTAGGGTCCAATTTTGAAAGAGATGTGCTATATGGACAGACTTTGGGACTTTGGACAAATCCCAAAGTCCTCATCCAAATATTGGACGAGAACTTTGGGATCGGTCCAGAGACCGGTCCCAAAATTTCTGTCCATTTAGACTTTTGCATTTTGAGAGGCCTGTCACCTTGAGAGCTGGTCTGGGGCTTGACTCAGCCCGGACCTGCCCCTTTGTCCATTTATATTTAATATATATTATATAAATATGTGTGTGCGCCCTTTGTCTCTTATGCATATATCTATTATTATATGAAGCTTAGTTTTTGTAATTTTATTGAATAAATATGGATAACCTTCATCTACTTATGTATTTAATTCCAAGCAAGCAAGTAAGATCATTTGACAATGAATTTCTATATATTCTAATTCCATAGAAACAAACAACCGCATTTGAATCAATGAGTTCCTATGTAATCCAATTTTTGAATCAATTAATTCCTATATATTTTAGTTCCATGCAAACAAATATGCTCACTTAATTACTAAGGTCTAGGTTGTGGAATTTCTTGAAATAAAAGAAGAGGGTCATGTATGCACCAAAATTTATAGATGTGAATCATCAACATATATAAATGAGTGTAAACAAACATGCACATAAATGAGTGCTTAACGTGTATCATTTATATATGTGAATGGGTGCAAATAAATAATCTCAAAAAACCCATGGCTTTCTATCTGCAATTATTGTCAAAATGAGATCACTTTCTTTCATATACGCCAAGTTGTTATACCACTTATTCCAAAAATAACCTTGCATTGGTTAGCATGAGATTAACAGTCAGTGGTGGTTTTAAAAAAATAAATAAATAAATAAAGAATCATGTCTTCCAACCTGGCCTTGAAGATAGGCTAAGGGCCTAGCTAGCACAGGCCCCATTGAGGGTTTTGGCCAGGCCTGCGTGAGGGTAGGGTAAGGCAGAACCCAACCTTTTGGTAGTCCTTAGTTGGGTTAGCAACAATATAATTATTTGAAACTTATTTTATTTTGTAGCATTTCATTTATCCCTCTAAGGACAGTGATATTTAACAACATACATAATTGTGGTGTAATAAGTACTCACTTCCAACATTTTGTTCTGAAATTACAACAGTCTGCTCTATAAGAACCAAGTGTGATGGAAAGACTTGTTGATCAAAGGAAACAGGATAATCTGCCCGCCAATAAGATTATTTCGAAATTTATCTTTTCTAGCTACTCATTTATTCCTCTAAGGCCAATGAAACTTTGCGACACAGATAATAATGGTCTAAGAAGTGCTCACCTTCAACAGCCAATTCTGAATTCACAAGAAACTGCTCTGAAGGAACCAACAATGGCTGGGGTGGTGCAGAGACTTGTCGGTCAAAGGAAATAGGATAATCTACCAGGCAATAAGATCATTTAGGAACTTTCGAAGCATTTCTTTTAATCCTCTCAATGATAGAAACATACATGATAATGGTATAAGAAATGCTTACTTCCAACAGCCAACTCAGAATTCACGAGAGTCTGAACTGAGGATGGCTGAAAAGAGACTTGTGGCCGTGGGTGAAAGGAAGCAGGATAATCTGCCGAGCAGTAAGATTATTAGGAACTTGCTTTTTCAAGAATTTCTTTTATTTGTTGTGCGCATGTGTGCGAAAGCATGAGTCACCACAATTGACAATCAAACAAGTCACACAAGAAGAGAGAAAATCACATACAACGATTTTACATGGTTCGGCAAAATTGCCTACATCCACAGGAAAGAAACCCGACTTTCTTACATTCAGTCCCACGTGGTTCCGCAATCGCTGACACCCAGTCCCACAGTGAGAGAGACCTCTCACCTCTCTTAATGAGAGTCTAGGATTACATATTATATAAATATATAATCTTTACTTGCTTGCCCCCCAATAAACCCTTTCTTAGGCCCCAAAAGAGGCCCACAAAATCACCAAAATACCCATGACCCTGAACCTCGAAGTCATTGGCCAACCCGACGAACAAATTTGATTAACTCGTAATACAAGACATAAACCAAACATAAATCATCCATGTCAGTGACGTCTCATAATAATGATGTAAGAAATTCTCACCTCCAATACCCTGCCACATAGAAGGCTGACTTGAAGATGAAGAAACAGAGGATGGCAGGTGTGGCACAGAGACTTGCTGGTTGGAAAAAAGAAGACAATCTGCCAGGCAATAAGACTATTTAGAAACTCATTTTTTTATTTTTTATTTCATTTATTCATCTAAGGCCAGTGATATTTTGCAATATACATATTATAATGGTGTAAGAAATGCTCACCTTCGACAGTTAGCTCTGGATACACAAAAGCTTGCTCTGAAGAAACCGAGGGTGGTTGGCATTGCACAAAGATTTGTTGCTCAAAGGAAACAGGATAATCTACCATCCAGTAATGGGAACGTTTTTTTGTAAGCGTTTCATTTGTTTCTCTAAGGTTAGTGATAGCTACATACATGATAATGGTATGAGAAATGCTTACCTCCAACAGGCAACCATGAATTCACAAAAGCCTGCTCTGAAGGAATCGAGGGTGGCAGATGTGGTAGAGAGACTGCTGGTTGGTAAAATGAAACAGGATAATCTGCCAGGCCCCCAGTTGCTACTTTGGTTTGGGAAGTACTTGCCATTTTATTTTGCTTCATGTTCAATGGCATCCTCTCATCATATTCTACAATATCCTTCCAATTGGCATATGCCTTTTTCACCAACGTATCCACATGTACCTGTTGTAAAAACAATCACCAACCTAATCAAAAGTAATTATTATTATTATATTGAGTTGCAAAATATTGCACTATTTTGTTTGCCCAAAAGCATGCATATTGAGGAAATATTTAATGCTTCCATTGCATCCGATAATGTTCTAATCAAGCAGAAAGTGAGGCACTACCCTGTAACAGTGTGTTTGTGTATTTTACAGTACTCCCCCTATTATCACTGTCACTATGGCTAATATCATCATCAGCAATATCAAGCCTTATTCCTTCTATTATCAAGTGGCGCAACCAAGATCCGCTATCGGGTCAATTGATCAATCTCCCAAAGGATTGATCGAATCCAAAAGGATTCCAGTCACTAGGGCACCCTTAGAAGAGGAGAAAATACCATAACTATAAGAGATAACTCTCAAAGAAAACTTTTAATTGATTGAAAATAAACATTCTCAATACAATGGGGCCTAACATCCTTATATAGAGTAGTTGACTTAATCCCTAAGCAACAATATTTCCTAATATCTGACTAATGCCTAAAGTAAAAAGCAAACTAACTAATATTAATCATAAACAAATCAAATTACTAAATAATACTCCTAACTAAATATATATTTTATTGGGCCTATAGACTGGACCAAATGGATTGGCCGACCTATTGTCTGACCTGCATTATCAAGCCATCATCTACACTTCCATCAACCATATTTAATGTAATGTCTATTGTAACCTCAAAAACTCACTCTAGGGTACATTTGTATAGCTTCAGTAAAAAAGGAAGTGTGCAGACTTTGATTTTTCCGTTGAGATTTTCTTTCCTATCCCCCTCCTACCAAAACACTTGTTTTCATATTTACGAAAATGGTTATATTCCTATATTTGGGTTTTGACGTTAATCCTTCTTAAATTTGGTTCTCCAAATTTCATAATAGAAATTCAAATAATGTTGCCAGAGTTGCTTAACTTTAGTCTTAACGTTTTTGTTTAATCTATTGGCCCCATATCCCATGATATCATAGGATCTCAATGTAAAAAGTGAAAAACCCTATAAGGTTCTTTTCGCTCACGTTTGCTTTTCACCTCTTTCTCTTTTCTCTCCACAGAAACCGAGAGAGGGACAATTTGAAAGTTTTCTCTCCCTTGCATTGAAGATGCCTTACAAAAAAGCCTTAACACCAAATGATGAAAAGGTTTTTCCATAGAAAAACATCCCACTGTTTCCATCTATTCTAACGAAAATGCAGTTCCATAAACGTGCCCCATAAGGCCTTTACTTGCCTACTGTTTTTCTCTTTTTTTTTTCTCTTTTTTTTTTTTTTTTTGGTAAAATATTTTTTGAACTTGTAAAACTCAAATACATGCCACCTACCTTCTGACTATCAGAAAGAGTCTCAGCTGAATAATACTGGCCACCTGCAATAAGGCCATTCACCTGATAGATATTGTCAAAAACAATAACATCATTATCCATATCATCAGCATCATAAACATACAGCTTTCCGTTAGGGACACAAGTCTTTGCATGCTTTACAAGGGCATCCCAGTTCTTAGTCCGCATGCCGTCTACAAGGATCTGCATTTATTACAAAAAAGAACATCAGAGTAATACAAGAGCAATTATTGAATGGTTTCTTTCTCATTCAATGACCAAACCAGTTCCTACCTTCCTCAGTGCCTGAGAATCTCTAACTAGGAACCTTAGAAAATCTTCGACTTTGAAGATCCCATTGTCATTCAACTTCCTGAGGAAAGACCCATCCTTTCGAATATTCTCCAATCTCCATAGTTCATCATCCCATGAAGGTGGGTGGTGCTTTTCGTACTCTGTAAAGAACAAAAAGAAATGTAGATTTATGATCAGTGCACATGAATATTTCCCGTATATGAATGAATGAAAGAATAAAGCATCTAGGAACCCTACTTTGCCCTCTGTTTTCTTTAACAGTGAAAGCATTCGTTTTTGCCTCACGGATGCGGATGCCCTCACAGAAGCCTGATTGGACTCCAAACCCAAGCCCGAATTTCTTGCATGGTATCCAGCTTGAATTGTCGGTGAAAGTGACATCTCCCAGGAACCCTACACCACCTTTTAAGGACAACTTCAACTCACCAGCCAACAATGGCCTCTTTCCTACACGTTCCTTCACTACGTGATTTTCAAAGTCCTCCCGAGTCCACTCATCATCATCATCTTCATGGTTGAAGTCACCTTTAAGTGCAACTACATCAAGTTTCACGCGTGACTCGGGTCCTGATGCGACTATGTTGCCTGTACTTTTGTCAATCAGTTCCACACGAATCGCTTCACCACCATGCACCCCACCACCTACTTTCCCTTCAGTAAAGAAGTTAGGGGGCAGCTTTGACTGGCAGCGAAGCTGCAAGTTTCTTCCAGCTGGCCCTTCTATTTGTTTTAGAGACTGCCTGAATTGAAATTATATTCAAATATTAATGCTTATTAAATTTATTATAACAAGTAATCAATATTATTCTTAAGAGCATGGGTGACTTGACCATAAGGCAAGAAAAGCCCTTGCTTTAGGCCCCAAAAAAATAAGGCCCCATAATATCACATCCTATTAAAATCATATTTTCACATTCTTAAAAAATATTATAGCAACTGCTATAGTTTTTTTTCTCTCTCTGAAAAATAAAGCCCCATAATAGTAATTAATATCACATCTCACTAAAATCAGCTTTTCATATTACAAAAAAGCATTAAATCAACTATTATCATTCTTTTTCTCTACACGGTGTCTGTTTAAATCCCAACAAATCCCAACTTCTATGCATTTTTTGTATTTTTTTAATCATATATGTGAGTATGTTTTAATAATATATGTGAGTATTTTTTTTAATATATGTTAATCATAATTCAATAACTCAAACATAATATGTTTTTCACATATTGAAAAAGTTGCATCAAATTCGAAATTCATCTACATATACAATCTTTGTGGCCAACATTGATAAATCGCTAAATCAGGTTCTACTGCTCTATGTTTTTAAGATTTTTTAATTCCAAGCTCGTATTGTATGTTTTATATAGTTTGTTTTTGTATTTTTATAAATACTATTAGTTATAATTTATAAATGATAAATAAGCTTATTAAAAAATACGAATCTGGGTACTCAAGACTCAAAATTAAAAAAAAATAGATAATCTGAGGTCTCATTAGGATTCTCGCTTTAGGCCTCAAATTGTCTCGGGCCGGCCCGGCTTAGGAGTCTATATCTAAACAGTAATTAAAATATGTGTTCCTCGATTATAACACCAAATGGCAAAGGAAAAGGGTGCATGTATAGAGTGCGTAAGCTTGAATCTTTGACATAGCAAAAGAAGAAGGAAAACTTTAAAATATTCATGCATTGATATTGTCCATGATAGACGGAAATGGAGAACTAGAATTCATGAAGCTAACCTCACCATGATGGGGACAAAGCTTTGATGATGATTATCTACATATGTAATAGGGCATTCTTTATGGTTGCTGTGTATGATCCAAGTAGGAATTACGAAGATAGAATAGCAGTGAGTGCTGAAAATTAATTAATCCAATGTAAAATATTTGAAGATAAAAACCAGTGCAACACACTCAAGAGTCAATTGATCCGTCTCTGTTACTGTGGTGGACAAGGGGATCCAAACATGAACCATGACTAACAGTAAATTATAAATTAAGCGAAACAAGACAAAAGAGAGGATAGTTAACATTATTTCTTCATAAAACAGTGAAAAAGTTGGAGAGGATTAATTAATGATATTTTTGGTTCATCATAACAAAGGTACGTAGTTCGCACCTCCCACCATCCATGGCAGGGACTAACTTCGCTACGGCACGCTCAAATTGACTTACCTGTTCAAGCATTTAGCAAGAGATAATCATGAGACATGAGACAACAAAGTTACAAAATCTTGGCACATGTAGGTAACTCAATATAACTACAAGCTTCAATCATCTCTGTCGCATGATCCACTAAAAACTCAGGAGTCAGAAATAATAAACAGCCATCACAGATGCATATTTAGCATTGGATTTCAATTGCTAAAAATTACCAAAGACACTTGATATTATTAATTGTTCAATAAACAAATCTTGTGCACAAGAGTGTATATAATTTTATGAGGAGTTGATGTCACTGATTTGATAAGACATGTACAAATTGCATCAACAGGCATCAATTTATATCCCAAACTATGCTTATGCGGACTTGTTAGCCAAACAAGGCGTGGATCGGAATGGTTCTTTTTGTTGGTATTTGACTTTCTTTGTTTTTTCTTCTTCAGTGAGATTTGTTATAAGGCTTTTGTACCTTTTTTCATTATTTTGCTTTCTTTTATTGCTATTTCCTTTATTTTGTTATGAGTTTCATTACTGATAAGAAAATATAGTTTTATCCCAAACCTCTCCATAGCTTGTTTGTTTAGTAGAATTTAGGGAATTCATGTCTAAAGAATTTGCGAGTCTTCCAAAAGCAATTCCTTTGGGTGTCTTGAATCCTTCTCTTGGATAGAGGGATTCGCAAATGCCAAAGAGAGGAATTTTGAGAATTCTAAGTCATTTTAAGACTTTAGGTAGTGAGGATTTGAAATTCTAGCGAAACAAGCAATGACATCATATATATATATATATTTATGAACTCTAAACATCACAAATTCCAATAAAAAAATCCTGATAAAAGAATACGCCCATACATGAAAAAGAGGAATCACCACAGGAAAGATAGTTTATCTTACAATTCTACCAAGACAAGTCTCCAATCTTTCAATTCTACCAAGACAAGTCTCCAATCTCTCAATTCTACAAGTCTCCAATCTTTCAATATTATCAAGACAAGTCTCCAATCTTTCTATTCTACCAAGACAAGTCTCCACTTTCTGCTGAGTGTCCACCATGTGAACTTCAAGAATTTCACTGCACAAATTACTTTTCCTTCAATTAGTAGAAACTGAGATTACACAGACAAAAAAAAGGAGGAAGCTTTATGGAAAAAGGTAAAAAAAAGCAGCACATATGGTGCTTGAATAACAGCTATAAAGCATTAACTTTAACTTCTGATCATGTTATCCAAATGCACCCTTGGTCTTCTGCTTCTTTCCAAATCATCTTAATCAATTTGACACACTAAGAAAACAGATTAGTACAGCTACAACCAATGAGAATTAAGAAAAAAAAAACTTTGAAAAATCACCTTGGAAGTGCAGGAGCCTTCTGCTTCTTGAATTGTAGCTGCTTCCCTTCTCCAACATTGCTCGAATCCGACACTCGCTTCTGTCCCGCCATCATATACGATTCCACTGAACTGATTCCGAGACAAAACCCAAACGATCAAAAATCTGAAGATGCAAAGAAAGAAAAGGGATTAAAATTAGCTCTGATATGATTGCTCTTTCTTGCTTCTGCGTTTGGCATTGTAAGATACAAATAAATAAATGTATGTCTGTACTTGGGAAGTTTACCAGAAACTAACGTTGTCGTTTCTTGGAATCGGGAAGGAAACTACTCCCGGTCAATCTACGCGGTGCGGTCTCTATTGAATAAGTAATTTCCCAAGTCAAGGGTATTTTGATCATTGGTCATTATACCGGATCTTTTCGACGGAATTTATCAATTCGTCTGAAGGGTCCATTGGTCATTGCACCATTCCGAGGATAAGAACGCAAAGCAGACGTGTCATCTTCCTGCACTGACCTGAACTGGCCTGGTTCTTCTTCACGTTCCTTTTCTGTAACAGGCCATGGAAACCTGCAACCGAACCAGAAAGCATGAGAGGATGGAAAACCAGGTCAAGGGTATTGGAAATATATTTTGTTTTTGCTTAAATTGGAAATCTCATTTAACTTGTAATAATGCATTGTGCCCTGCTTTCCGGATTTAACATAAAAATGTCTAACTAAATTAATTTTGACCTGCAATTTACAACATTATCCTAATTAAATGATTGTGAATTTATTGGAAGCTCCGCAGTCGGGCCCCTTCCTTCCATCAAACAATCTAAGGAGATGGATGACTTAGGTGGTGTGGTTGCAGCCTTGCACGGGTGTGAGTATTTAGCATTAATCCCCAAAAAAATCATCTAATCAAATGTGATGGGACCTTATTAAATGGTGATACACATGATGTGAACTGAGAATTGAGATAGTGCTAGCATTATTTAATTAGAATAATCAAGTGTGATGTGACCCTATTAAATTTCTTAATCATTTAAATGGTTCAACATCATGATGATGTGGGTGAGAAAGGTCACATTCCCATTTGATTTTGAATTACTGAGTTTTCGACTCTATTTATTTATTTTTATTGTGGTAGAGATTATGTGACTGTCATCTTCGGATTTCCACCTCTATGTCTTTAGTTGCATTCTTGCAGGCCCCATCAACCACCATTATCTTTTTCATTCTTGTGTGCCCATATTTGTAATCCAAACCGTTAATATTGTTTATTGAATTAATAGACCTTAAGACATGGAAGCCCATTATCTTAGATATTCATAGATTTTAACTAAATTGTGAAAAGTCCTAACCTATAGATCTGATTTTCTATACTTCTAGCCACAACTGGATGTGAGCGATTCGATTTTCTTGTAGTAATGGTAAATATCAAGATGTTTAGGGTGTACACACACGGGAAAAAAGTGTAGAAAATAGAAAAGGTTTTTCATACTACAGTAGCATCCACATTTGGTGCAACCGTTTTCTTGCAAGGAAAATCACAAGAACAAGAAATAAATTCGTAGAATTCCTTAAAAAAGCCTTTCCTATGGGAGGTCGGCAAAATACATTTCTCCGTGTAAGAGGAAAGATTCTATGGAAGCTATTTTCCACGAGCATACACAAACGTGCCCTTAGCTTCACATCTTAATTTTTCATGAATTCTGATAAAATCGTACAGAAAAACATCCAAAGAAATTCAAATACAACAACAACAGTGTGATATACTCATTTACTCATGTGAAAATGATGAATTTAACGAATATGATGATATGTTTCTCATGTCTAGCATTGGAGATGCAACATTTGCATATGTTCAAGTTACATTGGTAAAACTCATTTTTTCTATCAAAAATTGGTTAAAATTATTGGGTTAGAAGTCCTAGGTAAGACCCAAACCAACCATGATCACACAGCATGAGAGCATGGAAAAGATTCCTCTCCACTAAAATAGATAGGGCACAAAACGTCAAAAAAGCTGATTTTTGAGCTAATAGAAACTTTTATCTGAATACCCTTTTTGAGCCATTTCCATCCAAATAGGATGACCCGTTGATTTCGCGTAGACTTCAACAAGTATTTTTCTTTTCTTTCCTCGAAGATCAAATGGCACGTTCTTTGTTTGATAGTAATCAATATGATTTTGAAAAAGCAACTGGAAATAACCTTGTCATTTCTCCAAAAAGGAGGCGTGGAATCGTCGAGCAACAACTCCCATCGCATTCACTTTTTCAGTTTTTTACACGGCTTGTTTGAATGAATGAAGATGAGAGAGTGAAAGTGAAGTATAGTGGCGTTGCTTTGGCGTAAGGATCCAAGTTTCGCTGAAATAAGGAGATATTGTTTCGCCCAATTAAATCATGCGTATCGTATAAAATCTTTTCTTTTCTTTTCTTTTTTCATTTGAAGGAGATTGTATTAATTGACATAAGATTTTATACAATTGGCGAGATTTAATAGGATGAAATAATATATCCCTATTTCTGCAAAACAGGAGATTCTAACTTTGCTTGGATTTGCTCCCCATTTTATTCAACACACCGGTATCTGTTATGTTGGGGTACTGATCTACAACTCGGACTTAAACTTGACAGCCCATATGTGAAACCCAACCCATGATACCAACACCACTCAACCATGACCATGAGTGTGTTTGCCAACACCCCAAATTTGTTATTAAAAACAAACACCCCAAGGTTAACTTAGTGCATGTATGTTTTGGGTCATATATAATCCAGAGGACTGGTCCTGTTAGATTGTAAGACCTCGACCCGACTGACCTCAATTAATATTAATTAAGTAGTGTGTTAGTCTTAAGCGTGATTAGTGTATTATGGTTAAATTAGGAATAGAAGAGTTTTGTTATAGCTTTGGGAAGTTTTGAGTGCCTTTTGTGATTAGTGAGACCATTTGGGAGTTCCTTTTTATGACTTTGCGTGTACTTGGGGAATTACTCAAAATTTCTGTAAATTGTATTTCAATCCCGTCTTATTCATCTCGTTAATCTCTACAACTTTCATGTTGATTCCATACCCGTTCGAAACCCGACTTTGATGACATTAAGAGCAAAATAGTCTTTTATCCCAAAATCTGGACACAATATTCGATATCACCAAAACCCGTAAAACATGTACTTTTTAGAAACTAGATATTTCGGCGATCGTTTTTCCCTTTTTCGCCAAATTCACTCGAAGTCCCCAAAACTATGTTTTTAGCCCAACAAGTTTGTTGAGTTGAGGGACCCACCTTCATTCTCTATATAAGAGAACCCACCTTCACTTTCCCCTTCTGCTTCTCTTTCTAGCTCAAAAGCATTCCAAGTTAGGGTTTCTTTTCCCTCTCCTTTTCCTTGCTCTTTCATCTCCAAATCACTACCAAATCTTGCACCAATAGCAAAATGGAAGTTGTTTTCTTCTTCCTCTCCTTGAGAGCTATCTCTTGATACTATTTTGGAGGAAAACTCCCATCCTAAGACCCTCTTTGGAGCTAATCTTGTCTATTTGGGAGCCTTACAAGTAAGCAATCCCTCCCTTTCTCTTTTATGGGTATTTTCCTACGGGAGTCTCCATTTTCATTATTGAAGCTTTTTCTTCTTATCATTTGGTTTTGACCCTTTTAGAGTTTGTTTTTTGGGGCTTTTGTTGTAGCTTTGAATCTTTGCTTGGATGTGTTATTAAGGCTTGATTTGCTTAAATAGAGACCCAAGGCAAGTGAATGAATAAATGTTTTGAACATGAAATAGTTTTTATGAGATATATGAATGATTTTATTAATTATTCTTGTTTTGCATTGGTTTTGAAATAAATGCTCATAAATGAGTCTTGTTGGTTATTTAACTCTTGCAAGCATGGATATTTATGGTTTCCATTTAATACTTGTTGTTAACTCAAATGAATCTTTATGATTGGTGATTTCTTCTCTTTCTCTTTCTCTTATGGTTGATTGGGTGAAGAAGGAAGTGATTGGATTAATGTTTATAGAAGTTTTGATGAGGGAAGTGTTGAATGATGTATTGGAGGAGTTTTTTAACTCATCTCATTCGGGGGGGGGATGAATGGGAAATAAAAAGGATTGATTGGAGGAAAAAAAGGTACGAATCTGAACTTAATGTGAATTTCCCGCAGCTGGGTGGTCAGTTGGCGGTCACTTATCGGCTAGCCGCTTAGTGACTAGCAGCTAACCGAACCAGGTTCGGTCACAATTCCAGAGAGCTGTTTTCAATTTTGAAGGGGGTTGTTAGGTAGCGGTCACCTAGTCGGCTAGCCGCCTAGTGACCGCCAGCCAACCGAATTAAGGCGGTTACAATTCCAGTATGTTGCATCCTATCTCGCAACTCGCGGTTAGCTAGCGGCTAACCGCCGAACCCATCAACGGCTAACCGCCTGTTAACCGCCAGGTAACCGACATTTCCCCAGAATTTTGGAGAATGAAGAGAAAGAAACCACATTACAAAGATTCATGGAAGTGTTGAAATTACTAAGGTGTGCAAAGAGCCCAGAATGTCTCCAAACTCAAGGAGTACCAAGCCTATATCGAAATCGACAAACGGGATTGTCGCGACCCCGGACCGAGACCTGGGCCTGCAACGATGATAATGATTACATTTTTTGAAGTTTATATTCGATAATTATCCACAGGTTCCCGCGGTGAGGATCCCGAGACACGGGAGATCTAGCTCACACGATCAAGTATGCGGAAGCGTATAGCAAATCACATTACAACAAGTCATAAACAACCTGGGTTGTTTGTTTACATTAAAACACATAAGTTTTATACCATAAGTCGTGAAAGATGAAGATCAATCATGAATTTCCAATAATAAGCATTAAATAACATTTCCTTTTAGAAAAATTAAAATAAAAAAGGATAAAAGTAAATATCAATCCATCACCTTAGTAATTTAATACATTGAAAAATGGAGGTCCAATCTACATCTTTACCTCATATCAATCACTTCATATCTTTGCCCTGACCCTCACATCTTTAAACGGTCCTTGGGTACAGTTCATTCACTATAAACTCTTACGTATTTTGATGCAAACTGCTAGGTCCTTCTTGTTGTTTTTGAACAGACAAAAAATCCAAATTTCTCGGTGAAGGTTCTCAAACAACTGTTTGTTTGCAGGGGGAGTATAACATTATAAGTTGTTCTTCATATTACTTTTTCTAAAATTTTATTTTAAAAAAGAAAAAAACCAAAGAATACTAATGGAAGAAAAGTTAACTACTCTTTTCAACATCAATCAAATCTTCTCCCAATGGTTTGGTCTTGGCTTCATCAAGTATTCCTTTTCTTATCAAAGATCAAGTAGTGTTTTTCTGTCGGATGATAATCAATATGATTTAACTTATAATCTGTTGAGGAAGGGAATTGAAATGACCTCTGTTGTCTCGATTAAGGAAGGCTACTAGAAATAGCCCTGTCATTTCTCGAGATGTCATGGAATTGCTCATTTCACAGAAACATGCATGGAATTGACGGGCAATTACTTAATTTGGCATTCACCTGTTCAACTTCTAGGTTTGTTCAAAATGATGATGAAAAGGTGACAGATGGAGAATCCTGTAGAAAACAGGAGAATATTTAGCTTTTTCTTTGATGATTAGGTTTTAATTTAGAGAAGTTATGCAGAAACTAAATGGATATTGTTAATTCCAAGGGGTTGGTTGAGTGTTTAGGACCACAGTTCCTTTCTTTTTCGGAACTAGAGGTCTTGGTATCGACCCTTGGTTCCCCCCTCTTTAGAACCGAAGGTTGAGTCTACAGATGCTCTCTCCCTCGGGCCACGGGAGTTTACTTGCTTCCCTTTAAGCCCGGAGGGATTAGTCTAGCCCGACACCCACTGTGAGCAAAAAAAGAAAAAAAAAAAAAACGATACTTTTACATCCCAATTTTTCAATAATAAAAGATGAAAGAGTCATTTCATTTACTGTTTCCAAAATATCCCAATGAACACCATTAATGTTAAAGTGGTCCAGAATTTTTTTGGATCGAGATGTTCCTATGCAAATGTTTCCACATAAGAATATATTTTGACCACTCCACAATGTTTGATCCCTGCGATTATTGAACCTTCTCCATGAACGGTTGATTCTCCTCCTCCACATGTTAGATCTGTTGGAGGTTTCTCTCTAATGAAAATCTCATTAGAGAATATCAGCTCAAAATTTTTCCCCGACAAGAAAAATGCATCACACTAAATGATCGAAAGAGGTCTGCATATATAGAAAATCAAAACAGTTTTCCACTCCAGTGTGGATTCATCTTGCCCCACAAATGCACTACCTTCTATCTCCTTTTCCTTTCTTCCTTGGTTCATTCATTTGCAAAGGAATTCGGGGAATTCATGTCTTGAGAATTTTTGAACTCCTAGACATAGTGGAATTCCTATATGCTCCTTTAGACTTGAGCATTCAGAAATTCCACCCACCTTCTATCTCCTTTTCCTTTCTTCCTTGGTTCAGTCTTTTGCAAAGGAATTTGAGGAATTCTTGTCTGGGGAATTCCTGAATTCCCAAATAAAGTGGAATTCCTAAATGCTCCCTTGGACTTGATTCCACAAAAATGTAAATAGGTTGGAATTTTTGAATTCACAAATGTCATTTGGGACCTTTCATATGGCTGAAATTTCTAAATGCTTGTAAATAAATATTGCATTTGGAGATGCTAGAGGACAAGATGTTACATCATATCCAGGAATTCCCATCAGAAATTTCACAAAAGAAAGAGGCCCTAAATGACCTTTGGAATTTCTAGAATTTTAACCATTTTGCTTCCTAGTGAAATTTCATGATGCTAAAGTACAATTTAGGATTCATGAATTCCAATGTGTTCGAGAATTTCAAAATTTCAGATAGAAACGTGGCACGGCTCTAATCTTTCATGAATATACACATTCCTTTGAGCAATCACCATGCCCTCCAAATAATCATAGAAAGATCTAAAGAGAAAATATGCCATCTGCACTTAACCTCCAGTCATCACAAAAAATACTCCCCTACTAGGGATAGATTTCATTTCCACAAGTTTCTAAACCCAAAGGTCTTTGGAAATTCCCAATGGAAAAAGAAAATTCACAAGCCAAAAAGTTTTTATAAGAGAAATAAGTACAAAGAATTTCTATAACCACCTGGCTGAGTAAAATAAATATCTTGCACTCCCATATCCATGTTAGCATCTGTTGATGGGGCCCACATGTGATCACATGTGGTGGGCCCCAAGCCAATAGAACTACAGCCCTCTTTCATCCAACTCCTCTATGTTTGGAGGGAGAGAGAGAGAGAGAAGTGGTACACTTGAATGGAATAGGAACTCAATGTTTCTGTAAATCCAAGGAGCGTAAATCCGGAGAGAATGTCCTAAGGCTAGAGATCACTGGCACAGATTGTGCTATACGCCTGCATGATTGTAGAGATTAACCATGAGGGTAAAACAGCTGTTGACTGTTGAGGCTTATAGGCAAACCGTCTGACAAAGTGGGCCTTCTAGCTTTGGCAAGCTTCATATATTACTGTTTGGATCTTCCAGCTAGGAGCTTAAGATTTTGGATTGGTATATAATTTTTTATATGGTCTACGTGGTAGGCTCATCCATAAGACTCGTCGGGCTTACACGTGATCAGAGGGAGTGTTGGTAAAATAAAACCCTACATCCCACATCGCCTAAGCAATGCCTTTAACTATCTATTTGGACCTTTCACCTAAAAGCTTCATAACAAATTGAACAATTTAAAGTAACTCAATCCAAACCACTAGCCTTATCATCAATGTCATGTACACAAAACTCAAATTACCGAACGGATCATAACCATTCAGTCACTATCCAATTGGACAATTCAGAAAAAAGTAGTTCTTGGCCTCCCAGTACTTGCCTCATGAGTCATGAAGATAAAATTCACTTAATTTTAGATGTTTGGATATAAATAAAACAGAGCCCATTTCCATCATCATTATTTATAACACACATAAATGATGCAAATAATAACACAATTCTTATTACATAAAACACAATAATTACTTAAAAAAGAAGGAACACTACTGAAAAACAGTAAAAGCAGATGCATAAAATGTCTGAAAGTATAAAAGCTGAAGAACCCCAAATCAGTCAGAATCCCAAAACCAGCAGAAGATGAACACAACAAACAACACCAATAACAAGAGTCAACAGTCCAATCTTTTGAGCAGAAGAATGAATTGGCTATCCATATAATTCCTCCACAAGTCTTATACCTAAAGGGCTTGTTTGGATGTGTGGTGAAGTGAGGTGAGATAGGTAAAGCCTCCATTATCCAGACAAGAAAAAGACAATGGGTCATGTCAAAAGTATATAATTTCAAAATTCTCTCCATGTTTTTTAAAAAAAGTAAAAAAAGCAACATTTTTTCTCCATTAAAAGACAAAAAAGCTCCATTTTTCTATACAAAAAATCAAAAAGATTTCATACCAAAAAAACTAAAACAAAACACCATCATAATACCTTATAGTTTATTCTCTCTTGATTTGATGCTTCACCTCATCATACTTCAATTCACCTTACATCCAAACCGGCCCAAAAGCACATAATAGCAGCGAATTTTGCTAATTTTTCAACTCAACAAGTCAAGAAACTCGCTTTCTGGCTAATGCCCTCTTGAATCTCAGAACGTAGAAGGGCGTAAGCCATAACAGGACATAATTACATGGTGGAGGAAAACGGAGATTCCCCTAGCAGAGCTCCTCTTCAGAACCCTTACCTCCTGAAGAAACAAGAAAACAAAAATAATGAAATGTGATACAATCCATGCTTATGGTTGACATGTTTCCATCTAACACGTAAATAACAAATTTGTTAGAGGTGGGAAGCCTTACTATAGCAGATCCATACTTGACACTTGAAAAGGGGCACAAGCAGGTCAAGCAAAACAAAAAGGGAAGCCAAAGGGCCTAAGCCCACCTGTCGTTTATGTGGAGAATATTTTGTTGGGTTAGGGCAGTCAATCCAGCCTTTTGACAACAGGGCCCAGCCTGCTAAAGCTAGCAAAAGCGAGAACTTCTTTTCTTGTCCTAAAACCCGAGAGCAAAGTAAGGTCCAATTTTGAAAGGCCTGTCACCTTGAGAGCTGGTCTGGGACTTGACTCAGCTTGGACCTGGCACTTTGTCCATTTATATTTAATATATATTATATAAGAGAGATGCTCTTATGAGAGAGCCTCCACCTTATCTCCCATATTGTGTGTGGACGCCCTTTGTCTCTTATGCATATATCTATTATTACATGAAGCTTAATTTTTGTAATTTTATTAAATAAATATGGATAACCTTCATCTACATATGTATTTAATTTCAAGTAAGCAAGTAAGTCCATTTGACAATGAATTCCTATGTATTCTAATTCCATACAAACAAACAACCGCATTTGAATCAATGACTTCCTATGTAATCTAATTCTATATAAACGAGCAAGCCCTTTTGAATCAATTAATTCCTACGTATTTTAGTTACATGAAAACAAATATGCTCACTTACTAAGGTTTGGGTTGTGGAATTTCTCGAAATAAAATAGAGGGTCATGCATGCACCAAAATTTATAATTAATTTACATAAAGACTTAAATTAACTAATTAATCTCAGTAAATTAATCCGTGCATCGCACGAAATTTAATGCTAGTAAAAACAATGCATTTTTCATATGGACCCTAGGGCGGATTCAACCCAAACCTAGAGGTGAAAGAAAATGAAAATTTGTAGGCTTTCATCTGCTTAGACCAGAGGAAAAGTTGCAAATGCAGCTTTACCACTGCTTAAAACAGCGGCAAAGTTGCCAATGTAGGTTTTCCTTCGCTCAGGGGGAAGGAAAACTAGCAATTACAAGTTTACAGCTGCATAGGGCGGCGGCAAAGATGCAGTTTGATCTCAATTTGTTCCAGCGGAATCTTCCAGTATTTTTTGTACTTATGGGGACGTGGGGCACAAAACCTTTGGCATTTTCTTTTTACACACCATGCACACATCTTCATAGTGGGATCCGGCTAATGGCTCATCCGAATGGACTACACATAGAGGACGTCGTTGAATCAAGCTGATCTCGTATTTTACTCCAATTAAAGGGAATAATTTCTTAAAGAGTGAATTAGGGGACAGTCTGTGAAACCGTAGGATATTCGATTTAATGAGTTCGGATTTTTTTCTATGAAACAAGAAAAGATATCGGTCCAATAGATGGGCCCCATTGTGCAAGATAGGAATCTTATATTGATAATTGTGCATTTTCATATGAATCGTACTACAGACCTGGAGGGTCGAAAAAATAAGAAAACACGCAGGCTTTCCGTTGTTAAAGCAGTGGCAAAGTAGCACATGCAACATTTGGGCTGTTTATAGCGGCGGCAAAGATGCAGTTTGGATCCAATCTGTTTTTACGTCATTTTTTGTCTTTGTGGGACAAATTTATATTCACCTTCTCTAATGTATGGCTTTTTACTCCAAAGTAGGTCATGCTGGCATAAGCTCAACCAGAACTTTACCAACATTATATTGGAATTGGCCTTTGCTCTTAGGCGCATCAGCAAAACCAGAGCCTAACTTAATTTTTAGCCTGGCTAGCATATGTGGTAGGAGTAAAAGTACATATAATTTTCATTGAGATCATCCTCTGCATTAATTTTAGAGCCATAGCTAAGTGTGGTCCTAAACTTAGGCCTAATAACCAAATGGTCCCCGTGTTTTACTCCAATAGGAGTAGTCAATCTTATAGGGGACAAATTTCTATTAGATGAAATTTGGGGTCAGTCCATAAAAGAGAAGACACTTACTTTAACGAGTTCAGATTATTTTCTAAAAAAAAAAAAAAACAAAGAACGAGTTCCATTCAATAAATGGACCCTACCATCGAGTTAATTTCTTACTTCTTAAAGCTGAAAAGCGGCTGAGAAAAATAATTTGATTCTGTCTCCTCCTTGAGACACGTCATACCTTCACCCAAATTACCAGTGTTGTTGCAAATTGTTAGTGGGTTCTTCTTCTTATCAGAAAAATGTCTTTTTAAGAAACACCCATTCTTGCTCCCCAACCCTTATGGTAGGGACGTTTCATTCACGTCCTCCTATCACTTTAAATGCTAAGCATTCCGTATTATCTCTCTCAATTGACAGATGTATCTGCTTGATAACGATGCCATTCATCGCCATCATAGAAGCTCTCTTGTCTTTGCCTTTCTTGATCGCCTTGGCTGCCGATTACAAAAATGCCATTGGGAGTTATGGGAGATCCAAATCCAAGCCCTCACCAAGTACTCCCCATGTCTGATTTTCGCCCTAATGTAATGCCATTTTTTTTTTTAATGATTTCTTAGTTTTAATAATGTATGGCATTTACCTTTTCAACTTTTTTTAATTTTCTCCAAAGAAATGGATTGATTTATATATAACCCCATCCCCATTTATCTAATAGAACCCGAGAACTAGAAAAAGAAGGGGTTGCATGTATCTTATGAAATGTGGCTGATATCATGTTAGTTAATCTTTTTTTTTTTTTTTTCCTTCTCTATTAATCTTCTATTGTTCTTATTGAGTTTTAAAGATCCCAAGATGATAGAGTAGATAATTGATAAGAATTGCGGTTAAAGAGCATTCTAATATGTTATGATTGATTATTCATAAGAATTGATATAATCTCCATATTCTAATCTGTTATTTATAATTATTGTTGTATATTATTTACCTATAATGAAACCACCGTGTAAAGGGCTAAGACTAAAATTATAGATAGGTTAAATTTTCTTTGAAAACTATTATTAGAAAAATGTTCTCACCATATTTTCAAAATGCTGGTAAGATTCAAATGACGTAAGAAAATTGTGATTCAAAATATTATAATTACATATAAATTTATATTTAATAGTAATTTCTATTCAATCTTTAAAAGTTAATTTCGTTCTGTGATTATATTTATATCCAATTTTGGAACGATTGAGTTGAATAGAAGTAGAATATGTTTTATTATCTTTATCCCCCATGCAATGATGTTTAAATACCGACAATTCATTGAATAATTCTAGTGTTTTTTAATTAATAATTAGTTTAAATAAAGATTTAAATTAACTAATTAATCTCAGTAAATCAATCCGTGCATCGCACGGAATTTAATGCAAGTAGAAACAATGATTTTTTGGCACGTATCAATGATTTGTGACTATTGGGCAATTTTATACTATGGATTTCTAACATATAATATGATACATTATACCACTAATATTAGTATTGTAATATTGAGTGTTTTACATACCCCATCAAGGTTTTTAGAATATGTAAATAAGTTCACGTGGCTTTAGTATTTATAAATAGGTTCCGGCCTTTTAATCATTTTCATACCTTCTATGTCCCCTCTGTTTTTTTTTTTGAGCCCACGCTGGGGCTGGGCACATGCCTCCTCTGCTTGTATTTAATATGCCGCTCATCACAATGGATACGGAGGTCTATCATCCACTTGGATTCTCAAAAGTTGGACCCAACTCAAGACTTTAATAAGGGTGTTGCATTGAAGGTAAATGCGACAACATTGCATTGCGCTGAGTGCGTTGTAAATTTCAACTCAAATAATATTCATTATCATCAAAGCCCCATCCATTTCAACTCAAATGCCACTAAGAGATTAAAAGGGTAAACCCTCGACGCCAGCCCTAAATCACCATTTCATGGTTTAGGGTGGGTTGGCAAATCAAAAGATGTTGATTATTTTAACCATAACATCAAGTTGATATTATTAATCAGTCCAATGTGAGGGCAACCTGAACCAAGATAAATCAATCGGCTCACTCCGGCTGTTGAAAAGTGTTTTCATCTATCTGTACTATCTTATTGGGGTTTTGGTATGATTGGTTAGCGAAAGAAATTTAATGCAACCCTTTGTGAGTTTTAATACCAAAGGAATTATTAGGCGCTGAAATGTGCATATCGCTATAAGTGCGCCGACGGATTTTACCTACTAGTACATTCAACAACAGGTTTTTTTATATAATTTATCTATTAATGTGAATTGTTATGGACATTTCATTTTCAACCATCACTGTATATTATAAGGTAATGATATTAATTTTGATTGAACCGATTTCAGTTTTAATTATCCCAATTCCGATCTTGACCACTGAATTACAAATATTACATTATTATCCTAAAAAATTCGATTGCTCAATCATTTAAGGTAATTTTAGCCATTTTTTGCTTTACAAATATGTTTAAGATAATCATCTCATCTGTTTTTTAATCCGGTTGATCAAAATGGATCTAAAGGAGAAACTCCTCTTTGTTGATAATAAGAAACACTCATATCCATCTCACTTAGCAATTTAAGATTATGACCAATAGACTCTCTGAGATTATAAAAATTTTACTTTGACCAAAATGATATCCATAATTATGAAACTTTTATATTTTGTTTTTCACTTTTTAATGGGGCCTACATCTAAACTCTTACCTAATGAATACAATTATTTCACCCCAATTGAAATCGGATCCGTCTATAAGATTGATCATGCTTACAATAATTGGTCAAAATTAAAAGAACAACCAAAAAAATACTTGATGTATAGTGAGAATTTCCAGATGTCACATAAAATGTATATTAATTTTTTTATTTCTCATAAAATTCTATATTGTTTTATTGCTTTTTATTTCTAATTTCTGAACATTAATAGAGTTTTAATCACGATCAATTTATGAAACTAATTATATCTTTAAGATCTTGACCCCTATCATACTACTAAGACAAATTGTAAAGATTTTATCCATTTACATGTCCATGCTTTATGGACGGATGATCAAGATGGCATTACTTTAAGCATAAACGAAATCATGACCAACAATGTCATCTTATTGTTAAAACCACAAGTATCAGCTCCAGGCTTATAATGCTTATGTATTCTCCTGTTGTTTATCTTCTTTAGAGCATGAAGGAGATACTGCATGCAGTCAATCTGTAATTGCAAGGGGAATAGAGCTCCAATCATTTAGAGAAAAAAAAAAAAAAAAAAAACCATCCGTTCTCTTTCTCTACATCTTTTTCAATCTCCTTGTTTGATCAGTTTGGGAAAGACCCTAAATCAGTATGAATTCTCATGAACCTGATCCAACCAAGGCACGAGGCAAGGCACTATTGGTGGACCATTGAGTAATTGGCATGTTTATTAAGGCGGTGAACTGCGTTGCTGCATTACTTTCTTAATGATTTATTAGTAGATTGTTGGATGAAGGGTTAGGAATTGTTCCAGCTTTTCGGGCAATTGGTCTTTCCACGATGGAACACCAAGATGAAAGGGCTAAGATGATCGAAAGATGGAACCCACTTTAATATATAGAAGGCCCAAGGACAATATCCATATCCTTAAGGGCCTGTTTGGATAGCAAAAAAATAGAGTAGAGTGAAGTTAAATAGGCCCTAACTGTCTAAAATTTCAACTCTACCATGTTTGGATAAATCTGACACAATAGATGAAGTAATGTTGTGACCCACATGTACTCCATTTCACTTTAACTCAAAATACTTCAATTTCCTTGAGTAAAAGTGGATTCTACTCCAAACCTTAACATTAAAATAAGCATCTAAACGGAGTGAAGTGAAGTACTCTACTTTAATTTCAATCTACTTGTCTTCACTCCATTTCACATGTAAAATCCACTTCATTTTACTCCACTCCTTATTTTATCCAAACAGGCCCCAAAGGTTGAGGATCAAATAATCCTTCCCATGGTGCCAGGCTCAAGAAGTCCCTTACCCAAAGCCTACAACAGCCCAGTATGCTAATCCTCCAACTCAACAAGTTGAGCTCGCCTTTCAGCTGCTTCCTTCCGGATAAAGATACCCCATCTCAGAGCAGCCTTCAGCTTAAGCCATTCCACAACAAATTTACCTGATGACCTACGATCCTCTTCGAAATTGAAGTTTGTCGATGGAGTTTGGATGTATGATGAACATGGATGACCATAATTGGATGCATTCGCAGGAGCTGCTCCGGTGCTGATAAGGCCAAGCAGCTGCTGCATGTCATCATTTTCCAGCATTTCCAGAATTTCTTCGTAGCCAGCTGACTGGTCATCATAAGAAATGAGATTTGATGGAAGGCCAGATGAACCTATAGACTGGAATTCAAAGCAACTAGCTGACTCAGGCTGGCTCATGTGATCATTTCTTGTCATTTGAGATTGGTGGGAGGAGCTCATCCGCCCAACTGTATTGCTTTCCAACTGCATTTGGGCATTGGAACGGTGAGAATGAAATGGGAATCTGTTTCCAAAATTCTCATCATACCCCACACCTCCTGAGAAAAAGAAAAATGAACTATGATACAATTAATTCGTGGTCAACATGTTTCATCTGATATATACAACGACGATCAGTCAGGCATCAAGAAAACAGAACGTTAATTTGACAATTATGTTTATGATCTGTGAAATATTTACATTATGAACTTATCAGAATGTTAAATCATAATATGATTTTACTGTTACCTTTCGGAGGGCAAAAAAAGAATATTTAGTTGACATCATGCTTAAGATCTTTGAAATATTTACTTCATGAACTTTTTCGAACAAAATGGATGATTTTGGGCTTTTGCAAATATGTAGAGGAAATTAATCAATCTATCGAATGAGGATAACAGAAATCTCCATGACTTCAACCAATATAAAACACACAAGCCTAGTGTTCCCCGCTTTTTTTTTGAGTGCCAAGAACTTTATTAAAAGTGGGAACCCTTTTCAGTATAACAGAGTCATGCCTAACAGGGACACAGGCAGATAGAACAAAACAAAAATGGAAGCCTTATGCCCAGCAGTTTTGTCTTTTTGTTTTTCTCCATGCTGTTTCCTCCTCCTCTTTGTGGAGGGTAGAGAGAAATAAGATAATTTGGGATTTGTTTTAGCATTTAAGGGAAGATGTTAAAAGATTGAATTTCTACCTTAATGTAGGCAGAGGTCCCAATAACCCGATCTTTATTGAATATCAATCTACAAGTGAATAAATTAATAATTAATCCTAATCCAAATTAAAAGCAATCAAACCACAAAAGAGAGAAGGACCTAGGATTTTTACGTGGAAAACCCTGCTCGGAAAAAACCATGGGCTTTATCGTCTTTGCCAACAGACAACCAAGTACTATATAAATCGAAAGTTACAAGAGACACTTACAACCATTTTCCAGTTGTTAACTCAACCTAAGGACTGCGCGATCTTACTGACTACTCGCCGTGCACCTTCACCGTACTTGAATCGAATGCCTCAAAGCAGTCTTCAAGACGTCTCTATTTTAGAGTAGAATGGAGCATGAAACCAAAGCTTGAAACTTCAGCACACCAGATGGTAGCCTTGGGGGAAGATGGATCTCTCAAGTTCTCTCTAAGAAATTTCCTTGTAAGAGAGGTGAGGTTGAATAGAGAGATAAGGCTTTATATAGGCCTAGATTCGTGCCTCAAGAATTACAAATTTATTAGAATTAGTAATTGTATCTTGAGACAAATCAGAAGAGAGTTTCGGGCAAGTTTCTAATTTTGCGCCCAGGATCGCTCGAGCGACCAGGGAGTTCGCTCGAGCGAACTGCTCTCTGTTTGCAGACGTTCAGCGCAGAACCTTCTTGGGTCGAGCGAAGAGAACAGGCGGTCGAGCGATCAACGTTCTGTGAGGGAATCGCTCGAGAGGACTACTTTCTGTCTTCAAATTTTCATTTCGGAACCTTGATGGCTCGAGCGATCTGGAAGATGGGTTGAGCGAAGAAACCACTGGAAGGGTTCGCTCGAGCGAATGGAAGTTCGCTCGAGCGACCTCTGTCAATTGTTAGAGTCCGGAATTTCTTTTTATTTTCTGGAAGAGATCTTGAGCAGTCCTTTTCTAAATAAAATATAAGTTTAAAGAATCCCGGTTTTGTCCAATGACCTATGAATTAGCCAACTAAAAACTTTACAAATGTTCTCCCACGGGATGCAGGATAATGGAAAAACCAATCGGTGCCCTTCGTCCAGTCCTCGTAATTTTGGGTGGAGGCGAGGGTGGAGAAGAGAGTGAAGGTTTCCTTTTTCTAATGAGAGTGAAACCCAATCTTCTTTTTTCTAACCTTTTATTTATTCTGCTAGAGCTGGTGATATTTAGTGAAAGGAAGTGTTCACCTACAACGAAATTGCATACAATTAATATGCAGTCCGGTGCATGGGGGCCTGCTTAGATGCATGTCTATCTATAAGACCGGTCAGATGAGAAGGTCTCCCCATGGATAAGTGTCATCTGAAGCATCAGTATCATCTGATTATTCTGGCCCTTTGATTTAAGGGCCTTGAATATAAATGGCGTTTTGAACATATATAGATTATTTTAGAATCAATCCAATGATGGTTTAATGAGTGTACAATTAGGCCTCATGACAGATCATGGAGTGAAAGAGTATGAAATGGGCAGGACTGATCAAATGTGTGCCTAATGGGCCCAATAAAGCTTGAGTGCACATCCCGTAGAACATTCTCGATCCATTTAATGACATGCATGATAATGGTATAACAAGTGCTCACCTCGAGACACCGACTGCGAACTCTCCAAGCACAGCATTTGTGGACGATTGGCAGAACAAAAACCTGCCGGATAACAAGATTATTTGGAAACTTGCTTTTATACGCATTTCATTCATTCCTCTAACTTCATTGATATTTAGCACATAATAATGGAGTTAAGGAGTACTCACTGCTAATTTTGTGACCTGAAAGATCCGAGAATGGCATTGAATTTGACAATTGAGATTATTTGGAAACTTACATTTGTTAGAATTTCTATTATTCCTCTAAGGGCAGTGACATTTTACAACAGACAAAATAACGGTGTAAGAAATGCTAGCTCACCTTCAAAATAAGTAACTGAGGGTGGCTGGTCTGGTACAGGGGCTTGTTGGTCAAAGAGAACAGGAGGATCTGTCGAGCAGTTGGATTATTTGAAAATTAATATTTTTAGCATTTCATTTATTACTCTTTAAGTTCAGTGACATTTTGCAACATGCATGATAAGGGTGTAAGAAGTGTTCACCTCCAACAACCAGCCCTGAATCCTCTAAAACCTGGTCTGGAGGAGGGACTTGTTGATCAGGGGCCTCATTTACAAAGTCGATTGGTGAAGAACGTGCTCTTTTTTTTGGATTCATGTCCATCAGCATCAGGCTTTCATGATATTCTACAATATCCCTCCACTTAGCACATGCCTCTCTCTTCAAGGAATCTGCAGACACCTGCCAAAGAAAGCAGTCACCAAGTTCATCAAAGTTATCCTCATGTCATTTGTTTTGTTTGTCGAAAAGTATGGCTTGAGAAAATATTGAGAAGCTGTGGCATCCTAGCCAATAATGTTATGGTAAGACAAAAGGTGAGGCAAAACACTATAACACTTTGGTTGTGTGTTTGACAGTCCCCCAAAGGTCTTTGTTGTTTTTGTCAATGCCATGATCATCAAAGCCGTATCCCATCTATCTAGGCATTGGCCTTCTGAATTCTGCTTTTTTTTTTTTTTTTTCTAATGTCATACTATTCTTTGTAGTTAACCGACAAACTATAATGTTTTTTGCTCACTTCATTCCAGTCTTAATTGGTCTCCCACTTCCCCAGTAATATCCAAAATGTCGAATACTGAAAAAATCTCAATAACAGGAAATGAGGAATCCAAATGCATATACTATCCAGCAAAAACTTATGAGAAAGTAGGATGCACGACTCCGACCTTCTGACTGTCCGAAAGAGTTTCAACCGAATAATGCTTTCCACCTTCAATAAGGCCACTCAACTCACAGATGCTTTTGAAAACAACGCCAAAGTTCTTCGTATTATCAGCATAATAAACATATTGCTTCCTCCACATGTCACAAGTCTTTGCATGTTCTACAAGGGCATCCCACATCTTCTCTCGCATGTTACTTCCAAGGATCTGCATTTATTACAAAAAAGAACATCAGAGTAATATAATATGAGAAGAATTATAGAGCATTTCCTATTCAACGGCAAAATCATGTTCTTACCTGTCACGACCCGGGCCCGATCCGAGCCGTGATCTCCATACTTACTCCCGTAAACCTCGAATTAACCGAAGTTAAAACGAGATCCACAAGGGATATCATACTCAAGAACCTGTCAAATATAAAACTTTTGCGGAAATAATATATATTTGACAATAACAATTTATCATTTACATGTATCCAAAAGAAAGTCCTTATACATGTATTGTTTCAATATACATTTGAGAAAATGCTGCATATACAAAATACTATGCAGACAACCATTAATTACATTCCCAAATATTAATTACATTTCCAAAATGAATCTATAAACATTTGCTCAAAATACTATCCCAAAACATTTATCAAAGGTTCGTTCGCACTCGGATACCCAATCAGATGGTATCCCGCCGGTTCCACTCTATCAGTCCTCCTGGCGGAACCGGAGCGACTTCCTCCGCTGGCGCCGGGGGCGCTGCGTTGCCGGCAGGGGCAACCTGGCCTGTAATGCCATCAATAACACGAATGAACACGACGGTTCAACAATGTATAAACAGTGCTTGCAATAGTATATCAACACAATTATATTGCAATAATAACATTTTCAGTGCTAGAGAAATCTAGACAATTCTACAATAACAGTGATGAACAATGACAGTCAGTATACATGTACCAATTGGCAACTACCATAGCATTCTTAAATTGTATTTCATTCAATTCATTACCATCTTCCCTAAAAGGAAGGCTTCAATCAATATCCTAAGATATGATCGGGATTTATTCATTTACCATCTCCCCTCAAAGGGAGGCTTCAATCACTACCCGAAGGTATGATCGGATATATAAGTGGGACTTACCAGTGCCCGGGCAGGGACACTAGCATCACCACGGAGCTCCGGAACACCCCCAATACCATTTGCTGCAGCAGGATCAGTCATTCATTATCATTGAACTCACTTGGAGTTCTAATACAATCGCTAGGTAGTGCCAGACTCAATGATCAGTAACATTCAGTATGAGATCCTTTCTTTTATGGATCCAATTCAGTTCAATGGTTCCTTTCATGACAAAAGAAAGGAATGACAATAATGTCAATCTCATTAGATTGAACACAATGACACAATGAGAGTAATACTCGCCACGTATGGCTTTACTCAATCCCATCTCAATCCTATCTCAATCCTAAACAACCATTCGGGTGTAATCATTGGTTTCCAAATGCACGTGTTATTCTTGATGGACATCACATTTATATATTTAATATGTGCATTTCAAGTCCCCTTAATTAACACCCATGGAGCTTAGGCCATATCCAATTTTGGTTCGCTCAAGGAACCTTCTGAAAACACCATTAATTCTCAATATTTAGTTAACCCATGATTAGTCTTAAAAACTAATCGGAAGCGCATTTTTACTTAAGAGTCATAGTCCAAATTCTCGTAAAAATATAAAACTCGAAATTCACCGGACTCTAACAGAGTCCCCTAATCGATCGGACCGTTAGGTCCGATCGATTAGCCAAAATTTTCACTCAATTAATGTCCCAACAGTATCCTGGCGGTTAGCCGCGGTCCAGTTGGCGGTTAGCCGCGGTATAGTTGGCGGCTAGCCGAACCGGGTTCGGTTAGCTTTCCAGAAGCTATGCAAATCCTGACTCGGTTGCGGTCAGCTTGGCGGTTACCTGGCGGCTAGCCGAAATTTCCATTTCGGCTAACCGCGAAACGGCGGTCAGCTCGCGGTCAGCTTTCTAGAGGCTGACCATTTTGCGAATTTATGGCGGTTAGCTTGGCGGTTAGCCTCGCGGCTAGCCGCCAGCACCCAGAAACTCATTCTCCGAGTTCAGAACTTCTGATTTTTCTTCCTTCTTTTACATTCTTTTCTCCATTACACTTCCACAACCTGCATAAAAGATTGGAACCTCCTGTTCCCCCTCATACACCATCCAATCACTTCCATTCACAATTATACTTCTAATCACTCCTTAACCACTTCATTAATCATTCATAATCAATCAAAAATCCAACGTAAAATACATAAAAATCCAAGCAAACTCTATAAACAGTTACAATGATCAATACTAATTTGCAAGCAAGGTTTATACTTGCCTTTAATGAAGCCAATGACCTCAAAACCCTCTTTTGTCTTGGTTTGGCTTGAGATTAAAATCCCCAAACTTCAAACCCTAATAATAAAAACATTCAAATGCACTCCCATGAGTCATTGGTGCTAGAAATCACTACTTAATCACTAATGGAACTTGGAAATCACAAGGGAAGGCCATTTACTCACTTGTAGCTCAAAGAAATGGGCTCTTGAAATCTCTCCCAAGCTTTCCTCTTCAACAATGGTCAACAATGGCGGAAACTCTTGAGGAAGAAGATGAAGATGAAGCTCTTCACTCCAATCACTCTTACTCTCACTCTTGATGGAGAGAAATGGAAGAGAAAGGGAGAAAAGGAAAAATGCTCTAGGGTTTTCTCCTTGGTTTGCAAGAGACAAAATGAGAAATGAGCTCATTTTCCTCCCATTCATTCTAATATAAGCCTCTTAACACCACAACCCCTCCTCATTTAGCATATTCTCATTTTGAGTCAAATGAGACTCCACTTGGACCATTTGAGGTCCAATGAAATCGCGCCTATTATGAAAGTTGACGTACTCTTCGAGATACGCACGTTGGTATCAAGAATTTCCGTATTTGACGAAACACGTACAAACCCGTATTTACGAAAAAGTCCTTAGTTTATCATGTTTGAGTCTAAACTCATTTTAATCCATTCAATTCCCTTCAAATCCACTTCATTAGGCTTAATATATCATTTGAGACTGATTTGTCCCTCTTTGGTCATTAACCTTAGTTAATCCAATTATCCATGCTTAATTGGCATTAATCACAATTAATTAGCCTTAATTACGATTAGTTCGGGTCGGGGTGTAACATTACCTTCCTCAATCCTTTAGGATCTGTACCTAGGAGCCTGAGAAAATCTTCGACTATGAAGATCCCATTGTCATTCAACCCCTTGTGGAAAGGTCCATTCTTTTTAATCTTCTTCAATCTCCATACTTCATCATCCAATGCAGGCACCTCATGCTTTTTGTAAGCTGTGAAGAATAAAAAGAAATGCAGATTTGTGATCAGTGCTCACAAACATAAAGAGAGGGATTTTAGGAGTGTATTTGGATCTTTGGATGTGCCTCGATTCCAAATAGTATGAAATTTTTGTTGAATGGACTAATTTACCCCATTTATGCTTCTATTGGCATGCAGAACCCACCCACCCCTCCCCACCAAAATTAAAAAAAAAAAAAAAAAAAAATGTGGCCATCCAATTTTTCACCTAAGTGGGGAGTGTTGTGAAGTGGGTTCCACATAAGGGAGGGGAGTATTAATTGTCCCTACTAATGTCTCAGGAATGGTTAGGCAGTTAGCTAAGAAAACTTAATTACATAGATAGTAGAATACAAAAGAAAGTTAAACCTACCTTCCCCTCTGCGATCTTTAACAACGAAAGGATTCGTTATTGCCTCGCGTACACGGATGCCCTCCCACAAGCCTAATGGAACTCTTACCCCAAGCCTGAATTTTTTGCTTCTTGTCCAGCTTGAATTGTCAGTGAAACTGAGCTTTCCCAGGGATCCTACACCACCCTCTAAGCGTACAAATAAGTTGCCAATCAACAGCGGTCTCTTGTCTTCACGCCCCTTCACTATACTGCTTTCAAAGTCCTCCTGTTTCCAGTCAGGTTCATCTTCTTTGTTGAAGCCACCTTCCAGTGGGACAACTTCAAGTTTCACACATGACTCCACAACATGGCCTGTGCTTGTGTCAATCAGCTTCACATGAATCGGACCACCCTGCCCTTCTACATTCCTTTCAGTAAATAAACTATTGGGAAACATAGACTGGAAAACCAGCTGCAAGTTTCTTCTATCTGGCCCGTGCATTTGGTTCCTGAATTTTTGTGAGTTGTCAGAAGGTCATTCCTGAAATAAAGTTCTCATACCTAGAATAACTTTTGGAAAGAGAAGGAAAAAAAAAAAAAAAAAAAAAGGAAAGGTGGTCCTATTTCGAAATATCTTTGTTGATATACCAATTCACAAAACCCTTGTGAAGACTTTTAGTCACTTCTGAATCGCACAGTGAAAATCCTAAGGGCTTGTTTGGTTTGAAGAATTGCGAGAATTCTTGTGTGGCGGGGAATTTTAAGAATTTTAAATGCTACCCTCAAAAGTATAATTTCAAATGCTCAACCTCCCTCTTGACATTTGGAATTTTTGAAATTTATAACGCCAAAAGTGCATTTTCAAGTGGTTTGGAATTCTGAATTCTTTCACCAAAGAGAGCATTTGGAATGCCAAGGGAACAAGATGTCATATCATGTGATAAATCTCAAACAAGCCCAATTCCTTGTAAAAAATGCCTCTAAAACCAAAACCCCCGTAAGGATATTTTCAATATGCGATAAATTAAAAGAGAAACCTATTTATTATGGTTTCGACGCATGCAAGCAACATTCGCTTTGAAGAAAAGCCTTTTTTTAAGTAGGTTGAACCGTTGAACTTCAACGAAGGCCAAGAGAAAAGAGTATGCCCAACACTAATTTTTATAAATTGGTTAGGATTTTATAAATGGATAGAGCTAAGACTAAATCAAGATTCATGAGGCTCAAAGGATCTAAATAACAACTAATACACATCATCCCATCCCATAGACAGTGAAAATGGGAGTTAAACCACTCTGAAAAAAAAAAACCGTCCATAAAATAAATATTAAACTTGATAAATGATAAACATTGCAGATGAACTTCAACATCTAGAAGCCTGATGGTTATCCAAATGCAACGCAATTCTTCTACTTCTGTCTAAATTCTGTTTCTTTTCAAATAATCTTAATCAAATTCCACATATTCAAACTAATAAAAAAGATAACTACATCTACAATAAAGAAATAAATAAATAACCACCTTCCATGTGCAGGAACCATCTGCTGCCCTTCTCTCTCCTTGCTCGAATTCAATCCCCCATTTGCTCCCGTCGTCATTGAATTCAATTCCAGAGAACCCACAGAACTGAATCCAACACAAAATCGATGCTATTGCCTTTCTCCGCCTCTGGTTTTTCAAAGATGTGTGGATGCTAGATGAGAAGAGCTGGAGCCTGGTGCTGTGTATATATACGTAAAAGTAGAGGCGTTGGGGACCACGAGTGGCTGCAGCAAGTTTATGTAGAAGTTTCACGGGAGTTTCCTGGAAGTTGATGCATAGCAGTTGATAACGGGCCCCCACGAGACGTTTCTTAGTTTATATAGTTTCGCCCAAATCTATCTACTCGATCCCAAGAAGCTTCCCGGTATCAGGTGTGGACACAGAAAATTCAAATTAGGAGCTGTGGGGCTTCAGCCACAAGTCCTTGTACGTGGGTCCGCCCGTGTCCCGGAAGTAACTTTTATATTAAAATGAATTGAAAGAGAGGGATTAAATCAAGACGTGATGGGTTTTTCCATTTAGTGATTAATGTAACTTTGTATTTTTTTTGGGAAAATAAAGGCAGTGGAAAGCATCAAATCAAGTAAGAAAGAAATATAAGTAGGTTAGGGCAAACGGGTCGGTTTGGCCTAAACGGGTTGGAGCCGTTTATTAAACGGGTTTGATGTTCCTAACTCGTATCCAACTCCATTTATTAAACGGCTAAGGAATTCCTAACCCGCACCCGTTGCAGGGTTAACCCTCAACACTAAAAATTATGATCGTTGTTGACCCTTGATAAAAAAGGTGAAAAAAAAAATGGACGGGAAGAATGATTTGGTATGAATTTAGCTGAAGTGATCTTTTTAGTATAATGGCCATATAATGTGTTTTTTTTTTTTCTTTTTTTTGGTAAAGCCCTCTTAGATAGATAGATAGATATATATATATATATATATATATATATATAATAGCAGGAAGATTGGATCATGCACGGATTTTATTTTTTTATTTTTTTTATTTTTTTTTTAACTCAATGCTTCGATATATACTTAGTCATGAGCACGTGGGAAGTACAAAGTGTGCATGTGTGGTGAGACGGCATGCACTCACCAACATCCATGGATGATGATGGGGACAATGGTTTCATGCATTGCCGCCAAGTGCTTGCAGCAAGGTTGTTGGTGATGGAGTTTTATCCTAGCCGAGTTTGCTTTATAATAATGATAATGATAATGCTAAAAAAAAAAACAAAGAAAGACTTGCTTGCACGGTTCCAAGTTGTACTTCAATTGGTTTTAACACTCATACATGTGTGAGATGGAATGTGAGCGAGTCTCCTCTCTATCACCCCCTACTAATATTTTGGGCTAGGTCAGGCTTCAAGTTATCTGTCACAGAATTCAAGCCTTGCACATCAATTAAATAGGCCTAAATAAAAGGTCTGAGCCTAGTCCTAGTACAAAAACCAATGGTTCATGCCTGGCGCAAAGAGGGCTGGGCTAGGGTCGAGGGGCCCGTCCACGAACACCCCTATTAGTAGAGCGGCCCAACCTACTAAAAAATAAAAAAATAAAACGTAAAATAAAGGTTAAAAAAAAAAAAAAGGAAGAATAAAAGAAGAGGCAGACAGTAAATCAAATTGGGAATCTGTGTGGACACTATGGATTAGGGATGTAAAAGGGTCGGTTTCGGTCCAAGTCCATGGTGGGCCCGAAGTATGAAACGTTAATGAGAAGTGGAATCGGAACCGGTTTCTTAGGAATCGGAACCGGTTTCTTAGTGGGTTCCAAAATCGGAACCGTTAATGAGAAGATGGAATCGAAAAATCAAAACCGTATATGGGACGGGTACGGGTACGGGTCCGGATTCGGGTATAAGTAGAGAATCAAATGAAAAAAAAAATTCTAAATTTTAGATTAGATTCTTAAAAATTGATGTAATGTATCAAGTCCTATGTCAACGGATTGGAACCAAATCCAAAGCCGTTTAGTTATTGGGTTCTAAATAAGAATCCAAACTCTAAATTTTTAAATGGATGAAACCTTCTGGGTAATCAAAGAATCGGACACATTTACATCCCAACGGTATGATGACAAACGGAAAGATCAATCCACTTTAATGATGTGCCTTATTTTTTTTTTCCCTGTATTCTCATACGCATCAATCCTTATCATCATACTCACCCATGTATGTACTAATGTAGTTTCACTACATGAATCATCATCATCATCATAGATATGTCGGTCGACATGTGAATGCATGATCAGGATCCTGAATGATGGATGATAACATTTTCAAAATTCTGGGAACGCCCTTCCACGCATCACAATCACGTGTTAGAAAGTCATAGATAATTAAAGAAGGTTTATTCAGTTGTTAGAAAGAAGTTAAGACTTTCCAAACGGAACTATCTAAACTGTCACATGCACCAAAGATATGATAACAAGCGTTAACAAAATAAATAAATAAAGAATGATGGTTTGAAGATTGAGCGATAGGAGAAAGGGTTGAACAAGGCACAGTAGTAGTATATGTGTTCTCAAACTAAACTTTATCCATTTATTCATCAAGTTAAATAAGTGAATACAAACCCACCTTGGAAGTTATAAGAGTTAGTGCAACAGTTTTAATTAATAGGTCATGTTTTTAAGATGAGTTGGGGATTAAGGAATGAGCCAAGTTGGATTGGGATGTCAAATAGTATGTATATATGGACTTTACTTTAATCGGATTTATTGATTAATTGGATTATAATGTTAACTCAAACTAACCACAAAATGAAAAGGATCAACTCCAACTTTGAATGACCAAGGGGTTAAATTAAATTGCTACTCCTACCAATATAATCTAAAACTTTCTCCTATTAAGGGATTGTAATTATTTCATCAATGACCCAAGAAAAGCTCTTATTAGTTATCATAACAAAAGAGAGTATGTAAATTTGATTTTCTTTAATCTCGTTAGAAGGTGGTCCACACTCGATTTAAACCTAACCCATTGCGAGTGGCAGAAATTCATTTATATTTATAAATTTGTGGTGATCTCGTGATAGTTGTTTATCACGTACAGATGGAATTGACTTATGTTAAATTCTTTGCAATTCGTCTAATTGTGTTTAAATTTTACCTTTTTTGTTCAATGCATTTATTATTATTAAATTTTTCATACATAAATAATATCCCAAGTTGTAAACTCCCGGCCTTGGACAATAGATTTTTCTCATAATTTGTCTATGAATGCGAATAGTTATGGACATTTCATTTTCAACCATCATTGTATATTATAAATTGAAGAGTCCATGAAAATTGAAAAAGTAAGATCTAATATGATTGCCCTTTACTTACTTCTGCGTACGGCATTCAAAGATATAAATAAATAAATGCTTTCTTTGCCTTTGGGAAGTTTCCCAGAAATTAACGTTGTCATTTCTTCGAATAAGGAAGGAAACGACTCTCGGTCAATTTACACGGTCTATTGGGTGATGGATGGTGATGGAAAAGGGACTGGAGAATTAAAATAATAACGGCATGTTTGTCGCATAGAATGCACACGAATTGAATCGATACGAATCTATCAATGATTATTAGAAAACGTAAAGGTCATGGGTATGACGTGGAGTATGACGTGGGGGTACTCAAACATATAAAGAAATAATGTATATGCAATTCGCTATCATTTAACCTTATTTGGAAATTTTACTAAGTAGAATAAGAGTGAAGTAAAGTCTGTATTTTCAGATAAAGCATCACATCAAAAGTATATATTTATAGAGTTTCCTCCTTTTAAAAAGTCGAAAAGCAATTTCCTTTCTCCACAAAAAGATAAAAAAAAATATCCTCTTTTTACTCAATAAGTCAAAAAATATTCTCTACAAAAAAACTAAAGAGGAAATATCATTATAATCCATTTATATTTTATTCTTTATTGATTTGAGGCTTTACTTCACTTCATTTTACATGTAAAGTTTCCAAATAGGCCAGGCCAGTTTGGAAACTCTACTAATAGAGTCAAGTGAAGTAAAGTTGATTTTGAAGAAAAAATAAAATATAAGTGGGTTATGATGGTATTCTATTTTTAGTTGCTTGTTATGGAATCTTTTTGACTTTTTGTAGGAGAAAGTGGAGTTTTTTATATTTTAGTGGATAAAGGTAGTTTTTTTTTCTTTTTTCAAAAAAGATGGAGAGAGTTTTGAATTAAAGTGCTATTGATGTGATATCTTGTCTGAAAAATGGATGTTTTACTTGAATTGGTTGTTTGGGGCTTTTAATAATGGAGTTGGGTGAAGAAAAAATTATTTTGAAGAAAAAATAAAATATAAGTGGGTTATGTTGGTATTTTATTTTTAGTTGTTTATTATGGAATCTTTTTGACCTTTTGTATTGATTGTGGAGTTTTTTTATCTTTTAATGGAGAAATGAGATTATTTTTTTACTTTTTCTTGAAAAATATGGTGGGAAATTTGATATTAAAGTGCTTTTGATGAGATTTTTTTTAAGAAATGAAGGCTTTACTTTACTTGACTCTACTAATTGCAAAATAACGGCATGTTTGAATGAATGATGATAAGAAAGCGAAAAATGGAGAATCCCTTCAAATAAAGGGGAGATTTTACCCACCTTGGTGTCGTTTTCTTGGAGTAAGGCCTGCGTTTACCTCCCACTTTATTTCAACACCCAGGATTTTTGCTATGTTGGGGTCCTAATCTACAAGTGGGACTTAAACTTGACAGCCAAGGATGGACCCCTGGGCATTTATGTGAATGGTGCCAACATCAGTCAATCATGGGTGTGTTGACCAGCACCACAAATTTGTAACTCTAAACAAACCTCCCAAGATTAATTTGGTGCATGTGTGTTCTGTGTTGTGTATATAATTGTTAATATCGTTTCGGACCTCATTTCGTTCTGGCCTACAAAATGAAAAATTTTGGCCGATTTGAAATTTTGGTGAAACTTTTCGAAATTACATTTCGGGAAAAATATAACATAATATATATACATATATAAGTAAAAAAAAATAGAAAAAGTAATAAATATAGATTTAATCCATTCTAGTAATTTTTTTGAAATTATATTTTGTGAAAATATAAGAAATACAAAATATATGTGTAAAAAAAGTAAAAAAAAAATTAATTATGTAAAATTTCATTTCGGCCGAAAAGTCACATTTCGGCCGAAATTCGGAATTTCGGCCGATATTGACCGAAATTCAAATCGAAATTTGGCCACTTGACCGAAACGGAAAATTTCGGCCACTTCGACCGAAACGAAACGAAATTAATAACTATGGTCGTGTATAATTTAGAGGATTGATCCTGTCATATCGAAGCTAGCATTGGTTATTATCCTGCTTAGAAAGAAAGAAAAAACAGAGGAAAACTATAATACGTTTTTCTATTGCCACCCGGTATCTAGTTTGAAGAGCGACAAATAATAGGAATGATCACGGGTCCCTTAGCAGGATGCAAACAGTCAAATCCAGACAAAAACCACGGTAGATGTAGAACCGGATCAATTTTTTTTTATCTGACCCGGATCTTGATATAGATTCGACATGGAACCTATATGTGCATTTGAATCCAGCATCAACATTAAAAAAGGGATCTAATTTCAAATCCGAAATAAGATGCAGAGTGCATTAATATAATTGGATATAAAAGAGCTTTAATTTTGTTTTCTTACCAAAAAAAAAAAAGAAAAAAAAATATAAGTGAGACTGATAAATGGTGTATAATTATAAATAGACTCCCAAATATGAATATTATAACTCAAGCTATTTAGGCCTTCAAATCCGCTATATATTTTTAATATATAATTGCAGTTGTCTTGGATCAAGATCCTTGGATAGGAACATGCGCGGATCCAGTACGGAATCCAAATGTACTAGATCATATGTCCATGTTTCCAAGTTTTGTATCCAAATTTCTCTCAAATTCAAAAATGGCTTGCGCAGCTTATTGAGAACTGGAGACTTCAAATACTCAGATATTTATTTGCAACACCGCTTATGGTCAAGTTCTTCAAAAAAATGGGTCAAGGTCCAATATCTGGACCCATTTTCAATTCGGGTCGAGTTCATTCCATATATGCATCCTTGGTCCAATAGTTAAAGGATACTGATATTTTTCTATATATTAATTAGGGTATTATAATTATATATATGCATTTGGGTTTCAATTTGGGTCAGGGTCCAGGCCTTTTCATCAGGTCTGATCCAATTCTGGTTCTTTAATTTGATTCAAGGAACTGTTACAAGTCCTGTAACAGATGTTGCAAATATCGCCGATATTTTGAATTTATTGTTACATCGCGATTTTGCTGGGAAAAGTTCAATTTATGATGAGATTCTCATGGCAATATTATTTCTGGATTTGCCCATTACTTGTAACCTGTACCTAAATCAGGTCCAGATACAGGCACATGTTCCACATAGTAATTAGATCTTGGTCGGGTATGCTATGGACCCGACCTGAACCTTGCCTTTGTAATCACCATCAAGATGCGGATCTGTTATTGTTCATTAAGAAAAGATTAAATTTTAAAGGGGAATAAAATAAAATTGTATTCACTCACAAAAGAAGTAAAGTCTATTTAATTTAGTGGTATTTGAGTCCTCCAATAAAACCACCCACCTCAGAGTTGGTGGAGTGGATTAAGGCGTGAGTTTGTTTCTCACTTATTGTATTAGAGATTGACCGCCCCAAATGTGTCCAATGTGTGTTTGTGTGTGTTTAGCGAGCGCCACTTTGGAGAATTAAAAAGATTTTTAACAAGTTGTCCAATATAACCATGATGCTTTTCTATCATTGACTATTAAGTAGCTTTTATTTGACCCTCAATTTCAAAGTTTTTGGCCTAAGGGTAAAGGTGATGCTCATTTTAGATGGCGAAATATGTTGCTAAGTTTACTACTAAATTCTCTGTAGATAGTGTTTGGTTTGATGTTTTTCCTGGTTTATTCTGTGAGCGGAAGTTTTCGCTACAAATTTCTCTTTTTGAACTTGAACCTTTTTATAAAAAGTAAAAAAAAGTTTCCTAGCCTTTTTCATTGAAACTCTTCGCTATAATTCATTTGCATTTCGTTTAAACCACCATTCCTATGTCTTGTAATCAAGTTAAAAGGGGAAAGGTTTCCATTTTCTGATAGGTGTTGATTGCTGAGAGCTAATTGTTTGTTTGGTAGAGTTGAATTTTTAGGACTTTGTATTTATGTAATTAGTTGAGAATTAAGAATTAACAGTAAACGGGATAACATTTTTACCTAGAAATTTTCTCCGTGTGGCGTTAAGGTTACCAAACACTTAACCAGCCAACCAACAAACACATAGAAAAGCAGCAGTAAAGGAATAAGAACGAGACAATTACAGACAGCACAATCTAATGGAGATCACTTGATTAATTTGGCACCAGCCCTCTTTTATTAATCAAAATTATGGGACGAGCCCTTACAAAGAATTAACACAAATAACTCTCTGCAATACACATACAAAGACCCTCCTGAATCTCTGTAATTGCCCTCTCTCTCTCTCTCCAATGTCTGAAACCTCGGAGACATTTATAAGGAAGCCTGACCAATCACTGTCTGCCAACAAGGATAACTGTTGCTGTCTTGGACCAATTAGAGTGTGCCAACACCCTGCAGACCAACTGCTTAAGGAACAGTTATTGCCTGCAGTTAGAAATGACCTGTCTTCTAACCATTGGTCTAAGTCATCTGCCAGCCAGCCACTGCAACTGCATAATTGCTATACATGTGGCTGCCACACCAAAGCATTAACTGTCATGCTAACTGCACAACCGCTGCATCCATGGCTGCTACATCAACAAAGTCTATCCCACAAGCATCACACATCAGCACCAACTCAAGGGACGCTTCACAGTGTATTCGGGCTCCTTCCGTTCGGATCACGTGGGCCCAGGTGCGAGGGAGTGGGCCCCACGCACCAATTCTCCATCCAAGTGGCACCAACGTGCAACCGAGGCCACCAAGGCCATTGGTATGCTTCTCAATGCATACCGTGTGCTAACAGGGTCGACCATCCATTTTTCCATCTCACAGGCATACCTCCTATATAGTAGAGGTATGTGCCATCCATTGTTTCCCACCTCCTAGGAATAAACGTCCGAGAATGAGGGAATGAACCTTTCGGCATGTTCCCGGATCCAAATGCACAAATCCTTTCACTCAATGATTGAGAAACATGTCCTCCATGTTTTCAATGCATTGAACATGCATTTGTCTCCAGAAAACACATACTTGGTCGAGGGGTGAAAATTTGCCGCACGCAGCACCCACACGACGTCGACCGCAGCCTCGCAGCACCTGCACGTCATCGTCGCAGCAACCACAGCACGCGACTGACGTCGTTCACAGCAACACTGCACGTTGTCTGCACACTCCACGTGCAGCACAGTATTGCACACACCATGTGCAGTACAGCACGACGTGCACGTCCATCACTGAACCAGCATTAGTAGGCACCACCGTCCATCACACCAGTGACTAAGGGGTGATGCCCATCCGCACCAACGAATTGTTATGCTGTATTTAGCTTCCAAATCACAGTCCATATGCACCAATGAACTGTTTCTGCAATGGTTAAGTCTAAGAGCCCCCATACCACCGCACCATCTGCGCACCGACGCAACATTAGCTGTTTAGGGTGTAACAACCCTCCCCCACCTGATCCAACAGACGTCCTGGTCTAATGTTTGAATGAAGCAACATCATACACAATTGGGTCTTCTTCACCTGTTGTTATAGACTCCTACTGCCTACAACAATAAAATCCTGCCAAGTGCACCAGCACTTGGTCTTAATTCATCATTCAAGTACTTACATAATATAAATTACAAGAATAATGAAAAATATTACAACTGTTTTACATGAACAAGTACACCATAAGATATTCAAGTCTCCTTCCTAAGCTATCTTTCGTACTTCCAAGTTCATCTTCACAGTCCATCTAGAAACCCATTTGCTGCGTGCATCGACTCCAACCGAGGCACACATCCTTCATTCACATCCACAATGTTCACTCAAAATCTGAAATTTGACCACAAGTTCCAATTTTGAGACGCCACCAATGCCAGAGTCAACAATAGTAGATGATTTTTCTCCTACACTGTTCTTACACCAAGTAAAAGCAGCACATCAACAAGGTGCACCAACACCAATCTCTGGTCACAAAGTTTCAAAAAAGTCACCTTCTCCAAGGCAACACAGAATCCGAGTCTGGTTAGTGATCCTCCTTTGACCAAAATAAGAATTACAGTCCATCATCCTAGTCTCCTCCTAGGATAGCAACTCTATGCAAGACTGTCATTTCATTCTTGGTCTCAAATTCTCTGTAGTTTACTACTAAAGGTGACGCTCATTTTAGATGGCGAAATATGTTGCTAAGTTTACTACTAAATTCTCTGTACATAGTGTTTGGTTTAATGTTTTTCCTGGTTTATTCTGTGAGCGGAAGTTTTCGCTACAAATTTCTCTTTTTGAACTTGAACCTTTTTATAAAAAGTAAAAAAAAGTTTCCTAGCCTTTTTCATTGAAACTCTTCGCTATAATTCATTTGCATTTCGTTTAAACCACCATTCCTATGTCTTGTATTCAAGTTAAAAGGGGAAAGGTTTCCATTTTCTGATAGGTGTTGATTGCTGAGAGCTAATTGTTTGTTTGGTAGAGTTGAATTTTTTAGGACTCTGTATTTATGTAATAAGTTGAGAATTAAGAATTAACAGTAAATATCCAGAAAATACCATCGAAGTTAGAAATAAATACCCTATCATTTACCTAGTGACTCAAATCTTTAAAAAATCAAAGTCTTACCTAGGGGTGTTCATGGCACAGGCTGAAGCATAATCAGGTGTAGCCCGACTTAAAAAATACAGATCCATATCCAGCCTAAGTCAGACATGGGACGTAAATGTCAGATCCAAGCCTATCCATTTAGTCGATCAGGCTAGTTTAAATTGGCCTTTTTAAGAGTTATACAGTCTTTCTAGCAATTTTTTGGACAAATTATCACAGAATTATATGCACTACTTAATTGGGCCAGGTCGAGTTAGGCTTTGGGCTTTCGATTACTTAATCCAAGCTTGACCCAACAGGATAGCCCAGCCCATGAGGACCTGAGGTAGTGACGTACATGCAACATTGCTCATGGGCTGGGCTAGCCCGCTTTTGCCCGGGCCTAGAAATATGTGTACAGTGTACTCAAGCTCAACTTTATCCATTAATTGCTCAGGATATAGAAGTACATACAAACCCACCTTCAAAGTCATATGGATTGGCCCAACACATTCAATTAATAGGCCGTGTTTTCAAGTTGAGTTGTGGGGTCAAGGAATGAGCGTAGATGCGTTGGGATGGGTGGTCAAATAACATATATGGATTTAACTTCAAACCAAGCCATTGATTTATAGGGTTAGAGATAACTCATACCCACCATATAAACAAAGAATGATCAATTTAACTTTGAATTACCAAGTGAGATCAAGTTATGTTGGTGGGCTGTAATTCATCCACAGAATGTCACATTATGTTTATAAGTTTGTAGTGATCTTATTATTGTTGTTTATCAAATCCAAATGAAATTGATTGTGCTCGATCCATTGCAATTGACCCAATTGTGCCCAATCTTGACTTTTTACTCAATGCATTTATGATAATTAGATTGTCCACTCATAAATAATATCCCAAATTATATAATAATGGCCTCTAAATCAATTGGTTTTTTTATAATATATCCTTGAATGTGAATGGTTGTGATCGTTTCTTTCTCAACCATTATTATGTATTATATATTACAGCTGCTGATTTTGATTGAACCAATTTCAATTTTAAACTTTCCAGTTTAAAACTTCACTTCTAAATTACAAATTTACATTATTAACTGAAAAAAGATTTCCGTTACTTAATGATTTAAGTGTAAGTTTAGTCATTTTTGCTTTACAAATATGATTAAGATAATATCATCTCATTTATTTTCTAGTCCCATTGATCAAAATGAATCTAAAGGAAAAGCTCCTCTTTGTTGATAATAAAGAAAATCATATACCTGTCTCATCCGACAATTTGAAACTATGATCAATATACTCTATGCGATTGTGTAATTTTACCTTGGCCAAAATAATCTTTATAATTATACACTTTTTTTTTTAATTTTTTAATTTGTAAATACGGTCTACTTCTAGACTCAATATACCTAATGAATACCATTATGTCCCTCCAATTGAATTCAAATCCATCTATAAGGATGATCATGCTTAAAATACTTGGTCAATACCAATAAAAACAAAAGAAAAATACTTGACATGCAGTGAAGATTATTCAGTGTATTAGTTTCTTACTTCTCGTGAAATTTATATTATTTTATTTATTTTTATTTCTAGTTTTTGAGCTTTGACATTAAATTTCTTTAATTACGAACAATTTATAAAACTAATCATAGTTTTAAAATTCTGACTCCTATCGTACTGCTAAGACAAATTTTAAAATTTTTTTTTTATCAATTTACGTGTGCATGTTTTAAGCATGAGTGATGAAGCTAGTATTACTTTAAACATAAACAAAATCACTAGTATCAGCTCAAGTCATATGATGCTTATGCTTTCTCCTGTAGTTCATCTTCTTTAGTGCAGAAATTGTTTTTTTTCTTTTTTCTTTTTTCTTTTTTTTTTTGTAAGGTTAAAAAACATCCCTTTCTTCCTTCTACATCATTTTGAATCTTCTTGAACGATCAGTTTGGGAAAGGCCCTAAACTAAAATAAATCCTCAAGAACCTGGTCCCAGGATGTTTCCCATGGTGGGAGCTGCCCAACCAAGGAAATGCAGGTGGGCCAAAGCCATATCTTTCTCACCCCTTGCATAGTTTACTTTTTTAACTTGTAAGTAGTACATACTTGTGGGACCAAGCCTGTTGCAACTGGCCTATTACTAGTCGCTTGAACCTACTGGATGAATGATGGATTTGGTCCCCAACAGATTGTATTCATGAATTAAGCAAGTTTCATTTCCCATGTTCATTTATAATAACAACGTTCGACGACAACATCAAGATTGAATTGATCCCAAGGCCGACCCATATAGATGAGATACGATTTGATGATGATGACACTATACCAAATATACTACAGTAGTATACACTCAACAAAGCATGTCAAACAGTGTCAGTATTCTACTTTTGCATGATTGTATGAGATTTTGAAGGTTTGAATGCTTGCTGGTTTTTTTTTATACATACAGGCCCTGGCCCTGAAAGAATCACTAATAACGCATTTAGAAGCCCATTTACTCCCCAATTAATACAAAAGTGGAATTGTAATGCTGGAATCTTGAATAGTAAGAGGTGATATATTAGTGGGTAAATTAAAACCTCATGCCGTGAAAGAATAATTATATCGTCCAAAAGATAGATTATTACAAGCCATACTAAATTAGCAATCAGACATCCACTTCAAACATCAATTGCTAGGGCGTATTTGGATGTATGGTGAATTGAAGTAAAGTGAAATAAAGCAAAGCTAGAGAAAATAAAATATTGAGGGTTATGCTTGTCTTTTATTTTTAGTCGTTTGATAATGAATCTTTATTATTTTTTGTGTAAAAAGAGGATTTTTTTTGTCATTTAGCGAAAAAATGAGATTGCTTTTTTACTTTTCCTTTTTTTTTTTTTTTTTTTTAAGGAGGGAATCTTGAATGTGTCTACTTTTGATATGAATTTTGGTTAGACTTTTTGAAGTTTATTAATGAATTAGATTCTAATTATAAATTGTGCTCTGCTATATATGCCTTGTCTGCTATTTGAAAAAGTTCAGCTATGATTTGATTTAACCTATCTCCTATCTTATTCATGGCTCGAAAAATAGGAATTCAGATTCCGGATCGTGACCAATATGAAATTGAACATATGCAAACCCAGTGTTCCAATTCTTTTTCTTTTCAATCCCAATGAGTAACTCAGTTGGCCTAGACCATGATTTGCACCTGGAGGTTATAAATTCGAAACTGCACTACCACACTTGGACTACAAGGGAGTTTACCCCAGCTACCCCCAGATCCGGAGGGATTAGTCCAGTCCAAAGGGTTAGGAACCCTCGGATAGCCAAAAAAACAAAAAAACAAAAAAAAAAGTTATTTTTCTTCTTAAGTTGTTCCAAGTTTATTTATGTAGAAACCTATGCAAGATAAGAAAGCCAAGCCTTTTTGGCATATCATTAATCCCAAATAGAATAAAGGAGAGGTGAAGCATTAAATAACATAATTATAATTATAATTATAATTATAATAAAAAAGGTATTATGATGGAATTTTGTCTTTAGTGACTTGATATGAATTTATTTTTATTTATTTTTTTTATAAAAAGTGGATTTTTTTTATCATTTAATGGAGAAAAAAGTTTTTTTTTTAGGGAATTTTAAATTTAATTTTGATATGTCCCCCTAGTCATTGATTCATTTCTTGCCACTTTAATAGTAGGGAAAATTACCGTACGGACGTTCCTAAATCCCACTATTACCCAAGACAAGATGAAAAATTACAAATTACCCATCAACAAATCGTACATGAAAGGACATCTAAAGTTAAACAATTTTGCCCATTTTTCTGCGATATCCTAAGCCAGTAGGATATCCCACTGTTCAATATCCCAGGCCAGTGCAATATCACATTGTTCGATATCCTAGACTTGTAGGATATCGCACACTTCGATATCCTATGCTCGTAGAATATTGCATCATTACCTACTCCCATATATAACTCATTTTTACACAAAGTACAGACCTCCGTTTCCAAAAACTACAGTACAGACCTCCATTTCCAAAAACTGCAAAGCTCCGTTTCCATCTTCTCTGTTTTGGCTTATGGGTTCCTATAGGATATTAACATTCCATCTTCTTTCTTCACTACTTTATACATTTTATTCGTGGGACCATATAATTTCTGAATGGGTTAAAAAAACAGCCCATAAATGTAGTTTTGATAAACCCTTTTTTTCTACGTTGATTCTTATGATGGAAACCGTAAATCACTCATTAAGTTTTAGATCCCTCCATAAAATGCATTATTTTGTTCAACTTCTTGCATTTGATGTTTTTTTTATTGATATACTGCTCCCTCATTTTGTATCTCTCACCTTTAACCTATTTAGTAGACGATTGGTGAAGCCATTTTTTTCTTTGATTTCTATGTTATAATAAAATGTATGAATTTGTTACTCACTAAAAAAAAAAAAAAAAAGCAAAAGAGCCCTTTATAGGTATCCATAGCAAGACGATGAGAAAAACAAAGAGGAAAAACCATGGGAGGATCGAAGAAGGAAGATAATCACAGTAAAATGGGGGTTTTATCAAGTTACATGCGTCTTGTTTTACCTGGGTAGAAAGGCAGATGGTGAAAATTTTTCGAAGATATCCTCTATATGTAGGATATCCAACGGTGCGATATCCTAATGGTGCGCGATATCGAAAACTGGGATATCCTACACGATTAGGATATCCCAAGATAAAGGGTAAAATGGTCCAACTTTGGGTGTACTTTCATGTACGATCTTTTCTTTGGTAATTTGTAATTTTTCATCTTGTCTTGGGTAAATATGGGGTTTTAAAGCGTCCGTACGGTAATTTTCCCTTAAAAGTAATTCCCCAAATGGGTGAAGATTCACAACCATTAACTATTTTTCAGCAAACATCAAATAAAGATCTTTCTTTCTTCTAAGGCCAGATGTCATACGCTAAAATGCACAACAAATTAACAGCGCTGGATTGAAAAGTACTAGAAATGAAATCCTTCCTTCCGGTGATGCAAGAAAACACTGGCAAAACCCTACAGTTATTTTTGTTCTATTTTAATGGCACAGCCTCAATTCCCATATGCAGTATTACCAGACTAAAAGAAGAAGATGAATAAAATTCACAACGAAAGAGGAGAGGTCGACCATCAAAAGTGGAGAATGGAGTTCCAATCAAACCACAGGTCATCATTTAATGGAGAGCCCTCCAAATGCGGAAGACCGAAAATCCCCGCCCCCGCTGCCGCCGCCGTTGTATGTTTTCCCGAACCCCAAATTGACATCAAAAATTACACAGACCCCGGGGCTACTGACATTCCCTGGGAGCCAGCAGCAGCATATCTATCCAGGGGACAGGTCAGATGGTGAGGTCTTCTTATGGATAAGTGAAATCTAGCATCATTAGATTATCCTAGTCCTTCATTCAAGGGGCTTGAATATTAATGGCCTCTTGACCATAGATTTTTTTATATTCAATCCAATGGTTGGCAATGGTTCAATGATTGTAAAATTAGGCCTCATGCCAAATCATGGAGTGAAAAGAGTATGAAATGGGCAGAACAGATCAAAGGTGGGCCTAACTGGGCCCATAGAGACTGTACATCCCGTAGGACATTCTCCATTCGGTGACATACGTGATAATGGTATAAGAAGTGCTCACCTCCACTGTATTTCATCCGTTCCTCATTCCTTGGCGAATTAGAACCTCCGAGTTGCTTCCCTTGCTCAAAGGAATCACCATAACCTGCTGGATAACAAGATGATTCGGAAACTTACTTTTATTAGCATTTCATTTATTCCTCTAACTTGATTGATGTTTAGCACATAACAATTGAGTAAGAAGTAATCATCCCCAACAGAGAACACTCTATGTTCATCAGCTTCACCCCATAAGGCATCAAGACCTGCCGCTGACAATTGAGATTAGTTGGAAACTCTCAATTGTCGGAAACTTACTTTTATTAGCATTTCATTTATTCCTCCAACTTCATTGATATTTAGCACATAAGAATGGAGTAAGAAGTACTCACTCGTATTTCCATCAGTCTCCTGGAATAGTGATGATATCCAGTCTACTGACTCATTATTTGGCATATCATTATCTAGCATAGAGCCAAAACTAGGATCGGCCCCACACAATTGAGATTATTTGGAAACTTACATTTGTTAGTATTTCAATTAGTCCTCTTAAGGCTAGTGTGACATTTTATGACATACATAACAACGGTGTAAGAAATGCTCGCCTTCAGAATCCGGCATTGAACTCTTAGAAGCCTCCCCTGAAGGAACTGAGGGTGGCAGGCATGGTAAAGCGGCTTGTTGGTCAAAGGAAACGAGAGGATCAGTCGAGCAGTTGGATTATTTGAAAATTTATATTTTAGCATTTCATTTATTACTCTTAAGTTGAGTGACATTTTGTGACATGCATGATAAGTGTGTAAGAAGTGCTCACCTCCAACAGCCAGCCCTGGATTCACTGGAGGACCCACATATAACGAGGAAGCTAGGTCAATGCCAAGAGGACAAGATTCAGGGGCCCCAGTTACTACGTCGGTTTGTGAAGAACGTGCTCCTTTACTAGGTGTCATCTCCGACTGCAGCGGGCCAACATATTCTTCATTGGCCTTCCCTTTATCACCTGCAACTTTCTTCAAGGCAGACTCCTGCCAAAAAAGCAGTAACCAAGTTCATCAAAGTTATCCTCATGTCATTTGATTTTCAGATTCTATATACAGGATCCAAAACATTTGGCGGACGCCTAATAAAATCCCTGTCATATGTCTGTATGGTAAAAGAGCTTCAAAGTGCTTCAAAGTTCCAGTACACTGATGAACACTGTCATTTGAATTTGTAGGAAATTATTGTAGGATCTTACACCCCATTGAACTACGACTTATCCCAAAATCAATTGGTGGTGGAAAACTACATAACAATGGTTTTATGGTGAGGCGAGGGCAAGGGCTCGACCACAATTATGACCGCTCAGAAGCGAGGGTGGACGTCGACCTCAACAATTGTGATGCTACAAATTTTCTTCCTATTTGTTGAATGAGCACCAATATGACAAACTAAAAAATTATTATTTTAAAATGTTGCAAAGTATTGCGGTTGTTTTGTTTGTCCAAAAGTTTGGATTGAGAAAATATTGAGACGCTGCCATCCTAGCCAATAATATCATGGTAAAACAAAAGGTGAGGCAAAACACTATAACACTGGTTGTGTGCTTGACAGTCCCCCAAAGGTCTTTGTTGTTATTGCCAATACCATGATCATCAAAGCCGTATCCCATCTATCTAGGCATTGGCCTTCTGAATTCTACTCTTCCATTCTAATGTCATGTTCTTTGTAACTTATCACAAACTATAATTTTTTTTGCTCACTCAATTCCATGTCTTTATTGGTCTCCCACTTCCCCAGTAATATCCAAAATGTCAAATACTAAAAAAGTCTTAATAACAGTAAATGAGGAATCCAAAAGCATATAATATCCAGCAAAAACAGATGAGAAAGTAGGATGCATGACTCCGTGATGCAGGAGCATGCACTAATGAAGTTTCTAGATTACGAAGTTTCTAGATTTATGTGATTTCCTATGCTATTCTAGAAGTCATAGATGAGTTAATGTGTTTTAGTTTTCTGTTCCCTATCATAAATGAGTCAATGTGTCCTATCATAAATCAGTCAATGTGTGCTAGTTTTCTATGAACTATCATAAATGTTTCTAGAGTCTTCTAAGGTAGTTTATAAATGAGTTAATGTATGTTAGTTTTCTATGAACTATCATAAATGTTTCTAGAGTCTTCTAAGGTAGTTTAAAAAGGCTACCTTACCCTGGTCTGAAGTAGGTCCTTTTTATGAATAAAATTTCTATTGCAGACGTTCTTTTCGAAACCTTAGCATCTGATTTACGTTCCATCTCCAATCTAGCCCAATTTTAGCCAAGTTTACATCCTGTTCTTGCTGTACTAACTCTACATCTGCACCAAATTGGTATCAGAGCCATGGCTGGACGAGAAAGGGGTCGCGGTGCAAGGGGGAATCAAAACCAGCAAGTAGAGGTGGCTGAGCTGAGGCAAATGATTGAAGATTTGTCGCGGGCTGTGCAAGCTTTGCAACGCCAGGAACGTGTGGGAACCCATATGGAGAATCCGGAAGGTGACCACGGACTTCTAGACATACCGGAAGGTAATCTAGAAGATGGAATTGATTCAGACGAAAACACAAATCCCTTCTATGATGTTGGACGCGCAAACAATGAGGTAGGAAGCGGGTTGGAAGATCGGTTAATACGTGCTCTTGATTTAAATGGTGGAGGAGTTAGAATTGAAGTTGCTGATTTTTTTTGGGAAGATGCATGTTGAAGATTATTTAGATTGGGAAGCTACTCTGGAGAATTATTTTGAGTGCAAGCCTATGTTAGCTGAGAGGAAGGTGCTGTTTGTTAAGCTAAAATTGAAGGGGCCTGCACTTCAATGGTGGAAGCGAGTTGAAGAGCAGCGTGCTCGACAAGGAAAGCCGAAAATTAATACATGGGAACATATGAAGGCGAAGTTCCGAAAGCAATTCTTACCGGCTGATTATGCCATGGAATTGTACGAAAGGTTTCATTCTCTGAAGCAAAGAGGAATGACCGTGGAGGAGTACACCTCGGAGTTCAATAATTTGCTGAATCGAGTGGGGTTGAATGAGAGCAATGAGCAGTTGACAGCTCGTTATCTCTTTGGTTTGAATCAAACCATAAGAGATGAATTGGGAGTTGTTTGTCTCTTCAATCTTGAAGATGCTAGACAGTATGCCTTGATGGTAGAAAAAAGGATATCGCGTTATGGAGCACGAAGGCCTATCTCAGGACGAGTTGATAATTCTATCCAGAAGCGAGCAGCTGTTGATTTGGGTGTTCGAGGTAAGAAAACAACCCAGAAATTTGATCGAGGAGTTGCCATAACTGCCAAAAACAGCAATAGTGGAAAGGGGAAAGAAATTGCTGGGCTTGAAGGGAAAAATATTGCTGGTTCGGGCTACACAAAATCTGGCAGTAGCTCGCAAATTCGCTGTTTTACTTGCGGGGAGAGAGGCCACACCTCCTATGCATGTCCAAAAAAAAGAGTGAACTTGATTGAAGTAGAGGATGAAGAAGAAGAGTTTGCTCAACCGGTATTTGATGATTCGGGAGAAGATGACCAAGAGGTGGATGTTTTACCAGTCGAAGGAGAGTCCTTGGTGGTGAGGAGAGTGATGACTGCACCAAAAGTCGCAGATAATGAAGATTGGCGAAGGTACAATATCTTCAGAACTCGTGTGTTTTGCAATGGGAAGGTTTGCAATGTCATACTAGATGGAGGTAGTAGTGAAAACATGGTATCAAAGGAAGCAGTGGAAAAGTTGAAGCTGCCTGTGGTGGAACACCCAACACCTTACAAAGTTGCTTGGTTTCGGAAGGGAAACGAGATACCCGTCACTTCTCGTTGTCTAGTTAAATTTAACATGGGCAAAGACCTTGAAGAGGAGGCGTGGTGTGATGTTGTACCCATGGATGCATGTCACATTCTACTAGGAAGACCTTGGTTGTATGATAAAGACATGGTTCATTACACAAGAGCCAACACGTATGCTTTCAAAAAGGGTACTAAAACGTTGATTTTACAGCCTCTGAAGGAAGAACAAGTTGTTATTAACAAAAGCAGTAAGGTTGCTGGGTTCTTAACTGTCCATCAATTCGAAAAAGAAAGCAAGGAAATGGGCATCAATTATGCGCTGGTCGGAAAGGATAAAATGGAGGAGCATTTGCAGGAAATTCACGATTATCCATATGAAATTCAGCAGCTATTGAAGGATTTTAAAGAGATAATCTGTGACGAGTTGCCTAAGGAGCTTCCTCCAATGAGAAGCATTCAGCATGCCATTGATCTTGTGCCTGGAGCTCCTTTACCAAATCTGGCAGCATATAGAATGCCTCCTGCTCACCGAAAAGAGATGCAACGACAGTTGAAGAGCTGATTGCTAAGGGCTTAGTGCAAGAAAGCAAAAGTCCATGTGCTGTTCCAGCTTTATTGACACCAAAAAAGGATGGTTCATGAAGGATGTGCATCGATAGTCGTGCGATCAACAAAATTACGGTAAAGTATTGATTTCCGATTCCTCGTTTAGAAGAAATGCGTGATATGCTTGTGGGTTCTAAAATATTTTCTAAAATTGACTTGAGGAGTGGCTATCACCAAATAAGGATGCGGAGTGGTGATGAGTGGAAAACTGCTTTTAAAACTCCCGACGGATTGTACGAGTGGTTGGTGATGCCGTTTGGGCTTTCAAATACACCAAGCACGTTCATGCGTGTTATGACAGAAATACTCAAACCTTTCTTGGGTTCATTTGTAGTTGTTTATTTTGATGACATCTTAATATATAGTAAAACCCGAGAAGAGCATTTGATGCATTTACAACAAGTCATGAGTGTTCTTTGCAAGGAGAAACTCTATGTTAACTTGAAGAAGTGTTCGTTTTTGTGCGACAAAGTTGTGTTTCTTGGCTTTGTTATTTCAGCTGAAGGAATGCAACCGGATCCAGCAAAAGTTCAAGCAATCAAAGAGTGGCCAACTCCAAAGTCCGTGGGAGATGTTCGAAGTTTTCATGGATTGGCTTCTTTTTATAGGAGATTTATACGAAACTTTAGCTCAATCATGGGTCTGATCACAGATTGCTTGAAAGGAGCAGTTTTTGAGTGGTCAAAGGCAGCACACAAGGCCTTTGAAGTAGTAAAACAGCAGCTAACAGAAGCTCCAGTACTTGTCTTACCAGATTTTGAGAAGCTGTTCGTTGTAGAGTGTGATGCCTCACACATGGGGATTGGAGCAGTTCTCAGCCAAGAAGGAAAACCAGTGGAGTTTTTTAGTGAAAAATTGACCGATGCGAAGCGGCGTTATTCAACTTATGATCTGGAATTCTATGCATTGGTATGGGCAATACGACATTGGGAGCATTATTTAGCATATCGAGAGTTTGTGGTGTATTCAGATCATCAAGCTTTAAGGTACTTAAATTCTCAAAGCAAGCTGAGTCCACATCATGCAAAATGGAGTTTTTATCTTCAAGAATTCACATTTTCGCTTCGTTATAAAGCTGGTGAGTCCGATAAAGTAGCAGATGCTTTAAGTAGACGATCTTTATTATTAACCGTGATGAGTACACAAGTTATAGGCTTTGAAGAGTTGAAAAGTCAGTATGTTGATGACCCAGACTTCAGCTCAATTATCGCGGAACTGCAGGGATCAACAGGTTGTAACAATTTGCCATATAGGTTGCAGGAAGGATATTTATTCAAGGGCAACCAGCTTTGCATTCCTAGAGGTTCTCTCCGCGAGCAGATCATAAGAGAGCTTCATGGAAATGGATTAGGAGGACATTTTGGCAGAGATAAGACTATGGCAATGGTGGCAGATCGTTATTATTGGCCTCACATGTACAAAGATGTGGAAAGGATTGTCAAACGTTGCCAAAAATGTCAGCTTGGTAAGGGCAGTGCGCAAAACACTGGTTTGTACACACCATTACCAACTCCAGAAATTCCTTGGGTTCATCTTAGCATGGATTTTGTGTTGGGGCTTCCGAAAACAGCAAAGGGATTTGACTCGATCTTCGTCGTAGTGGACAGATTCTCAAAAATGGTGCATTTCATTCCTTGTTCAAAAGCTGCAGATGCTTCGCATATTGCTGATTTATTCTTTAGGGAAGTGGTTAGGCTCCATGGGTTGCCAAGATCTATTGTGTCTGATAGAGATGTGAAGTTCATGGGGCATTTTTGGAGGACTTTATGGCAGAAAATGGGAACTGAATTGAAATATTCCAGCACTTGTCATCCGCAAACTGATGGCCAGACTGAAGTAGTCAATAGGAGCTTAGGAAATCTGTTGAGGTGCCTTGTTGGGAAGTATGTGAAGACTTGGGATTCAGTTCTTCCACAAGCTGAATTTGCTTATAATAATTCTGTGAACAGAAGCATCAAGAAGACTCCATTTGAGGCTGCTTATGGTCTTAAACCTCAAACTGTTTTTGATCTAGTCCCACTGCCTCAAGACGCTAGAGTGAGTGATGAAGGGGAAACTTTTGCTGAACATATCCGAGCAATTCATGAAGAAGTGCGAGCAGCAATTAAAGCCAGCAATGAATCCTATGCGGCAGCAGCTAATCGACATCGAACAGTGCAAGAATTCAGAGAAGGTGATATGGTGTTAGTGCATTTAAAGCGGGAAAGGTTCCCTAAGGGAACTTATCACAAACTTAAGGCGAGGAAATTTGGACTATGTAAGGCGAGGAAATTTGCGATTTGTATCCTTATGAAGGGTCAGATGGGGATATAAATGCAGTTGCAGATCAGATTCAGCAGCTTCCAACTATGACCAGGGACATTATAGAGGATGTCCTGGATGTTAGAGAAGTGAGGTCAAGAAGGGGTAACCCATATAGGCGTTTTTTGGTGAAATGGTTGAGTAAACCGGCTAGTGAAAGTACTTGGATTGCTGAAGAGGAGCTGAAGAAAGTTGATCCAGAGATTTATGCTGAATTCCTCAAAGTCTACTCATCAGACAAGAGTTCTTCTCCTACCCGGGGGGATTGATGCAGGAGCATGCACTAATGAAGTTTCTAGATTATGAAGTTTCTAGATTTATGTGATTTCCTATGCTATTCTAGAAGTCATAGATGAGTTAATGTGTTTTAGTTTTCTGTTCCCTATCATAAATGAGTCAATGTGTCCTATCATAAATCAGTCAATGTGTGCTAGTTTTCTATGAACTATCATAAATGTTTCTAGAGTCTTCTAAGGTAGTTTATAAATGAGTTAATGTATGTTAGTTTTCTATGAACTATCATAAATGTTTCTAGAGTCTTCTAAGGTAGTTTAAAAAGGCTACCTTACCCTGGTCTAAAGTAGGTCCTTTTTATGAATAAAATTTCTATTGCAGAGGTTCTTTTCGAAACCTTAGCATCTGATTTACGTTGCATCTCCAATCTAGCCCAATTTTAGCCAAGTTTACATCCTGTTCTTGCTGTA